>OX596278.1:30451833-31140782 GCA_951394225.1 Harpalus rufipes | reverse complement strand
AATTTTTTTCTTGTTTTCATCTCTACTATCACCTGCTAAAGTGTGTAAAGTTTTTTTATTAACACCCTGTATAATATTCTATTTCTGTAATAATATGTTCTGTGTTTGCTATGTCCATAATTATTGCTATTGTATTTTCAGCGTACTTACTACTCACACGCAAAACACTGACGATAACGATTTATTCAGTCAAAATTTGGCAAATGGATGTCCAAATTTAATACTTTTAATTTAAAATTGTATGTAAATTAATTTAAAATTAAATATATTAACGTAAAAGTAAATGTTTTAATAAGAAAGTAATAATTTTTGTTTTTAAAGTTATTCCTACATTTAAACGTATTACTATTTTGAAGAGAAAACATTTTACTTTGATTTTAACAAAACGTTTATTTGAATTTAAAAAATATTTTCACTTTCAATTAAAAATCTCATTTTTTGGTCACAAATGAAATAAGTTTTTATCTAAACAGTATTAATTTTATATCAAAAGTATAACTTTATTTTTTAAGTAAATTTTATTCAAAACAAATACATACATACAACAAATCCTTACTCTTAAACATATTAAAGTGACCGATTTTCGGTAGCGAAATACCGCATCCGGATCACAATAACAGTTAAGAAACAAACATCCTTCGCCATACATTCCTATCTAAGCAAACTTCTTTCGCCTCGGCCACACTCATAATCGCATTCATACATGCTCTTCTTCTCTTCACACTTGGAAACTCTCTCTCTTTAAGCACCCTACCAATCACATCCATCCACTTACACACTGGTTGGCCACGCAATCGAAAACCCTCAACTTCACCAAGATATATACGCTTAACAGTTCACTCGCCATTCTCTCCACATGTCCAAACCATCTCAACTGACTCACACCAACTCTCTTAATCACATTGTTCCTAACCATACATTCTTCATACACCAAATTATTCCTCACGCGATCCCGTCTGATATACCCACATACACCACGTAAATACCTCATTTCCACGGCAGTCACTCTCTTTTTATGCTTCCCCGTCCATGCCCAGCATTCGCTTCCATCCGAGCATCCCTTGATACGTTAACATTTCGTGCAAACGTACCCAGAGCACCCATTACCTTACATCCCGCACTCACTCTCCTTTCTATCTCTCGATCAATTCGACCATCTCTCGACATCATGCTACCCAAATATACAAACTCATTTACCTGCTCCAGTTTCACTCCATCCACCAACACATTGCATTCAGTCACCAATTTACTTCTTTCAAATACTAACACTTTGGATTTATCAACATTCAACATCAGATTCATACTTCTTCCAACTACATGTATTCTCTCTATCATTCTCCTAAGTTGCTCTTCATTTTCTCCTAAAACAACTACATCATCAGCATACGCTAACGCAGGCATTACACTTTCACCAATATGTACACCATCCATTTCACTCAAAGCTCTCCGCAATAACACATCCATATACAAGTTAAACAACCACGGAGACATACCACAGCCCTGTTTCACACCAACATTTATACGAAACCAATCACTCAACCTACCATCTATTCTCACAGCAGCCCCACTACCCTCATACAACGCTCGAATCGCTCCCAACCAGTTTCCATTCACACCGTACTCTCTGAGTACATCCCACAAAGTATCTCGAAGAACGCTATCATACGCCTTCTTTAAATCAAGAAAGCCACAGAACACCTTGTTCTTGTCAAGTGACTTCTCAACAATCATACGAAGAGCAAACAATTGATCGACACATCCCCTCTCAGGCAAAAAACTACCCTGAACGTCACTTATTTTTGAAATTGTTAAGGTTCACACCTTATGAATTAAAACCTTACCAAAAAGTTTCCCTACTACACTCAACAAACTTATCGCGCGAAAATTCGTACATTCCTCGAACTGCCTTTGCCTTTGAATAATGGGCAAATAATAGCTTTTTCCCAATCTTCAGGAACCACACTACGTTTCAAACAAAATCTAAATAAATAAATTAACCATTCAAAAACTTTCTCTCCTCCATACTTTAACATCTCATTTGTAATCCCATCCAAACCCGCAGCCTTACCATTCCTTACACGCGCCAATGCATCACATGCATCACCTTCATCTATATCATAATCATCTTCATTATCATTTTCACTGCCAGTTTTGTTACCATCATCCCTTTCAATCTCACCTCCATACAAACCTTTAAAATACTCGCACCATCTATTCCTCACATCTGATTCATTCCACAATAACTCTCCATTCGCACTTCTCACAGCTTTCACAACTCGACCACTTCCTCCCCGCAGTCTCTTCACACTCAACCAAAACAGTCGTTTATTCGTACTAAAATCATTTGTTAACCTTTCACTCAACATGTCATCAAATCGCTTTTTACTTTCTCTCACCACTTGCTTCACCCATTTATTCTTCCTTTTATACTCTAACAAAAATTCTTCACGCAAACGCCCAGGCGAATCCTTAACATTTAAAAACTTCAAATATGCCCTCTTTTTCTCAGCAATCGCTTCTTTCACCTGATCATTCCACCATGCATTTCTCGGACAAGAGCCTAATCTGCTTTCACCACAAACTTCTTTTGCACATTTGAGGAGGGAATCCTTAAATTTCATCCAAACTTCATTTATATTACAATCAAAATTAGACTCACATTCTGGCAAGGATTCATATAAAAAAAAGTATCAATATTTAAGTTAAAAATATATAATAACCATCTAAAAGTTTATTAAGTTTGAAATAAAATTATAATAGTTTTTAAATTAAAAGTATGTTTTAAGAGTAGCATTTTTTATTTTTACCTGCAATTAATTTAAGTTGAAAGTAATTCTTTTCATTTTGGATGTTTTTAGAAACAAAAGTAATGTTTGTTGTAAATAAAACACATATTTCTTTCGGTGTAGTAATTTTTATTTATGAAAATGATCACTGTTAAACAATATATTTTTGTGCTTCCATCCGGTATAAATAGATTTACATATGTCTTATGCCCAGTTGTACCGACAAGGCTTAAATTTTAAGCTAGGTTTAAACAAAAAAATGCAAATCGAAATTTTGACAGCAATAGAATTAATTCGACATTTTATTTCGATGCAATATTGTCAAGTTAAGCCAAGTTTATTATTTAAGTTTCGTTGGTGTAACCAGTTATAAATTGTCCAGAAACACTTTGTTACTAGCCTAGGTCAGTAAAAAGTAGGAACTTTTAAGATTACTGTCCTAGTGAAATGAAAATTTCTAACTATTTTCATCACAAGAATTAACAGAATGTACACATTGTAATTCCAATCACAACAATTGTCACAGGCGTGCAGTATCATTTAATATGATAGACAGGATGTGAATGGGTATAAAGTCCGTCCTAGACCTAAGCTCGAACGTAGGTTTTCAAACCTCTCATGGAACTCAGGTTCTCATTTGGTGTTTCTCACACCTGATGTTTCACTACTAGCTGTACCATAGCCACCAATACATGTCCCAGACATGTTGAGTCCCAGACCCATTGCGAGAGCTTAGCTTTCGGCCATAAGGAGGTCCCAGACCACTCATGGATCTCAACCCCTCACTTGGTGTTTCTCTACTAGGTACGCTAGCCACCTTTAGAGTACAAGATTCTATGGACGCAGGGTTATTCCAGACAACCCTTCGGATAATTAGGAGAATACTACATATGTTTGCGGCCACAAACAAATACACAAATAGTGTACAACATAACAATTAAGCATCTGGCAATACATACCTGAACACCATACCTGTACAGTAATTAGAATAACTGTGAGTATTACCACTCAGATTTAATTACAGCAAAATGTCTTTTCTTATGGACACTATCACATAAATCTGCATGGGACTCATAGCACGCACCAACTAAACTGCCCATCCATGTGTCGGAGGTGTCATTGCCTTTAAGTAATGTCAAGTGTTTATGCCTGAGCTTCTAACCCAGTGGCGTACCCCCGAAAGTGAATCTTACATACATGTACTTAAACAATAATTATATTAGAATCGATAAAAAAATGTTTCCTAATAATTCAGATAATGTTTTTATACATACGTCTTCTGAAATTTAAATCTTTTATTTTACCAGTGTAAGAAGCCTAGTATTTAATTACTTCATTAAATTTTTATTAAACTTTAAAGTTTAATTCATGTCAAATAGAACGGTGACTATGTGATTGAGATTAATTTGATAAACAAAACAATTATTAGTTTCGCAAAAAAATGTAAAATGTTTAAAAATAACAACTTTACAATGTTTATTATATTTATTTTAAAAAGTAAACAGAAAAAATTATTGCTGTCATATTTTAAGAACGTCACTGTCATATTATTTCCTGTAACGGCAACTCTCAAATGTCAAAGCGACATTTAGATTAACGACAGTTGCTATGGCAGCGGGTCCGAAATTCAATCATCTTCTTTAATTAAATTACTTCAGGGGAAACCAAAAGACAACGAGCCATATTCTGTATACGTAAGCAAATTTTTAACTAGTTATATGATACGCTGGCAGACACCAGATACAGAACAAATTGGAGTTGCGTTAGTGATGGCTCATTTATGTGAATGTGACCAAAGAATAAAACGAATTGCGTACACCACTAAAATTGAAAACAGAAATCAACTTCAGAAAGAATTACAAGCTGTATCAAAAAGAAAAAAAAAATCAATTCTGAAGACAAACATCAATCCAAGAGACCGAAATTAAATTTTAACCAAAATCAAAAGTGCTACAATTGTGGTAAAACTGGGCACCGTCAACGTGAATGTCGATTCGCCCAGGGCTCATTCAGATCCAGACCCAGTTCCAGGCCCAGCTCAGTTTCGATAAGAGCCGAAAAGAGAAATTCTAAGTTCTGCTTACTCTATTCACTTGACCGATAGCAATATTTCGTTTAGTAAAACAAAAACTATTTTTACTTTGAGCAAAATTTATAATTTTCATTCTTTGTCCATAATGTTTCACCAAGTGCCAACGGCCGAAACCTTTAATACTATTATTTATAATTTTCTTGACTGAAAAAATGAAATAAAAAATAATTTGCTTGGTAAGGAGCGCGACCAATTAATTATTACATTATTACAAAATTTTAAAGACTCTTTCATTAAAGATAATTCTACAACTTGTGTTAGTTACTACTGGTAATTTAAATATTTGATTGAAAGATATAAACAAAACTGTACAAAGACGTCCATACCGTATGAGTGATTCTGAGGAAGAAATAGTTCGCCTAAAAATTCAAGAATTATTAGATGCTAATATCAGGCCTAGTATTTTGCCATTTTCAAGTCCTATAATTTTAGTTCAAAAGAAAGATGGAATTAGTTGAATGTGTGTTGACTATCGTGAGCTAAATTCTAATAAAATTTCTGATAGATATCCACTACCAATTATCTCTGAATTAATTGCTCGTTTGCGAGATGCAAAATATTTCACAAATTTAGATATGGCAAAGTTTTCATCAAATTCCTGTTCAAGAAAATTCTATTGAGAAAACTACATTTATCACACCGGAAAGTCAATATGAGTATTTATCTATGCCTTTTGGTTTGAAAAATGCACCGTCAGTTTATCAGAGAATAATAGTCAAAGCAGGAAGTTTAGTAAACACATACGCGATACTGTATATGGATGACAGTGATTTATTCTAAAAATATTTCTGAAGGTTTTTAAAGTAGAACGATGTATTACAAGCATTAGTTCCTAAAAACTGGAAGCAATAACTACTTTACCTCCATCCGAAACAGTAATTCAACTTAGACAATTTATTGGCATGACTTCATATTTTAGTCAGTTTATTCCGAATTTCTCTATTATAGCAGGACCATTGTATAAATTAACATCAATGAAAGGTAAAATCACTTGGACTTCCGATCACGAGAAAATTAGATAAAAATTGATTTCTAAATTAACCAATGAACCTATTTGAACTATTTTTAATCCTGAACATCCTGTTGAATTGAATATTGATTCAAGTTAATAATAATAATAATATAACTTTATTGACATCAGTCAAAGGCGGGGTTCAGCCAAAGGCTGCTTTTCAACCCAACCCAACCAATACATATACATACAAAACAACCATTGTGAACGCCGATATTCTTACAACAAGTAATACACACATATACATATAAAAAATTAAATGAATAAAAGAATATGAAAAAAAAAGAAAAAAAATAGAGGAATAAGTATTATAAACCAGCAATCATTGTTCCACATTTTACCAGCTAAAATCACTAGATACTAAAATAATACAGCATTATTAAAATTATAATTTTTCAAATGATATGTAAAAGAGTTTACGGACAGAGATTTCATGTCGGATGGTATAGAGCAGGGGTCGCCAAACTTTCTAGCCTTAGGGCCATACTTATTACTCCAGTAAGTTCCGAGGGCCAAAATTTTAAAATGTAAAGAAAAATGCGTTTCAGTTCAAGGTCAAATATCTTTAAATTGAATAATTATTCTGAAATGCGTAACGCGTAACTACACTTTTTAACCCCCTTTCATGTGACGGAATAAATAAAAATACGCATCTGAAAAAAGTTATAAATAATTTAATAATGATATTAATACGTAAAAATAAAAATAATTATTTGACGCAAAATAAAATTTTAAAACAGTTAAAAAAAGCAAACTTAGAACATGTTCATGATTTATAATACAAAATACAAATAATATAAAAATATATTTGTTATTTTTTCATATTTTGCATTGTTTCGAACTGAAGTTAGCAACGATTTATTTATTAAAATATGGGCATAAAATTGTTCGCAGTTGAAATATTCGCTAGTTCAATTATTATTGTGTATTATGTCGATTTAACAAAGCATATGAACGAACTGAAATTGAGATTGCAAGGAGGAAACCAGCTTTTCCCTGATTTATACACTAATATCAAATCGTTCCGGCAGAAAATAATATTGTTTCAATCACAATTACGTAAAATAAAATTTCACACATTTTAAAACACGTGAAATATTCAGCCACACTACTTGAGACTGAATTTCCCGTCGATTTTGCAATCGAAGCTATGAGTGCTTTGAAGATAAATTTTGATACTCGTTTCTCAGACTTTGATGTCATTGCGAATGAAATTAAGAATTTTCAAAATTCCTTTTGATACTGACATTGAAACCCTAGCCCCGGAACTTCAAATGGAAATTATTGATTTACAGTGCAGTGATATAATTAAGAACAAATATCAAAACTCATCTTTGTTGGAATTTGAAATTGAAATTTGAAATGACGTTGGCGGGCCGGATTTGGAGACCCCTGGTATAGAGTTGTATAAAGTAGGTGCTAAATAAGAAAATGAACGCTTAAATTTATAGTTTTTAAGAGATGGCACAATATATAAATCCTTAATACGTAAACTGTAGTTATAGAATTTAGGAATAAGTTTGTCATACAAATATGAAGGTGTGCGAGTAATTCAAGTTTTATGAACTAAAGAAACATATTTTTCTAGTACGAGATTCTACATCTTCGAATTTTGCGATGTCTCTGTAATTTGAAATATGATCAAATTTACGCACATTATATAATATCGTAAGCATTTTGAAAAATTTGTATTCTGTGTTTATCGGTTTGCGATAAATTAGGTATATACACACACGCGCAATAATCAAATAATGGTAGTACTGGAGAATACATTAGACGTATTTTTATATCTGAAGATAAAATATCACGAGACTGATATAAATATTTTAATTTAATGAATACTGTCCTCAGTTTAGACTCTAAATGGAAATAAAAATAAAGATCTTTATCAAAGTACATACCTAAATTTTTGCAAACTATTTCAGGCTGTAATTTTATTCCATATAGTACTAAGTCAGGAGCCTCACAATTTCCAATCAATAACATAGTTGATTTATCTGGATTAATACTGAGACCATTATCCTTCACCCATTGAACTAAATTATTCAAATCTGAATTAATCTTATTTCTTAGATCCAACATGTCTAAAGGATAACCTGAGGCTAATATTTGTGTGTCATCTGCATATGAGTGAATATCACAGTGATTTAATTCAACAAGTAAATCTGCCACATAGATTAAAAAAAACAATGGTCCAGGATGGATCCTTGAGGTACTCCCCGGGCTAAAGGGAATGCGGGTGAATTTAAGGTTTGAGGATTGTGCGTCATACAAACTCGAAATACTCTATTACTAAAATAATTCTCACACCACTTTAACGCATTGACTGAAAATTTATTGTATTTTAGTTTAGCTAAAAGTAATGAATGGTCAACCATATCAAAAACTTTAGAGAAGTCTATTTGAATAAGAATAGAGTTTTTAAATTCATCATAGTTTTTGATTAGTATATCAAGAATATAGGTGCGTGAACTTGGCAGCAACATATTTAAAAAAAATAATACAAATACACTTAATCGATTGTATTTCGTTTGTATTTCATTGTATTTTACTAAATAATATTTGTATTGCGCAATTAATGTTAATAAATTGCATTTTATTTTTATGCTGCCAAGTTCACGCTAGCAGCAAAGTTTGCTTAATTTTTTTTTTAATTTCACAAATCGTTTGTATTTCGTTTGTGTTCCATTGTATTTCTATTAAAAAAATTGAAAAAAAATCTACGGGAAGTTATGAAAATATCATTTTTATGCTGCCAAGTTCACGCTAGCAGCAAAGTTTACGCAATCTTTTTTTAAAATTTCACAAATCGTTTGTATTTCGTTTGTATTTGATTGTATTTCTGATAAAATTTTTGAAAAAAAAATTGTACCGAAAGATATGGCAATTTCATTTTTATACTGCCAAGTTCACGCTAGCAGCAAAGTTTACGTAATTCCTTTTAAAAATTTCACAGATCGTTTGTATTTCGTTTTGTATTCCATTGTATTTCTAGTAGAAATTTTGAAAAAAAAAACTACGGGTAGTTATGACAATATCAGTTTTATGCTGCCAAATTGACGCTAGCCACTTCACGTATTTTTTGTTAATTTCACAATTTCTTTTTTGTTTGTATTCGATTGAATTTCTAGTGAAATTTATGCAAAAAAAATGCACAGACCCAGCAAACACATATACAGGATGTCCGGATTTCGAAGGCCACCATTGGGATCTCGGAAACTATAAGAGATACGACTTTGATTAAATAGGACATGTGGTGCGTCTTTGAGGGGTCATCTCAGATGTGCTTTTGTTATGCCAAAAATTCTCATGGGAGTGAAATAAGCGACGCATTGATTAGCGACCCGGCAGTGTATGTCTACTGTTCTGTAAAACCGCCCGGCTAAATGAAAATACGTATAATCATCAATGTAAAAGATTATATGCCCAAATTGGTGATGTATGGGGTCAAATTTGATAGCTGCATACATATATTAGCTAATGATTTTAATAAACAAAAAAATAGTTGAATAATATCTCCTCCTATACTTATAAATATAATAGAGAAATACAACAACCCTACGGGCTGAACAGTGATTTTATTGTACTGGTGTAGTTAACATGCTCCTAGATTCCTTATTAAATATATTTTGAAGTGTTAGAAATAAACAATTTTTAATAATAAATTATTTCATCTGCTAAGATTAGGTCGTCTGACGATTAAGGATAACTGACAACACCCATACGGTTAGCCAGAAATTCTATTGTGCTGTGGAGGTTAAAAGGACTCCGAGCTTCGTTACTAAACATTTTTTCAAGGGGTACAAATAAACAATTTTTAAAAATAAATTATATCATCCGCGAAGAATATAAATTCTGACGATTAAGTGTAACTGACAACACTGGGAAGATTAACAGAGCCCCTAGCTTTCTTATTAAATATATTTTGAAGTGTTACAAATAAACAAATTTTAATAATAAATTATTTTAAATTATTTCATGCGCGAAGAATATAATTCTAACCATTAAGGGTGACTGACAACACCACTACGGGTTATCCAGCCATTCTATTTTGAAGTGTTACAAATAAACAATTTTTAATAATAAATTACTTCATCGGCGAAGAATAAAATTCTGACGAGTAAGGGGTAACTGACAGCACCCCTACGGTTTACGCAATACTTTTATTGTGTTTAGGTGGTTAACAGGAACCATAGATTTCTTTTTAAATATATTATGAAGTGTTACAAATAAATAATTTTTAATAATAAATTATTTCATCTGCTAAGATTAGGTCTTCCCACGATTAAGGATACCTGACAACACCCCTACGGATTACCCAGCAATTCTATTGTACTGGGAGGTTAATAGGACCCCTAAATTCCTTATTAAATATATTTTGAATTGTTACAAATAAAAAAAAATATTTTATCTGCAAAGATTATAATTCTCACAATTAAGGGTAACTGACAACACCCCAACGGGTTAGCCAGCAATTGTTTTGTGCTGGGGAGATTAACAGGACCCCTAGATTACTTATTGTAAGACATCATCATCATGGGAGTCCAGGAGTTCGCTGGCAAGCAACTAGAAAAACAGTTGATGATTATTATGTAATCGAATATGTCAAAGCTGTAATTTTTAATTGTATTATTATTAAATAAAGGCTTTATAAAAAGAACACTAAATAAACGTCTACCGCTCGACATCCCCCCTGACAGTATCTCAGAAGTGGGATTCTTATCGTTTATGATTGATACGTGATAATTATTTTAGGAATTGGCGGATTTGATTTGTGTTTGTCCGACGTACCGAGTCAAAACGATCTCATCCCTGTGTCCATATCCTTCCTTAATCACATACATCCGTTGTTCGACGTAGTGAAGAATCGGAGGAGTTAAGGAGATGCATCACGAATCAATTTTAGAAGCTGAAGATGAAACGACACAAGGTGGAGAAGCTGTTGAACAGCCAAGTATAGGACAGATGATGTCTCATCTTACGACAATGTTAGAAATGTTACAAGCTAGAGACCATGAGCTTCACATATTGAGGCAAAGGGACAATACACGCACTCAAACTAACGTAAGTGTACCGTACTCAGAAATTTCATTACAAATACCTATCTTTGGTGGTAGAAATGAGTCAGACGATATAGAGGAATGGATAAAACGTGTTGATGATATTCAAAGTATTTATTCGTTAACTGATGAGGTCATTAAATTATTAGCTACGAATAAATTAGTATCCAATGCCAAACAGTGGTATCAGTCTAACCCAGAGACATGTAAAATGGAATGGAGTGAAATTAAAATTGAGTTGAAAGATATGTTTCAGAGATATGAAGATATCGCGACTATAATGGATAAAATTAGGGCACGGAAGTGGAGACGAGGAGAGAGATTTGAAGATTACTATTATGAAAAAGTTAGAATCGCGCAACGGGCTAAACTTTCAGAGGCCGAAATAATATCACACGTTATTAAGGGCATAGATAATTTTGCGCTTCGTACACAAATGGTTTGTGCACAACATAAATCCTTAAAAAGTCTGTTTCAGAGTATGAAAATGGTTGTCGCTGAACTCAATATCGATAGACCGAAAGATCCAGCGAGTAAAGTACCAGAAAGATTTATCAAGACACAAGAACCGAATGAGAAGTTTTCAGGAACAGGAACCAGCGCTTCTAGGAACCATAGCTATCCAGCAATGCCACCTGTCAGATGTTTTAAATGCAACCAGCTGGGCCACATTTCCCGGAATTGCACCACAACTACAACAGACTGGAAACCAGTATCAAATGGTAGACCTGTGCCAAATAAGATAAGTACACAGAACATAAATTTTGTAAACTCGGTTTCAAAGTTCACTAAACGGATACAAATATACAACCAAACTTTAATTGCTTTAATTGACACTGGTAGTAAAATGAATTTAATTAAAGACTGTTTTGTAACTAACATGATAACTGAGAAATGTAACACCGTTCGAGTAGGATTGAATAATAGTAAAGTACACTGTAACAAAATAGCTAGATTCACTGTTAACGTGGATGATTATGAGTACGAAATAGACGCGGTTGTTGTTCCAAAAGATTCAATTGGTAATGATGTTATATTTGGGCAGAAATTTCTTGATTCGGTAGAGTGGCATGTTCATAAAGACGGTATCGCGTTTTCGAAACCACTGGAAACAGATATTTCGTACGAAAGGGCCATGATGCAAATTCAAACGGAAATTCGCGACCCTGAATACAATATTAATCCCGGAGTAGATTTCAAAATAAAGCAGAAAATTTCTAATTTAATTTCTAATTATAACATGTTACGAACTAGTTGCCCTTCTCAAGTTGACGATCAGGATTTACAAATGAAAATAGATTTGAAAACAAACAAAGCTATTTGCACTTCACCGAGGAGAGTATCATACCATGAACGTGAAGTTATAAACAAAATTGTAGATGATTTGTTAGAAAAGCATATAATCCGACCTAGTAATTCCGAATATGCTAGTCCGGTAGTCCTTGTTAAAAAGAAAAATGGAGAAGGCCGTTTATGCGTAGACTATCGCACACTAAATAAAGAAACCGTGAAGGATAAATTTCCTCTGCCACATATTGACGATCTTTTAAATAATTTGAGTAACGCAAAATATTTCACAGCACTTGATCTAAAAAATGGTTTCTATCATGTAAAAGTACATCCAGATTCAATAAAATATACTTCATTTGTGATACACAGCGGGCAATATGAATTTGTAAAAATGCCATTTGGTTTAGTTAATTCGCCATCAGTTTTTATGCGATATGTGACTCGAATTTTTCGTGATTTAATCAGAACTAGTAAAGTACAAGTATACATGGATGATTTATTGATTGCGACAAGTACTGTTCAAGAAAATATAGATATACTTAATGAAGTTTTAAATTTAATGCTTAAATATGGATTAGAGTTACGTTTTGACAAGTGTTAGTTTTTATATACTGAATTGGACTATTTAGGCTATCATATTAGTCACAACCAGATTAGACCTGGATTAGCAAAAACTAAAGTTATTCAGAATTTTCCTATGCCGAAAGACCAGAAACAGATACGGATGTTTTTAGGGTTGACAGGCTATTTCAGACGATTTATTAAAGATTACGCAATTCTTGCAAAACCACTAACAGACTTATTACGGCAAAATGTAAATTTTGAAATTAAAGCTGAACAAATTGAAGCTATCACTAAATTGAAAGATTGCTTGATCAAGGAACCTGTGTTAAAATTGTATGATCCCGAAAAAGAGATCGAATTACATACAGACGCAAGTGCCAATGGATTTGGTGCAATACTGATGCAAAAACATGACGGAAAGTTTCACCCCATTTACTATTCCAGCATCAAAGCAAATGAAGCAGAATCAAAATTACACAGCTTTGAATTAGAATTGTTAGCTGTAGTAAATGCACTACAGAAATTCAGAATTTATTTGATAGGTAAACGATTTACTTTAATTACAGATTGTAATGCTTTAACACAGACTTTGAAAAAGAAAGAACAGAACCCAAAAATATTACGATGGAGCTTGATACTTCAAAATTTTGATTTTGATATTCAACATAGAAGTGCCGACAAAATGATGCACGTGGACTGCCTTAGTCGTATAGTCCCTGTTAACCTAGTGAACGAAGAATATAAACAGGTAGAAAACATTGCAATTTTACAGAATAAAGATTCAGAAATTATGGAGCTCAAGAATAAAATATTACTTGATCAGAAGCCTGACGAGTTCGAAATTGTAAATGAAAATTTAATGAAACGAGTTAACAATAAACTTTTGCTTTTTGTTCCAAGACAACTTCGTCATCAATTAGTAATGAAAACTCATGAGAAAATCTGTCATCTAGGCTATGAAAAGACTTTGGAAGAACTTAGAAATCTATACTATTTTCCGAGAATGCGTAAGTATGTGAAAAAGTGTTTATCCAGATGTATAAAATGTATAGAATACAATTATAAAACTAATAAAAATGAAGGATTTCTTCATTGCATCGAAAAGGGTACAGAGCCCTGGAGAACCCTACACATTGACCATTTAGGCCCGTTGGAACGAACTACTGGAGGACATAAACACATTCTTACTATACTAGATGGTTTTACGAAATTTATATTTTTAGAACCTACAAAAACAACGAATTCTGAAGAAGTTATACGAGCATTGAAACAGTTATTTAAAATATTCGGAATGCCAAAAAGAATTATTTCAGATCGAGGTACCGCTTTTACAAGTGAAACATTTAATAGCTTCTGTAATGAAAATAATATCCAGCATGTGTTAATCGCAGTACGAACACCGAGAAGTAACGGACAAATTTAAAGGTATAATAAAACAATCATGCCAGCCCTCTTAAAAATGACAACGAATCCGAACGAATGGCATAAATGTTTAGATAAAGTACAATTATCATTGAACATGACTAAACAGAAAACGACAAATAAATGTCCTAGCGAGTTGTTTTTCGGATATAAATTGTTACATGGATTTGGAATGGAATTGCAACAAATAATTGAAGAAAATATAAGTATAGGTGAGTACCAGAAGAAGAGAGAAGAAGCAAGAAAAAACGCCGTCGAAAATATAAAAATTCAACAAGAAAAAACAAAAGAACGGTATGATAAGAAAAGAAGAATTCATTGTAAGTATAAAGTAGGTGATTACGTCATGATTGAAAGAACTTCAGCCCCTACAGACCGAAATCCTAAAATGTCCCAAAAATTTATTGGTCCATACATCATCCATTCCGTCCTTGATAATGATCGTTATGTAATTAGAGATATTCCAGGTCATCCAGTTTCACAGAGACCATATGACGGTATATTACCGCCTGAACGAATGAAGAGGTGGGTAGGCCCACTAGACGATTCTGAAGATGAAGATGAGGAGGTAACCATAGCTGAAAACGAAGAAATACAAGCCGAATATCAAGATGAAGCAATAGAAGACGAACACGAGGAAAATGAAGAGCTGTCGCCTACTCAGGAAGATGAAGATAAATATTCCAGATGGAGCTGTCTGCGATCACGGAAAAAGAAGCCAGTCAACATCGAGGACAATGTCGCGTCAGGATTGGCCGAACTGTAAGACATCATCATCATGGGAGTCCAGGAGTTCGCTGGCAAGCAACTAGAAAAACAGTTGATGATTATTATGTAATCGAATATGTCAAAGCTGTAATTTTTAATTGTATTATTATTAAATAAAGGCTTTATAAAAAGAACACTAAATAAACGTCTACCGCTCGACATCCCCCCTGACATTATTAAATATATTATGAAGTGATACGAATAAACAATTTTTAATAATAAATTATTTCATCTGCTAAGATTTGGTCTCCTGATGATTAACGATACCTGACAACACCCCTACGGGTTAGCCAGCAATTCTATTATGCTAGGGAGATTAACAAGGCTCCTAATTTTTTTATTTAATATATTTTGAAGTGTTACAAATAAACAGTTTTTAATAATAAAATAATTTATCCGCGAAGAATAGAATTCTGACGATTAAGGGTAACTGAAAACACTCCTACGGGTTAGCCAGCAATACTATTGTGTTGGGATTGGTAAACAGGACCCTAGCTTTCTTATTAAATATATTTTAAAGTGTTACAAATAAACAATTTTTAATAATAAATTATTTCATCTGTTAAGATTATACATCTGAAGATTAAGAGCGACTGACAACACCTCTGCGGGTTAGCGAGAAATTCTATTGTGCTGGGGAATTTAACAGGACCCCTAACTTCCTAATTAAATATATTTTGAAGTGTTACAAATAAACAATTTTTATTAATAAATTATTTCATTCATTATTATTAAAATTGTTTATTATAACACTTCAAAATATGTTTAATAAGGAAGGTAGGGTCCTGTTAACCACCCCAGCTCAATAGAATTGGTGGTTAACCCGAAGGGGTGTAGTCAGTTACCCTTAATCGTCAGAAGTATAATCTTAGCAGATAAAATAATTTATTATTAAATTTTTTTTATTTGTTTATTTATTAAAAATATATTTAATAAGGAAGCTAGGGGTCCGGTTAACCATCCGAGACCAAAAGAATTGCTGCTTAACCCGTACGGGTGTTATCAGTTAGTCATAGTTGTCAGAATTATAATCTTTGCGGATGAAATAATTTACTATTAAAAATTATTTATTTGTAACACTTCAAAATATATTTAATAAGAAATATATGGGTCCTGTTAACCACCGCAACACAATAAAATTACTGCCTAATCCGTAGGGGTGTTGTCAGTTACCTTTAATCTTTAGAATTTTATTCTTCGCGGATGAAATAATTTATTATTAAAAATTGTTTATTTAATAATAATAATAATAATAATAATAATAATAATAATAATAATAATAATAATAATAATAATAATAAGGAAGCTAGGGATCCTGTTAACCTCCCCAGCACAAAATAATTGCTGGGGTGTTGTTAGTTACCCTTAATCGTTAGAATTATATTCTTCGCGAAGTAAATAATTTATTATTAAAAATTGTTTACTTGTATCCCTTGAAAAAATGTATAATAAGGAAGCTCGGAGTCCTGTAAACTTTCTCAGCACAATAGAATTTCCGGCTAATCTGTAGGGGTGTTGTCAGTTACCGCTAATCGTCAGAAGTAACTATAATCTTAGATGAAATAATTTATTATTAAAAATCGTTTATTTGTATCCCTTGAAAATATATTTAATAAGGAAGCTGTGGGTCTTGTTAACCACATCAGCATAATAGAATTTCTGACAACCCATAGGGGTGTTTTTAGTTACCGTTAATCGTCAGAAGTATAATCTTAGTAGATAAAATAATTTATTATTAAAAATTGTTTATTTGTAACACTTCAAAATATATTTAATAAGAAAGCTAGAGGTCCTCTTAACTCCTCTTGTCAGTTACCCTTAATCTTTAGAATTATATTCTTCGCGGATGAATTAATTTATTATTAAAAATTGTTTATTTGAATCCCTTGAAAATATATTTAATAAGGAAGCTAGGGGTCCTGTCAACCTTCCCAGCACAATATAATTGCTGGCTAACCCGTAGGGATGTTGTCAGTTACCGTTAATCCTGAGAAGAACCTATAATCTTAGATGAATAAATTATTATTAAAAATTGTTTATTTGTATTTTTTGAAAATATATTTAATATGGAAGCTAGGGTCCTGTCAACCTCCCCAGTACAATAGAATTGCAGGCTAACCCGTAGGGGTGTTATCAGTTACCCTTAATTGTGAGAAGTATAATCTTTGCAGATGAAATAATTTTTTTTTTATTTGTAACAACTCAAAATGTATTTAATAAGGAAGCTAGGGTTGTTGTTAACCTCCCAAGCACAATAGAATTGCTGGATAACCCGTAGGGGTGTTGTCAGTTAACCTTAATCGTAAGAAGACCTAATCTTAGTAGATGAAATAATTTATTATTAAAAATTGTTTATTTGTAACACTTCATTATACAGGGTGTTTATTAAACATAGGGCAAAAATTGAAGGGATTATTCCCTGGACCATTCTAAGCTGATTTTGTCCTTTGATGATTTTTGAAAAGCCGCTTTGCTTCGAAGATACAAGGCGAAAAAAAATTTCGACAATAACAACATTTAATACCAAAAATTACATGTAAAGTTTCTTAATCTACAAGTACTGTTGAAAATGACTACCTCCAGCTACGATGCAAGAATCCGCCTAGCTTGTAATGAATTGCCATCAGCAAGTCCATAAATGAAATGCATGTCAGTCATCTCGGCGTTCGTATAGCTATTCATGATAAGAGGACTTCACTAACAAAAGTTTAAGTATTATAGACAAAAAATACACGTCAAACAGCCAAACGTCTCAACAAATTTGACACATAACTTGCCTGCTGTTACTAGATTAATAATTTGAAAAATATCAAAATTGGTTTTGTCGAATTTTTTTTTTCGCCCTGTATTTTCGAAACAAAGCGGTTTTTCAAAAATCATCAAAGGATAAAATCATCTAAGAAAGGTCCAGGGAATAATCCCTTCAATTTTTGCCCTATGTTTAATAAACACCCTGTATATTTAGTAAGGAAGCTACGGGCTCTTTTAATCTCCCCAACACAATAGAATTGCTGGCTAACCCGTTGTCAGATATCTTTAATCGTCAGAAGACCTAATGTTAGCAGATGAAATAATTTAAAATTAAAAATTGTTTATTTGTAACACTTCATAAGGGCTCCTGTTAACCATGCGAGCACAATATAATTGCTGGTTATCCAGTAGGGGTGTTGTCAGTTACCTTTAATCGGATGAACTAATTTATTATTAAAAATTATTTATTTGTATCACTTCAAAATTTATTTAATTAGGAATTTAGGGATCATGTTAACTACCCCAGTACAATAAAATCACTGTCCAACCCGTAGGGTTGTTATATTTCTCTATTAGATTTATAAGTATATGGAGGAGATATTATTCAACTATTTTATTGTTTATTAAAATGATTAGCTAATATATGTATGCAGCTATCTAATATGACCCCATACATCACCAATTTGGGCACATAATCTTTTACATTGATGATGATACGTATTTTCATATTGCCGGGCGGTTTTACAGAAAAGTAGACATACACTGCCGGGTCGCTGAGCGATGCGTCGCTAACTTCACTCTCATGAGAATTTTTGGCAAAACAAAAGCACATCTGAGATCACCCCTCAAAGACGCACCACATGTCCCATTTAACCAAAGTCGTATCTGATATAGTTTCCGAGATCCAAATGGTGGCCTTCGAAATTCGGACACCTGTATATGTGTTTGCTGGGTCTGTGCATTTTTTTTGCATTTTTTAATAGAAATACAATGGAATACAAACGAAACACAAACGATTTGTGAAATTAAAAAAAAAATTAAGTAAACTTTGCTGCTAGCGTGAACTTGGCAGCATAAAAATAAAATGCAATTTATTAACATTAATTGCGCAATACAATAATATTTAGTAAAATACAATGAAATACAAACGAAATACAATCGATTAAGCTCATTTGTATTATTTTTTTTAAATATGTTGCTGCCAACTTCACGCATCTCTGTAAACAATCCCATTATATTATCTGTTATATCATATTTTTTAGTCTTCCCTATTTAGTACATTTCAAGTATTGTATAACCCATTTTAACCGCGGTTACAACTTTGTCAATGACCCAGTCCTTCTCTAAATCACTATGCGCGTACTTTTCATTGCTCTGGTTTTCAACGCATTGTCTACATAGGGTGAACATTAATTTGCTATTCATTTTACATGGCACAATAATATTATACCGTTGATATTGCCAATATGTTTAGGGGACTCATTGCCAACGTATACAGTAGAATACCCTACAGGGTATTTCCCATTTTTACAAATATAAGCCTAAAGTGAATAAATGTCAATATAGTGAATTTTCACATTTTTGACATATATAATTTTTCTTTTTTATACACATAATGCAACATTGTTCGAAAATACAAGTTTGGTTCATGCCCAACCGTTTTATTATCTATAATTTTTTCCTGCCGTGTTTCAAGGTCATAAAAATAAACAATATATCTATGTAGCATAAATGGTCTTCGGGTTGATGCTATCTGCATATTTTATAATATCTTTAACCAAAAGTGTGCACTCTGTGTTTTCATATGGTTTCCAGACATGTGTGATAACTCATAATCTGACTGCACACCGTTTTCTTACCAAGAGAATTAGGTTTTGTATGATTTTCATAGCTGCTTTCATTTTTAAACCAACGATGACAATCCACACATTTTATTTTTACCCCTGTTTGACAGATAGGAGATTTTTGGCAGGCGTAACAGGTATTCTTACATCAATGACGATTTTTAGTATTGTAGGGTACATGACATGCAATAACTGCATCATAAAGCTGCTGTCAATTATATTCTCACATTGTAATGGCTGTTGTGATATATTAAGTTTAAAGTACAGGTTCCCTCGGTATCTTCAAAAGAAGTATATTTTCCTTTTTCGCCATACTCATAAACACGTATGTTATATTTGTTGCCGAAATGTCTTTGTAGTTTTTGAAGATCTGGTATTCCTGCACCTTCCTTTGGTATAGTTACTGTACCATCCTTCATAAACTGGATAGCTCTCTTCGTTTGTAATTTCCTGATATCTCGACGGATCTCTTTCTATTTGGTGTCTCCTTCTCCATAGATAATTGGAGCTTTTAGAAGTCATAGATTATCACTATTATTAATCGTGATAATTCCTGTTCGTATTGCGCATTCTTCATGAAATGTATTATATTTGTTTTGTCTAATTTCCTGGGCCTTTTGGTGAACGCACGGTTGTCACACATAAAAATGCATTATATTAATAATAAGTGTAGTTACGTTGGTTAAATTAAAAAATTGTATAATAATTCTAAATAAACCATATAATTACCTAGACAACACGTATCAGTGTTTCAACCTGTCGAATTAGATTGATAATTCCCACTAAGCACCTGCCAGACATCATCAACCATCATCTCCTGTGTAGTAGTAATTTTTTTCCATCCTTGACCACTATTGTAATCTTTATTGCAAAACGTAAATCTAACCTTATCAGTTGGTTCAACTTCTTATGTGACGTCTATTATTATATTACTTATGGCGTTTAACACGATCTTTGGCACTTAGTAGGGCTTAATACTAAACTCTATAGTTCTTTTTTGTACGTTAAAATGTGTAACAGTCTTCTTGTAATCCTTGATTACAATAATTTTTTCATTTTTTACTAATTAAAAAGTAAATAATATTATATAGATACTTCGGGTTCCAAGATTAAATAAGGAATGACCATTCAATCAACCTTCCTGCCGTTATTTATATTATCGAAACTCGAGCGGATAAAGAGGGGAAGTTATTAATTTTTCATATGTTTTGTAAATTTTTATTTCAATAATAAAAATAGAATCACGTAATATATTAAATTATATTCTCTCTCTATAATAACGCATGATAGAATATTGTCAAAAAAATATTTCGTGTTCATGCGGCATTAGGCTCTGGAAATTTTGATGTTATATTTTAAGCCAAAAAATGACAGCGGGAGTACAAGGATAAAATTTGATTTATTTTCTCAAAATTCTTTACAGTTTCAGAGATATTGGGCACTATCTATTTTTTGCAAAAATTTGAAATTTTAATATATAATATTTTAAGCCAAAACACGACAAGGAGAGTACGGGGGTAATATTTGATTTATTTTTTCGAAATTCCTTACAGTTTCAGCAATATTGCGCGTTTTAAATGTCCAATTTTCAAATTACGTAAAGTGTATCGCATATGAGGTGACGCTTGGTAAGAAAATAAATGCACAACTAAATAAAAAACAATACTTATGTAAACAAATAAAAAGTTCAAGGTCAACTGCGCACCTGTATATAACATCTGGTCGGAAGTTGGCAACATCAAATTAGCTGCAAATTCCCACGCTAGGCAATTTTTTTAACTTTATTTTATTGCACTTCTGGTTATTGCTCTTGTTTAAAAATTTATTAAATTTTCTATTGTTTTATTTATGCTTTTTTTTGTTATTTTATATAGCTCTTTTATATTCTTTGTTCCACCACGGTGTTGACTTTCCCTTACTATTTGCATTTTTGTAGCCTATAGTTTCCTCGCCAGAAGACCTTATATTTTCCAATAGTGCGTCCAATGCTTCATCTCCATTATTGTATGTCCATGTATTGTCCATATTTTCCATTCTTGAGCTATATGATTTCCAATCTAATTTTTTAAGATTCCATTTGTGAAGTGGTTGATGGTTTGCTGGCTGTATTTTATATGTGTTTTATTAAGATAGGATAGTGTCCGCCATTATACAGTATCTAATGCCTCCCATATAAAATTTCATGCAAAATCAGGTTCAATGAATGTTAATGTTAGGTCGATAGCTGATTCAGTTCCGTTTCTTGTGCAAAAATGAGTCATATTTCCATCGTTCAGTAGTACTAATTTATCTATGGCTTCCTCAGCTGTAGCTATAGGCATTAAAGTCACCTAGAATTAATTGTTGGGTTAGGTAGTTGTTGTAAGAGGTTTTTGAATCAATTTTTTCTTGGGTTTTAGTCTGGCCGAATATATATGCATCAGACAATAATTTTTTTCAGATAATATGTTTTAATAGCCACTGAGTCTAGAAAAGTATTTAATTTGATTTCTCAGCTTGTATTGTGCCTTTTACAAGAATGGCGACGCCGCCACTGGTAAAATTATTTTGTCTATCTTTTCTGTACAGCTTGTAGTTTTAAGGGTAGTATTTTGATTTTTTTTTAACCTAGTTTCTTGGGTACAGAAAAATTCGGGTTGGTATTTGTTTGTTAACATTTATAAGTCTTCTGTATGGGTAAATAAGCCGTTAGAATTCCACTGAACTATTGGCATGTAATTATAATTTTTAAGAACGGTATTATTTTCTTAATCTGTCAACTATTTGTTCTTTCATTTTACCTTGAAGTCATGTGAAATTTCTTTTCATACTTGAGTCTGATGAATAGGAGTATAGATTGATTATACATATAATGTGTTTAAAAGTTGCTTTGGATCATTTTTGTATATTCATGTGCTATATGAAGTGTCACGTTTGAGACATGAACAATATGTATTTGCTTGGATTATGTCTTTCTATGTCAAATTCGAGTAATTTTAGAAGTTCTTCTTGGGTGCGTGGTTTTTTGCTTATGGTTTTCTTTACTGGTTCTTGATTATTTTCAATACCTTCTGCAATTATTCCTGGTGTAATCGATAGCATATTAAAGTCATTTTTGGGTTCTCTACTGGTGTTTTCAGTTATTTTGGAATGTATCTATAATGCCACCTGACCTTCAAAATTCTTGAATCGCAGCAGCCATTTTAAAGCAGCTTGGTTAGTTCTTATCAAAAAATTTCTTCCGTACAAATATTTGTAAAAATGCTCCACGGATTTCACGACAGCCGAAAGTTCTTTTCTGGTGACACGTAATTCCTCTCTGGTTTTGACAAGGTCTTATTAAAGTAGGCAATAACCTTTTCATGTCTTTCTTGTTTCAGGGAAAGAGGGCTACCAATTCCAATGTTGCTGGAATCTGTATCTAGTATGAAATCTCCTTCGGGTAAGGGATAACTTAGGACAGGTGCACTGGTCATCGAATGCGTCAGCTCTTTACATGCAACCTTACAGACCATTTCCCAGATAAATCTTCTTGCTTCTTCGGTAAGCCTTGTCAGTGGCTTAACCATGTTCGCGAATCCAGGCACATATCTGCGATAAGTACACAACCCAAACAAACTTCTAAGTTCGTGCTTATCCCTAGGTACTAGCCAGTCTCTCACAGCCCTTATTTTCTCCGATTCAACGTTACCAGAAACCACTTGTCCAAAATAATGAACTTATCTTTGGAACAGGTGGCACTTCTTTCGACTGAGTTCCAGGTTAGCCTTCCTCAATCTCAGGAAAACCGCTTCCAAATTTTTCATGTGATTATCGAACGTTTTTCGTACCACAATAATATTGTCGAGATAAACCAAACATGTTTTCCAAGATATCTCAGCCTATACCGTACAAACGTTGCAGAGGCATTGTAGAGCCCGAATGGCGTTATGGTAAATTTGTCCGGTACCGATGATGAAGGCTATCTTCTCCTTACTTTTGATCTATATCTACTTGTCAGTATCCGATCTTTAGACCCAGAGTGGAGAAAATCTTTGATCCAGCCAAAATGTCCAGTGTATCGTCGATCCGCGAGAAAGTCTTCGCCACGTGGTAAATTGACGATAATTGACGCAAAATCGTGTAAAGCCATCTTTTTTCTTTACTAACACCACTGGTGTTGGACTGCTTGAAGGTTCGATCACACCTTCCATCTTTATGTCCTCAATAATACTTTCCGCTTCCTCGCGCTTCGCCAATGACAGTCTTCATGCTGGTTGGCGAATGGGTCTTGCCTCTTCGGTGCCTTTGGTTCTCTGGTCGGCGACCAATTATTGAAACGATGTTAATATTTGGTTGATTAGCGGATCCGGAATTTCCTGAGATGTGTTTCCCTTGGCCTTTACAGTTCGAATAATCGAGGATACTGCTAAACATTCTCCTACAACTGTTACTCTTTTAAGAACAACAGGATAAAAAATTATGTTTATTATTCGAACTGGCATTACCTGGCTGGCTTAGGTTAGTTATTTACCAACAACTCCAGTCCCAATTTTTGAAATCATCATTCTTGGGCTCAAGCATAACAATATTCCTCTCAGAGAAGCTACCATCTAATTGTGCATCCACCTTATATTCGCTGCGTTCTGGGAGAGTAACGTCTTCGGCTATTAGTACGGGCACAGCCTTGTTGTCTCCTGGGTGTAATACGAGTTCTTCTTCATTGACCATCATCACTCCCTTCTTCAGGTCAAGCTTAAACCGTACTTTTTTATTACGTCCATACCAAGTACTAATTCATCTTCAACTTCAGTTACCAGCGCACGATGTTTAAAGGAGGTGTTTCTGATAGTGATGGTCACATATTTCTCCTAATGTGTAAATTTGCTCTCCCGTCGCTGTGCGTAGTCGCCACTTGGTTTGTTGAAGATGCATTTTGCCGGTGTTTTATGCCAAGTCGGTCTAATTATAGTCTTTGTCGGCCCCGTATCCAGTAATACTTTCAGTGGTATTCCGTCAATTGCACCATCAACGTAGATCCTCTGGGCTTGATGATGAAGGGATGCGACATAAGTGTTGGATTGTCGGGCTAGCAGATTACGGGTCGACGATTACTCCTTCGTATCAAACCGACTTAGAGTGGCTCTACAATAATTGTCCTGGAACGAGAACGGAAATGAGAACGAGAACGGTAAGGAATATGAATAGTCCGTTTTTAAATGTACATAGGCACAGGTAAGCTAAAGATTCAAGATTCACGTTCCTGTGACTTTGCAAGAACCCATAGGAAGAAAGTAGGATATCATTACCCATAATGGCTTGATCTTTCAAGTTGTTTTTCGTTCAAGTTTTCATTTAATTAACCCTTCATTTCATGATTTATAAAATATCGGAATTAAAAAATTTTTCACTGGATTTTTAGATACCTGAGGTTAAAATAAAACAATTTGTGAAGAAAAAAAAAATATATTTTTCATATTACAAAAATGGCCGTATGTTGCAAATTTGCATCATTATGGAAATGAACTTAAATTTACACATGAGCTTAATTCAAATGGAATGAGTAAAAGCAGTTTTTATCTTTTGTAAGCCAAGATGCACACCGCATTTGAAATGCGTATAACCTTTGCAACCTGGCAATTTTCATCTCTTTCTTGTTTCGTCGTACTTAGTCCAATGAGCAAATTGGTCCATCTTGACATTTTTGGGAGGTGCATGAACCGTAGGTCCTTTATGACGTTTAGCATTTATTCCTAACTCAACTTCGTTACTCGGCCTACCACGTTTTTTGTTTTCCTCACTATGAATGAGGCACAGGGTTTGTGCAAGTTCTAAACGATATTGCCATTGCTGGATGGTTCGGATTTTTTTGGACACTGTATAAATTGGTTTCTTGCACAATCATTTCTATTAGTCCATCATTGAAGAAGTATTTAAAAAATTCATACGGTGTTTCTAACTCTAGTATGTTGTTTGCAAGATCTGCGTTACCTTTGAACTTCAAAGCATCATCATCAATTATCAAGTTCTTTTTGCGCCATAAAATATTTTCTCTAACGGTGCTCTTTTTGGATGGTTTTGATGCTCTGGGTCTAATATCATCTAATAATTTTTCCGGCTCCTCAATAGTGGCTTCTTGAGTTTCTTCGGATTGAACAGCATCATGTTCATCCTCAATAATGGCTCCTTGAGTTTCTTCGGATTGAACAGCAACATCAAGTTCGAGATCACTATCTTCAGATCCAGAATTATTTTCATCGGATTTGTACGCCGGATCTATTACACAATCGGTATCTGAGAAATCAATGAAATCATCTTCACTCTCATTATCCAAATTCTCCCATATTTCAGCTAACTCGTGGTCTGTAAGAGGTGCCTTGGTACTCTTTTTGCGGAAAGACATAATCTACAAAAGATGACAAAATTTGTACTATGTAGTCATAATGATGCATATTTGCAACATAGATCTAACTTCAGTCCTATCAAATCTTACAACAATAACTTTCAATTGTTTTGTGATAATACATTACTACATACCTTTACAGAATTGGAGAACTCCACATATGTTTTATTACAGAACTTTTTCTTCGTTTTTTTCTATAACTATCTCTATGCGGTTTATTTATTATAAATGACACGTTACCATTCACATTAAAAATGCTGATATTTGACAGATCATGTCATCTATCGGACACAAATTATACTGTATTTGAATTACATGGTATGATGCATATATGCAACATCATGAATGTCTCGCTCATTCAACTAACACATTTAAAACACATAGTTGTAAAGCTGTGTTGCAAATTTGCAACCATATGAAATGAAGGGTTAAAGCAATAAAACTAATGCCTGAAAATTATAAGCGTTTTTACCTTCTATTTTGATTGTTTACTATATGTTAATAGTAGTAAAAAAAAAATCATTATAAATATCAATGATGCGCAAATAAATTCTTCACCATCCATTTTATGTGAGAGATGAAAAATAACATAAAACAATATCTAATATACTAATACAAATATTGCATAGCTGAAAAAACTACGAGTAAAACAAAAATTAAGGTTTTCTATTAAGAATTTGCATTAATTCCTGTTATTCGTTCCCGTACAATTGGGCATCTGATAGTGTTTTTTGCTACCGTTTTTTTCTCGTTACGTCTCCGTTACTGTTTTCTTTTCTGTTCCAAGGCAATTGTAGAGCCGCTCTTTGTTTTCCGACTCCTTTTCTTCCTTCTCCGCATGTATCCTCTTTTTCAGTTTTCTGCGAAGTCTCTGCGGATGACCCAGTTCACCGCAATTCCAACAGCGGAGTTTCTTCCTTCCAGCAAACAATTCACTTGTAATTCGTCGCATCTTGGCTTCTAGATCTTCAATGTTTTCATTTCTCTCAGCACCGATTTTCGCACTCGATTGATTACGTGAAACTTATTTGGCAGCTTCATGCTCTAATACATATGTCAGTGCGTCAACAAAAGTTTTTGGGCGAGTCAATCGCAGTGCTTGCTGAATTTCACTGTCTTGAATAATTGAATGCCCAGGCACTACAAAACGCTTTGAGGAGCTATAGGATGTGCTAGACGAACTAAACGAGCTACGTCGGTTTCAAATTCTTGAAGGCTTTCTTTTGAACTCTCATACTGTTTCCCCAGTTGTCTGGTATATCAGTTCCAGGTGCTCATTACCATAGCGCATATCCAATCGCTTGATCAGTTGGTCGTAGTCCTCTTGTTCAGCGACAGCTTCTCCGCGCAACGAGACATTCAACGCTGTAATCTTTTCCGTGGGCGTCCTGATAAATGCTTTCGCAACCGCTTCAAATTATTTTAAATCACTAAAACTTTCCATCAAATTCCGGTATTTTGATGTGAATTATTGTACTAGTATTAGGTTTTACTACTTTCCTTTCTTTTAGTAGACCTGCCCTTGCTATATTTGAATTCGACATTGACAACGATATAATTTTACTGAATTTTTAATCTAATTCTCCGATCTTCTTCTTATACTAATTTTTTAAATTCTTCAGGTCTTCTTCAGTTTTTCTAGAATTCTCTTTTAATATTTTTGTTCTAGTGTTTGTTCCGGAACTCTATAATATTCCTCTAATTTTTGTTCTAGTGTTTTATTCCAGAACTCTAAAATTTTCTTCTACTTTTCTAGAACTCTCTTGTAATTTTTGTTTTTTGTTTTCTCTAGAATTCTAGAATTTTCTGACATTTCCTGTTTTAATGTTCTATAAGTTTCTGCTATTTCTTCTTTTAGTGTTCTAGAATTTTCTTATGCTTTTCTAGAACTCTCCTCGATTTTTTGTACTAATATTTCTGTCAATTCTTCTTTTAATGTTCTGGAATTTTCTTCTGCTTCTCTAGAAATTTCTTCTATAAGTTTACAAATATCACACTGAATTTCGAATAAGTAATAGTTACGATTTTCACCAGCATTGATTAATGCTTGCCGCAGGCTTTCTTGAAGTACTGACTTCTTTCGTATTCCCAAATCTCGTTCTTCCAGTTCTGTCTTGAGATCACTTATTTTTAAATCAGTCAATTTTAATTGTTTAGTCGTCATTTTATTTATTTTTATTTATACACAGTTTATTAGCGCTACACCTGACACCAATTTTAAGTGTAAAAATCAAAGAAATATTAATAATTGAATTAAACGTTTATTAAATGATATATAATTAAGAAAAATATTATACGATTACTATAATTAAATAAATATAAATGCTAATTTATGATTAAGATTATTATGAAATATTTAACACTAAGATTATTTATTTCCACGATATTTATTTCACCTACTGTTTATTTATTTCATCATTCAACTATCCACTGCCCAACTCTTTCCAGTCACTGAACTCGTGAACTATATACTGGATTCAAGTGAACTGCCCGCACGCAAAGAGTTGCGTCGCATTTATATCTCTGCATTATTTTAGAACATTCCAGTATATTTCCAGTAACGTTCCAGAACAACAGAACAAAAGGTTCAAACGAGCGAAAGTAATGAATGTTATCTCCCACATCTGTTTGCTCTCGCGTCAGCCGCCTGAGACGCCCGGCAATTATGTTATCGCCTTCCGAGAAACGATTGTGTTCTAGAATTTTTTAGATTGTATATGCTCTGAAGAATAATTTGGTTATGTTTTTGTTTATATTTTTCGTTAGATCTCATTAGCAATTTCCCGCTAATTTCAAACGCGCGCTTGCGCTTTTTCCCCATTTCCTCAACTTTACTTTCTTAAAACACCAACCGTCACCAGTTCTATTTAACTTTTGTTAAATGCGCCATTACAATAGTGCCGTATTTTATTGTGTGTTGCACCGTAAATCCCTAATAGGTTATAGGTCCAGACTCCTGAAAAGCAACACACAAAATTAGTACAGCCGCAAATAAGATATACAAGACAAGTATCGTAACCTACAAATATCTGTGTCTAACGCGAAAAGCAACACGAAAAATAAAGAACGTACATAACTATAAACGAACATTTCGCTAAAAGTGCATAGTCTCTGGCCTCAAGACATTGAACAGGGACGAAATTGTAACCGACTAGTAACGAGCCAGTCACATCGACAAACTACGAAAAAATAGAAACACAGTATCATTGCCTATAATATTCCAAAACAATGGCTTACCAAACCGCGATGGGTTCAGTGTGGTTAGAAATGCTAAAAAAAAAGAAAATTTCAACTCTTAGAAAATTCACGCGAGCCATGCTGATCAAAAACGATATGTGTGAATATGTCTTCGTAAGTTGGAAAACCCATTGGATCAAGCAAGGTCTCAAAGCAAGGTCAGATATCATATTACCGATCAGTGCTTCCGAATTACGATATATTCGTGAATGTGAAACCTCTAAACCGGTTTGGGACAAAATCGATGAGATTTATGCACTAAATGGACCTGTACAGATGGTGACACTTCTTAAACAATTACTTCAGAAGAAAATGCCGGAAATAAGTGACGTGCATGGGCACATGCCGCATTTTTTCGATACCGTATACAAGGTTGCAGCCATAGAGGTAGACGTCATCGAGAAGTTACTCACTCTTATACTTTTTACAGTCTTCCTAGTAGATACGATATCTTAAGAAAGGCCATTAAATCGAGAGATAAACTTATGGACTCTGAAACTCTTAAAAACAAAATCATTGAAACTAGTCAACCGATAAATGAAGAATCCGATCAAAACAAACAAGGAGCCTTGAATGCGAAACAACAAAATTGAAAATATAAATAAGGTACTCAAAATCTCAAAGAAAGTGACAAAAACAAAAATCACGACAGAAATGTCACAATCGAAATACAAATGCAACTTCTGTTAGAAACCGGATCATAAGGCAGCTAACTGCTACCACAAAAAGAAAAGGGACATGTCTGGCATGAACGACTGGGGAATGTCAACAAGAAGGGCCTTCTTGCCATGAGCACATGGCCATTGGCCCTAAAATCAACCCTAAATCTATAAACACTCCTTTCAGCGGCTGGTGCGAGGTTTATTTATTATAAACGATCTGCTTTCACGTACCTGAAATCAGATCGTCGGATATCTTGGACTTGGTACACTCAGATGTGTACGGTCGCATTCATACCGAATTCCTAGGCGATGCCGGGTATTTCTTCTCTTTCATAGATGGTTTCAGCGGCTGGTGCGAGGTTTATTTCATAAACCACAAGTGAAGTCCTGGGCTAGTTCAAAGAATGCAAAATGAAAGCCGAAAACCCAACCGGCCATAAAATCAAAGCCTTGCAATCGAATCACGGGGGAGATTATATATATATATATATATATATATATATATATATATATATATATATATATATATATATATTTAATGAGCTCTCTTATCACCGTATCACCTAAGCATAGAAAAGTATACCGGGTGGCGCTCGAAGTCCGTTAGATAGGCATTTAACATGGGAAATAAGAATAATTTGAATATTTGCCTCTCATTAAAACTTATTGTAGTAAAACTTTGCACACATGTTTGGGAACACTTATTGCATTATATCAATAACAAATCGTTTAAAATTAATAAATAATAATTAAGAGAAATAAAAAAATGTTTTAGCAATTTTAAAATAATACTTATTATCACTCATAAAAGGATGATTAAGTCAAAAGCGACTGTAGCACAATGGTAACGTCCTTGCTTCTTGTTCCAAAGGTACTGAGTTTAAACCTAGAACACCTCCTTAATTTTTTTAAATTTTAATTTTTACTATGTATTTTTATTTGTTTTAATTTTTTATTTGTTTTTATTTATTTTTATTTGTTTTTAATTGTTTTTATTAATTTTTATGTGTTTTTATTTATTTTTATTTGTTTCTATTTATTTTAATTTAACACTGCAAATTATTTCCGCTATAATATGATTTAATTACAGCCACTTTATCTTTCGTTGACAATGACATTTTAAGGGCTCGAAATATTATTTGTTTACAAATACGGCGTTCTACTGTTTTTGTTGTTTCATTGTCAAAGAACATTTTAATATATTTTTTTTTAAATAATTATAAAATCGGAAATAAAAAAAAATGTATAATCAAATAAAATTGATAACATTAAAACTGCATCTAAAATTAGAATAAATAAAAATATAAAAAAATTAAAGAGGTGTGCTAGGTTTGAACTCAGTACCTTTGGAACAAAAAGCAAGGACGTTACCATTATGCTATGGTCGCTAATAGGTTAATGATTCTTTTATAAGTGAGAATAAGTATTACTTTAAAATTGCTAAAACATTTTTTTATTTTACTTAATTATTCTTTATTTATTTTAAACAATTTATTATTAATATGATGCAATAAGTGTTCCCAAACATGTGTATAAAGTTTTATTACAATAAGTTATAATGGGAGGCAAATATTCAAATTATTCTTATTTCCCATGTTTAATGCCTATGTAACGGCTTTCAGCGCCACCCGGTATATTATAAATAGTGCTAATAAATGTAGATAATTAGTTCCTGTTACTATTCCGGCAGTTCATGTTGTTACTCTGAGAGTTCTTGTTACTTATCTAACAGTTATCTATGTATTGTTGTTGCTTGACTAAATAAATCTTTTTAAAAATAAGTGAAACGAGTTTATTACCAAAATTCTGGTGAAAACAGAATTAATTCGTTAAAGTAAATATTCTCGGTTGTGTCTATATTTATTCACGAGAACCAAGTCTAAAAAGTATCCATAGTACCACTATATGTAGAGTCAGGAGCTTCACGGCCTACAACAGTAGGTACAATATCCAAAATTCAAAGTAACATCGTGCCCGCAAAGCGAGAGCCCGTAATCGAGTAACAGAACTCCGATCGCATCGTGCCGCCAAGTGCAGAGCCCGTCGTCGTTCAACAGGACAACAGAACCCGCATACCGAGTGCCGTCCTAGTGTCCAGTTCATTGAGAACACCTCCTGCCAAGTTTATTGGGAACAACACACAACACAGTAAATGCAGTTTTCAACCCTCATAGTGTTGACAAATTTATTAATGTAAGTACTAACACTTACTAATATGTATAAATATATAATTGCTTATTTACTTTATAAAAAGTATAATATAATATTATTGTGAAGTAATAATGGCTGATCGAGCTAACAAAATTACTTTTGCCCTGAGCACAATACCACAATACGATGGTAATACAAATAAACTAAGTGAATGCTATACAAATTTTACTAGCTACCATCGAACCTCCACTAGATGATTTTGACAAATGTGTCGCATTTTTAAGTATTAAATCAAAAATTATTGGTAAAGCACTAGAAAGTATTAAAGACTTAGAGTTCAATACATGGAATGAATTAAGATAACACTTAGTTAATACATTCAAAGATAAATCAACCTGCGATGCTATAACTAACGATATTTTAAAAATAAATAATATTAAAAACCCATACAAACTGTTTGAGGTCATGAAATAAAAATTCCTTATGTTCAAATATCGACTATAAATCGAAGAACATGATAATAATCGCAAAACAGCAATCTCGGAATTCGCTGAAAACCTATTGCAACACATTTTATAACAAATATATCTGACCCTTATCGCAATAATAGTGAGACCAGAAATCCGCAAAATTTAAATGAAATCAAAAATCTTCTTAATAATGATATATTATATTGAAAATACACTTGCACCTGCATTAAGGCAACCAGTGTATAAATTACCAAATATTCCTCTTATGAAATTCCCCGAGAATTCATTTCCTACAGGTCCAATAAAATTTCAAAATAGACCTAATCAAAATAAAACATTTGCACCTCGTCAACAGATTAAAAATGCTCAAGGAGTGAAACCCACTCTGATGTCATTACAAACGAAACAGACATTTACACCCAGGCACAATAGAAATTATTTCACACCATTAGCACAAAATCCTAATTATATAGTAGAAGACTTACATTGTAATGAAAATTGCGTTGAAACGGTATCACTAGAATTCGTTACTTAACAACACATAATAATGAACAAGAAAGCGATAATGACAACGAAATAAATTCAGATGATAATTTTTTAGTTAACAGGACTCAATGTATTGCAGAAAACTTAAATATTAATTTTAATTCAAAACTTCCATTTTTTAAAATTCATGACTATTTTATACTTTTTGATACCGAATCCTCAATAAATGTAATAAACAGAAATTTTGTTTATAAAAATAAAAATACATTTAAAATATATAAAGAGACATTTTCATTCATGACAGCCACAGGAAAAACTGAAGGTACTGAGCATGTCCTATTTGATATAGAAGGAATAGAAATAATCCGGCTTTAGAAAAATTAAATGCACAAATAAATTTTAATAACAAAACTGTAGATATTCAAAATACATTAATCAAATTACAATATTTTAATGAAATTAAAGGAAGTAATTTAATGGATAATGACGAAATCAAAGTACGCATTATTCAAGACTACTGCAAAATTTTCCCAAAAGAAAATACACCCTTATCTCACACTTCAACCATCAAACACGTTATACACAGTAAAAATAATATACCGGTTTATTCTAAAAATTATAGATATCCTGAGTGTTATAAAAAAGAAATAGATAACCAAGTTGAAAAACTTTTGGATAACAAAATAATTCAAGAATCACATTCACCCTGGTCGTCTCCAGTGTGGATTGTCCCGAAAAAGATGGATGCCTCCGGCAAACGTAAATATCGATTGATTATCGTAAACTAAACTCTAATACAGAAGATGACGAATTCCCAATACCTAACATCACCGACATATTAGACAAACTAGGGCGTAATACTTATTATACTACTCTTGATCTTGCCTCCGGTTTCCACCAAATTCAAATATCTGAAGAATCAATTCCCAAATCAGCTTTTTCGACAGACTAAGGTCACTATGAGTTTACCAGAATGCCCTTTGGCTTGAAAAATGCCCCAGCCACATTTCAAAGACTAGTAAATCACGTTCTTAAAGACTATATAAACAAAATCTGTTTAGTATATATGGATGACATAATAATTGTCCTTGGCACATCTTTACAAGAACATGTAACCAACATTAGAAAAGTCTTTAAACGACTTAAAAACATAACTTAAAAATACAAATCGACAAATCAGAATTTTTCCATAAAGAAGTTGCAAATGTAGGACATATCGTCTCGAAAGATGGAATAAAACGAAACCCAAATAAAATCGCAGCAGTTAAAGAATTTCCCATACCAAAAACACAGAGAGAAATAACAACTTATCTTGTACTCCTAGGTTATTATAGGAAATTCATTCCGAATTTTGCATAGCTTACTAAACCATTAACGAAATGACTAAAAAAGGGTAATAATATAAATATAGACGATAAAAAATATCGAGAAAGTTTCGAATCAAGTAAAAAACTTTTAATAAATGCCCCCATACTCAAATATCCAGACTTTACAAAAGAATTCACTCTGAATACAGACGCATCTAATTATGCAATAGGCGCTGTTTTAAGTCAAAAAATAGAAGGAAAAGATTTACCAATAGTATATGCCTCACGTACTCTGAAAGAACACGAAATAAATTGTAGTACTATAGAGAAAGAGTTATTAAGCATAGTGTGGGCTACTAAATACTTTAGACCATATCTATACGGTGTAAAATTTAAACTAATTACAGACCATAAACCACTTGTTTACCTAATGTCACTTAAAGATCCTCATTCGAAACTCATGCGTTGGAAGTTGAAACTAGCTTAATTTAATTATTATGTAGAATACAAAAAAAGGTTTATTAAACAGTAATACCGATGCCCTTTCTAGAATAAAATCAAAATTCCAAATTACAGAAACAACTAAAGATATTTTTGAAAATAATAATAATATTGTTCACTGTATAAGTGTTGACAAAAAGTTAGGAAAAGGTTTTGCTTTACAAATTGATAATAAATTCAAAAGTAAAAATTCAGTACGCTACGAACTCTCACAGTGAAAAGACATACACTACAAGCGTTCCGTAGTTATTACACAATTCACTTCACAAAGATAATTAATTATATTAAAATATTATATTAAAAGTATTCAATTTAAAATTACACAATCGAACTGCTGGATTTCGCTCGCCCGAGGACGAATTCCAGCCAATTTGTGCTGAAAATGAGCGTCACTCCAAATAACTACACAAGCAAACTCATACGCCACCATCACCGCACAAAGCAACAACAACAAAACATCAAATGCACAATGCAATAGACAAAGTAACCCCAAGAAAGACCAAGCCATCATCATCAACTCAACAAGCGAAATACCAATAAAATATTACATCATGACTATAGGAGAAATCACCGGATCAGATAATATCCCCTACGTATCTAGACTGTCCAACCAACGAATCTGTGTCTATTTTAAAGACACAACAACTGTCAACAATCTTCTGAAACATCACAATAAAATATCAGTACAAAACACAATCACGGAAATTAGACGGCACATAACACCAGCTACGCGAGTTACTATAAGAATGTATGCCCTTCCATACCAAATGAAATTATAAATAAAGTATTTAAAAATGTCAATATTAAAAAAATATCACAAATAAATAGCTTAAAAGCAGGTTTTGAAGACCCAAAGTACGCCCATATTCTTGGTTTCAGAAGGCAGGTTTATATTCAAGAAAACGATAAACAAAAGGTACCTGCATCCATAGTTGTATCATTTGAAAACACGGATCACAGAATATATTTCTTAACTGACATTCCAACATGTAAAAAATGCAACAATATAGGACACACAGAAAACAAATGTAAATGCAGCAATATTCCAGAAACAAATAACAAAATAATATCTGATATCCAAATTAACTAAGAAAACAACAATTCAACCTCTGAGACAATACAAACTAACCAAGGTAATAATGACATAATAAATACAAATATTGACACCATACAACTTATCCCATCATTAACTACCCAACCAAATATCCAAAGCCAAGCGCAACTTAACACACACGCCACAATCTACAGCAACTTTACCACATAAAGAAATAAACAACCAAAACACACAAAATAACACTCCAGCTGCCTCTACATCCACATACCCAAACATAAAGATACCTCAGAAAAGACTTCCTCCTGCTAGTTCAGAAAACGAAGACGACAATGGACAATTAAATCAAGAATTCGTAACACCAAAGAAAAAGAAACAAAACGATGATGAATATACAGCATCACTACGAACTGTAAAAAAAATAATAAATAAGAAGAACCAACAAAATATATACTAAATTGGGAACAATTGAAAGACATTTTAATCAAGTCACAAATGCAACACAAACACAAAACATTATCCAAGAACACACTCAAGAAACATCAAAAGTAATCGAAATGCTCAGAGATATACATGGTAAAATACAAGGACGTAAAATGAAATACAGATTATTCAAAATAATAATAAAAAACTTGGAAAACAAGAATCCAAACCCAAGTTCAGAGATTCATTAGATAACCTTTCTCAACTATCATCTCTTTCAGAATCATCCTTTGTAGACGAAGACCAGGACTCAGTATGTCAATAATACAATGGAACTACAATGGACTTTACTCACACCTTCCCGAAATTCAGAAACTAATCTCAGACAATAACCCAACATATCTCTGCAAACAAGAAACAAGACTTCATCCGCACCAACCCTTTAAGCTCAAGAATTTTACAACTATAAGAAAAGACCGAATAAATGAAAGAAATGCAAGTGGAGGAGTTGCTATATTTATAAGCAACACGCAAATAGCACAAGAAATCGATATCCAAACCGAATTGGAAGTCGTAGCCATCAGTACATACTTTCCAAGCAAACTAACAATCTGTAATATGTACATCGCTCCAGATCAAACAATAACCAAAGCAAACATGAACCACATAATACAACAACTACCAACACCGTTCATAATAACCGGAGACTTCAATAGCCACAACCCTATTTGGGGAAGTGAATACACAAACCAACGCGGAAGAATCTTAGAAGAATTACTGGAAGACGACATGACGCTACTCAATGATGGGTCTCCAACTCATTTATCTCTTAGATCAGGAACATTTACCAGTATAGAAATCACCTTCTGTCACCCAAGACTAACTCCCACATTATCCTGGCAAGTCATTATACCGCCACACACCACTGGACACTTCCCGATTAAAATATCAAAACCACCACCACATCACAATGAGTCACAAGAAACGCACCTCATATACAACAAATGGAATGAAGAAAATGCAGATTGGAAATCATTTTCACAATATCTCGAAAATACTCAGTTTACATTAAACAACGACATTAACATCACAGTAACAAATTTTACACAAATGATAACAAGTACAGCGGAAAACACAATAGGACAAATCAAAGCAAAACCAAAAAAGAGATCAGTTCCATGATGGGACGAAGAATGTCAAACAGCAGTCCAAAATAACAAAATAGCACTATATAAATATAAAAAATACAGAAATACAGAAAATATTATAAACCTAAAGAAATCTAGAGCAGTAGCAAGAAGAACTATTTTAAAAGCCAAAAAACAATCATGGCAAAATTATATTTCTACAATTAACGAAGCAACGAACCTGAAAGATATTTGGGACAAAATTAAAAAAATTAGAGGTACTCGGAGCTTTCAACGAACACCAAACCTAAAAGTAAATGAAATTATATACACAGCACCAAAAGAAGAAGCAAACATACTCGCAGAAACATACAAATACAACTCTAGTAACAAAATATACACCAGAAAATTTTTAAAACATAAAGAAGAGAAAGAACAGACCACTATAACCACAAAAACGAACTAGATATCAACAAACCAATAAACAAAATGGAATTAGTAAAAGCTATAGAAAATTAAAAAAAAACAGCAGTAGCCCAGGATCTGACAGTATTACATACAACATAATAAAACACTTCCCACCAAATACAGTCAACCAATTACTACAAATTTACAACAAAATATGGAACGAAAACTTGTTATCCGGACTCATGGAGAGAAGTATTCACCATCCCGATCCCGAAACCCAATAAAGATACTACGAACCCAAACAATTATATACAAATATCCCTCTCTAATACATTAAGTAAAATCCTACAAAAAATTATAAATAAAAGACTTATATGGACCTAGAATCAAAAAACATCCTGCATAAAAACCAATGTGGATTTAGACAAAATACATCAACTCAAGATCAAATAACAACCTTAACTTCAGAAATACAGTATGCATTCACTAATAAACAACACCTTATAGCCGTATTTATAGATATTGAAAAAGCTTATGATAGCACTTGGAAGCACTATATTTTAAAAAAAAATGCAAGAGTACGGACTTACATGAAATATATTACAATATACGATGAATTTCTTGAAAGAGCGAAAGTTTTACGTAAAAACAAATGGTCAACTATCTGAACCAAAAATACAAGAAAATGGAATTCCATAAGGATAAATCCTAAGTGTGACGCTGTTATTAATAGCAATCAATAATATCTCCCACATATTACTTCCACAAACTAAAATGTCACTATGAAATATATTACAATATACGATGAATTTCTTGAAAGAGCGAAAGTTTTACGTAAAAACAAATGGTCAACTATCTGAACCGAAAATACAAGAAAATGGAATTCCATAAGGATAAATCCTAAGTGTGACGCTGTTTTTAATAGCAATCAATAATATCTCCCACATATTACTTCCACAAACTAAAATGTCACTATTTGCAGACGACTTAGTACAGCACAGAAAAAACAAGTGTATAAATACGCTTCGAAACAAATTACAAGATACACTAAACAAATTAGAAATATGGAGCAAACAAACAGGATTCAATTTTTCAAATACGAAAACAAAATGTATACATTTCAGCAAAAACAGAAAACCACAACCCAATCCCAAATTAAAAATTCACAGCACAGAAATAGAATACGTCGATACCATCAAATTCTAAGGAGTCACATTTGACAAAAAATTAACCTGGCATAAACACATACAAAACCTAAAACAAGAATGCAATTCGCGAATAAACTTATTAAAATGCTTACAACATTATAAATGAGGTGCTCAGAAAGAAACGATCATAAAACTTTACCGCTCGATAATAAGAAACTAGATTACGGAGCCATAGCGTATGTAAATGCCAGAAAAACCCAGCTACAAAAAATAGACAGAGTAATACACCAAGCAATAAGAATTGCAACAGGAGCTTTTCGAACCAGCCCAACCCAATCGTTATTAATAGAAGCGGACGAAATACCACATCACTACAGAAGAAAACAAATCATCGTAACATATATAACAAAATTATCTAATAATCCTACCAATCCAGCATTCCCTCAAATATTTACCATTTCCAACAACCAAACTCGCCTTAAAAATATTATCCTACTTCATCAATTTATAAAAAGTGCCCTTGATGAAACAAACTATTCCCTCCCAAAAATCATAAAATTAAGACATAGCCAGATACCACCATGGAACATAAATCAATCTACCTACAATTTATCACTCCTCAGGCATCCAAAAAATGAAACCCTACCCTAAATATACCAGAATAATTTCAAACTCCTAAAAAGTGGACTCGCCCAATTTAAATTCCTATTCACAGACGGGTCAAAAGTAGAAAATAATACTGGAGAAGCAGTAACTGCAGAAAATAACTCCATAAAATTTAAACTACCCGACAAAACAAGCAGCTACACAGCAGAACTTATTGTCACACTTGAGGCATGTAAATACATCAATAGCGCCTTACAACAAAATTCAAAAACTGCAATCTGCACAGACTCAATAAGTAGCCTTCATAAAGTTAGGGAAATATTTCCACAAGATTCTATCACACGGAAAATCCAAGAAGAACTATACGAAGGAGAAAAAACAACAAGAAAATTATATTCATATGGACACCGTCGCATGTAGGCATACACGGAAACGAATTAGCCGACGATGCAGCAAAACAAGTACCCCAAGCCCAAGATAACTTACAAATAATAGATGAAATACCTATATGGGACGCTATAAGTGAAATCAAAAGAAAATTTAAATAAAAATGGAAATCAGAAACACAAACACCGTAAATAATAAACTGAGAGAAATTAAGGACGACACGACGAACTGGAACCAACCAGAAGAGAACAAATTATTCTAACCAGACTTCGAATAGGCCACACATTAGCGACCCATAAGCATATACTTGAAAGAACCCCACAGCCCAGATGTTGCTATGAACCCTTAACCGGTAAACGCATAATAATAGAATGTATAAACCACGTTGAAGCGAAACAACACCACCAAATACCCGCGAACCCGAAGGACGCATTATCCAACACCACTCAAGCAACTAACACCATCAATTACCTCAAACATATCAATTTCTTCAACAAATTATAAATTATATTATAACTATGAATTACCCTAAATATAAACTAATTGTAAATTAAATTTGTAACAACCAATGTCACAAGAATATATTTTAACCTGCTAATGTACAAGTTCTAATTAAGCCATGGTTGCTGAAGGACCTTAATATTAAATAAAAAAAAATTATTTAGGAAATAAACAAAAGAAAAAAGGTGACATGTATACACAGCCCATATACCGTGTGTCCCAGCTTTTGGTTGGCATAGGCGTTTAACATGGAAAAACAATTTTTTCTAAATAAAAAGTGTCTGGCTAACAACTAAGCTACCATATTGCATAGGATAATACTACGCCCATTTCTACATCTTATTTAATACAGATTACCTCATTATAATAGCATAATTTAACAAAATTAGCAAAAATAATTCCATATTTTCTGTATGTTGTTTTTATTACCTACTACAAACATAAATAGCTGCATGTTGTCATGGTACTGTGGTAACGTTTCGAAGTACGGATCCAAAGATTCTAAGTTCAAACCTCCACTAGGTTTAATTATTTTTTTTATTTTTCTTTTCTTCGTTTTTTCATATTAATATAAAATTATTATTGTTTAGATAATAAAAAAATAAAAAAAAAAAATTAATCCTAGTGGAGGTTTGAACTTAGAATCTTTGGATGCGTACTTCGAAACGTTACCACTGGACCATGACAATATGCATCTATTTATGTTTGTAGTAGGGAATAAAAACAACATACAAAAAATGTGAAACTATTTTTGCTAATTTTGCTAAATTACGCTATTATAATGAAGTAATCTGTATTAAATAAGATGTAGAAATGGGCGCAGTATTATCCTATGCAATATGGTAGCTTAGTTGTTAGCCAGACACTTTTTATTTAGAAAAAATTGTTTTTCCATGTTAAACGCCTATGCCAACCAAACGCTGGGACACACGGTATAATAAAAATATCTTATTCCATTTTATTACGAAAAGGAAATATTTTGATAAGCCAAGAATGTGTGATATCAAGAAATGTTTGATTAAATTAAAAGAGTATTGTATCTTCAATGATATAGTGGAACTACACATACCACGTATATGTTCTAGATGCGACAAACAAAATTTTGAAACTATTAGAAATCTAATTAAAGATATTTTCGCTGAAACACATGTAAAAATTGTTGTTCATAATTTAGAAAATAACGAAATTAATATCAATGATAATGATAGCGTAATCCCTATTGGCATGTCTGTTGGTAGCGAGTAGACGTATTGGCTGCAGCTCTTCGTAGTTAGCGCATTCGAAGTACAGTATTTAATATTTTTCTTATAACTTTTGTTTGCCAAGTTCATAATGAGTAGTACTCGTGGTAATACCAATTTAAGCAAAATGATTGACCAATCATTAGTCGAAGCACTTCAAAATAAAGATTTTATCACAAAACTTGCAAATAAATTATTTGAAAGCTTTGAAAAAAAAAATCGAAGAACAAAAAGTGTACTACGAACTCATCATTGAAGACCTGGCCCAGGAGAACAAGATATTCAACAACAAAATCGATCATCTAGAGTAGTACAGTAGAAGGAACTACGTTCGCATCTTTGGACTCTCTCAAGACAAAGATAAGACTGAAAATACTGAGAACTTGGTATGTGGTCTTATTAATAACAAACTAAAGTTACGTGTGAAACCTGAACAAATTGATCGTTGCCACCGTATAGGCCAAAAAATAATTAATTCCGCTAAACCCCGACCTGTGATCGTGAAATTTATATCATATAAGACCCGTGAAAGTGTTATTAAATTTCGCAGACTTTTAAAAGGTACAAACATCACGATTAAAGAAGATCTAACAAAGTCTCGAGTTCAACTTTTAAATGAATCCTCGAAAAAGTTCGGATATAAAAATGTGTGGACACAGGACGGAAATATTTTTGTTAAATCTGGTGCCGATAATAAAATCATAAAACTATCTCATATCAGTGATCTTAATAATGTAATGTCATAAACACTTCTCACTTTATATTTCTTAAGCTGCATATTGCCATATGTATAGTTTCTTTATATATTTTTTGAACTTTGCTTTGTGTACTCAAATTTTGGTGTCTTTCACTATCATTCATAATTAATCATATTTACACCTGTCTTTGAGGTTTGTTGACCCGAAGTTCAATACACTTGCTTTTGCAAGAATTTATTTACTTTTTACTTTGTCTATTGTTGTACTCCGTCATAATGCTTTTATACTATCAAAATGTTCGTGGGTTAAACACCAAGTTATCTGATCTATATAACAACTCTTCAGCTTCTGATTTCGATTGTATAATACTGAGTGAAACTTAGTTAAATGATACAGTATACAATTCTGAAATTTTTAATCATAATTATAATGTTTTTAGAAGTGGCCGAGATTTTTCGAAAACAGATAAATACAGTGGTGGTGGAGTATTATGCGCTGTTAATAATAAATTCAATTCTAATATGATTAATATAAATCTAGATCCTTCATGAGTTACAGATATAGTTTGTGTACGAGTTCAAATATCCAAAAATAAATCCATATTTATCGTAGCACTCTATTCTCCTCCTCCAACTTCCATTATGCAACTTAACTACATTTACGAATGCATTGAATCCATCCCTGAAATCTTGTATAATGATTTTATAATCGTTGGTGATCTAAATATTAGTAAATTATCAGACTATTATACTCATGCCTATACTAATAATATCATTTCATCTTTCTTAAACTTTCACTCTTACCTTTCTGCTTCACAACATAATTTCATTCATAATTCAGATAATAGACTTCTTGATGTGGTTATTTCCAATGTAAAGTATACAATAGTCCGCGATTCTTGTCCATTTGTTTCCGAAGATAAGTATCATCCCACACTTAACATCACTCTAGAATTTCCTACTAATTTTCAAAATTCATCATTAAATTCTACACCCTCATTAAATTTTCGAGCTGCAAATTTTGAACAATTGTATCAGATATTAAACAATACTGATTGGGATACATTGTTAACTTTCACTAACATAAATGAAGCATTTAATAAATTTTATAAGATCTTGTACTCTATTTACGATAAATGTATTCCGAAAACTGTCAAGAAAATGTCTTCATACCCTCCATGGTTTTCTAAATATATTATCAAAGATATAAGACTTAAAGAAAAAAATCATAAATTATTCAAACAATCACACGACTTACACTATCTCAATTTGTACAAATAATTAAGAGCAAAAATAAAAAAAAGAGTGGAGTGGCAACACTGAGGTGATGAGAACGTATCTTAACTATAAAATAACAATTGTGCGAAATATAAAAATCAAACAGCGGAAAAATATCAAGTACACGGGATTTCTATTACTGCAGAGCTGGAGACAAAACGTGAGTAATTTTTATTACTTCTAATTACACACACACAACATATTCGAATATAATCTAAAACATATTTCGCTTAACCTTGGAAATATCTACTTAACAACTAATTAAACTTACTCAGCGCGCGTCTCAGTCAAGCAGTGTCGCACAACCAAGAAACACAAAACTATATTTCGTTCTCAGTGTTGCCAAACTACGCAAAAATAAAATAATAATGAAATGACAAACAATACAGATTTAATCCTAAAAACAATTCAAGAAAGCAAAGATGAAACAATGAAAGCTATTAATGATTCCAAAACAGAAATACTTCTTTCAATCGAGCAAACAAACGAGAAAGTAGCGGCTATTGAGAAGGACATAATAATACTTAAGGAAGAAAATAAAGCACTTAAGTTGGCTCTAGAAGAAAAAGACAATAAAATAGAACATCTTGAAAAATTTACTAAGATAAAAAATCTGGCTTTACACGGTATTCCAGAACATGGAAATGAGACAAAATTCAATCTCCAAAAACATGTAATTAATTTGATTAAAACCAATCTAAAAATAGAGATAAAAAATCTAGATGTCGAAAATATATACAGAATAGGTTTAAGAAATACTCAGAAGAATCGCGTAGTTATTATGACTCTATGTAACCAAAACATGAGAACCAAAATATTAAAACATAAAAAACTATTAAAGGGTACACATATATATATATATATATATATATATATATATATATATATATATATATATATATATCGAAGATGAACTTACCAAAAGACAGATAGGAATATAAAACCCGGACCAAAATTAAATGGGACTCTAACAAAACGTTTGAATTTATAGAAATGATGGAAACAGAAGGCACACGGGCCGAACTAAATACGGTACACACTACCTTAAACCTATAAGAAAAAATCTTGGAATCATGTTATAAAATTGCTGATAATTTGGAAATAAAATGTACAATTAAGACAAATCACAAACAATCCAAAACAAGCCCTGGTATGACAGGCAGTGCAAAGATGCAAAGAAGCAAATGAGGAATAGTTACCTCAAGTTCCAAAAAGAGAGAACAAATAAAACTAGACTTAACTTATATTTGGAGGACAAAAAAATATATAAATCTTCTATATCACAGAAAAAGAAAATATACGAGGCAAACCTGCAAGAAACAATACATAATATTAGAGATTGCAAACAATTCTGGACACTTTACAATAAACTTAAACGAAAAAAACATGAAGCGAACCCAATAAACATCATGGAATGGGAAACCTTGTACATAAATCATTTTAGATGGAATGAGATAGTTTATATAGAATATACTGATGTTATGCACCCATATCTTGACACAACTATCTCTGAATACGAACTATGCCACACGTTGAGATGCCTCAAAATTAACAAAGCATCAGGCCCAGATCTAATACCCAATGAAATCTTGAAATCTTTCACAAATTATTGGTTTGCAACTCTACTGGCATTCTTAAATGAATGTATGAACTCAGAACATGTACCACCAAAACTTACACACAGCAATCTAATACACATTCATAAAAAAGGAGACAAAAACAATATTCTTAACTACAGAGGTATAGCCCTATCAAATACTATCTTGAAAGTTCTCACACAAATTATATATAAAAAAGGGACACATACGCAATATTTGTAGACTTCAAACAGGCGTTTGATTCCATAATCATACTAAATTGTGGAATAAACTATTTGACCTAGGAGTGAGCGCTAAACTAATTAGATTATTGAGGAATATCTACACTGAATCAAAAATTATTCTGAATATTAACAACGAATTCTCAAATCCAATTAATGTTACGAAAGGCGTACTACAAGGAGATTCTCTAAGTCCTTTATTGTTCAACCTATTTATATCTGATATCGAAAAATTCTTCAAAGAACAAGCAGCCGAAGGAGTCTATATCAATCCCTCCACAGACATTCTTTTAGTACTTTACGCATATGACCTCGTCATTCTCTGTAACTCAGTGCCAGATATACACAGAAAACTTCGTATCCTAGAGATGTACAGCAACCTAAATGAACTAAAGATTAACCCTCAAAAACCCAAAGTCATGAGATTTTACACAGGACGACCACGCCGAATAAATGAGAATTTCACATGTCAAAATGCAAAGATAGAGACCACAACTGAATATATCTATCTAGGCATCCCATTTGTAAGCTCAGGTCAACACAGGAGATCAAAAGAACTAATGATCAGCAAGGGAAGATGTGCAGCTGGTAATCTAAAAAATCTAATGATCAAAACGAAACTGACATCCTGGGAACCACGGATTAAATTGTACAAAACAATAGTACTTCCTACAATATTATACGCCGCAGAAGTTTACAGTCTACAGTACATAGATGAAATAGAAAGAGTTCAGACAGGGTTCTACAAAAATATGTTCAACTGGTCTAAATTTACTCCTAACTATATAGTTCGCACAGAAATGAATCAAGCCAAACTAGAAGTACATATTTTGAAAGCAATTATAAACTATACCAACAAGAAAAGTACATAATAACACAATGAAAATAATAACAGCATATAAGAATAATGAAAACAATACCGTCCCCGAAATACTTGACCTTTTGAAACAGAAATTAGCGGCTTACTCTAAGAGACTTAAAAGATATAAAGACAGTGAAACACGAAGACAACATAACAACATGTTCAACACAAATCAAAGAAAATTTTATAAGACCATTAACATGCAAGAAATAAATCACCAAGATAAACATTTATCACAACAACCAACAGATGAATCTATACACGAATTTTGGCAGAATATGTGGTCGGTAAACGCTAAACACAAAAAAAGAGCACAATGGTTAACAGAAGAAACAAAACGATGCGACAGAATACAAACAATGCAGTTCAACACCATAACAGTAGAAGATGTACTCACAACAATAACAAAAACAGCAAACTGGAAAGCACCCGGGATTGACAAAATACACAACTTCTGGCTAAAAAAACTGAAATCAACACATGAGAAAATGGCACTATTACTAACTGACGCACTTCGAAATCCAAATGGAATACCAGATTTTTTCACAAAAGGAATAACTTATCCCAAAGACCCGAACAACATGGCAGATCCATCTCAGTACAGGCCAATAACATGCTTACCCACGATGTACAAAATCTTAACGTCCATATTAGCTACCAAAATAACCGAACACCTGGAACACAACAAAATACTTGCGGATGAACAACAAGGATGTAGGAAATGCAGTCAAGGATGCAAACAACAGTTAGTAATAGATTCCATCATATCCGAAGACGCCAAAAAGAACAAAAACGACTTGTTTATTGCCTTTATAGACTACCAAAAGGCTTTTGACAGCGTGCCGCATACCTGGCTCATCGAAGTTCTTAAACTATATAAAATTAGCCCCACCATAATTAGACTACTACAACAACTTATGGCCAAATGGAACACATCAATCCACACAAGAGCCAAAACGTTAGATCCAATTGAAATAAAAAGAGGAATCTACCAAGGAGATTCACTGAGTGCCCTTTGGTTTTGTATGGCGTTAAACCCCATTTCAACGTCATTAAACAAAATTAAAGTAGGTTACAACACAGAACATAAAAACACAAAGAACATCACACATCTATTCTATATGGACGATCTTAAATTGATATCTAACAGCAAAGAAGGGCTAAAAAAACTTCTAAACAAGGTAGATGATTTCAGTAAAGATATCTCGATGAGCTTTGGACTAAATAAATGCCGCATAAACGGAATGACTAAAGGCAAATGGCAAGAGTTAGAAGACCACCAGACAAGAGACAAAGAAATCATTAGGAGCATGGATAAATATGAAACATATAAATACTTAGGGAAAATGCAAACTACCAATATCGTGCACACCAAAATTAAACAACATCTGAAAACTCAACTACAACAGCGGACAAAACAAATACTTAAAACAAAACTCTCAGGCAGGAATAAAGCAATAGCTATTAATACTTATGCAATCCCAGTAGTAACACACAGCTTTGGAACAATAAAATGGACAGACACAGAATTACAGGAACTAAACAGAAGCATTAGGACAACATTTACAAAAAATAGAGACCATCACCCACATAGTAGTGTCGAACGATTCCACCTCCCAAGAAACTTAGGCGGCAGAGGAATAATAGATCTCCGCAACGCACATTATAAGCAAATAAGCAATCTCCGTGAGATGAATCGAGCATTGTTGACGCTTTTGCTAATTATTTTAGTAGTGTTTATAAATCTGAAAACTTGCCTAATACCAACAATCTATGTACCTCTGCTGTTCACTCTAATTCTGTTAAAATCCATGAAATTACTGACGACGATATTTCACTTGCAATAAAATTACAAAAAAATACAAAATCTACTGGTCCGGACAACGTTCCCTCATACATTATTAAGGGTTGTTCAGATTTATTTCGTCTACCACTAAACCACTTGTTCAACTTGTCATTAAATACCAGCATATTTCCTGACAAGTGGAAGGAAGCTAAAGTTTGTCCAGTATTTAAATCTGGGAAAAGAAATTTAATTTGTAATTATAGGCCAATATCTTGTCTAAACTCACTAGCTAAAGTTTTTGAAAACATAGTGTTCAAAAAAATTCAGAGTCAAACACTCAGCACTATAAATTTGGAACAACATGGTTTTATACCAAAACGATCAACAACTACGAACTTAATGGAATTTATTACCTTTACCCATAATACCCTTGAAAGAAAACAGCAGGTTGATGTCGTTTATACAGACTTCGCAAAGGCGTTCGACTCAGTATCACATTACATCTTAATAACTAAATTAGAGCGTATAGGATTTTGTGACAATTTATTAAATTTTATATTCTCCTATATACATGATAGAAGTCAGTACGTTTGTATCAAGGGCCATCGCTCAAGATCATTCACTCCTACTTCAGGTGTACCTCAAGGTTCTGTACTCGGACCATTGTTGTTTATATTATTTATCAATGACATTGTTGATGTTGTTAATAATGCTAAATGTTTATTGTTTGCTGATGATTTAAAAATATTTCATACTATTACAAATATTGGAGATTGTCTTCAACTGCAATCTGATATCAACAACATCGGTCAATGGGCATTGAGTAATGATTTGTTATTTAACATCGACAAATGTTGCGTGATGACCATTAGTAGGAAAATGTTTAGCATAGAATTCAATTATACTATGAAAGATCAAACATTGAAAAGAAAAACAACAGTAAAAGACTTGGGTATAAACTTCAACAATAAACTCCAATTTACACATCACTTAGAGTTGCTAATATCTGAAACTTACAGAACCTTAGGCTTTGTGCTTCGCTCATCACGTAACTTCAAAAATGTAAATACCATATTAATATTATTTTTTTCATTTGTCCGATCAAAGTTAGAATATGGTTGTATAGTCTGGAATCCATACTATGCAACTCATATAAACAAAATTGAAAGTGTACAGAAAAATTTTTGTAAACTGCTTTATTACCATTTGTATCGCACATGGCCGAATATGAAATATGAGGACCTGGTAACCATCTTTGATATCGAACCATTAACGGTAAGGCGCAACAAATGTCAATTGCTATTTTTATATAAATTAATTAACAATTTAATTAGTAGCCCTCTACTATTAGCTGAACTCAATTTTCATACACGGCCATGTAATACTCGTTCAACCATATTATTTCTCTGTGATCTCTCAAGAACAAATTGTCACTATTCTAGTCCCATTAACTCTATGTGCCGATTATTCAATAAATTAAGCAATGAACTTGACTTAAGCGATTCTATCTCTAGATTCAGTGGCAAAATCGACAAATGCTTGAGAAATCATCCTGAAAATAGTTGAATTACAAATTTATTTCGTTTATGTATTTTTCTAATATTTTTGATTCATATTAACTTGTTATAATTAATTGTAAAATTGTATTAATACCGTTGTCTTGTATATTCCATATTAATATTACTCTGTAATTGGGAATTTTTTCCTGTTGGGTGATAAATAAATAAATAAATATAAAGAGCTTCAAAAAACAGCAATTCTAGGAACTACAAGAATCGTACGCAAAGTATTAAACTTCCAATAAGAAAATGTTAATTTACTTGTTATTAATAACCGTACTTACCATTGTCGAAAACCTAATGCAAAACACATTAGAGATGTAAAGGAAAATAATAATAATAATAATAATAATAATAATAATAATAATAATAATAATAATAATAATAGTAATAATAATAATAATAATAATAATAATAATAATAATAATAATAATAATAATAATAATAATAATAATAATAATAATAATAATAATAATAATAATAATAATAATAATAATAATAATAATAATAATATACTTCATTCGAAGAGTTCCTGTCCATCTGGAAATGTGAGGAGACTGAACAACTACAAATCACAAATTATAAATTTATTATATGAATGAAATGTATCTTTTTGAGATAAATAAAATAATAATAATAATAATAATAATAGAACGGAAAACTTACCTTGAAATGCAGAAAATAGTGCTCCTTGAAACAACCAGAATAGTACGAATGGCATTGAACAACCCAGATGTTTCGAACACCACTTAGAACTACATGGTCCCAACAGCTGACCCTGAAATAAAACAATAAATTAGAACCACAAAATGTAACATGTATTTGTATGCTTACCTCTTATGTATGTAATTACAAAGTATTGTATATACTTACCTTGCCAAACAAGGTCGTTGTACAAACTGTACCAAAAATTCAATGAAATAAACAAAATAATAATAATAAACCCGCAGGGGTAGACTGGCCTACAGCAGTCTATTCGGGCTTAGTGACCCCGCGTACCCGAACTAAAAGGATGGCAGAACCAAGCACTAGTCACCTCCAATATGGGTGTGCAGTGTCTGCGAAGTGTTGCCTCCCGTTGTGTGGAGGCCCACCCGCAGGCTGTAAGTCTCATGAGGTGATGGCACCTGTGCATGGCAGAGACCTGATATTTAGGGGCTACAGCATGGCTTCGCCGCACCCTTCAGGCTCTCTGTCTTTTCTATCTGGTTCTAGAGGCCCGCTCCAGTATGACCACGGAATACTGGTATCAGTGTTGTGTTGCCATTGTGCCCACCCACTGCCCAGCTCCTTGGTCCTGGCTGCGACAGAAGCGCGACTATGAGGGGTTACAGCCTGGCTTCGCCGCACCCTCTGGTCCCTCTGTTTCCACCACTCGCCATCCTCCACCTGGTTACTTGGTGAAAACCCGTACCAGGTGTGTACACCGTTACCTCACCCTGAGTACTCGTCTGTAGGCGTACTACACAAAGTCACCCCGATCACCTGGGTGGCTGCTCTGACCATCTTGGCATATCGTCCGCGCCTAGCCTCTCCAGCAATTGCTGAGAGGCAGGTTAATGGTACCCAGGATTCCTGAGGTAGTGAGAAACAAAAGAGCGGAAATAATAATAATAATAATAATAATAATAATAATAATAATAATAATAATAATAATAATAATAATAATAATAATAATAATAATAATAATAATAATAATAATAATAATAATAATAATAATAATAATAATAATAATAATAATAATAATAATAAAAATAATAAAATAAATGATTTAAGGAAAGACCTATCTCACCTTCAAGTAATTAAAGAAAATAAAAGTATTAGAGATGCTCACAGACTAAATTACCTTAAAAAGAAATACTTACAGAATCAGGAAATTGGTCTAAGTGAAACCATAGAAATGGTAAAACAAAGAATTACTGCCACGGCCCAGAGATTAAGGCGTTACAAGAAACGAATGCAACAATTTTTAGAAAAAAGAATGTTCCAAACCAATGCGAAATCATTCTATAGAAAGATAAGAAGTAATGAAAATGGAATATCAGAATCCCCCGACAAAAAAACTTTAGAAAACTATTGGAGAAACATACACGAAAGTGAAATCGACATAATAGAAGAGCGGATTGGATCAGGAATCTGAAACAAGAACACAGACACAAAGATGGATTCGCAAGAGATAACCAAAGAAGAAGTAACTATGACGATACGGAGAACGCGAAACTGGAATGCTACTGGAATTGACAGAATTCCAAATTTCTGGTTAAAAGAACTAAAAGTGGCTCACGAATATCTGGCAGAACATTATAACGATTTCATAAAGCAGCCGAAAAATATTCCTGAATGGCTAACAATAGGTATTACGTATATGCTACCAAAGGGAAAGGATACTAAAAACCCTAAATAAATTCGGCCAATAACATGCTTAAACACAATTTATAAAAATTTAACAGGTATTTTAGCAAAAAAAAATGCCATTTTCACGAATCAAGAGAAAATATTACCATTTGAACAGAAAGGATGTGCCAAAGGTTTCCAGGGCTGCAAAGATCACTTTCTCTACTCTAAGTACATGCTACATGATATGAAAAAAATGAAGAAGAACCTGTGTATAGCATGGATTGATTATCAGAAAGCCTATGACAGTGTTCCACATAGCTGGCTAATTGAGTCATTGAAAATCTACGGTATATCCAACGAAATTATAAATTTACTAAAACATCTCATGGGAATGTGGAAAACGAAACTGCATATAAAAACAAATGAAGGTAACATAGATACCAGCTATATACATATAAGAAAGGGAATATACCAAGGACACCCATTATCCCCACTTCTTTTTTGTATATCTTTGGCACCTTTCTCCAAACTAATTAACAAAATTGCGACAGGTTATAAACTAACAGGATCCCCGATATCAATAACCCACCAATTATATATGGACGACTTGAAATTAACCTGCAAAAGTGAGAACGAATTAAAAAAGTCATTACACGTCGTTAAAAAATTCTTTGATAACATACGCATTGTAACGTAACCCCCGCGGCCGCCGCCGCCGCGCTACCCGGCGCCTCGGTGTCTGTGCGCAGCGAACTGGTTAGGACTAGTCGCGGAGACTAATCTATTGTGTCATGTTGTTTACCTCTAGATGTTCTCTAGGAGGTTCCAGAGATAATCTAGCCAGATATATATAACCCACCGCCAAAGCCAAGGGACACTCTGTATTATACAAGCAACGAGTGCAGAAGTCTAATATAAATAAGTGTAGTGAATAGTTGGTGATATAAAGAACAGTCGACAAGTGAACATAAATAAATGTGATTAGGGACATAAACAGTAGTGTTAATTGTTTAAATAAATAATCTTAGTGTTTAATTGTCTTATAATAATCTTAGTCTTTAAATTAGTGTTAATATTTGTTTATCATAGTGTTAGTTACTTTTATAATCTTTTAATTATATTTCTAATATTTATTTACCGTTTAATAAACGTATTCTTTTAGTTAATAATAATTGTCTATGTTTTACACTTCACCCATATAAATAAAAACGTTACAATTGGTATCAGGTGTGGGGTGGTTAAACTGTGAAGTGTAAATAAATAAAAATAAATAAAATGGCGACTAAACAATTAAAATTAAGTGAATTAAAAGTAGGTGATCTCAAGAGAGAACTAGAAGAACGGGATGTTGAAACAACAGGAAGGAAGTCAACACTTCAAGAAAGACTGCGGCAAGCATTAACCGTTGCTGGTGAAAATCCTGAAGATTACCTATTCGAAATTCCGGATGACGTATCCGACCTTGGTAAACAGATAGCAAAATTAGTAGAAAGTTCTAGAAAATCTGAACAAAGTTCTAGAACATTAGAACAAAAGTTGGAGGAAAGTTCTAGAAAATCAGAGGAAAGTTCTAGAACACTAAAAGAAGAATTAAAACAGGAGATGGCAGAAAATTCTCGAACATTAAAAGAAGAAGTGGCAGAAAATTCTAGAACATTAAAAGAAGAATTAACAGGAACATTAGAACAAAAATTAGAAGAAAATTCTAGAAAAACTGAAGAAGACCTGAAGAATTTAGAAGAAAAGTGTGACAGGAAGATAGAAGAATTACGAGAAAAAATCACTAAAATTACATCGTCGTCAATTCCGAATTCTGGTGTGGCTGAACCAAGTCTAATAGAAGGAAGAAAAGTACTAAAACCTGAAACTACTTCAAAAATGCACATAAAAACTCCGGAATTTGATGGGAAATCTTCGTGGCCAAATTATTTAAAACAATTTGAAGCGGCCGCAAAAGCCAATAATTGGACGCCCGAAGAGAAGTCTACGGCGTTGACTGTCTCGTTGCGCGGAGAAGCTATCGACATCCTGCAAACGCTGAAAGAAGAAGAACAAGAGGACTACGACCAGCTAGTCAAGCGATTGGATATGCGGTATGGAAATGCGCATCTGGAGCAGGTGTACCAGACGCAACTGAGGAACCGGTATCAGAGTTCAAAAGAAAGCCTTCAAGAATTTGAAGTTGACGTAGCTCGTTTGGTTCATCTCGCACATCCTACGGCTCCTGACAGCGTTTTGGAGTGCCTGGCCACTCAATCATTCATTTACGGGGTTCGGGACAGCAAAACTCAGCAAGCATTGCGATTGGCCCGTCCAAAAACTCTATTTGACGCACTCTCATATGCATTAGAGCATGAAGCTGCCAAACAAGCTTCACGTGACCAATCACGAGTGCGAAATATCGATGCTGAGAGAAAGGAAAACTCTGAAGATCTAGAAGAGACAATGCGACGAATTGCAAGTGAAGTGTTTACCGGAAACTCCGCTGTTGGAACTGCGGTGAACTGGGTCATCCGCAGAGACTTTGCAGAAAAATACAAAAGAAGACGGAATCTACAAAGGAAGAAAAGGAGTCGGAAAACTAAATCGGGTTGATGCGAAGGGGCAACTGTCGACCCGCAATCTAGTAGCTCAACAATCCATCAGTTATGTCGCATCTATTCATCATAAAGCCAATAGCATCTATGTGGATGGCTCTATTAACGGAAGGCCAATGAAAATGCTACTGGATACGGGTGCGACAAAAACTATAATTAGACCCGACTTCATAAGGAAAACTGGCAAGACGCATCTTCAACCAACTAAGTGGCGGTTACGCACAGCAACGGGAGAACAAGCTACCGCATTAGGAGAAGTAGATGTCACCATCTCTATTGGAAACACCTCCTTTAAACATCGTGCGCTGGTAGCTGAAGTTGAAGATGAATTAATACTCGGAATGGACGCAATGACAAAGCATGGTTTTAAACTTGACCTGAAGAAGGGCGTGATGATGGTCAATGAAGAAGAACTCGTATTAAATCCACGAGATGACAAAGCTGTGCGCGTAATAATGGCTGAGGACGTTACCCTCCCAGAACGAAGTGAAACTATCCTGGAAGCACATTTAGATGGTAGTTTCTGTGAGGGAAGTATCGTTATGCTGGAGCCCAAGAATGATGATGCCAAAACCGGCACTGGAGTTGTTGTCGGAAAATCACTGGTCAAAGCCAGCCAGGTAATACCAGTTCGGATAATGAACGTAAATTTTTATCCTGTTGTTCTGAAGAGAGGAACAATTGTAGGAGAATGCATGGCAGTATCCTCGATTATCCGAACTGTAAAGACCAAAGGGAACACATCTCAGAAAGTTCCGGACACGTTAATCAATCAATTGACAACATCATTTGAAGAATTGACCGCCGACCAGAGAACAAAGGCGAAGAATCTAATTGGAAATTTTAAAGATGTGTTCCAATTTGATAAGAAAACCAAAGGGAGAACTAATGTAGTTCACCATAAAATAGACACCGGAGACGCAAGACCCATCCGTCAACCAGCAAGAACCACTGGCGAAGCGTGAGGAAGCAGAAAGAATAATCGAGGACATGAAGATGGAAGGTGTGATTGAACCTTCAAGCAGTCCATGGGCTTCACCAGTGGTGTTAGTGAAGAAGAAGGATGGCTCTACACGATTTTGCGTCGATTATCGTCAACTTAACAACGTGACAAAGAAGGATAGCTACCCGCTACCTCGAATAGACGACACACTAGACACTTTGGCTGGTTCAAAAATGTTCTCCACTTTGGATCTAAAGAGCGGCTACTGGCAAGTGGATTTGGATCCAAAAGACAAGGAGAAGATAGCCTTTACCATTGGTACAGGACTCTGGCAATTTACCGTAATGCCGTTTGGGCTCTGCAATGCTCCTGCAACGTTTGAACGACTCATGGAAACGGTATTGGCTGGGCTTTCTTGGAAAACCTGTTTAGTGTACCTCGACGATATTATTGTGGTAGGTAAGACATTCGAGGACCACATGAAGAATTTGAAAGAGGTTTTCCAGAGATTGAGGAAGGCTAACCTGAAACTTAGCCCGAAGAAGTGTCACCTGTTTCAAAGAGAAGTTCATTACCTTGGACACGTAGTTTCCGGTAAGGGTATTGCAGTTGACCAGGAGAAGATAAAGGCTGTGAGAGACTGGCCAGCACCTAGGGACAAACACGAACTCAGAAGTTTCCTTGGTTTGTGTACCTATTATCGACGATATGTACCTGGATTTGCCAACATAGCCAAGCCACTGACAAGGCTTACTGAAGAAGGAAGAAGATTTATCTGGGAAATGGACTGTACAGTTGCATTTAAAGAACTAAAACATGCTTTGACAAGCGCACCCGTCTTGAGTTATCCTTTACCTGAAGGAGAATTCATTCTAGACACAGATGCCAGCAACGTCGGAATTGGTGGCGTTCTTTCCGAGATACAAGATGGGCATGAAAAGGTTATTGCCTACTTTAGTAAGACCTTGTCAAAACCAGAAAGGAATTACTGCGTGACCAGAAAAGAACTCTTGGCAGTCTTCACGACTGGAACATTTCTACAAATATTTGTACGGAAGAAATTTTTTGATTAGAACTGACCATGCTGCATTAAAATGGCTGCTACAATTCAAGAATCCTGAAGGTCAGGTGGCTAGATGGATAGAAAGACTACAGGAATACGATTTCAAAATCGAGCACAGGATAGGTACCAGCCATCGTAATGCCGATGCATTGTCCAGAAGGCCTTGCCAAGATGACTGCAAACATTGTAGTCGACTTGAAGAGAAACAGTTTACCGTTGCCAGGACAACAGTAGTCGATGATAATTGGCAGCCCGATGGACTACGCGAAGACCAAGAAAATGACCCAAATTTGAAAATTATATTGGAGTGGAAAGCAGAAGAATGCAAACCAATATGGGAAGACGTTGCACCATACTCACAGAGTGTAAAAGCGTACTGGGCGCAATGGGATTCCATGGTGATTGAGGATGGCCTGTTGAAGCGCGTGGTAGAGAACGCCGATGGAACTGAGAAGAAAGCTCAGTTGGTCATTCCTAAGAGTAGAATACCAGACGTGTTGAAAGAGATCCATGACGGATCTGGAGGCCATTTTGGAGTCACTACAACTCTAGAAAGATTGCGCCAGCGGTTTTACTGGGTTAACTTCACTGAAGATGCTAAAGACTGGTGCAAGAAATGTGTGGTTTGCGCTGGAAGCAACGGCCCTCATAGACGACGAAAAGCTCCAATGCGTCAATACAACGTTGGCAGTCCATTTGAGCGCATTGCGATTGATGTGGCCGGACCATTCCCAGAAAGTGACGACGGACATAAATATATCGTGGTTGTCATGGACTACTTCACCAAGTGGGTTGAAGCTTATCCATTACCCAATCAAGAAGCCACCACGGTCGCTGAAACCTTAGTTAAAGAATGTATATGCCGATTCGGGGTACCACGTGAACTTCATTCCGACCAGGGAAGAAATTTCGAGTCTGCCGTTTTCCAAAATATCTGTAAGATATTAGGAATTAATAAAACAAGGACAACTGCATTACATCCGCAGTCCGATGGCATGGTTGAACAAATGAACAGAACGATAAACCGATATTTGTCGAAGGTAGTCTCCAACCACCAAAGAGACTGGGACCGACATCTTCATCTGTTCCTGATGGCTTATCGTTCATCCGTGCATGAAACGACAGGGCAAACTCCTGCGAACATCTTATTCGGACGTGAGTTGCGCTTACCATGCGACTTAGTGTTCGGCAGCAAACCTGGGGAAGACCTGGCCGGAGAAGACTACGTTACGGGCTTACGGAGAAGAATGGATGACATTCATGAACAAGTCCGTACGAACATTCAAACTGCCAGCGATCGGATGAAGGACAGGTAGGACATCAAAGCCGAAAAAGGTGGATATCAACCTGGGGATTTAGTGTGGCTTTATAACCCACAAAGGCGCCGCGGGTTATCACCAAAGCTGCAAAAGAATTGGGAGGGCCCCTATGAGGTAGTAAAAAGAATAAACGACGTGGTTTATAGAATTAAGAAACGACCTACCGGGAAGCCGAGAGTGGTACACTTTAATCGGCTAGCCCCTTTTGCCGGAAACAACCACGAAGACCATAATGGAGCAACAGTTCGTCAAATCATAGCTCAAGAACCTACTTTTGAAGATTTCATGGAGAACTACTCCTTTGGACGCAAGGCGCGGTACTGCGTGACAAAAGAAGAACACCAAGATCTGTTCACCGTGTCTTCAGAGTATTCCCTCGGCCACTGCGTATCAGAAGACTTAAAGATGTCCCGCAGCATAGCCTCAGTCTTTAAGGCGAAATATGGACGACTACAAGAACTGGCCAACCAAGGTCCATCCGTCGGGAAGATGCTACGACTGAGGGATAACAATACTGAACATCAGCGGTATATCTACTACTTGGTAACAAAACCACGCTCGTACCAGAAGCCGTCATATCGCAATCTATGGAACTCGCTGTGTGACTTGAAGGATCATTTACTGGAGAATGACATTTTGAAGCTATCGGTACCGAAGTTAGGTTGTGGTCTAGACGGTTTGGACTGGAGGATTGTAAGGAACATGTTAGAGATCCTCTTCCGTTTCACCGGCATTAAAATTCTCGTCTGCAGCTTTAACCCTAACGGACAGAAAGAAGAAGTCGAGCGGACCATCGACTGTCACTTCTTTAAGAACTCGAAATGCACCAAGGGTAGTACATGCAGGTTTCGTCACCGCGGACTGTTCCGGGACGAAACAGTTTTAAGGAGGGGGCAGTGTAACGTAACCCCCGCGGCCGCCGCCGCCGCGCTACCAGGCGCCTCGGTGTCTGTGCGCAGCGAACTTGTTAGGACTAGTCGCGGAGACTAATCTATTGTGTCATGTTGTTTACCTCTAGATGTTCTCTAGGAGGTTCCAGAGATAATCTAGCCAGGTATATATAACCCACCGCCAAAGTCAAGGGACACTCTGTATTATACAAGCAACGAGTGCAGAAGTCTAATATAAATAAGTGTAGTGAATAGTTGGTGATATAAAGAACAGTCGACAAGTGAACATAAATAAATGTGATTAGGGACATAAACAGTAGTGTTAATTGTTTAAATAAATAATCTTAGTGTTTAATTGTCTTATAATAATCTTAGTCTTTAAATTAGTGTTAATATTTGTTTATCATAGTGTTAGTTACTTTTATAATCTTTTAATTATATTTCTAATATTTATTTACCGTTTAATAAACTATTATTTTAGTTAATAATAATTGTCTATGTTTTACACTTCACCCATATAAATAAAAACGTTACAGTATGAAATTTGGTTTGGAGAAATGCGCTGTGGCTATATTTAAGAGGGGAAAACTAAGTTGGTCTAAGAACATGGCTTTAAATGATGAAGAAAGCATACAAGCACTGGAACCTGGAAAAACATACAAATACTTAGGTGTAGAAGAAGGTGAGGAAATTGACCATAAGGGAATGAAAGAAAGATTAAGAAATGAGTACTACACAAGAATAAGAAAAATTCTAAGATCAAAACTTATCTGCAAAAATAAATTTCAGGCTGTAGGAGCTTTCGCTGTTCCAGTCCTCAGATACAGCTTCGGAATAATAGACTGGACTATAGCTGAAATAGAAAAAATAGATAGGAAAACAAGAAAGTTGTTAACACTTAACGGCCAGTTCCACCCATGACAAGATGTAGACCGATTATATGTCCAAAGACAGTTTGGAGGAAGGGGTCTCCAACAAATAGAATGTGTATATTATGATTCTATGTACAGCCTATACTATTATATAACAAACAGAGCATTAAGTGATCCAATTATTAGGAATATAGTAATATACGATGAAACTCTCTCACATTATACATCCTTATCAAAAAGATGTTTGCGAATAAAACAAAAAATCTACAAGCCCATTGAAAAATATGAGAACAGAAGGAACCATGTGAGGCATGAAGAAGGTTTAGATGAAGTACTAGTAGAAAATGCAGATATGGAAGAGGTAGAAAACAATGCACAAGAAGAAAGAACTAATATTAGCCCAGTAGAAATTAAAAAACAATGTAGGAAACGTTCATATGAAATGTGGAGAAACAAACCGCTTCATGGACAAAAATTACGCGACATGGAAAAAATAGAATATGACAAAATCGAATCGTTCATGTGGCTCTTCTTAAGAGGAAGAATTAAAGGGGAAACGGAGAGTTTGATAACAGCGGCGCAAGAACAAGCCATAACAACAAGATATATAGGAAAGAAAATCCATAAATCGTCCGAAAACAAGTCATGCAGAATTTGTAAAGCTGCAGATGAAACCATCCATCACATAATGTCATGCTGCTCAGAATTGGCCGAAACTGAATATGTCATACGGCATAATAAAATCTGAAATCTTATTCACTACAATCTCTACAATCATTATATAGGACAAACAAGTGAACAGCTATGGTACAAATATCTACCAGAGAAAGTAGTGAATAATGCAAACGGAAATGTAACGATATTGTATGATATGGGAGTGCGAACTGACCGAACCATCAATGCTAATAGGCCTGATATTATTATAAGAACTCCTTGTACTATATACTTAATTGACGTCTCCGTACCAGCCGATGAGAAAATAATAACAAAGGATGCCAAAAAACAGCTAAAATACAAAGGCTTGTGTATTGAAATTAAACGAATGTGGAAAACAAAATGCGAAATAATTCCAGTGATAATTGGAGCGACAGGTTATGTAAATAAGGAATTTATTAAAAATGTCAAACGCATCCCTGGAAATCACGACCCATATGAAATTCAAAAACAAGCAATATATGGAACAGCCCATATTATAAGAAAAGTACTTTCCTAAAATCCCATATATCCTCAGCTGTATGGTTTATAGCTGGAATATGGTTGAAACCGACTAGGACACCTAAATATCACATCCTAGTCAGCAGAAGAGATCTCCATCCTGCCAACCCGAAGTTTAGGCCATCATTACGAGCAATCCTAGAGCCCTGAAAATGAAATGTACAATTTTGCTAATGTATTGTATATAATTATTTACCTTGTAGCTCTTAGATGTACTACACTTAGGTGAATAAAGTAAATAATGATGATGATGATGATGATGATGATGATGATGATGATGATACGGCATTAGCAATATTTTGTACCATAGGTGTAACATTTTACCTAGGATCATCAATTCAAATTTTTCTTGTCCTGTTTCTCTTCGGACTATGTAGCCCGGAGTTGTCTTTTGCCACGATTCTATGTTCTTAAAGAATTGTAACTGCCCTTTTTCAATACTATCGCGCTGGTATGGACCCCATATTTCCGCTCCATATGTCAGAGAGGGCAACAAGATTGACTGGTATAATTTTGTGATTGTCTCCCAGGAATGTATCTTTGCCTTTACCAATGATTGCTTTATTGTTCCAGTGATTTTATTAGAATTTGAGATATTTTTTATTGTGTTTTCGTTGAACGATCCTGATGTACAGAAAGTAACGCCTAAATAGGTGTATTTGTTTGTAAAATGTATTTCCTCTCCCTGGCATGTGTAAGTTAGTGTCCTTTTTGGGGGTCTCCCTTTGTGGAAATGCATAATTTTTGTTTTTTCTGCATTTACCTTTAATTTTGTCTCGTTGCAGTATTCACCCAGTGCTGAGAGCTTACGGTGAATGTCAATTGGAGAGTTTGCTAAGATTACAATATCGTCCGCATATTGCAAGGAAAGAATATCAGTTGTATTATTAATAAAGTTGCCTTCCAGATTTTTACTTCTTAAAAATAATTCTAGATCTTGAATATAAAGGGCGAACAAAAGTGGACTGGAACATTCACCTTGCAAAATGCCTTTATTTACTTGGATTTCTTCTGTCAGTTTATTGTTTACTTCCACTCGTACTGTGGCTTCTTTGTAGATGTTATTTAGTAACCTAACGATTTTACCGCTCACACCTAAGTTGAATATTCTGTTCCAAAGTTGGTTGTGGGGTACTGAATCGAAAGCCTTGGTAAAGTCTATAAATATTCCGTAGACACCCTTCTTGCACCTTGAGAGTGACGTTTCTGTAATTGAATTTAGCACGAATAGATTGTCGGAGCAGGATCTTTTCTTTCTGAATCCAGACTGTGCTTCTGGGAGTACGTTATGACTCTCAGCCCAAGTCTGAATTCGATTGTTTACAATGAAAGTGAAGAGTTTAGTTATTGAGTTTAATAAGGCAATGCCCCTGTAGTTGTTCATATTCGTGCGTTCCCCTTTTTTGTGAATTAAAATTAATTTTGTACTTTTTAGTTGTTTAGGTATATTTTCTTTAGTAAAGTATTCGTTTAATAATTGGCATACATACAGCTTCCAATTATACGGCAGATTTTTTAATTGTTCATTTACAATTCCATCGTTCTCTGGGCTTTTGTGTGGTTTAAGTTTACTTAAGGCGTAATTTAGTTCTTGCATTGTAATTGGGGAGTCCAGATACGGGTGCCGGGCATCTATGAACACTGTCTCATCTAAAATTTTGTCACCAAACCAGTCTTGATAATATTGACTCCACGATTCTAAATTGATTGGGTTTTCTCTATAAGATGTAGGATTTAGAGCTTTTATAGTCTTCCAAAATTCTGTTTGCTCTTTTACTGACTGCAGTTTGAGTTTTAAATTTTGCCTGAACGTTTGCTTTTGTTTTGTGATATATTGTTTATAGTTTTTCTTTGCCTGCAAGTATGAAGCGGTACTTTCTTCACTGAAATTTGATGATTTACAAATTCTTAGGCATTTTCTGGCGCTTCTTCTCAGATTCACACAGGTTTTTTCGTACCATGGTGTTTTATTTATTGGAGTATCTTTACCAATTCTGATTTTCTTAATTAAATCTGCGTTTTTAGATGCTATCTGAATCTGGTTTTTTAATGTAATTATATTTATCTTCGATATCATCGGGTATGATTATATTATTTAATTCCTCGGTAAATTTGACTGTTTTTATAGGGTTCCATTTAACTTTAGCCAGATATTTAGACTCGTTATTTGCTTGCTGTTTCGAACTTGGTAGCAAATTTCGAATTTTTAGTGAGCATATCATGTGATCTGATATTATGTCTTCTATTACAAGATCTAGGGTAATCTGAGTTGCACTAATATCTACCCATATTAAATCTATAGTGCTTTTACCACTTGTTCCGACGTAAGTGAACTTTGCAGGTGTATCGCTCAGGGTTCTACCATTTAGTACGATCATATTTGCCTCTTCCATCATTCTCGTTAGGTCTTTACTTCATATTTATCAAATCGTAAATTATACGTGTTTTACAATAATTACAAATCAAATTCTTTTATTTCAACATCCGGTGTCTCTCAAGGAAGTAACCTTGGGCCACTTCTATTTAAATTATTCATCAATGATATAACTAACCATGTTTCTTTCTCAAACTATTTACTTTATGCAGATGATATAAAAATTTATAAATTAGTCAATTCTGTTGGAGATTGTACTCTATTACAAGAAGATATTAATAATATTTTAACTTGGTCTTTAACTTAAAAATTGCCATTTAACATTGATAAATGTAAAATAATGTCTTACACAATGAAAAGCCAACCCATAGTGTACAATTATGTGATAGATAATAGTAATCTGTCTAGGATTACGAATTGTAAAGATTTGGGAATATTATTTGATCAGAAATGTAATTTGATTACACATTTGAGTGATTGTGTTCGATCATCACAAAAAACTTGGATTTATAATTAGGAACTCACGTCACTTCCGTAATCATAATACTGTAATAGCACTATACAATTGTTTTATTTGCGCCAAGCTTGAATATTGTTTTTTAGTTTGGAATCCTTTATATAAAAACTCAATAAGAGCAATAGAGAGAGTACAAAAAAAATTCTCACGATACTGTTGGTATAAATTCAAACTGAATATCCAAATAAATGTTCATTTTCACTACTCTACTGCTGTTATTGAATTTAATATGATGTCTTTAGAAAATCGCAGAATTCTGCAGTCATGCATTTTTCTTTTCAAACTAATTAACAATAACATTAGAGACTCTAATCTGCTATCTCTCATAAATTTCCATGTTCCCGGTACAAGTAATCCTAGACAGAAACCCTTTTTTCATGTTACAATGGCAAAGGCCTTACAGACGCGTATGCTCGTATTGCAATGATATTTGTAAGTCTGTAGATATTGATATTTTTAATGACAAATTTAATGTTTACAAACTTAAATTAATTCATTATTTTAAAACAATTGTGAATTGATGTTTTTCATATTTTCAATCTTTTTATTATTTCAATTTGTTTACACTGTACTACTTTGTTACCATTAGAATACTTTTTTTGTGGGTATTATATTTTGTAATGTTACCCTGTGTCACTGGGACTTAAGTCCTGTTGAGTGGTTTAAATAAATAAATAAAATAAATAAAATCCCTAATTATTCAGACTCTGAAGATTTCTCGGAAGATCTTAACACAGTCCATTCGGATTTAGAAAATGAGATCAATAGTATAACATACAAGGAAACAACAATAAATAGCGGAAGAAATCAATTAATTATTTCCGTACATGATAAAGAAACAGAGGTAAATTTAATTAAATTATTCAATAACTCAAAACAAGGTTTAACCATAAAAATTAATCAAAATAATTTGAAAACTGAAATAAATAATTTTTTGAAAAATTATCTTGCACCAAATTATACATATTTATTGTCTTTTTGAAAAAGATCTACACTTGAAATTCAATGATATTCTTATGAAAAATTTTGTCAAAGATTCTTATAAATTAGTAAAATGTGAATACCTCTTAGAAGACATAGAATTACAAGACGAACAAATTAATACAATTATGAACCACCATGAGGGAAAGACCAAACACCGTGGTATATTTGAGACATATATGGGTCTAAAATGAAAAGTTTACTGGCCTAATCTCTACAACGATGTACAACGATTTATTAACAACTGTGACTTATGCCAAATAAATAAATATGAAAGAAATCCGTTCCAACTAAAAGATAACTTAACACCCACTTCTTTTGAACCATTTGAAATCTTATCTATTGACACTCTTACCCTAGAAAATAAAAAATATCTTACTATAGTTGATCAATTTCCAAAATTTGGTCAAATATATTATATAAAAAAACAGCTATATCAGTAGTAGATAAATTATTAAAATATTTTAATCAGTATAAAATACCATCAAAAATTATACATGATTCGGGAACAGAATTTAATAATGCTCTAATTCAAAATCTCTTTACGATGCAAAAAATTAAGACTCACCTCGGCAACCTCAAAAGTAATGATTGTATAGAACGATTTCACAGTACGGTAATAATTGTACATCTACGAGTAATAAACCAAAGAGAAGAATTTAAAACCGAGAGCATGGAAATCAAAATTAAATACACAATTATTGACTATAATAATTCCATACACTCTATAACTAAACATACACCGCTAGAAATTCTCTACGGACAAAACAGAAAAGATCCTTTTGAAACTGAACCCACAACGGAAGAACATTTGGTAAACCATAAAGAAAAGATGAATACTATCCATTTGAAAATTAAGGAAAATATTCAAAAATAAAAGAATAAACGGCATGACCCAACTCATACAAATCCCGATAAAATTCCTAAAAATGTACTCATAAAAGAAGGTAAACGCCGAACACAAAAGATCAAGAAACCTCTTTTTAAAATTCACAAAGTAGAAAAGTATATTCCAAAATTAGGCGTAGTTAAAATCAATCAAAATAAAAAAGAAACATAAGATTGATAAAATTAAAAAACCACGATTATTTGCGAATGTTAGAGATGCGCAGAAAGTATCGACGAGCTAGAAGAAAGAAACAACAACTCCGGACTAAACATTTTAGAATTAGGCAAAGCTTACTTATATATTCATGTGCAATGTAGTTATTTTAAATATAATCTTACTAGTATAGTTAATGAGTTTAACAAAATACAATTAAGTAAAAACGAGATACTAACGCATATAAATAATGTAAGTATTAAAACTAATAAATATAAAACAGAATTAGTGACATATATATAAGTTATATTGTTGCAATACCCTTGGTCAGTTTATATAATGTTTAGGTTGCATTTACTCCTCATGAGAAAGATGTAACAGTACCTATAAAACTTAGTAGACAATTTTGTATGCTGTACTCTGTAGAGTTAGAATAAGTTAGTCAGTAGTTAAGCTTCAAAGTAGCAACATCTTGTATTGTAGTTTAAACGAAATATAGTATATTATGTTATTAGGAGTAGAAAGCGGTCTTTTTGTGTTGAACCCAGCTATTGCGGCCGAGGCGCTAGCCGAGGCCAGGCAAGCTGGGTAAAACACAAAAAGGGCGTTCTGCTCCGAATAACATATACTACTTTTTCTGCAAGTGTTTCAATGAAAACTGGGGATTTTTTTATATATTTGTGGAATTATTTTAATTATAGAGTTTGCAATTTCACCCATAGTTGGCTGTGTACACTACAAAACACAAACGATACAACTGTCAAATAACAATTTTTCAATATGGTCTATGTTGCTGTAACGACTGCTGCCGCCAGCGGTAAATTAAGAAGCTAACATTTTTTTACTAGTACAATAATGAACAACATTGTTGTACTAGTAATAAAATGAATTTCTTCTATAGTGTGTGTATAGTAGCATAATATGAATATTATTGTACACTTGAAGAAAAAATAAATTTTTAACAAGTTAATTTCGATTGATCGATACTTAATTGGCGCAGTCGGTAGGATTGCCAAACAGTACTAACGAATATAGTTCTGGTTCACATCAGTGATTTAACGGCAATCAAGAATCAAATCGATCACTACAATCAAGTTCCCTGAGAGCACATCAGGACGCCTACTTCATCGCCTGCAACTGAGAGCACATCAGCACTGCAGCAGCCAGCATTGTGACCGAGAGGACATCGGCAACGAGCAGCAACCAACCCCTGAAAGACACCCACCACGTAGACGGGCCTTCAACGGATATGAAGACACTGATCTTACTGTCGCTTAGAGGTTATAAAACTGAAACGAGCTCCGACTCTGACTCTAGTTCAAATTCTGATTCCGAACTATTAGTAAATTTTAATAATAAATTGGTATTAACAAAGCCAAAATTTAAAACATCACATAAAAACATGACTTTCCCCGTATTAAAGAAAGAGTACCTTGACATGGTGCCTGAATTTCACGGACAACGTGAACTTCTTCCACGATTTATCGAAATATGTGGTAAATTAGTAAGTAAATTCTATAATACAATAGACGTAGCAGACTTCCAAAATGAATATCTCATGTCAACAATATTATCCAAGATCAAAGGCGACGCCGCGGTAAACATCGCAAGCTGCACTATTACTGTCTGGAAAGATTTAAAAGACGCTCTATTAAACACATATTCGGACAAGCGTGATTCGTATACTCTAGCCATAGAAATAACTTCAAATCAGTTATATTAAAACGCACAAAACCGCTAGTGAAATAACTGTACTAACGAAATATTTTCAAACTTACGCGTTGCGCATATTATGAAGAGGCCTAAAAGAACCTATTGGTCAATTGATGAGAACTAAAAATCCACAAGACTTAAATTCCGCAATGAGTATGTTAACCAACGATTTTCAATTCGGCAACTCAAATAAAAATATTAAACCATCAATGCATAACACTCATAATAAACCTATTCCTAGACAAATAACTCAACCGCAAAAATTTGTGCCAACTAAACCATTGTATTTAACAAATTACACGCCACCCGTTGTAAATAAATCAATGTCAAGAAATTACACTCAAAATCCGCAATTTAATAAAACTAAAATAACAGCGTATAATCAGAGTACTAAATATTCAAAACAAACACCAATGAGCATTTCAACTAATAATACTTTTAAACCACGACCTGGACTATCTCACGGTAAGCGGAGAACAAATGGACGCTGAATATGAACCTGACACCAACGTAGATAACGACAACACGGAAGAACAAAACATAGAGTTCCCGGTAGAAACAAACGATGAGACGGACGATTTTTTATTCGAAACAGCCTCGGAAACATTCCAACTATAGAACTATTAAATCTAACAAATCAAAGTAACACATTACCCTTCATAATTTTACTACTATTGGGCATAGATAATTTAAAATTATTAAAAATTATTATCGACATACATAATAACTTTTTAATAACTCCGAATTCCAAAATTAAACTTTACTACCTGCAAGAAAATAGTAATGCTAGTTCAAATAATATTTCTGTAAACAAAATTGTTTTAGAACTGCAATCTGAAAAAGTTATAAATGTAAAAGTTAATGTCAAATCAGGAAATATTATTATCTCAGAAAAAAAAACGACCAACTTAATAATCCCAGAATGTGTTACTAGAGCTGATAATAATAACGCACTGTGTACAGTAATAAATCCAACAGATTTGAAAGTCACATTAAATATAGCCAAATTTCTTAACGTTGAACAATTCGATAATAACTATGATTCATTTTCTAGCCCCAATTCTAACCTAAATTCTTTTCAAGTAGACAATACTAAGTTTGATATTTCCAAAATTAGACAAGATCACATGAACTGGGAAGAGAAGATTGCGATAACAAAATTGATAAAAGATTATTGAGATATTTTTCATTCAGATGATTCAAATTTAACATTCACAAACGAAATTAAACATAACATCAAAACAAAAGACGAGATACCTGTTTACACGAAAACCTATAGGTATCCCGAAATCCATAAACAAGAAGTAAACAATCAAATAAACAAAATGCTAGAACAAAATATTATTAGACCCTCAAATTCCCCATGGTCATCACTCATTTGGATCTTGCGTAAGAAGCCCGACGCTTCAGGTAAACGTAAATGTAGAATTGTCGTAGATTACCGTAAACTAAATGAGAAAACTATCGGTGACAAATACCCACCACCGAATATCACAGACTTATTAGACAAATTAGGCCGCTGTCATTATTTCACCACCCTCGACCTAGCCTCCGGATTTCATCAGATAGAGATGCAAACCGATGACATACCCAAAACAGCGTTGAATACCGAAAACGATCATTACGAATTCCTACGTATGCCGTTCGGGTTGAAAAACGCCCCGGCTACTTTTCAGCGCGTCATGGACAATACAGGGTGTAAACGGAACTAGGGAACGCGATTTTTCTCGGAAGTTATAAGAGATACAAAAAAATCTTTCAAATAAAATTATTAGTGTTTCTAGTAAGCTACATAAATTAATGTAAATCAGAAAAAAAATATTTTAATTTTCGGAGATATACCTATTTTTGACTTTTTTTTAAATGGTACGCCCTGTATATTTTTATACCATTTAGTAGGAAATAATTTTTGCTGCGGAGACTTTACAGAAAATCGCGAAAGAAAACGGATGCCATGCAGGACAAAAGACAAAGGAAATTGAAAGAAAAGGAAGGAGTGCCGATGCCTTCAAGAAGACTTAGGACGCCTGGAAGACACACAGAGGGACAGAGACAGGAACTAGAAGGAAAGGAGAGTAACGTCGACACATTGTCCAGAAGGCCATGCCAAGATAGAGGTAAATATGGTAGTCGACTGGAAGAAAAACATTCCACCATTGCCAGAATAACAGTAGTCGACTATAGTTGGCAGCCCGATAGACTACGAAAAGACCAAGACGTTGAAAATACTATTAGAGTGGAAAGCAGAAGAGAGAAAACCAAGATGGGAAGAAGTTGCACCACACTCACAGAGTGTAAAATCGTACTGGGCGCAATTTTAATCTGAAGATATGATAAATAGGTAGAATTATACTTGACAACCATGTACAAGCGTTTCAGATGAAGTATCAGTTAAGTTAACACCCGCTTGGTATTAGCGAATAAGAGGTGATCTTAGGCTAAAGGAATTTCAGACGTACATTCGAAAGAAATATTTTTGAAATTGGTATTTTACGTGAAAAGCATGAAAACTTTAAACAGTATAATACTACTTTTGTAATTTTAAGAAAGAAATATATTAATTTGTTTTGCAGTTTCCATTTGTAGTTTAGAGTTAGTATTATATCTTAAAATATCTTATTACTTTTATACCCGAATGTACCAATAAATGTCTAGATACGACGATGCCACAGTTATTCTTCAACATTGAAATACAACACTTGTGTATGTGTTAGTGCGAGTGGTACAGTTCAAAAAAAAAACTTTTCTATGGAAAAATAAAGAAAATTCATATGTTACAGTCGTTGATATTAGCTTTTAACTATTTTGATGCAATCTGTTTATATAATATAATGTTAAAAAATATAAGTTATTGCAAATATAAACTGCATTAACTTAATTTTTATTTTGAACATAGAACAAGTTTTTGAATAGGTACACTCGAGTGACAACTACCTTAAAGCGTTTGGTGGAAAATACCGATGGAACTGAGAAGAGGACTCAGTTGGTTATTCCTAAGAATAGAATACCAGACGTGCTGAAAGAGATCCATGACGGATCTAGAGGTGGCCATTTTGGAGTCAACAAAACTTTAGAACGATTGCGCCAGCGATTTTACTGTTAATTGCAAGGAAGACGTTAAAGACTGGTGCAAGAAATGTGTGGTTTGCGCTGGAAGCAATGGTCCGCATGAACGGCGAAGAGCTCCAATGCGTCAATACAACGTGGGCAGTCCATTTGAGCGCATTGTGATTGACGTGGCCGGACCATTTCCAGAAAGAGAAGATAGAAATATATACATCGTGGTTGTCATGAACTACTTCACCAAGTGGGTTGAAGTCTATCTATTACCCAACCAGGAAGCCATCACGGTCGCTGAAACCTTAGTGAAAGAGTGTGTATGCCGGTTTGGGGTACCACGTGGACTTCCAAATATACCAAGCGTAATACATGTATATTTCGTCATCAAGAACTGTTCCGGGACGAAACAGTCTTAAGGAGGGGGCAGTGTGACGTGCGCCCCCGAGAGAAGAGTATACAACGCCGCCTCTGAAAGAAGGTACCAGAGCGATGACACAATCCCCGGCGCCGCACTGGCTAGAGGCTAATTACGCCGTGACCTCATTCTTTTGTATACAGGTCATTGTCGCGTCCGAGTGTTCTAGAAGTATATAAGCTGTATAAATACCGGCCGAAAGAAAGCGGAGGGATAGTCTCATATATACAAGCAACCAGAAATGAACTCAGTGATATAAATAATCAGTTTACAAGTTGTTAACATAAATAAATGTAGTTATATAAATAAGTGTAGTGATATAAATGTTAGTTAGATAAATAATCATAGTGTTTAAGCATTTACTAATATTCTTAGTGTTTATAATTATTTAATCATAGTGTTAGTTTTTTTTTATTATCTTTTAATATTTAATCCTTAATTATTTATCGTTTAATAACCGTATTCTTTTAGTTAATAATATTTGTTTGTTTTACACTTCACCCATATAAATAAAAACGTTACAATATTATCTTTATTTTGAAAATCCCCTTTATGAAAAATTTAGCACTATATTACAAAAATATTTTAAAAATTCAGAAATAGAAATGGTAAAATGTACTAAAAAACTTTTAGACGTTACGGACGAAGACGAAATTACTCAAATCATACAAAATTACCACGAAAGTAAAACGAACCACAGAGGCATAGACGAAACAGAAACTCGTATTAAACAATAATACTATTGGCCTAGACAAAGGAAATCCATACAGACATATATCAACCAATGTGAAATTTGCCAAGTAACAAAGTACGATAGAAATCCTCTGAAATTAAAATTTAATATTACCCCTACAGCAGTGAAACCTTTCCAAATTATGCATATTGACAGTATCACACTAGAAAAGACGAAATTCTTAACAATTGTAGATTTTTTCTCAAAGTACGCCCAGGCTTACAATCTGAATTCTGGACAAGGCATTGAAGTTGTAAATAAATTAATTAAATTTTTCACGCATCATCCCATTCCGGAACAAATCATATCTGACAACGGATTAGAATTTAAAAATTCGGTATTACAAGAACTATTAGATGTCCACAAAATAAAAATTCATTTCATTAGTTCACAACATCCCGATTCTAATGCAATTGTGGAGCGTTTCCACTCCACCTTAATTGAACACATCAGATTATTCAATAATCAGGACCTGTACAAGCAAGAACCCATTGAAATTAAAGTAAATTACGCATTGCTAGCATACAATAATACTATTCATTCTGTAACCAAATTAAAACCCACTGAAATTATCTCTGGACACATAGATTCTAAATCCCCGTTTAATATAGAAATAGACAAACAATTAATAAACAATTATATCACGGAACATAAAAATAAAATGACAATACTATATCAAAAAATTAATGAAAAAATTAAGCAAAATAAAGATAAAGTAATTGGCAAACGTAACGAGTCTCGAGAAGAACTACCTAGCATACCTGAACAAGTATTTATCAAAAATAAACAGAAACAACAAAAAAAAACTACAAACAAATATAAAGTAGAAAAAATAAAACGACTAAATAAGAAACTGAAAACAGCTAAAATAATTACTCAACATGGTAATACTTCTGAAAATATTCACTTGTCTAATGTTAAACGTCCTAAAAAGAAAACTTACACTTTTGAAAACATTGCAGGTTGTTCGCATTCACATACGGAGCGGACGTCAAAAACATAACCGAAAATATAGGAATCTTACCAATAAATTTGGGACCAGCAAAATTAGAAAGGACAAAACATACCTTTGTACATTACTATGATTTGACTCCGTTATACGAACAATACGACCACATAAACATTCAGTATAATAATATTAACCGGACAATTTTAGACAATATTAGTTATAAACATGAACTGAGTTTTTATAGTAAAATTATACAATATCTTGAACTAAGAATAAATGACAAAATAAACAACATTAAAGTACACTCAAATAATAATAATAGAAATAAAAGAGGACTAATCGACGGCTTAGGGTCGATATTTAAGTCTATTACTGGCAATTTAGATGCGGAAGATGGGAAAAGATATAATGAAATATTAGAGCACGTACAGGATAATCAACAAAAATTACAAAACCAAATAAATATGGCATATAGCGTGAACCACCAAATTATACAAAAATTCAATAACACTATTAGCGATATTCAATATAATGAATTATTACTAAAATCAAAAATAGAACATTTAGAACAAATGATAAAGAACAAAATCGATCTCGATAATATCTTGACCGCCAAAGATCTTTATAATCAACTGATAATATTGTATAATGCATTATTAAACACATTTCAAGAGATCGAGAACTCCGTGACATTCTGCAAATTAAGAGCAATGCATCTGAGCATAATTAGACCAGAAGAATTATTTTTGGAATTACAAAAAATTTCAAATTACTATAGTGATCAATTGCCATTCGAGGTAAAATATGAAAACATTTTAGATTTCGAATCAATAGTAACAATTAATTGTAAAATAATGCCTACTACTATAAATTACTTTATATCACTACCAATAAATTTTAATAAGAAATTCGAACTTTATTATCTACACCCTATTCCTACAAAATTGGAATTAGATTTCGTAACAATAATTCCCGAAGTAAAATTTTTGCTGAAATCCGAAGACAATGAAATAAAACCTCTAAACGATATATGTACGAAAAGTAAGTCTTATCAGTGTCCCAACAACTTCAACCCCCATTACAACCCCGCTTGCGAACGTCACATCCTCCTAGATGACAACACCAGCCAGTGTACATATACTAAGTTGAAGATCGAGAAAAACCACATCGAGATGATCCCCGAAATAAACAAGTACCTAGCAATCTTCCCTGAAGAAGAAAAGCTAAAGATTAAATGTGACCAAAGTGCTCAAGTGAAAGTGTTAAGTGGCGTATATTTAATCAGTGAAAACGGTTGTGAAATATTCTTTAAAAATCAAAAACTAAGATACAAAGACAAATCAATTGGAAAACCCATATTGTTCGAAAAATTTAAATTTTAATTAAATACCAGTCAAACGTCAAATTTAACAATAAACTTAAAATCAATTAAATTGGAAGATATACCCATTAACCCTGTACAAATCATTGACAACGAACAATATTACTTTCACACCCCCAGCATGTGAACACTATTACTTTACATTGGCCTCATAATTATTACAATTTATTTTATCTTTAAATGGACAAGGAATTTACAGATACGAAGAAGGGCTACACCTCCACCCTCGCAGGAAAACGATATCCGCCTACCTGAAGAGGCTTCATTTTAGGAAGGGAGGAGTTATATTGTTAAAATACCCTTAATCAGTTTATATAATGTTTAGGTTGCATTTACTCCTTATGAGAAACATGTAACAGTACCTATAAAACTTAGTAGACAGTTGTGTATGCTGTACTCTGTAGAGTTAGTCAGTAGTTAAGCTTGAAAGTAGCAACATCTTGTATTGTAGTTTAAACGAAATAAATAATTTTTTAAAAAGTTAATTTCGATTGATCGATACTTAATTTATATACAGGGTGTTAATACTAAGTTGTTACACCCGAAAATGGTAGATAAAACTCATTAAAACAAACAACTTTTCTTAGCTCAAATTTTTGATTTGGAGCCCCAGTTCATAGTTATTGGCGTTCTCTTGTTTAGCCTCACAAAGATATATTCAATACTTATCTGAACAAACAAAACGTATGAAAATAAACGTCATTCTTGGGCTCAAATGTCGCATCTTACGTATTTCCCATCCCAACTTTCACACCAAAAACCTTCACATCCTCCGTGATGTATTGCTGAGCAATGGCTATCTAAAACATTTCATAAATAATTTACTATTTAACACTAACAACCAATCTCAACCTAATCAGTTACAAGATCAACAATATGAACCACAAGAATTCAAGTATGCTTCTATACCTTATATACCAGATCTTACACCTCAAATCACTAAAGTTCTAAAACACGACGCAGTCAAAATTGCCTTTAAAAATAACTAAAAGGCAGTATATTTTCAAAATTAAAGGACAAATCTCCTACCCAAAATCAATCCAATGTAGAATACCGTATTTCTTGCGCTGACTGCCAATCTCAATAGGTGGGCCAAACATGTAGAACTCTCAAAAGTAGAATAACATCTCATATTAGTGACACCAAATTAAAACCTACATCTTGTGCATTGGCGGAGCACTGCAATAAATACAAACACACTATGCTATACAATGAAACAGAAATATTAGACACTGAACCAAATTTATTAAAAAGAACATTTCTAGAAATGATACACATCAATAATACCGATAACCCTATGAATAAACGGACAGACATTGATGGACTGAGCCATATTTACACTTATTTGTTACAATTATCAAATAATACAAAAAAACATGGAACTACAGAACGCACCCTTGTAGTTACAAACTATTTCTGTTTTAGTGGCTTTTGACAGTTAGATTGTAACCAACATGGTGTTGTTCACGTGCTTACTTCGACAGCTCATACTAATTTAAAATAGATTTACACAAATGTTTAACCAAATTGTCTAATTTAGTGTTACGTAATTGCTGAACATTACTGTGATAACCACTACACCATTTAATGATTTCACTGTACCATGTGCGTGTGCACGTTTTAACATAAAATGTTTGTAAATGTAAAATTTTCAAAAAAAAATATCTCAACTAATGTGAGTACTTATTACCCAAACTATGATCGTATTGTAAGTCTTTATTGTATTACAGTGTCCTGAAGATGGTTAAAATTATAACCGAAAGCTTGACAAATTAAAAAGAGTGTACTTCACTTAAGCCTACAATTTTCTGACTGTCAAACCCACTATCCAGTTTCCTTATATATATATATATATATATATATATATATATATATATATATATATATATATATATAGTCTTGAATTCAATTTTACTAGATATAAGTTAAAATTAATTTCAAATAACAAAAGAAATAAACGAGGAATATTAAATGGTCTTGGAACAGTAATAAAATGAATTACAGGAAACGTAGATTCTTCCGAAGGCGAAAAATATGAAAAAATATTTAAAAGGATTAATGAAAATCAAAAAATCTTTCAAGATCAAAATTTCGAAAATGTCAAGATAAATAAAGAAATCATGGTAAAGTTCAATAAGCAACTTCAAAATATAAAACATAACGAAATAATTTTAAAAAGTAAAATTATACAAATTCATTTTTCTTAAATGAAACAATAGTCTGGGAGAGTACTTTTATAATTAAAGACATAATAAATCAAATCATCTTATCAACAGTCATCTTCATTCGTCTATCATCTCCTTAGAAGATTTGCAAAAAATCACTAATCAAATTTCAAAACTTAATTTTTGGGATATTTCGGAACAAATATCAAGTCATTGTAAACTTCACGATACTATAATAGAATACCTATTAGATATTCCTATTTATGATACTAGTTCTGTAATACTAACCCAACTAACATCAATTCCCATATTTATAGATAATAAAATGTGTATGCTTAATTTAAATTAGGCATTTATAATGGAAATGAATAATTAACTATATGATATTAATAAATGTATTAGTAATAAAGAAAAATAGATTTGTCATGCAAATTTTATAGAAATAAATAATTGTTTAAAAAATATTATTAAAATGCAAGATAATAAAAAAATGTATGTATCATTCTATTCATGATAGCTTCATTGGCAGTAGTTTATGGGTATACTCCCTGCGACCGGGTCTTCAGCGACGACCGTCAATGGGGTATTAAATTATGTTAATTGTTTTACGGCGACAGTCAATGGGGTAATAAATTATGTTAATTGCTTTGTACACCTGTAGAAATTTTAGGATATCGGTGATTACTTTTAATGATATCTGAACCCTGCATAAATTCTTTTTTTCTAACGAATAATAATTATTTTCGTATGTTTTAAACTTTGTATAAAATAGAAAATGGCGTCTGGCGCAATATATAAGACAAAGTTATATTTTGTATTTCATTTTTATCGAACTGTGTCTGTTGAATACATCGTCAGCCCCTTAGCTAGGTAAGAAAATATTTTAAATCATATTTATTAATTCTATTCATTTTTAAAATTTGTTCTTAGATATGAATTTTTCGAAACTAAATGAAAGGGCCAAGCTGGCCAATATTAAACCACGGAAGAAATTAACCGATTTGGAGGTGGGCCGGGCATATAAACTTACTGATATTAATGGCTCGATTCTGTATAACTTGGATGTAACGCTGTAAAAGTGTAAGCGGTGTAGCTTATAGCGCAGTGTAAGTTTACATTACTGTAAAATAAGCGATTCTGTACCGTGATATATAACCTTGATCGATGTAACGTATGCTTACAGCGCACCTATCTTCATGTTTATTATTTATTCCATTTGTAAATAACTGCCAAAATGTCAAACACTAATAAGTTAGTATTTTATACATTAATTATTTGATTCGGTATTATAATTCATTGTTCAGTATGTCTTGCAGAGAAAAGAAACGCAAAAGATTATTTAGTACCACAAAAATACAGTATGAATTGTAAATATGTTAGAAAACGATTATATATTAAGAAGCGGAATAATAAATCCTAACGTAGAAGAGAATTACATAAAGAAGAAATGGGAGTAATTATCAATTTCGTTAAATGCTCTCGGGGATAGAATAGAATAGTTCTTGACCTTATTTTGAATATTTTATTTCTAAAAATTACTGCAACAAACAATAATAAAATACACGCAAATAAAAGGAACTTTTGTTCTACGTCTTGCCTGCCCTCCGTGAATTCTTAACGTTTCAATTAGTTCATGAACTAAAGGTTTCGTCAAGCGAAACGTATTAGTAAATTCCACATTTGGTGTTTCAAACGGATTATGCATATCTCGTAAATTTCTTCTTTTGATACGCATATAACGCCTAGAATAATGAAATTCAATTAATAAATTTTATATTATTTTTATTTTTCAAATCACGTACCTATTATAATCCTCTTCGTATAAAGCAAAAACAAAATACAAAATATTTGGATTGTTTATCTCAAATATTACTTACTAACCTCTAAATGTAAAACACTGACAACACTACAACGAACTTTCTTTCACTGTAAAGTTACAGCAGAGATGTAGCATTTACACTCTATAAAAAATCTTATAGAATCGCTTTTTGTGTACACCGCTGTACTTTTTCAAGGTTGTAGTGCTACATACGCTACAGCGGCTTACAGAATCGAGCCATAAAGCTGTAAACACTGGTTTCGGCGTTTCGGAAGAAAAATAATTGCAGAATGTGAGGAGTTTATAATTTATCTTCCTTCAAGATTCGACGACCTAACGGATGACGAGATATCCCAGCTGTAAAAATCTGTTGCCAAGTGGAGTATAATATATACAGGAATAATAGATTATGGTAACGGTAAACAAGCTAGATTATTATAATTTGTCGAAATATAAAATATATATGTAAAAATAAAATAAATAAAATATTTCATCACGGCATATTACCCATTGCTGGGTGTGCCAATCTGCTTCATACACAGATATCGGTAATGATGGAATATTTGTACCGTGCGGGCGCTTACCAGGCGTCACCTCACGGGCACTCATTGCTGGCGTGGAGAGTGCGCCACAGGAGTCAATTTTGTGCCATTAAAATGCGATGTAATTTTTGGCGTCGATCGAACCCGGGTCCCCTAGATTCGCGACCAGACACTCAGGCACACGGCCACGAGACCCCATGTATTTTCTTATTAATAAATATGAAGTATAAATTTATGATATTTTAGTATAATTTCATACTCCTTACCGACAACATGTCTTATAAATTTCAACGCCCATTTTCGGCAATAATAGCAGGCCCCTCAGGCAGCGGGAAATCTTACTTTGTTAAAAAAATTTTAACGAATATTATAGAAATGAGTGATACCCGTTTTGTGTAAATATCTTGGCATTATGGAGCATGGCAAAAATTATTTAGTACAATAAAAGGAGTAGACTGTGTTGAAGGGTTACCCGATATCGAGAGCATAGACGGAAATGATCCTCATTTAATTATAATTGATGATCTGATGTCTGAAGCAGAACAAAGAGTTGTGGACATATTTACAAAATGGTCTCACCACAAAAATCTGTCTGTTTTTTTCTAACCCAAAATTTGTTTCATCAAGGAAAAGGGCAACGAGACATATCCCTGAATACTAATTATATAGGTAATTTTAAAAATCCTCGAGACAGAGCACAAATATTACATCTGTCACGACAAATATTTCCAGAAAATGTAAAATTTATACAAGAAGCGTACGGTGACGCAACCTCGGAACCACACGGTTATATAATTTTTGATCTTAAGCAAAACACACCTGATTGGCTGCGTTTTCGTACGTCACATGACGCGTTTACATGTGTGTATTTACCTAAAAATATGTATAAATACAACTGCAAACACATGCCTACAATTATTTCACAACAATGAGCAAAGCGGTAATAAACAACGCTGAATATCTGCGTGCACTGCATAAACTAAAATCAAAGGATAGATTAGCGTTATTAAAAAACGCTGATTGTAACTCTATTCAATGCATTTGTGAATGTATTTATAATATTTTACACGGTACAGTTACTCTCAGTCGAAAACAGCAAGCTTCACTTGTAAGACATAAAAACATTTTAAGGAAACTTACAAAACGTGGCGGCAATTGGAAAGCTAAAAAGCGAGTGTTAGTACAATCTGGAGGAGCATTCCTACCTTTCTTATTAGCACCTTTATTAACCGGTGTTCTAAGTAGTTTATTTAAAAATTAAAATGGAACATGCTAGAAAAATGGTCTTAATATCACCAGAAAATTTAAATCGCTTACATAGTAATATTAGTGAAAAAGAAACTGTAACTAGTCAAATGGACAAAGACATGAAAAATATTTTAAATTTACAATTATCAGAATATGAAAAATGGATGAAGTATCAAGAAATATTGCAGAGATATTTATACTTTCAAAAACAAAATAGAGAACCTATAAAATTACCCATCGAACATGAAATTACTTCAGATTCAAAATTAGTTTTAGAGAAGAAAGACGCTGCTGCAGGCTGTATAATAGAGTCAGAATCAAAACTAGTTGAAGAAAAGAAAGTTGATACGAAAAATATAATAAATCTTATTCCAAAGTCTCATCAAGAAAAAGCTCATGTAATAGTTGAAAAATTAATATTAGACGGTACAGTTACATGGAATAATAGTGGTTTAAAATCAATCACGGGCAATCTCGATCAATCGGATGCCGAAAAATATGATAAAGCTATTAAAGAAATATCGAACAACCAATTCAAAATTAAAGATGTCATGAAAGAACAACTCAGCATCTTACAAACTTCCATTCAAAAATTTAACAATAACACAGAAATTCTTTCTAAAAATCAATTTTCATTAAATTCAAAAATCGAACAATTAGAAAAATATATTAATTCAACCTACATTAAAAATGTAGAAGCAAACAATTGCTTATTTTACAAACTGTTATGTCTCAATACACTTCAAGTTTGCAAATTATTTATGATCTATTAGAAAAAATCGAAATAGCCATCACTTTTGCAAAACTTAACACACTTCATAACTCAATATTAGAACCAACAGACTTATTAACAGAGATAATATTTATTAATAAACATTTAAATAAAAATAGTTTCCTATTTAAACCAACTTTAGAAAATATCATACTATTCGAAAAAGTAATAGAAATAAAAAGTTATACTAAAGGCAATCAAATTGTATTTCTGCTTGAGATACCTGTTGTGCAGACTGAAAGTTTCCATTACTACCATCTATATTCCCTACCAATCAGAAATCAAAATTCCTTTCAAACAATCATTTCAAATTCCAAATTTCTAATTGAAAATGAGCACTCTTATGCCCTCTTTGACACCACCTGCAAGGAAGTCATACCTGAAGAATTCATATGCCAAGAGGTCCACAAATCTAACATAAATGAGAACGCACCCTGCGAAATACAACTTCTCAAATACAACCCAAACCCAAATTGTGAACTAGTGTCCACCGAAGTACCAGATGTGAAGATCCAGAAGATTGAAGAAAACCAATGGATCGTCGTAGCCCCCAACGGTGTCGTCGCCATCCAAAAGTGTACGAAAAACACAGACAATATACCCCTAAATGGAACTTACTTAATCGAACTAAACAATGATTGTGAAATAAAAATCAGACACTACCATAAAAACTTATAAAACCAAATTTTAAAAACATTGAACTTCCTAAATTACCTCTTCCAGGAAATAGAGATAAAACAATTTTATGAATTTTAACCCTTTAAAAATAGAAAGTATAAAATTAGACGAATTAAAAAACATTTTACCCATTATTAATAAACAAAAAGGAAAATTAAACGAAATAAATAAAGTGACTATACCAACTAATATAAACATCCACAATATTGTAATATATTGTTGCATTCTACTAATGATCATATGTTGCTCTCTGTATTTTATGTTTCTAAGGAGAAATTATCAAAACAAGAGCCCACAGGTAGAAGATATCCGATGACCTCATTGTCGCACAGTGTGGCCAAAACCCCCACAGTCCTCACTTAAGGCGGGAGGAGTTATGAGTCCGATCCTGTCTATTCTGCAGGAAGAAGACACCTTATGCATATCAGCATAAAACTAGTATATAAGCTTATCATTTAATGTAATTCTTGTCTTTATTTGTATTTTTGCCATAATAACTACATCTCTGTAAAAGTAAAATAAATTCCATTTGAAATCTTTTTAAAAACTTTCTTTTCGTTGTCACCCATATAATTTGCTAATATGTGGGAACCTATAATTGGTTTGTAAAAACTGTTGGTTCTCCAAATTTCATAAATAAATAAACTATTGTTGTTGTTATTATTATTATATTATTACTATTATATAATAATAATTGAATTAGATGAAATTAATAACGGCTCTGTTTTAGAATGGAGGAGTTATATATATATATATATATATATATATATATATATATATATATATAAATAAGTTATAGTGCTAACCAAACGAATAAGTGTTGATGTGACAGAACGTGACAATATCATATTACAATAGTATAAAACCATGTGTAACTCTTTAGTTAAGCTAGTCTGTATTTCGCAACCTGTATTATCATATTAAAGTATCATAAACTTGTATTCACAAAAATAAATATTTTTTAAAAATCCAATCGATCGATAAAGAAATTTAAGTGGCGCAGTCGGTAGGATAGTCAAAACAATTTAACGAATATAAATTGTTTCACTGATTTCACGTGATTAATTTGGCAATTCGAACATATTTATACTTCGATCACCGTATCCTGCATCTGAGGGAACATCAGAAGCAAGAAACATCTCGACGAGCCGAGCGAGCCAAGCTGAACGGACATCAGTGCAACTCCAGCCTCAACTTCGAGACCGTGTACGACTTCAGGGCACATGAAACCGACACTACTATTTTTGTGAGTACCATATGTCATTCAGAGAACCAGAATCTATATCAGATTCAAATAATTCCGAATCAGACTCCGATCTCGAAATAGAAGATCGTATAATTAATTTAAATCTAAATCCTATTAGAAATATCATTTTAAGAACGCCAGTACTAAACATGGCTACCCCTGTATTAAAAAAGGAATATTTGGACATGGTGCCAGAGTTCCATGGGGAACGTGAATTACTTTCTAGATTTATTAGTGTTTGTGAAAAATTAGTTACAAAATTTTATAACACCACAAACACAACAGATTTCCAAAACGATTATTTAATGAGTAGTATATTAGTGAAAATAAAAGGTGAAGCAGCTATCAATATTGCAAGTTGCACAATTGAAAAATGAGAAGATTAAAAAAAAGCATTAAAAAATGCTTAATCAGACAAACGTGACTGGTTCACATTAAATATGGAAATAACGGAATTAAAACAAAATCCTAATGAAAACGTTTTTGATTTTTATGGTCATTTACAACACCTATTAAATTTACAAATTTCTTGTATTTCAACAAATGCCGCTGCCGAAGCATCCGTTGTAATGATTGATTATTTCCAACATTATGCTTTGCGCGTTTTGTTAAAAGGTTTAAAAGAACCTATAGGCCAATTAATGAGGGCAAAGAACCCCGCAGATTTAAATTCAGCTTTAAGTATGCTAGCAAATGATTTCCAATTTGAATATTATGCCAAATCCAAAAATACTAATCAGCATACACACAAATTAAATCAAAAACCACAAACACACCAAACAAGATATAATATTCCGAAACCCACACCTTATTTTAATTTTACACCCAATAAAAATCCATATCATTCACCTATGCAATAAACAGCATACAGACAACAATATACACCCCAACAACAACCAAGACAATACACACCACAAACACCACGGCAAGGTCCATCAATCAGACATAACCTTCCTGGCCCTACTCCGATGAGTATTTCCACGCGAAATACAGTCCAACACCGTCCTACATCTGGCCCATCCAGACAGGTACAAAACCACTACGGACAAAACCGCGCTAACACAGCGGGAGAATTATTTAATATCAACGAGTCAGCTGTACCTGCCGATGACCCATATGTTTATTACAATCTCGACGATAACCAAGAACAAACTGACCAAATTTTAATTGATAACAATGACTACGAAAATTCAAAAAAACCCGAAAATTTTGATGACGATAATTTTTTAGACGTTGCAGCCTCGGAACACATAGAACACATTTACCCAGAATCGAACTAATGAACTTGACAAATAAAAGTAAATTACCGTACATTATATTCCCAGAAAATAATCTGAAAGTTTTAATAGATACAGGAAGTACAAAATCCTTTATAAAACCTACCATAGCGCATAAATATTACAAAAATTCCATTTTTAAAGACCCATTCCAAATCTCAACTGCGCATGGAACATCAATCGAAAATTATAGCACACTCGTACCTATTCCAAAATTATTTAATTTGAAGAAAAATGCAAATTTAAAATATCATATTTTCAATTTTCACGATGAATTTGATCTTTTATTAGGGTTAGATAACTTGAAATCATTAAAAGTAATTATAGATTTGAATAAAAATTTAATTATAACACCCACCTGCCAAATAAAAATTCAACACCAAAATTCCGAAAATACAATTAATACAAACAATATTTGTCATTCAGATAATAACGTAACTTTAGATCCCAAAACTGAAAAGGTAATTAAAATTCAAGTAACCCAACAAAACGGAACTATTCTAATACCAAAACAAAAACAGAATAATTTAATTATCCCTGAATGTGTCACCACAGCCAATAATCACTATGCACTTTGCACAGCAATTAATAATTCAGAATCACATATTAAATTCACACAATTACAACCAATTACCGTAGAGAACATCTCCAATTATGAAACGTACTGATCCCCTAACTTCAATTTCATTCAATCAGAAAAAATGAAATTTGATATTTCAAAATTCGGACAGATCACATGAATTCGGAAGAACAATCAGCTATTTCTAAATTAATTCACAAATATTCTGATATATTTTACGTAGACGACAAAAATTTAACATTTACTAATCAAATCAAACATTCCATAAAAACAAGTGACGAAATTCCTACACAAAATCTTATAGATACCCTGAAATTCACCGACAAGAGGTACGTTCTCAAATACAAAATATGTTAGATCAAAATATTATCAGACCATCATATTCTCCATGGTCATCGACTATTTGGGTTGTTCCCAAAAAGATTAACGCATCCGGTAAACGCAAGTGGCGTATAGTGGTAGATTATAGGAAACTGAATGAAAAGACCATTAACGACAAATATCCACTACCAAATATAACTGATTTACTAGACAAACTTGGACGCTGTCATTATTTTACTACGTTAGACTTAGCATCTGGCTTCCACCAGATTGAAATGGACAAACAAGACATACAAAAAACTGCATTTAATACGGAAGACGGGCATTATGAATTCACTCGTATGCCTTTTGGCTTAAAAAACGCGCCCGCCACATTCCAACGCGTTATGGACAATGTTCTGAGAGGATTAGTAAACGAAAAATGCCTCGTTTACCTCGACGACATTATTATATTTAGCACCAGCCTTCAAGAACATATTCAAAATTTAAAATTAGTTTTCGATCGTTTGAAAAATTCAAATTTTAAAGTACATTTAGATAAATGCGAATTCCTCAAAAAAGAAGTAGCATATCTCGGGCATATTGTAACCCCTGATGGCGTGAAACCAAATCCCGAAAAAATTTCAGCCGTTCTAAATTTTCCTATTCCAAAAACTACAACACAAATTAAAGGTTTCTTAGGACTTTTAGGCTATTATCGGAAATTTATTAAAGACTTCGCTAAAATAACGAAACCGCTGACTAAACGCTTAAAGAAAGGTGCAGTTATTGACATTAACGACGCTGAGTACAGACAATGTTTTGAAAATTGCAAGAATTTGCTGAATAATGAGCCGCTACTCCAATACCCAGACTTTGATAAAGAATTTAACTTGACATGCGACGCTAGCCAAGTAGCAATAGGAGCCGTGCTATCTCAAGGTGGCCTAGGCAACGACCTACCAGTAACTTATGCAAGCAGGACATTGAACGACACTGAGATAAACTATTCCACCATCGAGAAAGAACTTTTAGCTATCATTTGGGCGACTCAGTACTTTAGAACATACTTACTAGGACGCAAATTCAAAATCTATACAGACCATCGACCCTTGCAATGGCTATTCTCGTTAAAACAATGTAGCCAAAAAGCTGGCGCCTCAAATTAGAGGAATATGACTATGAGATAATCTATAAGAAAGGCAAACTTAACATCAATGCCGACGCGTTAAGCCGTATACCTGTAGAAACTAAAAATAATCAAAACCTACAATTAAAAACACAATTAGACGACACTCCTCTAGCTTTATACAAAGACTATTTAGATAAGAAACATTACCTTAATCACAATAACGACAATATCGTAGAAGTAATAGGTAATCTATTCGACGCACCATCCGACTCTAGTCTAGCTCATTGCGTGAGCAAAGATTTAGAAATGTCATCGGGTATTGCCAAAAATTTCAAAAATAAATTTAATAACGTACACACATTAAAATCTCAAAATCCTCAACTTCATAACCTAGTATATTTAAAAACCCCACAAAAATATATACTGTACTTAATAACAAAAGAAAATTATTACAATAAACCCACTAAACAAGACATATTCTATACCTTATTAAATTTGAAAAAATTCTGTTTGCATCATAAAATAAAAAATTTAAGTATACCAAAAATTGCATGTGGACATGACAACCAAGTTTGGACCGAAATTAAATTAATGTTAAAATACATATTCGATAACACTGACATTCTAATAACTGTTTACAAACTCCCCGAAAACGAAATTCCCCAGATTGAATTAAACATAAACAAAGCAGAAAACATGAAACACTTTTATAAATTCATAGAAAATTTTAATACAGAGTTAAAAAATAAAACAGATAATAAAGACGACGATATTCAATCCCTTGCAGTCGAGGTAGGTGACTCACATCATAATGAGATAAACGATGACGACACAAGCGATAGCGATATCACAATACATTCAAGTAAAGAAAATCCTATTGTCGGAATCCCAATAGTAGAATGCACTGTAAACTATGGCAAAAATCAAATCATCATAACAGAAGTCGATTTTAATCCCAAACAAGTAAAAATTACAAAGTTATACGATAATAAAAAATTAAGATTGGAAGTAGATTTTTCAAAATTTAATTACAAAGATGAAATGATTGCATTCATTAAAGAATACATAGTGCCAAAAGTAAAATACCACATTTATTTCCAAAATGAACTATACGAGAAATTCAGTCTAATACTTCAAAATTATTTCAAAAATTCTCAACTAAATTTAGTAAAATGTACAAAATATTTAAGAGACGTTACCGATAACGAAGAAATCACACAAATCATATCGAATTACCATTGTGGCAAAACTACGGTATCGACGAAACAGAAGCACGCATAAAACAACAATATTATTGGCCAAAATTAAGAAAATCTATTCAAACATTTATTAATAGCTGTGAAATATGTCAAATAACAAAATACGATCGGAGACCCCTAAATGTAAATTTAAACATCACCCCTACCGCTACGAAACCTTTCCAAATTTTACATATAGACAGCATCACCTTGGAACAAGCAAAATTCTTAACTATTGTAGATACATTTTCAAAATATGCACAAGCATACAAATTAAAATCAGGACAAGGCATAGAAGTTTGTAATAACCTAGTAAAATATTTTACACATCACGGCATTCCAGAACAAATTATTTCAGACAACGGGCTAGAGTTCAAAAACTCAGTCGTAAAAGAATTGCTGACACTACACAAAATCGACATACATTTCATAATCTCACAACATCCAGAATCTAATGGCATTATAGAACGTTTTCACTCTACCCTTATAGAACATATCAGACTATTTAATAATAAAAAAGAATACAAAACTGAGCCTATAGAATCCAAAGTACATTATGCGTTATTAGCATATAATAACACAATTCATTCGGTCATAAAATTGAAACCATGCGAAATTATTACCGGCCATTTAGACACTAACTCTCCATTTAATCTCGACCTCGAAAAACAGCTTATAAACAATTATATAGAAAATCACAAGAATAAAACTAAATTACTTTACGAATCAATTAGAGACAAAATCCAAACGAATAAAGAAAAGGTAATAAACAAATGTAATGCAAATAGAGAAGAATTGCCCGAAATCCCCGAAAAGGTATACGTGAAAAATAGACAAAAACAACAAAAAACGAAAAACAAATATAAACCCGAAAAGCTAACAAAAGTTAATAAAAATCTGAAAACAGGTAAAATAAAAACCACCCACGGTAACACAAGAGAGAACATTCACCTCTCTAACATTAAACGCCCTAGACAAAAAACTTATAATTTTGAACCACTTCCAGGTTGTTCGCATTGGGACACGGAACAATAATTAGGAACATAACAGAAAACCTAGGAATCCTTCCCATCAATCTCGGTCCTGCCAAACTCGAAAAGACGACTCACACATTCATACACTACTACAATCTCAAAGTTCTTCTAAAATAGTACATCGATTTAAATACACAATACTCAACACTAAAATCGACCATATCAAATAACTCACAGTATTTCAACGAATTATAATAATAATAAAAAAAATATTGGGACAAATAGTGACACTAAAATTAATAATATCGGATTTCACTCTGATCATCAAAAAACTAAACTTGGCTTAATGGATTGGGGAAAATATTCAAATCAATCACCGGAAATTTAGATGTTTGCAAGCATACAAAAAAAACGAGCATAATTTGGAAAATCAACTCAAACTTTCGTATTCGGTGAACCACCAAATTATTCAAAATTTTAATAAAACCATCTCAGATATCCAGCACAACGAAGAAATATTAAAATCCAAAATTTTACAACTTTTCTAAATAATAAACAGTACGCACATTGGTATACTGTATGGCAAAAAACATTTACGATCAACTTGTTATATTATACAATTCTATATCTCCTTTGTAAACTAAGAACACTGCATCCTAATATAATACACCCCATGGGGCTACTAGCAGAACTAAAACAAATATCAAAATTCTATCTCTTGCAGTTACCATTTGAACCCCGACAAGAGAACCTATTAGACTTCGAGTCCTTGTTAAAAATAAATTGTAAAATTAAAGCAACTCAAATAATCTATTTCATTTCCACCCCCATTAATTTCGAAAAAACTTTCGAACTCTACTATAATGTTCCCTATTCCAACCAAATACGAATCAAAATTTATTACAATTATCCCCAATACGAAATATCTTCTTAAATCTGATAAAGAAATCGTGCCTCTGAATGATATGTGCGTTCAAGCAAAAATATATCAGTGTCCTCACAAATATCACGCCCATTTCTCAGCGATGTGCGAAGAAGAAATATTCCAAAATCAAACTTCGAGTCATTACCATTGTACAAAAATATACTTAATAGAAAATCATGTCGAAGTGATTCCAGAAATCAACATGTACCTAGCTGTTTTCCCAAACGCGGAAAAAATCACCATCAAATGCCAATCCAATCAACATACAAACCCTAGAGGAAACTAGTCATGCAGAAGAGGTAGTCTCGCACCCCTGAAGGCATCGAACTTCGACTCCCCCAGGAGGCTCGAATCTGAGGAGGGAGGAGTTACAGTGCAAACGAACAAGTGTTGATGTGACAGAACGTGACAATATCATATTACAATAGTATAAAACCATGTGTAACTTTTTAGTTCAGCTAGTCTGTATTTCGCAACCTGTATTATCATATTAAAGTATCATAAACTTGTATTCACAAAAATAAATATTTTTTAAAAACCCAATCGATCGATAAAGAAATTTAAGTTATATATATATATATATATATATATATATATATATATATATATATATATATATATATATATATATATTTTGATAATAACTAGTAAATTATTACATTTGATGATTAGCGTTGGAGTTCAGCGCTGAGTTCACTACAATATATATATATATATATATATATATATATATATATATATATATATATATATATATATATCGATAAAGAAATTTTAGTTATATATATACAGGTGTTTGGTGTAAGTCCGGGCACCACGAATATTTGGTTTATTTTGAGAGATACAAAAAAACGTTAATAAGTTAAACTAGACAAAGGGGTCATAAGATGAACATAGCAGAATTTTTTTATCACTTCCGGTTTTAGCGGAAATGGGTACAACTTTAAAACTAGCATAGGGAATCGGTATTTTTATATTTTTACAAAATATAATTAATAATAGAAAAATGTATATACAAAAATGTTAGATTAAACAATAAAGTAAATATAAATATTTAAAGTTCAAATTTTAAATTCTTACATTTATATTACAAGTGTTACAATTGTTACAAATGGTTACGCATGTTTCAAATGGTTACGAATGGTTACGCAATAATACATGAACAATAAAAATATATAAAAGAAGAAAACCTACCTTTTATAGATTCTAGGAGTGAAAGAAGTCTACCTGGGACAATTTCTAGTCACAGGGATTCGGTTGCACTTGAGTAATGTCTTTTACCAAAACTTTTGGACTTTTAAAGACTCTCTTATGAAATTTTGACCCAACCAAACCAAATGAGTCTTGAAGACTAACCGCGTCCCGTCGATCTCGTGAGTCGCACACCGGTTTGTTTAGATTAAGTACAGTCGTATGATCAAATATTAAATTTCAAATAATAAAACATTCATATTTATTACATTCCTCTCCCCATAGGAAAAAATTTTTTCAAAGAGAAATTCTTAAACTACGATAACCAAAAATTTTGAGAAATTTCAGGAGGGAGACTTCTTCCATTACATAAATCATAATAATGTTAAAATATACTTAAAATTACATAAATAATGACGCATGTGAGACGATGGGGAAATTATTGTCTGGGAACCACTTATTCACATTATCATAACAACATTACATAGCAATGTACAGTTTTTAACAAATATAACGACGGGTAGAGAATCCTCCAGGTGATGAGTAGAATTTGACTTTATCCGATGATGATGTAAGTGAAGGATTACCTGGGTTTGGAGCTGCTTTCTTCAGTTTCATTAAAATTGATCAGCGTACAAAACGGCTGCAGTCCATTTGTGCGTTGCTCAATTTAGTCGATTGCAGTGACAAGTTAGTGTCTCACACCATGATTTTCCGGCAGTAAACAGTAGATGGAATTGAAATATACCACCGTTTGTATAGACTGTAGAGGCCGTCTTCATCTTTCAAATTTCCTCTCTTTTCCCCTACATGCTCAATGGTCCAGAGATTACATGAAACAAAATTTCATACGTATATTTATACAAATTTTTATTAAAAAACTTAATATATATTTATTTAGATTAAGTAATTGTTAGCACCATGTGATTGTATGTCTCAGGGTCGCATGTTGCCAACACAAGTATGGTTTTTCTTAAACTAATTTAAATGTGCTTTGCACAAAGTTTAACAGGAGTTTTCTCCATGTGAAATGGGGTTAATTAAGTTCCTTGGGTGAAATAAGATACATCAAATTTAGAAACATGGAACAAACTATGTCAAATGGGCATATGATGTATTCCTTATTCACCTCCTCAAGTAACTTTAAGAGGAACTACCGTCTTATTTTTATTTTTTCAACCAATTGTAATTTTGTTTCAATTTATACATTTGTATAAACTCCTTAATTGATATCGATGACCGTTTGATAAATTACTTGTTTGTGAATTTAAATTTTTGTGATTGGTGTCTTTGTCAATATTGTGGTCATTTTCTTGAATTTCAATTTCTTCCTCTGACATATTTCGTTCTTGATTTTCTTGTGAAACTTCTTTGAGAGGGTTTTCTCTTCTTTCTTCATTTTCTTCTAAGGACTTAGGCAATATTTCAACAGGTTCTATTAAATTGTCATTATCAGGATTTTGATAATTCTGAATTACGGTGCAGACAAACTGACATCGTGGAGGAATATGCTGTTTCACTCGAACAGGGAAGTGGCCAACAATCCTATTCTCATCATTATACACTATTGGCCGTAGTGAAGACGATGGTTGATTGATCCTTTCACAAAGTCTCTTCCTTTTATTACCTTTTCCGTCTCCTGTTGTAATTTAATTGTCTATTTCATTTACTTTTTCATTTTTCTTCATATTTCTTCCTTTTTTCTTATTTTCTTCAGGTTTATTTCCAGTCTTCTTTTCTATTTTTACTTCAGGTTTCTTTTAGATCTTCTTTTTGATTTTTTCTTCAGATTCCTTTTCGGTTTTCTTTTCGATCTTCTTTTTGATTTTCCTTTCGATCTTCTTTTTAATTTTATTATCGATGTTCCTTTCATTTTATTTTCGATCTTCTCTTCAATTTTATTTTTGATGTTCTCTTCAATTTTATTTTCGATGTTCTCTTCAATTTTATTTCGATGCAGATATCTCATCATTGTTATTTACGTTGTTTCCTTGTAATTTATATACTACAATTTCTATCTTAGTATCTTTAAATATTCTTTCTATTAAATTCTTTACTCGTGACCATCTTAGTCTATCTAACCCTGAACCAATCCGAGGCATTGCTAGCTTTGAAACATTGTTTCGTAAGCAGTGTTTTCTTAGTTCGTGCAATGAACTTTCAAGATCACTCAGTTTGGGTTTATGGAAATGTAGTTCCTTAGATACTAAGTAATATATAAACCTAATATGGTCATCCTTTTGTTCTTTCAAATACACCAAATTACCAATTCTTGGGTTTTTAGATTTCAAAAAGTTTACATTATTAAACTTTTTCTTAAACATTACTGCTATTCCTCGATTCATTTTCAAATTTTGGGAAACACAATGAACGAGAGAATAATCACGCGGCGCAGAAAACAAATCTCCATGTATTTCTTTTAACTTACAAGAATTATTTTTCCCTTCATCTTGATTTTTCAAGATATGTATTTCATATTTTGCTATCTCATTATTGTTTCTGCGTGTTTCTTTATATTTCTTCTTTACTGGTTGGGTCAATTGTTATCTTCATTTATTTATTTTCTTGACTCTTTTTCTTTGACAATTTTGCCGTTTTTCTTCAATATATTACAAGATTTAGCTTACTCATTTTCAAAATCTGAGTTTTCTTCTGAGCCTTCTTCTAGATCTTCTGGGTCTTCAAATTTATTTTGGATTTCAATTTTTAAGCCATGTAGATAGACATATCCTTCAGAGAAATTTATAGTAGCTCCAAATGTTTGTAAAAAAACACGACCAAATAATCCATCGGTTTGAAGTGGTAATGTATTGTCACAAACCACACACTCAAATGGAAATTTCTGATACTGTAGTTGAAACGGTATTGTCGCTTTTCCCAGTACTTCTATTTCATAACCACTAATTCTTCTTAGTGTAATATCTTCGTCTACATTTACTTTGATTCCCCTTAATTTTTTAGTAACTTTTTGTTTTACTATCGTTACTGCTGCACCCGTATCAATTAACATTTTAAAATTTTTATTATTTTTACGTTTATAAAAAAGTATATATTACTGTTACCATTATTAATATTTGGCAAAGTAAAATTTCTTAATTCGAATTGTTTGGCTTTATTTGTAAACGACGGACGTTTTGAATTTAAATTTGGCCTAGAATAATTGTTTCGAAATATACTAGATCTTATAGGGTCTATTTGTTGTTGATCATTCATTACTACTAAACAATTTCTACTAATGTGTCCAGGTTTATTACATTTAAAACAAATTATTGTTTTCGTATCATAATTATTAACAAAATTCGTAGGTTGTTTATTTCTCATTGAGGGTCCTCTACTATTTTGTACGGTATATGAATCGTTAAACTTGGCGTTCCGTAACATACTAAGATTAATTTCCGATTTCATAGCTAAATCTACAATTTCGTCAAATTTAGAATTTGGATTTTTCGATATATCCATGATAATTAATTTTGAAATATCTTCTGCTATTCCTTTTTGAAATTGATGTATTAGATCTCGATCATGTCTTTTTTCAATTAATTCTTTCTCATTGTCCTTGTTTTCGTTATAACTTAAATTTTCCTCCAATAATTGCGTACCTTTACTTTTAATCTTGTGGCATACTGATCCACGCTTTCTTTTGGTCTTTGGAACGAATTACTTAAATTTAGTTGACCCTGACCTGGTATAATTTTTCAAGTATATTTTTTAATTAAATTATTTTTAAAAACTGTAAAAGGTACGTCGTCACTACTTAATTCTGCCTCTGTTTCCAGATATCGAAACGCATCACCCATTAAATGATATTTTGCAATAGCTACTATTTGAGATTCTGTCCATGAATCAATTTTACCTCTTTGCGAAATTATTGAAAAAAAATCTTTTACGTTTTCATGAGATTTTCCAGAAAATTGCGGAATTCCTACCAGGGACTGACCAATTGTTCCTGAAGGGATAACTGTAGTTGTCGATATAGGCCTCGTTCGGGTCATTGTTGTTGTAGATGTTAGAGTCGTAGTCGTCTGTACGTTTGTTGTAGTCTGAGTATCGTTCAGCATGTTTAAAATTTTAATTTACTTTGAAAAAATAAAAAATAAATTTTTGAATACTAATTTAAGAGATAATATTAAATTACGCACAATATTTTTTTTATTACGTTCGACCACCCGGTATTTGCAACCCAAATGCAACCTCAGCAATTGATAAATTTATTATCGTTTTAATTATCGCCAAAAACAAAAAAACTATGTATCTCTAAACTAAACGGTTTAACTGTAGCCGATGAGTCATGCATAAACTGCGTATTAACATGTAATATTGCGCAACAATTATAAAGTATTTCTTAATTATTTTTTCTTTTATTATATGGAAACGTGCAATTCAAATTTCTAAATGTGAAAATAATATCCCAAATAGCTGACACCAAATGTAGCGAACTCAGCGCTGAACTCCAACGCTGAATTACTAAATGTAATAATTTACTAGTTATTATCAAAATTCACTTTCCTTGGTAGCTTGGGTAGGACTTTATTTTACCTTTAATAATAAATTTCTTTCCAATTCTGACCGAGCGGTGTCAAAATTAATAGGAAAATGATTTTAATGCGAATTTAACAAACAAAATATAATTAATAATAGAAAAATGTATATACAAAAATGTTAGATTAAACAATAAAATAAATATAAATATTTAAAGTTCAAATTTTAAATTCTTACATTTATATTACAAGTGTTGCAATTGTTACAAATGGTTACGCATGTTACAAATGGTTACGAATGGTTACGCAATAATACATGAACAATAAAAATATATAAAAGAAGAAAACCTACCTTTAGTAGATTCTAGGAGTGAAAAAAGTCTACCTGGGACAATTTCTAGTCACAGGGATTCGGTTTCACTTGAGTAATGTCTTTTACCAAAACTTTTGAACCTTTAAAGACTCTCTTATGAAATTTTAACAAAACCTAACCAAATGAGTCTTGAATACTAACCGCGTCCCGGCGATCTCGTGAGTCGCACACCGGTTTGTTTAGATTAAGTACAGTCGTATGATCAAATGTTAAATTTGAAATAATAAAACATTCATATTCATTACAATATATATATACAGTGTGTTAATTAAAAACCTGGCCATAGGCGTTTAACATGAGAAATCAGTTTTTCCTTGCGCAAAAGTTCCCAAATTATTTTAAACAAAAATGCTTCAAACAAATGTAGAGAATTAAATTCTATACCCGAATTAGTAATCAGATTTTATTTTTGACATTTCATAGCCGAGAAAATCAATTTTAATTTTTTCTGGAGATAGCTGATTTATAGCAGTAGCCATGGAACTCAAACAAAATTACGAACAATTGTGTCATCTTAACTGTCAAAAAAAAGTTTGTGTTTTGTGATTTTCGTAATAACATATTTCTTTGAAAGTGTGGAACAGTTTTCTTATGAAGAAAAGCTTCAGAATATAAAATGGTGGACAAATTTTGATTAAGTTGCATGGGTATCGCTATAAATCAGCAATCTTCAAAAAATTTTAAAATTTATTTTCTCGGTTATTAAATGTCAAAAATAAAATCTTATTACTAACTCGGGTGCAGAATTTAATTCTCTACAACATTTATTTGAAGTATTTTTGTCTAAAATAGTTTGGGAACTTTTGCGCAAGGAAAAACTGATTTCCCATGTTAAACGCCTATGGCCAGGTTTTTAATTAACACACTGTATATATATATATATATATATATATATATATATATATATATATATATATATATATATATATGAATTATCTCTTATCGCCGTATCTTATTGAAACCTAAGCATAGATAAATGTGTATTATAAATAGTGCTAAGAATTGTAGATAATCAGTTCGTGTTACTATTCCGACAGTTCATGTTACTCTGAGAGTTCTTGTTACTCATCTAACAGTTCTCTATGTATTATATATATATATATATATATATATATATATATATATATATATATATATATATATATATGAATTATCTCTTATCGCCGTATCTTATTGAAACCTAAGCATAGATAAATGTGTATTATAAATAGTGCTAAGAATTGTAGATAATCAGTTCCTGTTACTATTCCGACAGTTCATGTTACTCTGAGAGTTCTTGTTACTCATCTAACAGTTCTCTATGTATTGTTGTTGCTTGACTAAATGAATCTGTTTAAAAATAAGTTTTCGGACGTCATTATTATAATTTAGGCGATTAACTCTGACATACACCCCACAGAAAAACAGGATTTCAGAGCACCGTTGGTGGAAGCCATCAGGCGTATGCTGCTGCAGTCAGGGCTACCCCTATCCTTCTGGGTAGAGGGCATTGCAACAGCCAATTACATTCGGAACAGTTGTATTTCTAGCAGCTTATGCGACAAAACACCATTACAGTTATGGACAGGCTCGAAACCGACAGTCACCCAGCTCCGAACGTTTGGGTGTAAAGTGTATCTACTAGATAAATCACCAAATCGTGGAAATTTGAACCCCATGGCCAAGAAAAGTACAATGGTTGGCTATTCCAGCGTTTCGAAGGCTTATAGGATCTGGGTTTCAGTGGGCAAAAAAAATTACATCTCGAGGGACGTGAAATTCTTCAACAAATTCGAAAGCAGATGTTAGTCATGAGGACTTCTTAGGCGAGGCAAATAGATCATTTTCCCTTGATAGATCCCTCGAAACAGTTCCAAACATACAACTATAAAATGATATTACCGCTAAATTTTCAGACATTGCCAAATCTGAGGTGGAAGAATCTAATACGAACGATTCTGAGACAGAAGATGAAGATCTAGTGAACGGTTTCAGAGGATTCCCAAGAGTAGAAATTGTCTCAAATTGTAAACAATCACCAAGCATCGTACCTGAAGTTAAAATCAAGAGAGGTCCTGGACGCCCACGAAACGTGAGAAGCGGGATAAAAGGAGGCCTTCAGAAACAGCACAACGTTCAAGTTGTCACTCAACCTGATGTTATCGAAGGCGATGTAAATCTCAGAACAGACGACGAGGATCCAGATGAATCTCATGAGAACGTGGAACGGCATGATGTTGAAGAATCTTTGTTAGTTTCAGAGACCCCCTTTGATCGTGCCGTGAACATTCATAGCTACGAGTGATTGGAAGGATTCAATTTATGCGGAGATCAAAAGCCTTATTTCGAACGATATAGAGGATCTGGTTCCCCGTCGAACAGGCCTTAGAAACAAGTACATCGCTGACGGATCCTTGAAGTAACGAAAGGCACGAGTCGGTGCCCAGGGTTTCTTTCAACGCCCGGCATAGACTTCAAAGAAACTTTTGCTCCAGTTGCGAGACTCAATTCTTTGATAATCTTGGCCGCACTTTCTGCTGAGACTTAAATGATGTTTGCTCAATTCGACATCGCAACCGCTTATTTAAACGGGGTCATGGACACAACAGTTTATATCGAGAAGCCTATAAACTAATCAAACTTATGCTTCACAGGATAATCGTCCAGGAAGCTTCTAACAAGCTAGGACGAAAGGCTTGTGTCATGCTACGTCTTATTCGTACCGGCCCTTTATGGGGTTAAACAATCAATTAGACAGTGGCAAGCGAAACTTGATAATACGCTACGAAACAGATCCATGCGTTTATCTACAAAGAGAAGACATCATCGTACTCGTTTACGTAGACGACTTACTGGTTTCCTAAAAAGTCCGCAGAAGCTCAAGTTATTCAAGCGGAAACTAAGCAGAGAATTTTTAATTCGAGGCTTGGGAAAAGCAAAATTCTGTTTAGGGATCAAGATTACCCAATCGGAAGGTGTAAACGAGAATGAAATTCGTTTGTCTCAAACTGTATATATCCCCGAGACGTTTAATATGTCGGATTGTTAGCCCGTCAGTACACCGAAAATCAAATTCACAGATAACTCAATCCAAGACGACAAGCGAAGAAGACGTCCCCTACCCATATCGAGACCTGATTAGTAGAGCCTTACTGTACCTCGCTATTATAGTACATTCAGTGAGTTTCCTCAACCAGTTCAACACCAAGTTTGACAAATCCCACTGGACAGATGCCAATAGGGTGCTCAGGTACCTAAAGACTCATCAAACTTTCCATTGACTTTCAAGAAAACAGGAGACTCTTTAAAAGGCTTCGTCTACTCTGACTGGGGTGGATGCATAATCTGTTAGATCTGATGAACAGTTTCCTGTTAAATTATAAATGCGCGCGTGCGCTATCACCCATTTCCTCTGGTTATCTTTTGTTAATTCCACCATTATCATATTATTATACTGATCTGTATGTTTTGATTATAACATTTATTTATAGGACAGTGTCGTGTCTTATTGGGTGTTGCACTGTAAACCCCTAACATTTTTATCTTTTTTGTAAAAAAGAGTTAACATGCAGCGACGTGTGACGGCAGTGTTACCACTATTTAAATAAGTTTTATAATTATATAGCACTTCTATTTGGCGTAAAACAGCTCAACCTTTAAATAATTTCTCGTACTTCAGCAACACTTTTTATCTATTTATCGGTGTAGATCCATATATATATCCTGTATTATTTAATCATAGTGTTAGTTACTTTTATTATCTGTTTCATATTTATTCTTAATTATTTATCGTTTAATAAAGGCATTATTTTAATTAATAATAATTGTCTGAGTTTTACACTTCACCCATATAAATAAAACGTTACAATATATATATATATATATATATATATATATATATATATATATATATATATATATATATCGGAGATGTTAAGACACGATACGTCAAGTTACGTCATCTATTATTAACTACTATTAATTAATTATTGTTTTGATGAGTTATGACACGAGTGTATTTCAAATACACTAGCAAAATCAAGGTAGGGATGGCTATAAAGGAAGCTGGGTGTTAGTAATAGAGTTCAGTTCTGTTTTGTTCCTTGTTTTTGGTTTTAAGGAAGTGTTTGGCCAACCTTGGGATTGCTACGTGTCAGTGTTGTGTATTATTGGGTTTGTAGTGTACCTATTTAGTAAGTTCTATAATAAAGCTTCATAAGGATATCGAAGCATTGTGTTTTTTTTGTATCGCCCACCCTTTTCTCCGATATCAGAAGTGGGATTACCGAAGGGAAATAGGGATGGATTCATCGAAAGAAACTGGAAGCAATCCTGATGAAGGTTGGCAGAAATTTTTTATGGAAATGATAAAAAAATAAACCCTCCGCAAAATGATGACTCTATGTCATTGCCTATTTTTAATCCAGATAGATCCTCTAAAAGCGCTAAGGCTTGGTGCAACACCGCCAATTTATGTATGGAAGGAAAATCGATTACGGGTCGGAAAAAGAAATAATTCGTAAAAAAATTCAGATTTATTAAAGGCTAAAATTATCCGACCTAGCAAGTCTCCTTTTTCTAGTCCGGTAGTACTAGTTCAAAAGAAAGACGGTACATCTAGAATGTGTGTAGATTATAGAGAATTAAATTCAAATACCGTAGCAGACAGATATCCCTTGCCAATAATTTCCGAATTAATCTCTAAATTAAAAGATGCCCATTATTTTACGAACTTAGATATGGCGAGCGGCTTCCATCAAATTCCGGTTCATGAAAATTCTATCGAAAAGACTGCTTTCATCACCCCAGAAGGCCAGTACGAATACTTAACTATGCCATTTGGGCTGAAAACTGCGCCTTCAGTGTATCAAAGAGCAATCGTATCCGCTTTAGGAGAACTAATAAACTTGTGTGTAATAGTTTATATGGACGATGTAATGATTTATTCCAAAAAAATCTCGGAAAGTTTCTCTAACCTAGAAAAAGTTTTAAAAGTTTTAACCGAAAATGGTTTCTCGCTTAATATTCAATATCTAGGATATGAAATTTGTGCAGGAGAAATAAGGCCCAACCCTAATAAACTTAAAGCTTTGACAAATTTACCCCCACCTAAAACTACATCGCAATTACGACAGTTTATCGGAATGAGTTCCTATTTCCGACAATTCATTCCAAGTTTTTCACTGATAGCCACACCACTATATAAATTACTATCTAAAACTAATCAATTTCATTGGAATGATAATCATGAAAGAGCTCGCCAGACACTTATATCGAAATTAACGAATGAACCGGTATTGACTATTTTTAATGCTAATCTGCCAATAGAACTGCATACTGATGCCAGTAGTGAAGGTTATGGAGCCATTTTGTTCCATAAAGTTGACAATAAATTATACCCTGTAGAATATTTCAGCAAGAAAACATCAGAAACGGAATCTAAGTACCACTCGTATGAATTAGAAACTCTGGCAGTCGTAAACGCTACAAAACATTTCCGACACTATTTATTTGGGCGTAAATTCTTAGTAGTAAACTGATTGCAACTCTCTCAAGTCATCAAGAAACAAGCTTGAGCTGACTCCAAGAGTACACCGTTGGTGGATGTACTTACAAACTTTTGATTTCGTTATCATCTATCAACAAGGAAAACGCATGAGTCATGTAGATTTCTTTTCGAGGAACCATATACCTGTCGAAAGTAAAAATGAGCCTAAAACCCGTATCAAACGGGTTGAACAAATACAAATTTCACAGGACTGGTTAATAGCAGAACAATCGAAAGATCCTGAAGTTTCTAATATTGTGTCAAAATTAAAGAATCCACAGACTATTTTTGACAATGTGTTACAAACATACAAATTTCAAAACAATTTATTATATCGTGAAATACAAAGAAATGGTAGAACTTTGAAATTACCGGTAATTCCTAAAGCATTCATTTGGTCAGTAATCAATAACGTTCACGAGTCATTAATGCATTTAGGATGGGAAAAAACACTAGACAAACTTTATGACTTTTATTGGTTTGGAAATATGTCCAAATATGTTCGTCAATTTGTAAATAACTGTGTTACTTGCAAAATGTCTAAAATACCGTCTGGTAAAACACAAGTAGAATTGCACCCTATACCAAAGACACCAATCCCTTGGAATACCATACACATGGATGTTACAGGTAAGCTAACCGGAAAAAACGAACAGAAACAGTATATTTTCGTGACGATAGATGCTTTTACAAAATTTATTATCTTAAGGAAATCAAACAATATCGATGCTCGCTCTAGTATATTAGCACTACGTGAAAGCATTTCTTTGTTTGGAATTCCAAATAGACTTATAGTAGATCAAGGACGATGTTTCGACAGCAATGATTTCCGACGTTTTTGTGCAGAACAGAATATAGACTTACATTTTATTGCAACAGGTAGCTGGAAAGCCAATGGCCAAGTAGAACGAATTATGAGTACGTTGAAGTCATTATTTACCGCGGTCGAATCTGATCCCAATAAATCCTGGGCAGACAACATATATGAAGTTCAGTTAGCCATAAACTCTACAAAACATAAAGTAACTGGATCTAGCGCATTAGAATTACTTATTGGTAAAGTAGCACGACCATTCGGATTAATGGCTCAGAATAATGATACTGAACTAAATTTGAAAGAATTACGCACAAAAGCTATGCAGGCTATGAATAGTAGGGCTACATATGATAAAGAGAGGTTCGATTTGGGTAAAGCTAAAATTCAACCTTTTAAAATAAATGATTTGGTCTTGCTCAAAAATGAGGAGCGCAATCAGACTAAGCTGGACCCTAAGTTTCGAGGGCCAATGAGAGTCATTGAAATCCTTGAAGGGAACAGATATAGATTAGCACCAATGCGAGGGAATCGTATACTAAAATATTCTCACGACCGTTTGCGCCCTATGCCACAGGGTTTAGATTATTCAATGTAGGGGACAGAGGATGATGCTGATACCTCCTCATCCTCAGGTACGACTTTATGACATTCATTAAATGTGTTTACGATGTGGTGAACGATGCGGTTCAATATGTAGGTTAGGTTGGCATGATCATAGTGCAGTTGGCACAGGTATGATATGCAGTTTGAGTTAGCATGATCATAGTGCAGTTGGCACAGGTATGATATGCAGTTTGAGTTAGCATGATCATAGTGCAGTTGGCACAGATATGATATGCAGTTATGAGTTCTTGAATGTAGAAATGAATTTTCTGATCACACTATATTCTCGTGAAGTCAGGAATAGGCCGAGACCATACTAACATGTTTGTTAAATTTTCTTTTCAGAGAAATCCTAGATCACACGAGGACGTGTGGACAGGTCAGGATGGCCGTGTCGGAGATGTTATAGACACGATACGTCAAGTTACGTCACCTATTATTAACTACTATTAATTAATTATTGTTTTGATGAGTTATGACACGAGTATATTTCAAATACACTAGCAAAATCAAGGTAGGGATGGCTATAAAGGAAGCTGGGTGTTAGTAATAGAGTTCAGTTCTGTTTTGTTCCTTGGGATTGCTACGTGTCAGTGTTGTGTATTATTGGGTTTGTAGTGTACCTATTTAGTGAGTTCTATAATAAAGCTTCATAAGGATATCGAAGCATTGTGTTTTTTTTTTTTGTATCGCCCACCCTTTTCTCCGATATATATATATATATATATATATATATATATATATATATATATATATATATTATTATTATTATTATTATTATTATTATTTATCTTTTTTTTTAAATCTCACTACCCTTACGGGTGTAGAGATTATAATTCTTTTTACACTATATTATTTATAAAGTCTTTCCATTCTGTCCTGTTCCTTGCTTTCCTGTTTGCTTCTTGAAGGTTTAAGTTGTTCTTATTTAGAATTTCTTCTATGTTTCTTTCCCAATTCTTCGCTGGTCTTCCTCTTTTCTTTTTAATCTTTTCTCTAGCGTTCCAGACTATTTTTGCTTGTTTGTCTTCAGGCATCCTTACTAGATGTCCATACCAGGCTAGCTGTCTTTTCTCTATTGTCTTTTGCGTGCTTTCTAGCTGTAGCTTTATTCTTATGTCCTCATTTCTAATTTTGTCTAATCTTGTGACCCCTTCTATTCGTCGTAGAAACTTCATTTCGGCTGCTTGTATTTTGGACTTTGTTTTCTGATTCATTACCCATGTTTCACATCCATACGTTAGCGCTGGTCTGTATACTGTTTTAAATAGAGTTGTTTTTGTTTAACTTGATATTTGTTTGTTATTTAGTATTATTTTATTCAATGTATGGTAGCTTTTATTTGCTGTCTGTATTCTGTTATTTATTTCTTGTTCTTGGCTTCCTTTGTTATTTATCATGCTTCCAAGGTATTTAAATGTTTTTATCTGTTCTATTTGTTTTCCATTTATTGTTATATTGGTTTCCACCTCTTCTTTTGTGATCGCCATTACCTTTGTCTTCTCTATATTTATAGTCATGTTGTGTTTTGTGAGCTCTTCGTTCCATATGTTCAGATTGTGTTGCATATCTTCTTCGCTTTTAGTTATCACTGCTATATCATCTGCAAATTCACACTCCGCTATCTTTACTTTTTCCATTCTGTAGTATCCAATCTCCATTTTTTTTGTTTTGCTATTTATGTTTTTAAGCACGTTGTCCAGGAATATAGTGAACAGTAGTGGGCTCAGAGCGCCTCCTTGTCTGTCCTTGTGTAGTTATAAATTCTTTTTATATCTCGTTTCCTGTTCGTATGTAATTTTTTGTGTTAGAATATATACTTTTGACTGCCTTTAACAATTGTTTGTTTACTTGTCTTTGTTCTAATATGTTCCAAATCTTATTTCGTGGGACTCTATCGAAGGCTTTCTCTAGGTCGATGTATGTTATGTATAGTTTATTCTGTTGTCTCATTGTCCTGTCTATTAGTTTCCTTATTGTAAATATATGGTCCTGCGCTTGGTATCCTTTTCTAAATCCGCTTTGTGTTTTTTCCATTATCGACTCCATTGCCAACCTTAGTTTGTTCTCTAGAATAGCTTCATATATTTTCGCCGCCGAACATAAAAGGGATATGCCTCTATAATTATTGCAATTCCTAGTATCTCCTTTTTTGTATATAGGAAAGATTACCGCTTTCTGCCAGTCCACAGGTATTTTTCCACTTTCCCAGATTCTATTCAATACTACTAGTAGTAGTTGTTCCCCCCTTCTCTCCCATGTACTTCAGTTGTTTAGTTTTAATTTTATCATGGCCTGGCGCTTTTCCATTTTTTAATTTTCTAAGAACCCCTTTCAATTCCTCTTCTGTAATTTTTTCTAGTTCCTTACCCTCTTCTCTCCTTGGTAATTGATATTCATCTTCCTTTTTTTCTTCATCTGTTCTTTTGTTTCCTTCCAGTAGCTCCTCAAAATGTTCCTTCCATCTTTCCATTATTTTATTTACTTCAAGTAATATTTTTCCTTGTTTATCTTTTATCTGTTTGAGTGTCACTTGCTTATCTTTCTTGCATTTATTAAGTATCCTGTAAAATAGTTTCTGATTGTCCCTAAAGTTTTCTTCCAGCACATTTCCAAATTTCTCCCATGAGTTATTTTTTGCCTGTTTGATTTCTTTCACTAATTTCCTTTGTTTTTTATAGTTCTCGTAGTCTTGTTGTTCTTTCGTAACCAGGTATTTCTTCCATAATTGTTTCTTTTCCTTCACTTCTTTTTTCACTCTCTCGTTCCACCAGTGGGTTTGTTTTCTATTTTTGTTGTCTCTTACTGTTCCACATGTCTGTACAGTTGCCTTTTCTATTATATTCTTGAAGACTTTCCATATGTCCTCTATAGTTTCCATATTTTGTTCTTGTAAGTTATCAACAGCTTCTATGCAATTTTGATATTTTTCTCTCACTTGTTTATCTTGCAATCTATCTATTTTAGTTTTAATTATCTCGTGTTTCTTCTGTTTTATTTCTGTTGTCCTAGGATTTTCTTCTTTTATTTTTATTTTTGTTATTGTCAAAAAGTGGTCGCTTCCTATCTCACTTCCTCTTTTAACTCTTACGTCCTTTACATGTTTTCTTTGCTGTTTAGTAGTTATAAAATAATCGATCAGCGACTTTTCATTTCTTGACTTAACTTCTCTTGTATACTTGTGTATGTCTTTATGTGTGAATATATATATATGTATATATATATATATATATATATATATATATATATATATATATATATATATATGTCAAGAGTACTCTTTGAGGTCGGGCGTTTAAATTTATATATTACTATATATGGTACATATTGAGGTCAAAATTTAAGATTTATATTATTTTGTAATGCGTACATTTTGAGGTCTGTGGGTTCAAATTATGTGATCTAAAAATTTGTTCTAAAATCTTATAAGTGCCCGAAATTAATGTTTTTAGTACGTGAGAATATACAAGTTATATTTCGACGATCCGAAATAGTGTTTTTAAAAAGGGTTTTTTATTGTGAATTTATTATATATCAAAACTATCATTTGTTACACATAAAAATTATTTAATGTTTATTTAATAAAAATACGACTTATTACATTTATTATATTTTAATGTTACTTATTTGGATTCTTCACTCTGACTAAACTAAAACTACTCCAAAGTCTATAAACTGGAAACGGGAAACTCAGGTGTCGGGTTCGACGCCTGGGAACTGCAACTCATCAGTTTGGACAGCGGTAACTTACATTTAACATTTTCAAATTATTTAAAATTAATTTACAAAATTGACTATTTTTATGACAGTGGCAGTTCTATTACCTAATTTAAAATTAAATGTGCACTGATTTCTCAGGTTGAGAACTAACAACTTCGCGACGTGTTGAACTAATCGACCGGTTGAAAAGTGACTTTCCAGCTTTTAAAAAGTCAAAAATTGACATACAAAGTGATTGTGAATAATAGTTATTTACGAAACATTCATAAAATTTGAAAATATGAATGTTTAATGAAAAATTAATTATTTTTAATAAGTAAAACGTAATTATTTACAGCATTTTTTTAAAAGATGTCCGATGAAGGTCTTTTGTATCATGAACGAATTAAGAAATTGGCATACATTTATCTCTCTCCTTTGGAAAGGCAATAAGCGTGTGCGATAAGGATGGATATAACATGCTTGTCTTTCAAAAATTCATATTGTTTCGACCAGGGACTAAAAATGAAATGAGAACGAAAACGAAATAACGAAATAAACCGAAATTTTTATTAGAACGAAAACGAAAACGCAATATATTTTTTTCGTTCGTGATTGAAAACAAAATAATTAATATCGGTTACCGGTTTTAACCGTTATTTTATTTAATATTTAATTTTATTTACAGCAAATATTTTACACGCAAATATTATTGAATTTTCAGGTATTTTAGTTGCAAACATGCAGACTTTCAAAGTAACTTTCCCGGGTTGTGTACAAAAGTGGTAGTACTCGTAACATCCGCACTATGCTCTCCGAAGGCGCCACCTGTATTCCGCAGGTGTTTGACGAACGCAGTGGATCGCATATTCTGATACCAATATTTATTTCAACTTATTTGCTATCTCTCTCTCTCTCTGTCTGTCTCTTTGTGTGCGCTATATTTATCTATTATCAACTTTGAGTTTTATTGCAATATTCTGGAGAATAAAAATAAAACATTTTAAATTTGTATTTTTTATGTCATACGTGTGTCGAATAATGTATAATTATTTTTTAACTAAATTTTTAAATATTTTTAAAAAATCATATTACGAATCAATGCAATATCTCAAACAGAAATCAAAAAATTGATGAATCCAAAAATATATTAAAATTATATAAATTATAATTATAGTAAAATATGCATTATAAACCAAAAACCAGGTCAACATAAAAACAACATTGTTTAATATTTATGGGGTAAATAAAAATTTGTTAATGTTCCATTAATGAACTTAGCAATATATTTTACAGAACTACTAATATGTTCTTTGGGCATCTTTAAAATACTAACAAACATTTCTTACAACACAACTAATAAATAATTCTACAAAATTTTAATATTAAAACTAAAGAGTGGAGTAATATTACCTGTGGAATGGAAAAATCATTTAACAATACAGTTTAATCTTTGTCATAAGGCCGTTACCCTTGAAGTAATAATTTAGAAATATCAGTTCTCAAAAAACTGCCAAATACATATTTCGTTTTTCTTAAAAATATGCAAACATACATTTGATATACGTTTCGCATATGTTTCGAACTCATAGTTATTATTTCTATTTACTATTCTTGTATTATTATTGTGTAGCAGAGTAAAAAGTAAATACCAAATTTAATGATATTCCTTTAATTTTGTAATGTATGTATAAACTATTATTATTAAAAGATAGCGTGGCTGGATGCGTTAAATAACCTGTAGTGATTCTGACGATCTGACTTCGAATCTAATTTTTAAATAACTTTCAGGCCGCGAATAAAAACACACCCAGTAATGGGTAATAATCTACGATGGGATACGTATAAAATCAGACATTAAATAAAGCGACCCTGACTCTCAAGTAATTAATAAAAACATAAGTTCCTATTTCCCTATAGGTACATTAAATATTTAACATACATATTTTCAAATGTCTATAATGCAAAGGCAACATATTCAAAAAACCTTATGTGCGTTAGGTATATGAGTAAATCAAAAGAACTTACTCAAATACAAGTACATATTTGTAAAATTCAATACGAATGTGAGGTGCGACATATATAAAGAAACATATTTACTTAAAAGAAAACAATAACAATTTATGAAAGAAACTAACTTACATAAAAATAAACAATGCTACATATTTAATACTTTATACTATACAATAGTTGTTATTATTTATAACAACTTGAATTCGTCGTTGCATTGATGATTATGTAGTATATGCATCCGTTATATTTATAAATAATTGTTTAAAGTTACGAATATTAATCCTAGTAATATTTTCAACGATTTCCCACAATTTTCAATTTAAATTAAAATACGGGGACTGTTTGCGAGTTTTAAATATATTTTCAATTCGGCTGATTACTTATTTTTTATACCACACTCTTTAAAAATATCGCGATTTTTTTTTTTTAATTTGGTTCACGACTAACACTTTAATTCACATGAATGTAATATGTATTTTAAAAAGGCAAACTGCTCATCAGAAACATTCGTAAGATATGATTTAAAATATAATTTTCTGGCGAATTCAAATCGCAATATTGTAGGATATCTTTAATTACTGTAGGAATGGTTGATACAAAAATCAGAAATGAACCGATTTGAAGATGTTCCAAAAATTAGAGAAATTTTATGAATGGAAGTTTTTGATACGAGTGAATCACTAATCGGCATAATCGTGTAATATATAATATGAAAAAAAAATTCATACCTATTTTAAATTTCTGCGTTATTCTAATTTAGCCATCTGATTTGAGAGAGGATGAAAAAATAAGTAATGTCAATTTGAAATGTGTTTACAATTCGCTACGTTGACAAAATTATTGCAAGGAATAATAATCATAATTCTACGCAATTAATTATAAATATAACGGATGCATGGAAATTATATAATAAATCATCGAAAATTTATTTCATTGAATGCCACGAGGAATGCTAGGTGTTATAAACAATAAAAACTACTTAGTGATATTCGTTCTATCTCATATCCGCATTAAAATTCATAAATAATACTTATGAATTTTAGTAAGATGTAAGATACTTTTAAATCACTTACATAAAGTAAGGTTTTTTAAATGTGGAACATAAAATGGAACGGAGATTAATTCAATTTTATAAAGAATGCATTCTGGTCGAAATTATTTTAGGGAGAATTAGAAAAAATAAAAAATGCAAAGACCCTCAATATAATCCAACCTCAAAAAAAGTACTTTTAAATGTATATCAAAAGTATCATCTTAATTGTTAATATTATTATTAGCTAATCAGATAGAAGACATTTCAAATTATTTTGAGTGTTAATTTCATTTAACAATTACGACGTGCCCCGCTGCGGTGTTATTGTAGTAGCTAAATTTAAAACAAAATACACAATAGTTTCCTTTAAGTGATACATATCAACAATTTTATTGACTTTTCTGACGATATTTTTAAAATTGGAACCTTAATCCATCCCTGGCGTGCCGCACGGCCAGCATTTCTTGTGATACCGGCTTGCGATGTATAGGTTGCACATAGTGCTGTTTGTCGTACTCGGAGATTTGAAATTACAGATAGAAGCAGATCTCGCTAATTGATGACATCAATTCGATGTATTTTTAACCATGTGTGCAGTTAACAGCTGTCAACTAACGGCCCCTAATGATATTAGTGGCGAGGGAGCGACCCAATTAAGTATGAGTTTAATAATTCGCATTTTATAAAAATATAGTTTTCATATTTATAAAATTGTTATTAAAAATTCAGAAATAATTAATCTTAAGCATTGACCCAGACTAGACTATACTAGAATCGTAGAGTTGCACAATTTGAAAACCATGGTTTAAAAGATTAGAAATTTAATATGTAAATATATAGTATATTTATCTGTATTGCGATATATCTAATTATACAATCTTATAGAATAAATAAATAATATATTTTTGCTTCATAAATATTTGCTATACACAACTTTAAATAATTTTGTCGAATATATATTTGTTTATTATTTCATCTTTGTAATTATATGCTGAATGAAGCGTTGTTTTCACATAATATATTAAAATTTCTAATACTTTTTCATATATTTGAATACGGAAGACAAAAGTTTTTCATTCCAAATATTATTGCTCAAATCTTTCATTTGAATTTTTTTTTTCTCGCAGCTTATTTCAAATATTGTTTTTTTCATAGGAAACATAGATTACCTATCGTACTATAATAATAAACTTTGATTTGCACTTCAAGATGCATTGCCTCTTAAGATTTCGATTAAATGAGTTTTTTAGTTTACATCAGAAGATTTGCTTTTCTTTTTTAAAAAATAATTGTACTAAGTGAAATGTTGCAGCGAATTTTCAAATAACTTCTTAACTGTTAAAATTGAATAGTTCATTTACTAGTATAGACAAAAAAAATTCACTAATTTTGTCAGTTTTTCTTCGTTTCTAATACAAATTGGCCCTTTTCTCGGAAACAAGTGAAGATCAGACCTATACTGTTTAAGCTTTTTTTGCCCATTTTGGTCAGTACTATATACCCGAAAGTTTTTACCCGAAGTTGAAAAATACCCTGTGTAATTTATATTTATTTTCATTTGTATACTATACCTTGTTTCTCGTTTCCTATTGTTCTACGATTAATAAAGATTTATTTTTGAACAATTATATGTAATTTTTTGAATATTTGTATTTTTTTATTAGTTCATTTTAATATTCTTTAATTTAGTTAACAATTAATTAATTAATTGCAAATTGTTAAAAAAAATAGGGCGTATAATTTGAAGATTGCCACACTTGTTTGAAAACCACCGTCCAGCTCTGCATTGTATTAATATTAATAATTTGCTGCTTATTATAATTTTCGGCAAATTTGAAATTAACTTGGAAAAAGCGAAATGCACGATTTCAGACGTATGTTAAATGTTTTCACTATTTTAATCACATGAAATAGATAAATTGTTTAACAATAGCTAATTTAATTTCGATGAACATGTGAAAATCGGTATTTAATATTAATAATTTGCTGCTTATTATAATTTTCGGCAAATTTGAAATTAACTTGGAAAAAGCGAAATGCACGATTTCAGACGTATGTTAAATGTTTTCACTATTTTAATCACATGAAATAGATAAATTGTTTAACAATAGCTAATTTAATTTCGATGAACATGTGAAAATCGGTATTTAATATTAATAATTTGCTGCTTATTATAATTTTCGGCAAATTTGAAATTAACTTGGAAAAAGCGAAATGCACGATTTCAGACGTATGTTAAATGTTTTCACTATTTTAATCACATGAAATAGATAAATTGTTTTACAATAGCTAATTTAATTTGGATGAACATGTGAAAATCGGTATTTAATATTAATAATTTGCTGCTTATTATAATTTTCGGCAAATTAGAAAATAACTTGGAAAAAGCGAAATGCACGATTTCAGACGTATGCTAAATGTTTTCACTATTTTATCACATGAAATAGATAAATTGTTTAACAATAGCTAATTTAATTTCGATGAACATGTGAAAATCGGTATATAATATTAATAATTTGCTGCTTATTATAATTTTCGGCAAATTTGAAATTAACTTGGAAAAAGCGAAATGCACGATTTCAGACGTATGTTAAATGTTTTCACTATTTTAATCACATGAAATAGATAAATTGTTTAACAATAGCTAATTTAATTTCGATGAACATGTGAAAATCGGTATTTAATATTGATAATTTGCTGCTTATTATAATTTTCGACAAATTTGAAATTAACTTGGAAAAAGCGAAATGCACGATTTCAGACGTATGTTAAATGTTTTCACTCTTTTAATTACATGAAATAGATAATTTGTTTAACAATTACTTATTTAGTTTCAATAAACATGTGACAATCGGTATTGAATATTAATAACTTGCCAGGGCCGGCCGGCAACAACAGTGGTGCTCACGTTATCCGGCACCATTCGTATAATTAAATAGTGATGCTCTGCACCATTGCACCACACACTTAAGCAGTGCCCGCTCTAGGGGCGGACAACCTGGACATTTGTCCAGGTCGGCAAATCTAAAGGGCGTCATTTTGGCTGGGAATGTGACAAAATATTGATAATTATTAATTATCGAAATTTATACCTATCGATTTTTTGTAAAATAATTAAAAATGCACCTGGTTAACAATTTGTAACTATGTTTTAGTTTTTATTGTTTTGTCCTACTTGAATGTTGATTATTTTTCTAAATATACGTTTTTATTTTAATTTAAAACCATTTGATTATTATTTTAAATAAAAGATATAATATTAAATGTATATGTTTAAGGGGCAGCAATTTGTCTTTTTCTCCGGGGCGACGTAAATGCTGGAGCGGACACTGACTTAAGCGATAAATTATTAGAATTGTTTTAATAAGAATTTGTTATAAAGCTAAAATAATAATTATTATTAGTAATGTAATAAGCAATTTTCCAATTTTGAAATAAAAATTATTTGCATTCGAATTACTTACAGATGTAAGTAAGTCATGTATTGTTAATAAAATCCAGGTTATGGGTATTGTACTTGTAGGGTACCTATATATACTGGATATGGAAATGACGTGGCTCGCGTTTCGTCCGCCAATGATTGCGGGCCACTATCGTGTTTAACAAGTGGCAACGTCGCTTACAACTAGTAATCTAGACGTGATAACAATAAAATACGTGGAAAGAGTTCGATAGTGGGGATGAAACAAGCGAAGTCAGTATGCAATGTACTAAGCACTACTGACTGCATGTGCAGTCTGCTGCGACTGCTGTTTTAGTGTACGTCACCGACCGTACACGTGTTGTAGCCTGAAAATCGAAGTCGTAAAAAAAGCTTTTGTTGCAATTTCTTTGAGTAAAATCGTAGATTTCCTGGACTATTAGAAAATAAACCAGTCATGCATTTTTTCAAAATTATATTTTGTATATTATCAGTTTGCCCGACATTTGTGCCTTCTTTGTTTGACGATATATTTTGTTGTTTATTTAATGTATTATTTGTTTTTTAGTGTCACCCTAAGGGGCTTGATTTTAATATGCATTTAATTGCTTATATAAACAATATTCCCATAGCATTTTTTTAAAAAGTAATTGGTAAAATGGGTCCATAAACCATAACAAAAAATAATAAAATGTACACTTTATCCTTAAGTACTTCGAGATATTTGAATTTATTTCCAGGGTCACGGATGACGTGACACTATTGGTATCTTTCTAGCGCAGCCTACTGCAGAAACTGGTGTAAAAAAGATAGCTATAGGTTTCTTTAAAAATAAAATGCAGTTATAAAAAAAAAAAATTATGACTTTTTTGATACCACGAATTGCTTCAAAATTAAACGAACTTTTATTTTAAAAAAATGGTTTATGGGCCCAGTCTGAAGATGTTATAAACTACTCATGGAAAAAATAATAATTAAACAATTTTAAAGATTTTTGTTTATCCCATTATTATTAAATATTTTATCAAAATATTGTGCGACCTTGCCCGTACACTTATATAGGATTAGAATTTAATATAAATAAGTAAATAAATAAAAAATATCATCACGTCACCATGGCTTTTACCCGTTGTCGGGTGTGTCATATCTGCAAATAAGCAGATATCGGTAATGAGACGACATATTTCATCCGGAGGGCGGTTACCAGAGGTCATCGTACGGACACCCAAAGTTGGCGTGAAGAGCGCACCACAGGTGTCATTTTGTGCCATTTATAAATTATAAATATTTTTTTCGGCAGTGGTCGAGCTCGAACTTGGGACCATAAATTCGTGATCCTGATTCGTTGTACACTCAGCTATGCGATCCCATAATTAGAATAAATATTGCTACTTAGGTATCTGACAACATTAGTGCATTCTAATATACAGATTCGTGAATTTGAAGCTTTTTAATACAGAGTTCATTGACACATGGGCGTATGATTTTAATAAATCGCAATTTATGAAGATATGCTTTTGATTTAAATAAAATTGTTAACTAAATCTAATAAACTAAATATTGCAAAATAGGTATTTGATAATATTAGGGCATTATAGTAGGCAGATTCGTGTATTTTAGGTATTTTTATTACAGAGCTCATCGACATTTTTTTTTTGTTGCGAAAAAAGTCCTTCAAAATGTATGCCTGTCTATAAGTACTTTACACTTCATTCATTTCAAATATTGCCGCAAATTGTCAAGTTCGAATGTAATCGAAGGTCTACACGAGTATGTACGACAGTCTCTGTAAACCTGTAAACATAAAAAAACACGGACATTGAGTTTGTGGAACAGGCAGAACAGAAATAATAAATTTAATGGGCGGAGCCTAATTGCGCAGTACAGCTTGCGCAGGAACCAGCTGTACACGCTACAAATTGGAAAAACCCGAATAATTCAAGTATTTAATTTTAAAGAGAAAATTGCGAATTTCTCTGTGAAACAAATATATAAAATAAACTAGTGAAACTAGACGTAACTTTGTAATTTTTATTTTATTTAATTTTAATTTCAATATAACGAATTTGTCAAAAATATGCATACATACATAAAATCACGCATGTCCAACTAAGAGAGTTAGCGCAAACTCGAAAACAACAACAATAATAATAATAATTTCTTTCTTTAAGACAGAGTTCATTGGCACATGTGCGGAAGATATGAATAAATTGCATTTTATAAACATATGGCTTTGATTTACACAATATTGTTAACTAATTCTAATAAAATAAATAGGTATTGCATAATATGAATTTGACAATATTACAGCATTCTAATAGTCCGATCCACACTATAAGGCAGTCGTAAAGAAAGTATATATTTTGAAAATTGGGATTTTTATATAAGAAAGTATGTACAATCCAGTGGTGCTATTGACAAATTTGTACCTCTACCAATTTTTGGGTAATAAATGATCACCGATTAATTGGCGGGAGGTACGGTTTTAATTTTATCAAAAATCGATTCCCCTTGTCAAAATACATAATGTGTACCAATTTTTGTCAAAATATTCCTATAGATACATTTATATTAAAAATTGCGATATCTCCTATATTAGTATTAAAGTTGCGAGGTAGGTGGCAATGGTGACATACAAGTGGATTAGTTGAGTAGAGGGACAGCCTGGGACAGCCCATATCATTTTTCCGACTCTTTTTTCCTAGAAATTGTACTTAGAGATATTGTTTGACTAAATTCCAAATTAGGAGAAAGTGCTCTTGCATTGTAAACGGTGTCTTATTCATAGTTAGTTGCAATTCATTCGCTGAATGACTATTGGTGATAGCAGAAAAACAGAATGAGTGAGATAAATAAAAGTAGACAAAGTGCTAAGAAAAAGCCTAGGAGCTGGAGAAATCGCATGAAAGAGTAAGTACTGTAGTATATACAAATAATATATTAATTAAAAAAATATTCCCTATTTTATTCATTTAGCGTACGAGCTGCAAAGAGAATTAAATCTTGTTCCATGGATTTTCCATTAGATCTTCCTAGTGTTAGTGCATATGAAGAAAGACATTTTAAAGACTTTTTAATTTTTTAAAAGAAAACTCCGGAAGAAATAGCAATAGTTGAAAAAAATACTATAGGCTAGGCAAATAATCCACTTTGGAAAGAGGAAAAATCGCATAGACTGACTGCATCTAACTTTGGAATTTTGTGCAAACGGCGAGAAACAACAAATGCCATGAAACTAGCCCAAAGATTGATAAATGGATCATACTTTTTTTTTAGCAATATGTTGGGAAGTAGAACACGAACTAATAGCCAAAAAGGAATTTGAAGTAAGTCATAACTTTTTGGTAAAAGACTGGATTTTTTATTCATGAAGAACATTCATATTTAGGAGCATCTTTAGACGGAGTAATTGACCAAAATACTATTGTAGGAATAAAATGTCCATACTCCATACAGACACTCGCTCCAGAAGAAGCAGTTGAGCAAAAAAAAAAAATAGTTATGTAGTAATGACAAATAATATTAAATATTGAAAGAAGCTTTCAGAACTCATAATAATGAAATAAAAACAATATTTGGGAATAGTTCTGTTATTCATTCATAATTTTTCTGTCTTTTAACTATGTATGTTTTTTATGTAACTTTTGATCTATGTTACCCTCTTTCTGTAAACTTGTTGTCTTGACTACATGTATTTTGTTATTTGTTATTTACTCTTTACCTGATGAGGACAGCACTACGCTGTCGAAACGTCGTCGTTAAATAAAATAAACAGAACTATTCCCAAATCATTTTCAAATTCAGGGGCAATTAGCCATAATCAAGAAAGATTTTTGTTATTTTATAGTATGGACACCTTTGGGAATATTATTTCAATAAAAATTCATATGTTATATACTTATACTTTTTTTTCAGATCGAAAAGCGTGAAAACTTTTGGAGAACTAAAATGCTTCCCAAGCTAACAAAATTTTATGAAGAAAATATGTTAAAAATTCTAATTTCCAAATAAAAATAAATGATGCATACTTTTTTAAATTATGTAAATACTTGTGTTTATTTACCTGTACCTATATTAAAAAATAAATAATTACAATCGCTTAAGATGGATTATTTTTATAAACTAATTACATTTATAATAATGATATTATAGTTATATTACATTTATAATTTTTGTAGAGAATATTTTATTTTTACTTATTATTTTTCATAAAAAAAGGCTCACCAATATATACATAAAATATCATTAACATTTATTTTTTATCGATAAAGTACAACGCATTATTGAACACACTGTACATAATAATTATCGGATACCTATATTTAATTTATTGTTCCATCTTCTAGGTTTGTAAGATTCACTGACTGAAACTGTTCAAGTGTCCACGTGGACTTGACAAAATATGTCATATTTTAAATACCCAATAGCGAAATACATTCAACCAATAATACACAGGCCTAACCAGTATCGTTGGACCCCCGACCTACTTCAGCTTTTATATCTTTCTTGTTTGCGGAATCTCCTTTTCTAACTTCATGAAACGTTAGTCGTAACTTATATCGTAATAGTTTCACATTTAGAAAACAGTGAAACACCCTCTCCAAATGGGAAAATTTTTGAGCGGTAATACACCCTTAATAAAAAAAGATTAAACTTTGTGTATGTATTTGAATATCTGTTATTATTTATTGTAAATGAGCATTTTGAAATATATATTTATTTTGGAAATTTGATTTCATAAATATTGTTTTACTACAATATTTAAAAATCTTTCAGAACTCATATTTCAATTAAAAAGGTTGTATCATCTTAATTGTTTTACTAATTTATTCATAACTAATAGATCAGTCTAGTAAATATTTTGAAAATTGGGATATTTATATAAGAAAGTACTTAGAATCCATTGGTGCTATCGACAAATTTGTACCTCTACCCATTTTTAGGTAACAAATGACCACCTATTAATTGGCGGGAGGCACGAAATTGTTCATTTTTTTCCAGTGCAGGCCCCTTCATTAAGGGGCTTGATTTTAATATGAATTTAATTGCTCATATAAACAATATTCCCATAGCAAAAAAACTGTATCGACAGGTATAGAATGGAATCGATTCACGTTCCACAATCGAAAAATCAGTCAAATGGATCATGCGCAGTGGATTAAATTGCGATATCTCCTATATTAGAATTTTTTAAATTATAAATGAACCTATAGGAATATATTACCAAAAATTGGTACACATTATGTATTTTGGCAAGGCGAATTTATATGTATTTGACAATATCATTCTAATAGTCAGACACGTGAATTCATGGCTTGTTTAATACAGAGATCATCGAGACATTCGCGTAAGATTACATTTTATAAACATATGGCTTTGATTTACACAATATTGTTAAATAATTCTAATAAAATAAATAATGCCTCATATGTATTTAACAATATATTTAGATGGAATAATAAGGCGTAATTAAATTTTTTGAAAATTGAATAATTTTTGAGATGACACATATGATTTTTTATATAGGAAACTATGTTGGAAATAGTCTCTTTTTTACTTATTCTATAAGCTTTTCAATTATATATAACAAGTCTACATTCTTTTGTTTTAAACATGAATAAAAGACTAATTATTTATTTTTGAGTGTGCTGCCATCTGTGATAAGTTTTGCCTGAGCCCTGTCGTCAGTTTGATAGTTTATACATCAAGTCGCCACTTGGCACGTACAATACGCGATGCAGGTCGTCATTTTGCCGTTCCAAAACCTGATCAAAAATAACATGTAAAGTCGCCATACAGATAGGATTAAACGATTCTGCTAAATCCTATACCGTACAAAATAATTGAAAAAAAATTGATATTCTTGCATTAATGTACCACAATAACACCGCGTATATAAATTAATAACCTTAAGCTGGCTCCTTGACCGGGTCGTCATTTTGATAGAGTACGCATCAAGTGTGTGTGTGTATGCAGGAAAGATGGTTTCTCAAATACTATAAGACTGGATATGTTTAAGACTTTGGATATGTTTAACTATGGATATCTCAATCTAACATTAATGGGAAGAGCTGATACGGTTTCGGTATGAATTGGGCAACCGGAAATGGTAGTTTAAAAAAAAATTAAATATTTTTTGAAAATTTATGTTACCTATTACAAATAATAAAGATCATTAAATTCTCAGTCTAACATATTAAAAAAAATATATCTCTTATAGATTTAGAGATATAATATATAATAAATTGCTGTAATACAGTGTGTTAAAAAAAAACTAATTTAATTAAATGTCAATTTGGCATGAGATATTATTCTAAAGAAATCAAAGCTTTTCTTCTTGAATCATAATTTAGAAATTGAAATAAATTAGAAAACGGCGAATGACAATATGTATACTGTATTCATCTTTATTATCTTTTCTCCTTAAAATTACATTTCAATATCAATTTTAACAATTTGACTTTTGAATTGAATAATAATCAGACATACGTTTTTTGTTCATAGCCCACTCCAAGTTAGATTTTTTTAACGCTGTAAATCTCGCTGCTCAAACAACTCCAGGGAAACCAGTTGAGATATTTAAATGTTTGTAATTGACATATATGCAAAATTTCAGTGTAAAAATCAGCAGTTTTACTAACAATACTGAAACATTTTTCTGGGAGGTATAAGTACATTTAAAATATCTTATTGTATTATTTATTAAATATGTATTTAAAATTATAGGTGGTATATTAATATTGAATATCCTTAAGAAATACCGCTAATACCGTAAATGAATTTAAAGAATCTTGAACATATTAGAAGAGTAGAACCAAATTCCTCATAGAATCAAAGAATAGATACAATTTGAATTATTTGTATGTACAAGAAATGTTAAATTCGTTGCTTATACGGCGCGAGGAGTCATGTGACTTTGTTGGCCGTGGCAAACAGATATGAAGATCCGTGTCAGAATGACGGCTAGTAGTTATTTACATAGATGTCACAATGGGGTATTTCAGTGTAGTAAAATTTAAAAGAAAAAATATTATAATGTTATTAACTAGGTTGAAAAACGACCGAATTCTGAAAAATAAACTCAAAATTGTTTTATTTAATATGATTTTCCATGTGTTTTATTTTAGCGCGGTTCTATGACGTATGTAATGACGTACTTGTCTGCTTGTGGAAACAAAAGAAGCAGTGCGTTCACCATTGATGCTTTCTCGTTTCACAGCTGATCTTTGTTTGTGTTTCTTGCTAGTTTTGATATGTTGCTGTAAGAATGACAGCAACCAATTCTTAACTAATAATACTTTAATATAGTTACAACTAAAATCCACGGATAACAAAAATAAAACAAATGAAAGTCATCCAAAACAAAATAGCATCTGACACTGTGAACAAACCAAGTCCCCTTCCCCTTACTAGCTCCAAGCCAAGCGACTAACAGCTTACAATTTACAATAGGTGCGTTCAATGAAGCTAGCAAATCGAGCAAAGCGGAAGTAAAATGTACTGAACGGCTTGCTAACTTAGCATTTGCTCGTTTTGCTAAGTAAGCAAAGCAAGCGACTATTTTCTCGCTTGTTTTGCTGCAAGTAAAAATATGGCGCACAAATTCATTTGTAATATTTGAATATATTTTCAATGAAAATTAATGAATTACGTAAAAGTAACATAAAATATTTGTACTTGAGTTTACTTGCGTGGAATATCCTAATAAAATTAAATTATGCATGTAATTAATACCATTGAGAGTTTATTTTCTATTTATTATTTATCTGACACTGCATTCAATATATCAGTGTTCTATTCTATGCAAAAATTCAATATTTGAAAGTTTTCAATTTTCGTAACCTCACTGACTGACAGTCATCTGACAGTTCGATCGTAGCAAAACAAGCAGATCGTTCAATGCACGCTCTAGCAGATAGCAAATGCTAAGTAAGCATTTGCTCGATTTGCTAGCTTCAATGAACGCACCTAATAGTCCAGTGCTTTTGTTTACACCCGCAGCTAACCCCATCTGTTTCGTAGATACTAATAATAATAATTTCGGTCATTTTCACCTCCAATAAAACATAATTTCATCTTGTTTTCTTCTCATGTTCATATTTAATGCAAACAATAACTTTGTTTTTATTTTCAAACCTGACCATACTGTATCCGAACTTTCAATTATGTGACATGTTTTTATAATTTCAGTTTGTACATAATTATATTTTAGTTATTTATATTTTCTTAGATTATGCTGAAAATTACTGTACTTAAGTCTTAAAATTCTCAATATACACTCAGTATAAATTTCTTAAATTTTAGATAAATTCTTTTAGATGTATTCAACTTGTCCTTATTTCTCATGATTTAAGAACTGTCTTCAAAGTGTACATTATATGAACTTATACAAACTTAAATCAAAACTACACTTTGCAGTCGACTGTGAAGTGTACATCCTTGACTCCAAAGTGTACAATACATAAATATGACGACTTCAAAGTGTACGCTTGACATATATATATATATATATATATATATATATATATATATATATATATATATATATATATATATACAGGTGTTTGGCGTAAGTCCGGCACCACGAATATTTCGTTTATTTTGAGAGATACAGAAAATGTTAATAAGCAAAGTTAAACTAGACAAAGGGGCTCATAAGATGATCATAGCAGAAATTTTGTATCACTTCCGTTTTTAGCGGAAATGGGTACAACTTTAAAACTAGCATAGGGAATCGGTATTTTTTTTTTCAGAATATACGTAAAATTAGCTTCACAATGATACCAAATTATCATAGTTTTACTTAAACCATTTCAAAATGGTGAGCATTTATTCTTAAAATATGTAGTAATAAAATTCCATACAAAATAAAACATAGCAAAGGTCCGTGAAGTTTGCGTATTCATAGTAAAAAAAATATTTTTTTTATAGCTATAATTTTGTGCTCATTTTGTGCTATTTATTGCTGTATTGTTCCAAATTTGTGCTCATCTTCTTCAATTGTTATAAACAAAATAAAATGAATACGCCAACTTCACGCTTGCGTATTCATAGTGCAAATATTTAATTTTTTTATATCTATAATTTTGTGCTCATTTTGTGCTATTTATTGCTGTATTGTTTCAATTTTGTGCTCATCTCCTTCAATTGTTATAAACAAAATTAAATGAATACGCCAACTTCACGCTTGCGTATTCATATTGTAAATGTTAAATTTTTTTATATCTATAATTTTGTGCTCATTTTGTGCTATTTATTGCTGTATTGTTTCAATTTTGTGCTCATCTCCTTCAATTGTTATAAACAAAATAAAATGAATACGCCAACTTCACGCTTGCGTATTCATAGTGCAAATGTTTCATTTTTTTATATCTATAATTTTGTGCTCATTTTGTGCTATTTATTGCTGTATTGTTCCAATTTTGTGCTCATCTTCTTCAATTGTTATAAACAAAATAAAATGAATACGCCAACTTCACGCTTGCGTATTCATAGTGTTAATGTTTAATTTTTTTAAATCTATAATTTTGTGTTCATTTTGTGCTATTTATTGCTGTATTGTTCTAATTTTGTGCCCATCTCCTTCAAATGTTATAAACAAAATAAAATGAATACGCCAACTTCACGCTTGCGTATTCATAGTGCAAATGTTTAATTTTTTTATATCTATAATTTTGTGCTCATTTTGTGCTATTTATTGTTGTATTGTTCCAATTTTGTGCTCATCTCCTTCAATTGTTATAAACAAAATAAAACGAATACGCCTACTTCGCACGCTTGCATATTCGCATAGTGTAAATGTTTAATTTTTTTATACCTATAACTTTGTTCTCATTTTGTGCTATTTATTGCTATACTGTGATAATTTTGTGCTCATCTTTTTCAATTGTTATAGACTATAACTTGTTCCATTTAAGCCATTCAGTATTGTAGAGCATAGGGAATAGTGTTGATCTCTCTGATTGGCTGAAGTCGGAGACAAGAGACAAGTTTATCCAATATCCATTGTAATTTCTGCTACTTCAAATTTGCGCTGTTACCAGCTCTATCTACTGAATGGCTTAAATGGAACAGTGTATAAGTAAAGTGATTACGCCAACTTCACGCTTGTGTATTAATAGTGCAGCATTTAAAATTATTTATAGCTATAATTTGTAATGTAATGTAAAGTTAAAAAGGGGGCGTCTTCCCAGACATCCTATATTTATAAAAATAGAACGATTATACACTGTTCCATTTAAGCCATTCAGTAGATAGCACAGGCAACAGCGCAAATTTGAAGTAGCCAAAATTACATTGGATAAACTTGTCTCTTGTCTCCAACTTCAGCCAATCAGAGAGAGCAAAACTATTTCCTATTCTCTGCAATACTGAGTGGCTTAAATGGAACAAGAAATAGTGCCGCCATATAAATTTGAGGAAACCAACAGTTAATTGTTGAACGTTTCTAAATATTTTGAAACTTAATATTGTGTCAGAAAATAAAACAACATGATATTCATTAATAATAACTAGTCTCTTAACTAGTTTTATAAATTTATTTATTAATTTTACGCTCAAATTGATTTGGCAATACAGGCAAGGTACACAAGATGTACACTAGGCAACCTTGTGGAGCCATACAAGCACTTGTCAAAGTCACATGCATGCTATGCGCACTCCATACGGCGACCGGGACTTTTCAAATAGTTGTTGGCGCGACCGCAATTTCGCCACTGTCGCTTTGAATAGTTTAGCGCCGTACCGCTAATGACGCTGATAAGCACAACAAAGTTTTCAAAATGGTGGTAAATGTCAGTTGGAATCACTCACCTTTTCGCTCTTGAAGTGTCAGCATTGGTTTCTCTAATTCTTTTGTGTGTATTCCTGTTTGCGATTCAGTTTTGTTGTTTAGTGCTTTTTGTTGTTTGTTTAGTGCTTTTTGTTGTTTGTTTAGTGCTTTTTGTTGTTTGTTAAATTCTTTTTGTTGTTTGTTAAAAAATATTAAAAAATAAAAATTGTAAAACTTGCAGGAATGATATCTGTGGTGAAAGAAATGATGCATCTGTCATTTCAGCTAGGGCATATCATATAAATGCATTATTTCACCCAAATAAAGTATTTTCTATTTTTATTAATAATGTAAAAAAAATAGTTAATGAAAATATTCAATTTTTTGCCACAAAGCAGATTTAAGCAAAATTATTATTAGAATAATAACAAAATATATAGCAAACAATGTATTTACATGTATTGAACATAATTTGTACGAGGAATGCCTCGAATTTTTTGTAAGATTTTTATTTTTTAATTATACTAAACAAATTAATCGTGTTTTAGTAGGAAAAATATGTCAGGAAACATCTAACGATATTGTTATACAAAATGCAATCAATTATTGTAGAAAAAAAAGGTTTAATAAATAAATCAAATAAACAGTTTTCAATTTGTGTCTTTTCTTCCTTATTGATTTTCAATTTAAATCAAATAATAATACTAAATCCATGATTCATTCGCAAAACTTTAGTTCTCGGCGCGTCCACCAAGCGCGGTAGTTGTACATCTAATCTACTTGCGTTTCTTCATAGAGTGCGCCTTCTATAGGTCAGTATCTCTATTTTCTATGGTCACATGTCTGACCGCGCTTCATTGCACGACGCGTCTCGGCTAGCTTCGTGACTCCTCGGTTCTCTGCGCCGAGTCGTATACTACATGCAATGCCAATCCGGTATCCGGTTTACTTGTGTGAAAATGAGGATTGAGCAACAGTACTTCCCGCCCACTAAATTAAAATGTAAAGTACACTTCGTCAGTCAGTGGGCGAAATACTGTTTTAGTGCGCAGGTTTACTGGAAATGTCATCAACTAGCGTGAAATAGCGCGAGTTATAACAATTATCTCGTAATCTAACTTCAGTAAAGTTTTACGAGTTTATCAAAAAAATAAGAAATTCTTTGTTTATAAAATGGAAAAAATACGTAGTTGTATGTGCTGTTAATTCATGTTTTTTTTTAGATTTCCTAACGGCGATAGGATTATGTACCTACGAATTATTTATTTACTAATTATTTAACATTAAATTTGATGTAGTTGTTTGAAATTGCTAAAACTTTGCAGTAGAGACGAACTGTGTCGGACTTACGCCAAACACCCTGTATAGTTTTACTATAAGTTTTAGTGAATGTAATAATCATATGTAAAACGGATTGAAGACTGTTAAATTACACCCTGTAGATTTAATAACAAAATGAAGATAATATATTTTAAACAGTATAAACTAAAAGGCATATATTTACAACTGTGTTAGAAGATGCTAATATTACTTTGTCGTTTAAATCGTTATATATTTCCCACGACCAGTTATTTCTATGACAATAAGAAATAAAATGACCTATTGTGCCCGTAACAGCAGGTTCTTCAAATCCAATTACAGCTCTTAAAAGATATGAGGTTTTGTTTAAATTTAGTACATTGGGAATATCTTTTAGTACTACGGAATTAGTGATTTCCGAAAAATAATCAATGAATAATATATCACAATAATTTACGTCCCGAGATATTAATCCATTGCAATCATTTTCTGTACAGGGTGTATTATTCAAAATTAATTTGTTATTAATAATTGCTAATTCTAAATTTTTAACTCCAATTTGAAGTAAATTAGAATTTGTTGGAACAATATGATAATTTTGTTGTGTACTTTTATGACATTCTAAGCATTTTATTGTTTCATTATATGATATTAAATTTAGTTTTTTAATCATGTCATTAATTGTTGTTGCGCAGTCAATTCTAGTCAGTAAATTTCCGGAATTAGAACAGCTGAACGCAGAAATTAGTATACTTGAACGAGCAGTATAAGCTTCAGTTGGTGATATTTTGTTGCCCATTTTAATTGCCAACTTTAATATCTCTTGTAATTCTTCTTCATTTTGGTTTAGATTTGCTCTCAATTTCTTGCTGTCACAGTAACTTGCTGCTAAGCATTGTATAATGCTATCAAACGAGCATGTATTGGACAAACTGAACACCTGTTTTTACGTTGCCTTGTGACAGGAGTTTTGATACTACCACCATTTTTTAAAATGAGAATTTTTGGTACAGAATTATCTAAAGAATATCCTAAAGTTGCCCATTCACTTTGTGGATTTAAGTATAAACTTTGTTGTGTTCTTATTATTTTTTTTTAATTTTTTTGTGTTTTCTTTTTCCAAATTTCACTTATGTTTAATTCTTGAATATGCACTTCTTCATTACTCATTTTCTAAAAATAAAATTGAACAAATTAAATATTAATTACAATTATTTATAAACTGTAAATATGTTCGTACAAATAATGTAATGTAATTAACACTTGGTATTCAATTTCCATAAAAATTCAAATTAATTATCAAAATCTACAGAGGGCAGTGTAGTAGATAATTAGATATCTGTCACAAAACATAAATTAGATAGACATACGTCAAATAATCTTTCTCTTTTGAACATGAAATATTGCTAAGCTACTGCTGTATAAAGTGCTGTGTATACTTTCTTCGAACAAATGACCTTGAATAGTCATCTTTCGTGGAGCAAACTATACTAAAAATGAAATCATAATTGACAATATTTTAATTGTGGTTGTGTAAAGCGCACTTGACAATATCGCATAGCAACCAATAAGATCACAAGAATCTGTCAAAATTTTTTCGTTATTTCAAACAAAGTGTTGTTTCAAAATATCGAAAATGGTTTATCTAAACGCTAATGCTATAGAGCTTGGCGTGCAAACTAACAAATAAATTAAACTACGATTTAAAATAAAAGGAGTTATTTAAACTAGAATGGACATTACATGTCTTGTTTGTTTATTTTTTAAAAAAAATATATTTGTTAAATGTATATAAAAAAGTGTATATAAAAAATGTGAAAGGCAATAAAAACACATATACGGCTGTATCATAGAGCACATCGCTTATATTAAAGACCGTACTTAAATATTTTGACAAATAGAAACAAATGTAAGAAGTGACATTACGGTTTTTCCATCAGAGTCACATATTTTGATTGGATAACATTGTTAGCTATGTCGTTTAATATAAGCGATGAGTTACATGATACAGCCGATTATTGCCGTTATTTTTATAATATACTTATATAAAATGAACAACAAGGTCAATGCATGTGCTCCTATAGTCTATTTGCCGAAACCGAAGAAATTGGAACTAACCCGGGATCCGAACCAAGTCATTCTTATTGGTCGATGATGACAAATTTGATGATTAAACTTCAAATTTGTTATCATCGACCAATAAGATTGACTTGTTTCGGATTCCGGGTTAGTTCCAATTTCTTCCGTTTCGGCAAATGGACTATATCTTCACACCATTATATTACAAAAAATAGAGTATAGGTGGATCTGCAGGGGCTGTATTGGACGTGAGATATTATTTTGACGATTCGTTATAAAAGTCAAATTGAAATCATATAGTACCTAAAATATAATATATGTAGAATAGTGTCTGTTTCCTTTACTTTTTGAAACAACCAAAATAGAACTTCCTAAACATTAACTAACGTATGTTTTTTAAATATTTTTTTGACAAAAGGATCAAAATAGAGAGCTGGGATAAGTACTCCGGAAAAGTATTTAAATATTAAGCATTAGGTATTTCAAGAAAGTACTTGAAATATAAGTACCAGTAGTACTTACAGTACTTTTTACAAAGTACTTAAGTACTAAATATAAGTACCTATATTTTATTTAAGTTCAACATTTTGGTCAACAATAAAATAATAAAATCAATTTATATTGATTCAAACAATAGTAGGAATAATTATTGACCGAAACAATTTTTTTTGTACCTAAATATTTATAAAATACTTAAAGTACATTAAACTACTAAAGTATATCGAAGTACTTAAAGTACATTAAACTACTTAAAGTACATTTTAAGTACTTAAAATACTTTTTTTACTTACAGTATTAAGTACATATAAATTTTGTTGTAAGCACCAGTAGTAAGTATCTTTTGATAGAAGTACTTTAAGTAAAGTACTTAAAGTACACAATGAACTTTAAGTAATACATGAAGTATTTTTACTTTCAGTATAACCCAGCTCTGCTTGTCCCCATAAAAAACTCGTTCGTTTCTAAGAAAGACGCGTGCGCTAACATCATGTCTTATGAAACTTGTATTTTAATGTACTGTACTATTATGGCATAGAATAAAAGAATATCGCGCCTATTCAGCAAAACAATATAAACTTTGTTTAATTGAGACACTGCTTAAAGTAGTCAGTCAACGTTGATTAAATTTTTGTTCATTGAGAAACATGATAAATAAATAATTAAACTCTGTTTCTGTTAAAAAAAACACTGTTTAAAAAAATTAAGCCTGTAAATATATGACTTGGGACACAGAAACAAGACTATTTACATTGAGAATGAGACATCTATTGCAAATTTCTGAAACTTCAAATTTTATTCCCTACACAGCAACCTCAACAGGTCCTATATTGAACTGTCACCAGTGTGGGCTGTCACCGGTAACATATTAGTGAAGATGTGCAAAAATGAATAAAACAGTACTGTATGTACTATTGCTCCCCGGGATACAACAATGTATTCCAACCATGATTTTAGTAAATTCCAAAACACTTCTTAATTGGCAATCTAAGATGACAGATTGACATAAACAACTATGAAGTTAGCTGATCATATCAACCAACGACATGTAAATAATTAAGGATTAATAAAGGAAATTAGCATAGGACTAACTTTATTTTATAAAACAGGCAAATACTTCTAAAGCTTGTAATTTCAAGGTTAAAATGTGATTTAGTTCTGTTAGAACATGTTGGTTGAGGACTAGGACTAGTAACACTATTATTTAAATTGATTCAAAAAGAATCGATTTGCGTGTAACTGTAGTGTTTTTCAAATTATTTGTATCTTTATCGGCCAGTTCGTCTCTACTGCAAAGTTTTAGCAATTTCAAACAACTACATCAAATTTAATGTTAAATAATTAGTAAATAAATAATTCGTAGGTACATAATCCTATCGCCGTTAGGAAATCTAAAAAAAAACATGAATTAACAGCACATACAACTACGTATTTTTTCCATTTTATAAACAAAGAATTTCTTATTTTTTTGATAAACTCGTAAAACTTTACTGAAGTTAGATTACGAGATAATTGTTATAACTCGCGCTATTTCACGCTAGTTGATGACATTTCCAGTAAACCTGCGCACTAAAACAGTATTTCGCCCACTGACTGACGAAGTGTACTTTACATTTTAATTTAGTGGGCGGGAAGTACTGTTGCTCAATCCTCATTTTCACACAAGTAAACCGGATACCGGATTGGCATTGCATGTAGTATACGACTCGGCGCAGAGAACCGAGGAGTCACGAAGCTAGCCGAGACGCGTCGTGCAATGAAGCGCGGTCAGACATGTGACTTTGACAAGTGCTTGTATGGCTCCACAAGGTTGCCTAGTGTACATCTTGTGTACCTTGCCTGTATTGCCAAATCAATTTGAGCGTAAAATTAATAAATAAATTTATAAAACTAGTTAAGATACTAGTTATTATTAATGAATATCATGTTGTTTTATTTTCTGACACAATATTAAGTTTCAAAATATTTAGAAACGTTCAACAATTAACTGTTGGTTTCCTCAAATTTATATGGCGGCACTATTTCTTGTTCCATTTAAGCCACTCAGTATTGCAGAGAATAGGAAATAGTTTTGCTCTCTCTGATTGGCTGAAGTTGGAGACAAGAGACAAGTTTATCCAATGTAATTTTGGCTACTTCAAATTTGCGCTGTTGCCTGTGCTATCTACTGAATGGCTTAAATGGAACAGTGTATAATCGTTCTATTTTTATAAATATAGGATGTCTGGGAAGACGCCCCCTTTTTAACTTTACATTACATTACAAATTATAGCTATAAATAATTTTAAATGCTGCACTATTAATACACAAGCGTGAAGTTGGCGTAATCACTTTACTTATACACTGTTCCATTTAAGCCATTCAGTAGATAGAGCTGGTAACAGCGCAAATTTGAAGTAGCAGAAATTACATTGGATATTGGATAAACTTGTCTCTTGTCTCCGACTTCAGCCAATCAGAGAGATCAACACTATTCCCTATGCTCTACAATACTGAATGGCTTAAATGGAACAAGTTATAGTCTATAACAATTGAAAAAGATGAGCACAAAATTATCACAGTATAGTAATAAATAGCACAAAATGAGAACAAAGTTATAGGTATAAAAAAATTAAACATTTACACTATGCGAATATGCAAGCGTGCGAAGTAGGCGTATTCGTTTTATTTTGTTTATAACAATTGAAGGAGATGAGCACAAAATTGGAACAATACAGCAATAAATAGCACAAAATGAGCACAAAATTATAGATATAAAAAAATTAAACATTTGCACTATGAATACGCAAGCGTGAAGTTGGCGTATTCATTTTATTTTGTTTATAACATTTGAAGGAGATGGGCACAAAATTAGAACAATACAGCAATAAATAGCACAAAATGAACACAAAATTATAGATTTAAAAAAATTAAACATTAACACTATGAATACGCAAGCGTGAAGTTGGCGTATTCATTTTATTTTGTTTATAACAATTGAAGAAGATGAGCACAAAATTGGAACAATACAGCAATAAATAGCACAAAATGAGCACAAAATTATAGATATAAAAAAATGAAACATTTGCACTACGAATACGCAAGCGTGAAGTTGGCGTATTCATTTAATTTTGTTTATAACAATTGAAGGAGATGAGCACAAAATTGAAACAATACAGCAATAAATAGCACAAAATGAGCACAAAATTATAGATATAAAAAAATTTAACATTTACAATATGAATACGCAAGCGTGAAGTTGGCGTATTCATTTAATTTTGTTTATAACAATTGAAGGAGATGAGCACAAAATTGAAACAATACAGCAATAAATAGCACAAAATGAGCACAAAATTATAGATATAAAAAAATTAAATATTTGCACTATGAATACGCAAGCGTGAAGTTGGCGTATTCATTTTATTTTGTTTATAACAATTGAAGAAGATGAGCACAAATTTGGAACAATACAGCAATAAATAGCACAAAATGAGCACAAAATTATAGATATAAAAAAATTAAACATTTGCACTATGAATACGCAAGCGTGAAGTTGGCGTATTCATTTTATTTTGTTTATAACATTTGAAGGAGATGGGCACAAAATTAGAACAACACAGCAATAAATAGCACAAAATGAACACAAAATTATAGATTTAAAAAAATTAAACATTAACACTATGAATACGCAAGCGTGAAGTTGGCGTATTCATTTTATTTTGTTTATAACAATTGAAGATGAGCACAAAATTGGAACAATACAGCAATAAATAGCACAAAATGAGCACAAAATTATAGATATAAAAAAATGAAACATTTGCACTATGAATACGCAAGCGTGAAGTTGGCGTATTCATTTAATTTTGTTTATAACAATTGAAGGAGATGAGCACAAAATTGAAACAATACAGCAATAAATAGCACAAAATGAGCACAAAATTATAGATATAAAAAAATTTAACTTTTACAATATGAATACGCAAGCGTGAAGTTGGCGTATTCATTTAATTTTGTTTATAACAATTGAAGGAGATGAGCACAAAATTGAAACAATACAGCAATAAATAGCACAAAATGAGCACAAAATTATAGATATAAAAAAATTAAATATTTGCACTATGAATACGCAAGCGTGAAGTTGGCGTATTCATTTTATTTTGTTTATAACAATTGAAGAAGATGAGCACAAATTTGGAACAATACAGCAATAAATAGCACAAAATGAGCACAAAATTATAGATATAAAAAAATTAAACATTTGCACTATGAATACGCAAGCGTGAAGTTGGCGTATTCATTTTATTTTGTTTATAACAATTGAAGGAGATGAGCACAAAATTAGAACAATACAGCAATAAATAGCACAAAATGAGCACAAAATTATAGCTATAAAAAAAAATATTTTTTTTACTATGAATACGCCAACTTCACGGACCTACATAGCAAGCTATGAAAACAATTTTATTATCTTATAACAAAAGAAAAGAATTTACCTGCATTTGTGATAGTGACAATTTCTTGTAATAATTAAATAATCATGGCTCAAGTGAATTACACAAATGAAGAAATGGTTGATATGATTTTAATATTTGGAGAATGTCAAAGAAATTCTGTTAGAGCACTTCAACTTTATGGAGAGAGGTATCCTCACCGACGACAACCGAGAAGACAATATTTTAATGAAGTTGTTAATAAATTGAAAACACATGGATCATTTAAACTGAAAAATCGACGTGCAAGAAGAGGAAATGAAGTAGATAATCATCGAGATGATGAAGAAGAAAGAATATTAGCTTACATTAATTACAATCCTGAATTGTCGGTGAGGAAATTAAGTAGAGAATGCGCGGTATCATGGTGGAGAGCATTCAAAATTTAAAAAAAAAACATAGTTTTAATACTTATAAGATGCACATTAGTCAATCTCTTAGGGAATATGACTATGATCGTAGAATAAATTTTTGCAATTGGTTTTTACAAATGTGGCAGAATTGTAACAGATTTCATCATAAAAATTTATTTTCTGATGAATCATATTTTTCGAACAATGGGTAGGTTAACAGAAATAATGTAAGACGTTGGGCAACCGAAAATCCCAGAATACTGAGAATATCCAGGCATCAAGAAAGATTTGGTTTTAATGTTTGGCTGGGAATAATTGGGACCAGAATTGTTGGCCCTATTATATTTCAAGGTACTCTGACAGCAGAAAGGTATTTACTATGTTTACAAAATGAAGTGGAAGATCTGCTGGACGACTTACCTATTGTCAACACCATTGGCATTCCAACAAGATGGAGCGCCAGCTCATAATGCAAGAAATGTAGTGGCCTATTTAAATGAAAAATATAAAGATAATTCTCCAAATCCTTGGCCGGCACGATCTCCTGACCTTACGCCACTGGACTACTTTATTTGGGGTCATTTGCAAGACAAAGTATACCGAACACCTCCAACTACTTTGAAAAATTTAGAAATAAAAGTTAGAGCGACTGTTAGAGAAATTAATAAGAATATCCTAGAAAATGTAATGAAAGTTTTTATTACGTATAAGAAAATGTATAGAAAATAACGGCGGCCATATTGAGCATTTGTAGTTTTTCACATTTACTGTTTCTGTTTTGGTATCGTTGTGAACATGCTAAAAAATAAAAAAATAATACCTCACGCCTAATTTTTTTTTAATTTCTTCTTTTCTTTTGTTATAAGATAATAAAATTGTTTTCATAGCTTGCTATGTTTTATTTTGTATGGAATTTTATTAATACATATTTTGAGAATAGATGGTTGCCATTTTGAAATGGTGAAAGTAAAACTATGATAATTTGGTATCATTATGAAGAAAATTTTATGTAAATTCTGAAAAAAATATAAAAATACCGATTCCCTATGCTAGTTTTAAAGTTGTACCCATTTCCGCTAAAACCGGAAGTGATAAAAAATTTTTGCTATGTTCATCTTATGACCCCTTTGTCTAGTTTAACTTTGCTTATTAACATTTTTTTGTATCTCTAAAAATAAACCAAATATTCGTGGTGCCCGGACTTACACCAAACACCTGTATATATATAACTTAAATTTCTTTATCGATATATATATATATATATATATATATATATATATATATATATATATATATATTGTAGTGAACTCAGCGCTGAACTCCAACGCTAATCATCAAATGTAATAATTTACTAGTTATTATCAAAATTATATATATATATATATATATATATATATATATATATATATATACGAGCCCTGTCCCATATAAGTTCACACACCCAATTTAATTCTATTAATCATCAAATTTTGCTGCGCAAAAATAAAACAACTTAAATTTTTGCTACTATTATGTTAAATTAACAATAAATAAACTGAAATACAACGGAAATATTTAATCTTATTTTACTTATTTAAAATATATAAGAATTAATTGATTTACAGGAATACAAACGATTTGTGCTAATTACATTTCATTGTAATTACCATTCTGTAACGTCACCTTTTCTTTCTATAACGGCTTTTATACGTCTTGGCATGGTATTTACAAGATTTTTGCATTGTTCTGGAGAGAAATTATCCCAGATATTTTGTAAACGAGAACGCAATTCTACCATAGTTCTAGCTGGATGTAGTCGTAACTGTTTTTTCATAATATGCCACAAAGTTTCTATTGGCGACAAATCAGGGCTGCTGGACGTCCATTTTAAAAGTGGGATGTTATTATCGGATAGCCACTGTATAACTTTTTTTGCTGTGTGGCAAGCAGCCCCGTCCTGTTGGAAGATGTACTCGATGTCAGCATTTTTGAAATTCTCTATTGTGGGTTTTAAATATGTTTCTAAGGTATCAATGTATTTGGAAGCATTCATAGTTCCTTCTAAAAAGTGTAGTTTTCCTACTCCTTTTGCTGACATAGAACCCCATACCATTACTGATGCCGGAAACTTAACTTTTCTTTTTAAACATCCAATGTCATAAGCTTCTTCCCGGGTTCTTATAACCCTACGGCGACTATCACCTACGCATACTTCAAATTTTGCTTCGTCACTCCAGTTTACAGCGTACCACTGTTCTATAGCCCAATTTTTATGTTCTCTTGCCCAGATTAATCTATTTCTCTTCTGTTTTTTGGTCAATAAAGGTTTTTCTTTCGCCTGCAAATTGTAACCACGTTAATTTTTCTAAGTAACAAATATGAGATCAACACTGGCTACCTTATAAACTTTAAAACCCATCTTGCTAGCTGTTCTGTGGCAAGTAGTCCTAGACATTTTTCTTCCTGTGGCAGCAGTCCATAAAGCACTCAATTCACCATAACTAGAGCGGCGATTTTGCTTTATTATTCGTTTTAACGCTCTTTTATGGATTTCCAAAATTCCAGAGTTTCTTCCTGGTTTAGGTTTTTGCGCAGTGGAACCGCTTGCTTTATATCTTTGAACGATACTTCCAATAGTATACCTTGATAAATTGATAATATTTCCAATTTCCGAATATGATTTTCCAGAATTTGAAAGAGAAACTATTATTTTTCGCACATCTTGCGAAACTGCTTTCCCTCGAACCATTTTAAGTAATATTTTGAATACGCAATTAGTTAACAAGTCACTTATAAGCTTATTCAATAATATAGAAACGTCAAAAGCTTCAATTGTTTCAAAACATAAGATCTGAGTCAATGATATCGCGATTGCCTGATTTTTTAAAAAGCCTTGTCCAATGAATCTTTTTTAATTTTACATTTACAATGATAGAAACATTTTTATTCATTGAAATGAATGAAATAAATTAATGAAAAATAAATAATTTAGTCAATACTGGTAAAAATATTGCTGTTACATCATAATTACAGTGAAAGTTTTAAGATTTTAAGCAAATTAGGCAACTGTGTGAACTTATATGGGACAGGGCTCGTATATATATATAACTTAAATTTCTTTATCGATCGATTGGGTTTTTAAAAAATATTTATTTTTGTGAATACAAGTTTATGATACTTTAATATGATAATACAGGTTGCGAAATACAGACTAGCTGAACTAAAGAGTTACACATGGTTTTATACTATTGTAATATGATATTGTCACGTTCTGTCACATCAACACTTGTTCGTTTGCACTATAACTCCTCCCTCCTCAGGTTCGAGCCTCCTGGGGGAGTCGAAGTTCGATGCCTTCAGGGGTGCGAGACTACCTCTTCTGCATGACTAGTTTCCTCTAGGGTTTGTATGTTGATTGGATTGGCATTTGATGGTGATTTTTTCCTCGTTTGGGAAAACAGCTAGGTACATGTTGATTTCTGGAATCACTTCGACATGATTTTCTATTAAGTATATTTTTGTACAATGGTAATGACTCGAAGTTTGATTTTGGAATATTTCTTCTTCGCACATCGCTGAGAAATGGGCGTGATATTTGTGAGGACACTGATATATTTTTGCTTGAACGCACATATCATTCAGAGGCACGATTTCCTTATCAGATTTAAGAAGATATTTCGTATTGGGGATAATTGTAATAAATTTTGATTTGTATTTGGTTGGAATAGGGTACATTATAGTAGAGTTCGAAAGTTTTTTCGAAATGAATGGGGGTGGAAATGAAATAGATTATATGAGTTGCTTTAATTTTACAATTTATTTTTAACAAGGACTCGAAGTCTAATAGGTTCTCTTGTCGGGGTTCAAATGGTAACTGCAAGAGATAGAATTTTGATATTTGTTTTAGTTCTGCTAGTAGCTCCATGGGGTGTATTATTTTAGGATGCAGCGTTCTTAGCTTACAAAGGTGATTGAGTTTTCAACGACATTTAAAAATAAAATTGTATAATATAACAAGTTCATCGTAAATGTTTTTTTTTTCATACAGTATACTAATGTGCGTACTGTTTATTATTTAGAAAAGTTGTAAAATTTTGGATTTTAATATTTCTTCGTTGTGCTGGATATCTGAGATGGTTTTATTAAAATTTTGAATAATTTGGTGGTTCACCGAATACAAAAGTTTGAGTTGATTTTCCAAATTATGCTCGTTTTTTTTTGCATGCTTGCAAACATCTAAATTTCCGGTGATTGATTTGAATATTTTCCCCAATCCATCTATTAAGCCACGTTTAGTTTTTTGATGATCCGAGTGAAATCCGATATTATTAATTTTAGTGTCACTGTTTGTCCCAATAAATTCTAATTTTTTTTTATTATAATTCGTTGAAATACTGTGAGTTATTTGATATGGTCGATTTTAGTGTTGAGTATTGTGTATTTAAATCGATGTACTATTTTAGAAGAACTTTGAGATTGCAGTAGTGTATGAATGTGAGTCGTCTTTTCGAGTTTGGCAGGACCGAGATTGATGGGAAGGATTCCGAGGTTTTCTGTTATGTTCCTAATTATTGTTCCGTGTCCCAATGCGAACAACCTAGAAGTGGTTCAAAATTATAAGTTTTTTGTCTAGGGCGTTTAATGTTAGAGAGGTGAATGTTCTCTGTTGTATTACCGTGGGTGGTTTTTATTTTTCCTGTTTTATGATTTTTATTAACTTTTGTTAGCTTTTCGGGTTTATATTTGTTTTTCGTTTTTTGTTGTTTTTGTCTATTTTTCATGTATATCTTTTCGGGGATTTCGGGCAATTCTTCTCTATTTGCATTACATTTGTTTATTACCTTTTCTTTATTCGTTTGGATTTTGTCTCTAATTGATTCGTAAAGTAATTTAGTTTTATTCTTGTGATTTTCTATATAATTGTTGATGAGCTTTTTTTCGAGGTCGAGATTAAATGGAGAGTTAGTGTCTAAATGGCCGGTAATAATTTCGCATGGTTTCAATTTTGTGACTGAATGAATTGTGTTATTATATGCTAATAACGCATAATGTACTTTGGATTCTATAGGCTCAGTTTTGTATTCTTTTTTATTATTAAATAGTCTGATATGTTCTATAAGGGTAGAGTGAAAACGTTCTATAATGCCATTAGATTCTGGATGTTGTGAGCTTATGAAATGTATGTCGATTTTGTGTAGTGTCAGCAATTCTTTTACGACTGAGTTTTTGAACTCTAGCCCGTTGTCTGAAATAATTTGTTCTGGAATGCCGTGATGTGTAAAATATTTTACTAGGTTATTACAAACTTCTATGCCTTGTCCTGATTTTAATTTGTATGCTTGTGCATATTTTGAAAATGTATCTACAATAGTTAAGAATTTTGCTTGTTCTAAGGTGATGCTGTCTATATGTAAAATTTGGAAAGGTTTCGTAGCGGTAGGGGTGATGTTTAAATTTACATTTAGGGGTCTCCGATCGTATTTTGTTATTTGACATATTTCACAGCTATTAATAAATGTTTGAATAGATTTTCTTAATTTTGGCCAATAATATTGTTGTTTTATGCGTGCTTCTGTTTCGTCGATACCGCGGTGATTAGTTTTGCCACAATGGTAATTCGATATGATTTGTGTGATTTCTTCGTTATCGGTAACGTCTCTTAAATATTTTGTACATTTTACTAAATTTAATTGAGAATTTTTGAAATAATTTTGAAGTATTAGACTGAATTTCTCGTATAGTTCATTTTGGAAATAAATGTGGTATTTTACTTTTGGCACTATGTATTCTTTAATGAATGCAATCATTTCATCTTTGTAATTAAATTTTGAAAAATCTACTTCCAATCGTAATTTTTTATTATCGTATAATTTTGTAATTTTTACTTGTTTGGGATTAAAATCGACTTCTGTTATGATGATTTGATTTTTGCCATAGTTTACAGGGCATTCTACTATTGGGATTCCGACAATAGGATTTTCTTTACTTGAATGTATTGTGATATCGCTATCGCTTGTGTCGTCATCGTTTATCTCATTATGATGTGAGTCACCTACCTCGACTGCAAGGGATTGAGTATCGTCGTCTTTATTATCTGTTTTATTTTTTAACTCTGTATTAAAATTTTCTATGATTTTATAAAAGTGTTTCATGTTTTCTGCTTCGTTTATGTTTAATTCGATCTGGGGAATTTCGTTTTCGGGGAGTTTGTATACAGTTATTAGTATGTCAGTGTTATCGAATATGTATTTTAACATTAATTTAATTTCGGTCCAAACTTGGTTGTCATGTCCACATGCAATTTTTGGTATAATTAATTTTTTTATTTTATGCTACAAACAGAATTTTTTCAAATTTAATAAGGTATAGAATATGTCTTGTTTAGTGGGTTTATTGTAAAAGCTATAATTTTTCTTTATATTAATTCATTTTTTTCATTTGTTATTTAACTTGAATATAGAACAGACGTGTGATATAATCTCTTTCCTTTATAGTCAGGACTATTAATGTTCATCGCATGAAAGTTGGGCTGATTATTATAGAACTGTTTATTGTTAAGAATACATGGGCGGTCATACATGCAGTAATCTAATATATACAATTCACATTCCTTTTGACCTGTTATCGGCGTCCTCTTGTACACACATAGCTTCATCAGCGTCGGTTTGGTCCTCTAGGACGTGTTCGCCTAAGTGATATAAAGTACACACTGTCATTCCAATCACAACAATTATCACAGGCGTGCATTATCATCTAATAAGATAGACAGGAGAGGGAGCAGGAATAAGGTCATTCCCAAGTCCCAGACTTGGGCAGGTGCCCCACATATTAAATGCGGCCTAACACCTCGTGGGTTCCGGTACCCCTATCCGCAAAAGTATGCACCCAGTGCAGGGACGATTTGCTGGAATACGGCTCTCGTGAATAGTCACTTCGGAGCCACTAGCGGTACCGTAGCCACCTACACATGTCCCAGACATGTTGAGCTCCCAGAGCTCCATACGGGTCCCAGATCAATTATGAGAGCTTAGCTTACAATCGACAACGTACACATTGTCATTCTAACCACAACGATTGCTACAGGCGTGCAATATACGATAGACAGGAGGGGGGATAGGTATATGGTCCGTCCCAGACCTATGAGAGCTCAGCTTACGCTCGCACGTAGGTTTTCATACCTTACATGGAACTCAGCCTCGCATTTGGTGTTTCTCACACCTGGTGTTTCACTACTAGCCGTATCATAACCGCCACTACATGTCCCAGACATGTTTGGGTCCCAGACCCATTGCGAGAGCTTATAGCTTACGGCCATAAGCAGGTCCCAGACCTCGTATGGACCTCAGCCTCTCACTTGGCGTTTCTCTGCTATGTACGCTAGCCACCTTTAGAGTACACGACTCTATGGACCCAGGGTTGTCCCAGGCAACCCTTCGGATAATACCAATGTATAATACATCACATATACCATGCGTATCAAATACACAAATAATGTACAACATAACAATGAAGCGTCTGGTGGTCCACACCTCAACGCCATACCTGTACAACAACTGGAATAACCGTGAGCATTACCACTCACCTTTAATTATGGCAAACTGCTTGTCTGATGGACCCGATCACACACAGATCCGCACGGCACTGTAGTCACAACACAACTAAGGGTCGAGCGGTCGGGGGATGGGGTAGGTTATTTTGTTCAAGTGTTTATGCCCAGAGTCTGCATTTCTAAACCAGTGGCGCGCGGTCGAAAAGTGAATTTTACATTCGGCCTATCCTGATTATTTCCTCGTCCTCGAGAAGGCATTTAAAGTTTATAAATTATTTAATTATCAGTATTTGAACCATGTTCTGATTCCAACCCTAAGTCTTCATCACTCTCACCGCTTTCACAAGACGAGTCCGAAGACATACCTCCTGGAGAGGTCCACGGCTTTAACTTGTCGACGGTCACTGTATTTTCGTATTTTACCCGGCGGCTTCTCTCTGATCCAGGGAGGTCGCAAATCACGTATCTGTCATTCGGCAATACTTTCTTTACTATGAAAGGGCCCGCGTATGGTGGTTTTAATTTCTTACTCGTACCCTCGCCGATAATTTGCTTCTCGAATACTACTAAATCATTTTCTTTATACAGGGTGGGGCAGAAAAACCTATCCGATTTCAAATCCCTTTTTCTCAAAAGAGGGAGCAGGTAGAGTAGTGGGGTAAAAACCGTTAGAAAGCCGGTTTTATGCCATTTGTCAGTAGTCAACATGCCTTGGTCTGGTGAACATCGTGCTTTTGTTATTGAGCGGTTTATCGAATGCGGCGGTTCGATAATTGCTACACAACGTGCTTTTCGAATTCATTTCGGACTCGGGCGTCATGATCCTGTTTCACATCACGCTACGATTAAAGTGTGGGTGTCAAATTTTAGACAGACGAGTTCAGCATTGAAAAAGAAGTCGCCTGGACGTCCCAGGACAGCAACAGGACCTGAAAACGTGGCCAATGTGAGAGCCGCTATTGTTTCATGCTGGAAAATTTTCTTAGACCCAAAATGGAAGAAAATGGCGTGGAAAATGTGTGGTTTCAACAGGATGGGGCAACCGCCCACACATCGCGACGATCAATGGACATTCTCAGGGAACTGTTTCCCGGTCGCCTCATTTCCCTGAGAGGTGATCTTGGCTGGCCGCCGCGCTCACCGGATCTCACTCCATGTGACTTCTTCCTTTGGGGTTACCTCAAATCGAAGGTTTAACAGCATCGACCAAGGACCCTTCTTGCTTTACGAAGGGAAATTGCTCGGGCAATTGAAGAAATTCCTGTGGAAATGACGGTGAAAGTCATGGAAAGCTACCGCGAGCGCCTAAATCAGTGTATCCGCTCCCAAGGACGACATTTGAGTGATGTGCTTTTCAAAACTTAAATTTAAAAATGGCATAAAATTTGCGATATGTTAATAAAAATTTTTTTTGACAAGTTGAGTGGTTTTAATTTTATAACGTTTTGAAATCGGATAGGTTTTTCTGCCCCACCCTGTATGTTCTAGCTGACTTTCGTTTTTTTATCAAATCTTTCTTTTTGCAACATTGAGTCAAACAATAATTTTTCGGCCACTTGTTCTCGCTCTACATTAATATCACGTGAACGTGATTGCTCTACTTGGATTTCCGCCGTTAATAATGAATTTGTTAATGGACGCGGTTTATATCCGAAAAATAATTCACTTGGTGTTTTACCTGTACTTTTACTGTACATATGATTCATAGCGAATTGTACTTTTGCTACGTAATCTTGCCATTTGTCAGCATCTTCGTAACTAGCCGACAACGCAGAGAGTTCTATTAAATCGCTCAACTTGACCGTTACTTCGTGGTGTAGCCACAGCATTTTTAATATGTTTTACTCCCGTGTCTTGACAATATTTTAAAAATGATTTTGATGTGAAGGCCGTACCTCTATCCGATATTATTCTTGTAGGTACACCATATGTTCCGAATAATTTATTTAAATATTTGGTAACTCTTTTACTATTGGTAGATTTTACCGCTTTGACAAAGACAAATTTTGTGAAGGCATCAACAACAACAATTAAATGCGTGTATCCTTTGAGTGATTTTGGAAAAGGGCCTAAATGATCTATATGTAAAGTATGAAAAGGTATTGGAATTTTCTCAATCGGATTTAAATATCCTTCTTTTTTTCCCGCCGGTATTTTATTATAAATACATGAAATACAGCGCGAAATGTATTTTTGCACGTACGTTCTCATCTTTGGAAACCAGTATGTTTCACATAGTTTCTTTAATGTTTTCTCTACGGAAAAGTGCCCCATTTCGTCATGTGCACTGCGGACAATTTGTACACGTAACCCTTTTGGTACTACCCACTGAATACCTCGCGTTGTGATTCTATATACTCGTCCATCCCGTAAGGCATAATTTTTATAAATATTTTTATCGTATTCGGTTTCAGGAGTTCTTGAAAGTATATTATGAATTTCGCGAACCTATTCATCGGTTAATTGGGCTGATAACACCCAATCCGCGGTTTCTATTCTAAAAATTTGTTGTTCCTCTGCCGGTTGTTCTGTAGTTTTCGGATTACGACTCAAAGCATCTACATGACTCATTCGCGCGCCAGGTCTGTATTCTATGGTAAATGTAAATTCTTGGAGGTCTAGCCACCAGCGTGCAATTCTCGGTATTAAATCCCGTTTTGAACAAGCAGTTTTTAGGGCATTGCAATCAGTTACGACTTTGAAATTTATACCGATTAAATATACTCGAAATTTCTTTAAGCTTTCAACCACCGCCAATGTTTCTAGTTCATATGAATGAAATTTTGTTTCACAACCGTTTGTTTGACGACTGTAGTATGCGATAGGCTGTAAACTACCATTGTCCTGCCTTTGGAGTAAGATACCTGCTGTGCCAAATTTACTCGCATCGGTATGTACTTCCGTTTCGCCACGAGGGTTATAAATAGCCAAGATGCGCGTTGAATTAAATTTTGTTTTAATGTTTCGAAAGAATTTTGTTGCTGCACCGTCCAATTCCACGTTTCCGTTTTCTTTAATAGTTTTGTAAGAGGCTGTGCTACTTCAGCATATTTATTTACAAATTGTCGGAAATAATTTGTTAATCCGATAAACTGTCTGATATTATGTACATTTTGCGGTACTGGGAAGTGTTTTACGGCTCTAATTTTTACTGCACCCGGCCGTACGCCGTTACGGCTAATTTCAAAGCCTAAATAATCGATTTTAGTTGCAAAAAACACACATTTACTAAGTTTTAATGTTAACCCTTCCTTTCGCATTATTTTCAAAATTATTTCCAAATTTTTAATTCCTTCCTCAATAGTTCTTGACGGTATTAATATATCATCGATATATGTCATAGCTATATTATTTTTATATGGGCCTAAAATCTTATCCATCATTCTCTGAAAAACACTGGGAGCATTTGTGAGCCCAAATGGTAGCCGATTAAATTCATATTGTCCGTCCGGTGTTACGAATGCTGTTTTCAATTTTGAATCTTCCGCGATGGGTATCTGATAATAACCGGAAGTAAGGTCAAGAGTTGTAAAATATTTACATCCCCGTAAACGATCAAGCTGATCATCTATTCGTGGTAACGGATATTTATCTTTAATAGTAATATTATTCAATTTGCGATAATCTATACAAAGATGCATATCACCCGTTTTCTTTTTCACTAATAAAACAGGGGAAGCATATGGTGAATTTGATTCTTGAATGATGTCATTATCCAATAATTCTTTGATCATTTCTTTTACTTTCTCGCGTTCGTGGTATGACATGCGATAGGGGCGATATGTTATGGGTTTATTATCCTGTACGTTAATTTCGACTTCGGTGGATGTTGTATATCCGATTTCGGTTAAATTTTGAGCGAAACAGTCACGGTATTTATTTAATAATATTAGTAAATTTTGCTTTTGAATTGCATTCAACGTTGCAGAATTTATTTCATCCGATTCGAAGGGTTTAAGGTCTTCGAAATTTAATTTTAATATTTGTAAATCATTCTCCGGTTCGGCATGACATGGTTGTCCGCGGGCAATAACTTTATTTGTTTTTACAATCAAATCGTTATTAGAAAGATTTGCTATGGCTATTATACCGTCATTGTCACGACCTATTTTTGTTACACATCTTGGCACGCAATATTCGTGATCCTGAATTAATCTAACGCTCGTTTCTACATAAATATCGCCAAAATAATTGTCGTCTTTTGAATACACCTTTACGTGACTGACGTGATGCGCGGGAATGACTGAATCTTCTCGCGGCCATAGTATTATTTTATTTACCGCCAATTTCTCCGTATCAATTTTATCCTGATTTACTATACGTAGCGTCTTATCGTCCTTAACAATAATTACACCGCGACGCTCAGTGAACGGCTGTTCAACGATAACAGGAATATCTTGAATATTATTTGGAACAATTTGGAAATTGACTGTTGCCGTCACCTCGTCGATTTTTATTTCGGCTTCAGTTTCGCCTAAAGTATTTACCGTCCCGGATCCATAACCCTTAATTAATTTTATTTTCCCCGTGTCGTACTTCAAATTTAATAATTTTGATGTAGCGTGCGTCATAGTGTTACAAGTGCTTCCTAAATCAACATACGGTTTCACTGCTTGTTTATTAATAACTGTATCAACAAAGTATTTTTTGTTTGTGTCCGATGTAATATTTATAGTTAGTACTCGATCATGATAAGTATGTAATGTATTTTGATTTACCTTGTTTGGTTTGTTATTGAATTTCGGTCTTGTACTTGCATCCTTTTTGTTACACTGCCGGGCGAAGTGTCCTTCCTCCTGGCACAGGTAACAAACCGGGCGTGACGATTGCGGGAAATTATAGCCGGTCGTTCTTTTAGGGATTTTCGGTTTCCCGGGGAAAAAATCGATTTCCTTTTGCAGTGATTGTTTTGAGAGTTGAAGTTTAGTGGTTTTGCGTCTAATTTACTTTCAAATGCTTGTAAGAATGACAATAATTCGCTGGGTTCACTGAATCCTCCGGCTCTCGCTGAGGATTGTATATGCGCGTCTCTTATACCACCTATTAAACACGATACTGCGTCCTTCCCTTTTACACGACAGGCCGTTAATAGAACTAATTTGTCATGATAATATTTCAGATAACTCTCATCACTTTTTTTGTGACGTTTTAGCATTTCTTCGAGCTGATTGCAAAAATCTTTACTTGATGGGAAGGCTCCTCTCAACAACTGTTTCCATTCGTTCCAAGTGTAATTCACACTTGGAAGCCCGCGGTACCAAGTTCCCGCCAAACCGCGCAATTTTGATGTGGCGTGATACACTAACACTTCTTCACTCCACCCGTACACGCGCTGAAGCTCTTCACATTTGTTTAACCACCGGTCAATGTCTTGTTCCCGATTTCCGGGCTCAAACACTGGCACTGCATCACCACCAAAATTAGAACCACGAGCATTAGGTGTATTACACAGTCTTTGTTGCATAGTAATCACATTTTCGGTAAGTTGTTTAATAAGACTCGTGACTTGAGACAACTCGGATTCCGAACCCGCCTCCGATGGCGCTACCGATACCGCATCATGTCCCGATGGCGGATAAAAACCAATTTCCGATTCGGAATCGTAGTCAGAATGCGAGGCAATTGCAGCGCGTTCCATATTTAATAATTTTCAAAGACGAAAAATAATTAAATCAATAAGATTGTACAAAGCACAAAGTACAAAGCACAAGTATATATTTCTGGACTGCTCAAGAAGACAGTTTCACAGAAACTAATTTGAAAATACTCTAGCATAAAAGATCTATTCGAGATGAAGGAGGTATTGTTTTAATTTACGAGAATTTTGGGTTGACATTTTTAGGGTACATATTCCGTTACTTAAATCTAAACAGTGCATGTTATTTCCGCTCAAACCGAACAACTAAGACTCAAGGGTCACTTAGGGTTTGACATTTTTCAACCAAATTTATTACCCCGCACGTGTGAGACTACAGGCTGGTCGATGGGTTTTTCTTACGGTTTTATCTTTCTTAAGTGTCACTGAGTGCAACTTTCAACAGACATAAAAAATTATACATTCCTAGAAGAGATGACAAATAAACAACATAATGAAGATAACGCCATAACGTCAAAGTTTGTGAATTGTATATTTTTCTATAACAAAATATGTATTGTTTTGTTTAAACAATGCCCAACATTATTTTGATTCAGATCCCACTTCTGAGATAAAAGCTATAAGTTTTCTTTATATTAATTCATTTTTTTCATTTGTTATTTAACTTGAATATAGAACAGACGTGTGATATAATCTCTTTCCTTTATAGTCAGGACTATTAATGTTCATCGCATGAAAGTTGGGCTGATTATTATAGAACTGTTTATTGTCAAGAATACATGGGCGGTCATACATGCAGTAATCTAATATATACAATTCACATTCCTTTTGACCTGTTATCGGCGTCCTCTTGTACACACATAGCTTCATCAGCGTCGGTTTGGTCCTCTAGGACGCGTTCGCCTAAGTGATATAAAGTACACATTGACATTCCAATCACAACAATTATCACAGGCGTGCATTATCATCTAATAAGATAGACAGGAGAGGGAGCAGGAATAAGGTCATTCCCAAGTCCCAGACTTGGGCAGGTGCCCCACATATTAAATGCGGCCTAACACCTAGTGGGTTCCGGTACCCCTATCCGCAAAGGTATGCACCCAGTGCAGGGACGATTTGCTGGAATACGGCTCTCGTGAATAGTCACTTCGGAGCCACTAGCGGTACCGTAGCCACCTACACATGTCCCAGACATGTTGAGCTCCCAGAGCTCCATATGGGTCCCAGATCAATTATGAGAGCTTAGCTTACAATCGACAACGTACACATTGTCATTCTAACCACAACAATTGCTACAGGCGTGCAATATACGATAGATAGGAGGGGGGGATAGGTATATGGTCCGTCCCAGACCTATGAGAGCTCAGCTTACGCTCGCACGTAGGTTTTCATACCTTACATGGAACTCAGCCTCTAATTTGGTGTTTCTCACACCTGGTGTTTCACTACTAGCCGTATCATAACCGCCACTACATGTCCCAGACATGTTTGGGTCCCAGACCCATTGCGAGAGCTTATAGCTTACGGCCATAAGCAGGTCCCAGACCTCGTATGGACCTCAGCCTCTCACTTGGCGTTTCTCTGCTATGTACGCTAGCCACCTTTAGAGTACACGACTCTATGGACCCAGGGTTGTCCCAGGCAACCCTTCGGATAATAGGAGACTACTAGTTTGCGACCACAAACAAATAATACCAATGTATAATACATCACATATACCATGCGTATCAAATACACAAATAATGTACAACATAACAATGAAGCGTCTGGTGGTCCACACCTCAACGCCATACTTGTACAACAACTGGAATAACCGTGAGCATTACCTCTCACCTTTAATTATGGCAAACTGCTTGTCTGATGGACCCGATCACACACAGATCCGCACGGCACTGTAGTCACAACACAACTAAGGGTCGAGCGGTCGGGGGATGGGGTAGGTTATTTTGTTCAAGTGTTTATGCCCCGAGTCTGCATTTCTAAACCAGTGGCGCGCGGTCGAAAAGTGAATCTTACAATTGTAATAATTTTCTTTTGTTATTAAGTACAGTATATATTTTTGTGGGGTTTTTAAATATACTAGGTTATGTAGTTGAGGATTTTGAGTTTTTAATGTGTGTACGTTATTAAATTTATTCTTGAAATTTTTGGCAATACCCGATGACATTTCTAAATCTTTGCTCACGCAATGAGCTAGACTAGAGTCGGACGGTGCGTCGAATAGATTGCCTATTACTTCTACGATATTGTCGTTATTGTGATTAAGGTAATGTTTCTTATCTAAATAGTCTTTGTATAAAGCTAGTGGAGTGTCATCTAGTTGTGTTTGTAATTGTAGGTTTTGATTATTTTTAGTTTCTACAGGTATACGGCTTAAGGCGTCGGCATTGGTGTTAAGTTTGTCTTTCTTATAGATTATCTCATAGTCGTATTCCTCTAATTTGAGGCGCCATCTTATTAATTTTTGGCTACATTGTTTTAACGAGAATAGCCATTGCAAGGGTCGATGGTCTGTATAGATTTTGAATTTGCGTCCTAGTAAGTATGTTCTAAAGTACTGAGTCGCCCAAATAATAGCTAAAAGTTCTTTCTCGATGGTGGAATAGTTTATCTCAGTGTCGTTCAATGTCCTGCTTGCATAAGCTACTGGTAGGTCGTTGCCTAGGCCACCTTGAGATAGCACGGCTCCTATTGCTACTTGGCTAGCGTCGCATGTCGAGTTAAATTCTTTATCAAAGTCTGGGTATTGGAGTAGCGGTCATTAGTCAGCAAATTCTTGCAATTTTCAAAACATTGTCTGTACTCAGGGTCGTTAATGTCAATAACTGCACCTTTCTTTAAGCGTTTAGTCAGCGGTTTCGTTATTTTAGCGAAGTCTTTAATAAATTTCCGATAATAGCCTAAAAGTCCTAAGAAACCTTTAATTTGTGTTGTAGTTTTTGGAATAGGAAAATTTAGAACGGCTGAAATTTTGTCGGGATTTGGTTTCACGCCATCAGGGGTTACAATATGCCCGAGATATGCTACTTCTTTTTTGAGGAATTCGCATTTATCTAATTGTACTTTAAAATTTGAATTTTTCAAACGATCGAAAACTAATTTTAAATTTTGAATATGTTCTTGAACCCTGGTGCTAAATATAATAATGTCGTCGAGATAAACGAGGCATTTTTCGTTTACTAATCCTCGCAGAACATTGTCCATAACGCGTTGGAATGTCGCGGGCGCGTTTTTTAAGCCAAAAGGCATACGAGTGAATTCATAATGCCCGTCTTCCGTATTAAATGCAGTTTTTTGTATGTCTTGTCTGTCCATTTCAATCTGGTGGAAGCCAGATGCTAAGTCTAACGTAGTAAAATAATGACAACGTCCAAGTTTGTCTAGTAAATCAGTTATATTTGGTAGTGGATATTTGTCGTTAATGGTCTTTTCATTCAATTTCCTATAATATACCACTATACGCCACTTGCGTTTACCGGATGCGTCAATCTTTTTGGGAACAACCCAAATAGGCGATGACCATGGAGAACATGATGGTCTGATAATATTTTGATCTAACATATTTTGTATTTGAGAACGTACCTCTTGTCGGTGAATTTCAGGGTATCTATAAGATTTTGTGTAAATAGGAATTTCGTCACTTGTTTTTATGGAATGTTTAATTTGATTAGTAAATGTTAAATTTTTGTCGTCTACGTGAAATATATCAGAATATTTGTGAATTAATTTAGAAATAGCTGATTTTTCTTCTGAATTCATGTGATCTGACCGAATTTTTGAAATATCAAATTTTTTTTTCTGATTGAATGAAATTGAGGTTAGGGGATGAGTACGTGAATTTTGATTACTTTTTCAGTTTTGGGGTCTAAAGTTACGTTATTATCTGAATGATAAATATTGTTCGTATTAATTGTATTTTCGGAATTTTGATGTTGAATTTTTATTTGGCAGGTGGGTGTTATCAGTGGCGGATTTACGCATAGGCACAGTAGGCACGTGCCTACGGCGCCAAATTTTCGGGGGCGGCAAATTTTCAGAGCGGCAAATTTTTTAATCAAGGTTAATCCATCGATAGTCATAATTTGAAGTGTGACTAGAATTAGTATATAATATTCACTACAAATCGTAAAATTTGAATGTAAATTACAAGTCATAGGTAACCACATTGAAATAACGACGATAATTGAATTTAAAGTTGACACTGAAATGCAGTGCTTTTGATGGAGCTTAACAGTAGTTTCACTGAACAAGTAGAAATTATTATCATTAAAACTTAACACATGTTTGAAAATGAATATGTTATTCTCTGATGTTTGAGATATTTAAGATATTTATTAAAAAAATAAAAACTATGAAACACCAGAATCATTATTGAGAAATCGCACGTAAAATGTTGCAGTCTCAAGAAAAAATATATTTTTGACGTATCACGCACATGCGCAGTAAAGTTAGAAATAGCTATTTAAAAAAATAAAAAATAAATATTTCATCACGGCATATTACCCATTTCTGGGTGTGCCAATCTGCTTTGTAAGATTTAATTCACACACGATCAGAAAAATGATTACTAATTTATTTTACCCGAAATATGTAAAATTATATAAGAAAAAAATGTGTAACATTAAATTGTAGACAATTAAACTTTTCTTTCGGCCTTATTTTAAAAATGAAATGAAAATTACGAATCTAGAGATAATGAAGTAGGACTTAATGAAAGGGAAAATTTCCGAATTAATACTTTTCTAGTCATTATAGACATAGACACATTAATTGCTGAACTGTATAAAAGAACAAAAAAGCATATGTAGACGTAATTAAATGAAAAATTTCAAACTAATAAAAATTTAAAAATTATCATTGCTCGATTTAGAGAAAGCAGGAGAGAATTTGCGTTTGCTATTTCCTGAAGATCTACATGAAACATTTGTTTTACAATTAAGACATTTGAGATCGAATTTCGCAAATATAGATACAAACAACAAACCCTTTTACATTATGTCAGTGGTTGCGAGAAGATTTGCAGTGCATTTATCCAAACATCGACAGTGCTCTTAGAATGTTTATATGTACTGTAGCATCGAAATGCACAGCAGTTATACATTACATATAACATTATATCTCGTCCTCGTCTACTTTATTGTATTGTTTATTGTAAGAATTTGCTTTATAATATGATTTTGATTTATTTGTGTTATTTTACGACACTGGCATTCTTGTTTATTCTTTATTCACATTATTCTTACGAAAAAGTGGATATCATTATACATATATGTACATTGGTTGTACGTTATTGTTTTAGTAGAGAAAAGCTCAATACCACCGACGTATATATAGGAGGGGGGGGGGGGGTTAGGGGGTTCAACCCTCCCCCATCGGTTATATTTTGCCACGTTTGATATTAAGCTGGATATAATTTTCTTACAAAATTGGGGGATTATGTACCTACTTAAAATAAAAACCAAAAATGGGCCACAATGTCGGTGGAAACACGATTGCCAGTCGTCCCGTATATACGGGATTGTCCCCTATTTCAGCTAACATTTGAGTGTCCCGTAAAGTACTGTTCGGGACGCCCAATTGTCCCGTGTTTTTTGAGGAAAGCAATTTGACATTTAATTATTATACATTTTATTTTGAGCAGTTCAATAGAATAATGATATTGCTACTACTCAGTAATATAATATTTTAATTTAATGCAACATTGTATTTTCTATTTTTGTAGTTATTGCTTATGCTCCCATCTCGCATCATAAAGTCTAGTAGAAGGGGCAACTATACGCTTTTGGAGCGTACATACGCGTTTTTGTCATAAAATATGGATTTTAATTTTTAAGAATTTGTTAAATTTGCTTCATTGTAAAGAACTCTATATTACCTTACAATGCATTAAAACACGTTTGACCTTGAAAATTTTCAAAAAATCGCCTGCGGCGCATACTTTTTTTATCATACATTTTTCATCCAACCCTACAAGAAATCCCCCCCCCCTCCATAAGAAACCAATAGCTATTTTAGTGCTCAATACGCATTTTACTAAAAAAGGGGGCGCATTTTATCTGTGCCTATGGGCGGCAAAAGTATTAATCCGCCCCTGGGTGTTATAATTAAATTTTTATTCAAATATGAAATTACTTTTACTGATTTTAAGTTATCTAACCCTAATAAAAGATCAAATTCATCGTGAAAATTGAATATATGATATTTTAAACTTGCATTTTTTTTTAATTAAATAATTTTGGAATAGGTACGAGTGTGCTATAATTTTCGATTGATGTTCCATGCGCAGTTGAGATTTGGAATGGGTCTTTAAAAATGGAATTTTTGTAATATTTATGCGCTATGGTAGGTTTTATAAAGGATTTCGTACTTCCTGTATCTATTAAAACTTTCAGATTATTTTCTGGGAATATAATGTACGGTAATTTACTTTTATTTGTCAAGTTCATTAGTTCGATTCTGGGTAAATGTGTTCTATGTGTTCCGAGGCTGCAACGTCTAAAAAATTATCGTCATCAAAATTTTCGGGTTTTTTTTGAATTTTCGTAGTCATTGTTATCAATTAAAATTTGGTCAGTTTGTTCTTGGGTATCGTCGAGATTGTAATAAACATATGGGTCATCGGCAGGTACAGCTGACTCGTTGATATTAAATAATTCTCCCGCTGTGTTAGCGCGGTTTTGTCCGTAGTGGTTTTGTACCTGTCTGGATGGGCCAGATGTAGGACGGTGTTGGACTGTATTTCGCGTGGAAATACTCATCGGAGTAGGGCCAGGAAGGTTTTGTCTGATTTATGGACCTTGCCGTGGTGTTTGTGGTGTGTATTGTCTTGGTTGTTGTTGGGGTGTATATTGTTGTCTGTATGCTGTTTATTGCATAGGTGAATGATATGGATTTTTATTGGGTGTAAAATTAAAATAAGGTGTGGGTTTCGGAATATTATATCTTGTTTGGTGTGTTTGTGGTTTTTGATTTAATTTGTGTGTATGCTGATTAGTATTTTTGGATTTGGCATAATATTCAAATTGGAAATCATTTGCTAGCATACTTAAAGCTGAATTTAAATCTGCGGGGTTCTTTGCCCTCATTAATTGGCCTATAGGTTCTTTTAAACCTTTTAACAAAACGCGCAAAGCATAATGTTGGAAATAATCAATCATTACAACGGATGCTTCGGCAGCGGCATTTGTTGAAATACAAGAAATTTGTAAATTTAATAGGTGTTGTAAACGACCATAAAAATCAAAAACGTTTTCATTAGGATTTTGTTTTAATTCCGTTATTTCCATATTTAATGTGAACCAGTCACGTTTGTCTGAATAAGCATTTTTTAATGCTGTTTTTAAATCTTCCCACTTTTCAATTGTGCAACTTGCAATATTGATAGCTGCTTCACCTTTTATTTTCGCTAATATACTACTCATTAAATATTCGTTTTGGAAATCTGTTGTGTTTGTGGTGTTATAAAATTTTGTAACTAATTTTTCACAAACACTAATAAATCTAGAAAGTAATTCACGTTCCCCATGGAACTCTGGCACCATGTCCAAATATTCCTTTTTTAATACAGGGGTTACCATGTTTAATACTGGCGTTCGTAAAATTATATTTCTAATACAATTTCAATTTAAATTAATTATACGATCTTCTATTTCGAGATCGGAGTCTGATTCGGAATTATTTGAATCTGATATAGATTCTGGTTCTCTGAATGACATATGGTACTCACAAAAATAGTAGTGTCGGCTTCATGTGCCCTGAAGTCGTACACGGTCTCGAAGTTGAGGCTGGAGTTGCACTGATGTCCGCTCAGCTTGGCTCGCTCGGCTCGAGAGATGTTTCTTGCTTCTGATGTCCCCTCAGATGCAGGATACGGTGATCGAAGTATAAATATGTTCGAATTGCCAAATTAATCACGTGAAATCAGTGAAACAATTTATATTCGTTAAATTGTTTTGACAATCCTACCGACTGCGCCATTTAAATTTCTTTATCGATCGATTGGGTTTTTAAAAAATATTTATTTTTGTGAATACAAGTTTATGATACTTTAATATGATAATACAGGTTGCGAAATACAGACTAGCTTAACTAAAGAGTTACACATGGTTTTATACTATTGTAATATGATATTGTCACGTTCTGTCACATCAACACTTGTTCATTTGGTTAGCACTATAACTGATATATATATATATATATATATATATATATATATATATATATATATATATATATATATATATATATTGTAACGTTTTATTTATATGGGTGAAGTGTAAAACTCAGACAATTATTATTAATTAAAATAATGCCATTATTAAACGATAAATGGTTAAGAATAAATATGAAACAGATAATAAAAGTAACTAGCAATATGATTAAATAATTATAAACACTAAGAATATTATTGAATACTTAAACACTAAGATTATTTATTTAGACAATATTTATATCACTATATTTATTTATATAACTACATTTATTTATGTAAACAAGACATAGACTGTTTATTTATATCACTAACTTCATTGCTCGTTGCTTGTATATATCAGACTATATATCCGCTGTCATTCAGATGGTATTTAAACAACCCAATGTCCTTCTAGAATTCTCCGGCGCATGTGTTATGCCGTCGTCGGGGATTGCATCATCGCTCTTGTACATTCTTTCAGTGGCGGTGCACGTATACTCTTTTCTCAGGGGCGCACGTCACAATATATATATATATATATATATATATATATATATATATATATATATATATATATATATATATATATATATATACATATATATATATATATATATTAGTGGACCCAGCAAATATCTCGCTTATTTATTAAGTTAGTAATTTCTTTCATATAACATGATTTATACAGCAACATGTATGCTACTTGATGACGGATGTACATTCATGATACCATTTCCGGTTTATTAGTAATTAATATCAACTTTGAAATTTCAAATGGAACATACTATATTTTTTTAAAATTTGACAAGTACATCAAATTTGCTTTACAAAGATGTAAAATAATCCTTATGTTACATTATTAAAAAGTAAAATGGCGGGCACTTTTTTATACACATAGTCGAATAGAGAATAGTGAGCCGTGACTATGGCTTGAAATAAAACAATGAACTAAAACAATTGTAACTATTATTATTAAACGAAATTTTTTTTTGTCATAATAATAAAGAAAATAAGAATAAGGAACACTTAATAACAACAAAATGATTTTACAACAAATATTCAAAATGACTCCCAGCCTCTTCAATACATTTTTCACAACGTTTTGAAACAGAATAAGTAGCCCTTTCTATTTGGTCTGCAGATAAATATTCAATTACCGCTTCAATTTTATTCGTCGGTTCGTTTCATGTGTTTACTGGTATAAACAAAATCTTTCACGTAGCCCCATAAAAAAAATCAAGTGGGGTCATATCGAAAGAACGAGCAGGCCACCGAATTAAACAATTTGTTCCAATAACACGTCGCTCAAATGTATTAAAATATCAACGCATCTTCTCGCGTAATACATAGGCGAGCGTCTTGTTGAAATTACATATCAAGCCTATTTTCAAGTGGAATTTCAAAAAAATCGTATAAAACATTATTTAAAAATTCAGCATACAATTTAGCCGTCAAATTTTCTTCATAAAAGTAAGGTCCAAAAATTTTGTTTTTTAAAATCCCACACCAAACATTTATTTTAAAACTAATCTTGTTTCCCGAATTTCATGAGGATGTTCCATGCTCTAATAGTGGCAGTTTTTATTATTAAAAAGTCCATTTCTAGAAAAACTAGCTTCGTCAGTCCAAAAAAAATTTGCGTAGAAGATTGGATCGCTACGTTTTTTTTCCAAAAACCATTCACTAAAGTTACGTCTACGTTGATAATCGCCGGGCAATAGTCCTTGTCCTGTTTGTATTTTATATGGTCTGTACTTGTGTTTTCTTAAGATCCTGTGAATTTTAAAAATGTTTACTCCTGTCTCAACACATGCGTCGCGAACGGAAATTTTGGGATTGGCCTCAAAAAGCGCAAGTACATTAATTTCCACATCATCTCCATTTAGGATATTTCTTTTTCTTCTTTCAAATGAACCTGTGGTTCGTATTTCATTTACCAGTTTCACAAAAAGCGATTCACTTGGATGATGGCGATGTGGATATTTACTGTACTTAAATGGCAGTGTCATAGTTTAGTGCATCAACAATCTGCCCAGTATGCAACAAATTCGAAGAAGATGATCTCTACCACTTCTTTGTGTCGTGCCCAATACTATCACCAGTTCGCCATCACTACCTAAACAATTTGTTGCAACCAAATCTCGATAAGGACAATTTTTACAGACTTTTTTGTCAGGAAAAGATAAAAATATAATAAAAAGATTATATTATTACACAATAAGTGCAATAAAATTAAAATATTTTGTTCTAGGTGAATAGTGCGTTGTCAATAACATTTGTTTACCACTATTGATTATTGTATGTGGGTAAATATATTTACTCCCATTTAATTTGATTATATTAGATTCGTAATAAATTTCAAAAAGGGAAAATGTCTCGCTACTACCGTATAGGGAAATGTTTTGTTTAAAAATTAGAATATTATGTATGTATATTATAAACATTTTTATCCCTACCTACACTTTACCACGTAAACTTATATGGTTATTTCTCCATTATTTTAAATGCAAACTTCTATTATTATTACTGTATATAATGGGTTAATTTTTTTACCTCTATTAAATTGATTAAATTCGATTCTTAATAAATTAGTTTAATGTTTACTTACTCAAAATTTAGAATATTATGTACGTATATTATAAACATTTTTGTATTTAAGCACTTTACTATGTAAACTTATACTTTTTCATTATTGTATACCACTATCACTCTTTGTATAAGCTTCCATGCTTTTAGCAAATAAATACATGTATTATTATTATTATTATTATTATTATATAAATAATAATAATAATAATATTTTACTAATATTTTTGTAATAAAATTTAAAACAGAAAAGATTGTTGAAATTGATTGCCTTCGAAATTTCAAAGATCTCGTTGCTGGACTTAGAGCCATGTAGGGACCCAAACAAGTACTCAACGGAGATAACCACCAAGTTCCAGTTAGTTCAGGAAAGACGATATACCGAAATCCACGTAACTACTTGGTAACAGTACAACAATTAATTGAGCCCTGTGGCATGCATTCGCATACCAACGCAGTTTCAGGTGGCCTGGCCCGGTACGTGCACCCCGTAAAGGCAGAACGCTGTCTAGAAGCCCACCGTTTTCAACGCCTAGATTTGATAGGGTTAGGGGCCGGTATTGTGTCTGGCCTAATCCTCAACGGCACGACCGAGCTATCGACCACCATCAGTGCAGCCATGATGACAATCTGATGATGATCATCAGATTGTCAGGTTGCACCGCCATCGTCGACTTCGAAGAAAATACGGTCAAGCTACTGCCAGAGACCGTGTGCACGTATACGGACCTATACTGTTTCGACAACATGGCTGGTGAGGTGATGTGGAACGCTAAAGTCAATGACCGATGCTCTGCTGAAGAATTCGACGTTTTGTATGAAGGGACCGTGAACATCCTTACGGTGAACCAGACCGAGACGAAGTATGTCGTCATCGAGGGCCATGATATGGTTTTTGCACTTCGACTCGTGCAGGTGGAGTTGCCAATGAACTATACTATTCTTTTCTATACTGAAACGAGCGCGCAACCGTCCCTTATGTTGCGGTATTGTGACCACTGCGGTAGAACGGAAATGCTGTTGTGAAGGGAATAGCTCTCTCTCTCCAATGCATGGAACTAAGTGGCAAATGTACGTAGCAAATGAAATTTAAAAACAAAATGGTTGTTTATTGTAGTGCTTATGTGTGTAACAATGAGTGGGTTCCAACAAAACAACATTCGTTTTCATAAGTAAGTACATAATTTAATAATAATTTACTGATATATCCAATATTAGGGTTAAAAATTAAAGGTTATATTTCTGTTTTGTTATTTTGTTACACTCCAAGATTTTGTATAAGAATACACACATTTTGTTAAATATTATAGCAATTAATTAATTTTCTATTTGTTTGAAGATTTCCATTATCTCGTCCTGGAATTAATAATTTGTGGATAAGGGCAGTACGACATGAAAATTTGAAGCCTACTATATATACATTTATATGCAGTGAGCACTTTACATGTGATAGAATCATCGGCAAATAAAGAAATATTTAAAAAAGACGCTGCCCATCCATTTTCAACTTCCCAAGACATCTGCAATCAAAACCAAAGCCTGCACATGAAATTAGAAAAATATTTGTGAAGCATCAAACTCATGTTTTGAAATGAATAAAAATAATTCTTATGAAAGTTGGACAAATATTTATATGAGTATTATTAGGTAATTGTTTGAAGGTTTACAGGTACCACAAAATGTATTAGTTATTCAGCCGTTTAAGGACGTTGCTGTGCAAACTTGCTCCCGAATTATAAAGAAATATCATCCTGATATGAAATTGATGTCAACAAAAATTAAAACCTTGCAACAGAAAGTATTAAGAAAAATAAAATAAAAAATAAAAACAATGAAAGACTTGATATATAATCTTAAAAAGAGAAATATTTCAAACAGTAACTTGGAAGAAACGTTGATGAATAATTTTGAAGGTTTGTCTTTAGAATTATTAAAAAATGAACTGAAAAATTCACAACCAAAGAAAACTCATAGAAGGTATACTAACCAGTTGAAAGAGTTTTCTCTTACTTTATATTTTTATTCGCCCAAAGCATATGATTTTATTAGAAAAACTTTGTGTTTGCCACATCCTTCGACTTTGAGGAAATTGTTGTCGTCACATAATTGTGAAGTGCAACTATTTGAATGAATTTGCTCTGATTTTTGATGCGATGGCGATTCAATCACAAATTGTTTATGAGAAGAAAACTAATAAACATTGTGGGTATGTTGACTTGGGTGGCGTTGCAACTGTTGGTAGTCAAGAATTGGCAAGAGAAGCACTAGTATTCTAGATTGTATCATATACCACTAATTTTAAATATCCAATTGCATATTTTTGTATTAATAAAATTTCGGCATCTTGGCAGAAGCAATTTATAATGTTAGCATTACAGAAACTTAAAGATGTTAATATTCTTGTGCGATCTTTAACTTGTGGTGGATATTATTATATTAAGACTTTCCAATTATTGGGTTGTAGTGTAGATCCATTAGATATACATCCTACATTTAAATTATCTACCACACATCAAAAAGATATCTCAAATATCGGCAACGAGGTAGATGTGTTTTTTTTTTCATTTAAGATCCCTGTCATTTAATTAAATTATTAAGTAATGCTGCAGCAGAAGTAAGCGACTTGAATTCCCCTCATGGGAAAATTAATTTTAAATCTGTAAAAAAAAAATACATGAACTACAAGAATCAGAGGATCTGAAGTTCGCAAATGCACTATCTGGAGTTCATATAAATTTTCATGCTAAAAAAATGAAAGTGCGTCTTGCTACGCAAGTGATTAGTAGCAGTGTTGCTAACGCGATAGATTTTTTAAGAGCTTCAGATCATGAAGACTTCCAAGGTAGTGAAGCCACAGTTGAGTTAAAAAAAAAATGGACAGAATTTTTGATATAATGAGTTCTAGAAGCCCATTTGCAAAAGGCTATAAGTCGCTATTAAATTTGCCAAACTATAGTTACTGGAAACAAATCTTCATACAAACAGCAAATTATATCATATCATTAAAAGTAAGGAGCTGCTCCATTTTACAACATCCACGAAAAACATTTGCCCTTGAATTTCTCATTAATATAATTAGCTTCGAAAAATTAGCTTTATATTTCTTAACTAAATCAGAAAATCCATTTAACTATTTTTTGACATATAAATGCTCATAAGATCATATAGAGAATTATACTTCCGTGCATTAGATCGCGGGGTGGATGGAATAATAACCCCAATGTTTTGCAATTTAAATGGGCGCTGCGAAAATTATTATTTAAAAATAGTGTGGAGCCAAGTGTAAACGAAAATTGTCTTTTTAATAATGATTTTGGTTTAACACCGGTGTTTGATTTGGGGGAATCCAAACGAAATATTAATGAAAACCAAAAACCACACAAGCGATTTTTTAGACAAGGAGCTGGAGAAATTATCCTCAGTAGTAAATTTTACTACACTCTCATTCATACAAGAAAATATATTATACTATATAGGAGGTGTAATTGATCGAAAAATCGCTAATAAAAATTCATGCGTTCATTGTCACGAAATGATCATGACACAATGTAGAAATGATCATGGTTGTGTTGTAAATATGAATAATTGTGAAAGTTTTACAAAATTTGTATCTAATGGATAATTATTGTGACGTGCGCCCCTGAGAGAAGAGTATACGTGCGCGCCACTGAAAAAATATACCAGAGCGATGACGCGATCCCCGGCGACGCACCAGCTAGAGGTTAATTACGCCGTGACCTCATTCTTTTGTATACAGGTCATTGTCGCTTCAGAGGGTTCTAGAAGTATATAAGCTGTATAAATACCGGCCGAAAGAAAGCGGAGGGACAGTCTGATATATATAAGCAACGAGCAATGAACTTGGTGATATAAATATACAGTTTACCAGTTGTTAACATAAATAAATGTAGTTATTTAAATAAGTGTAGTGATATAAATATTGTATAGATAAATAATCGTAGTGTTTAAGCATTTAATAATAATCTTAGTGTTTATAATTATTTAATCATAGTGTTAGTTGTTTTTATTATCTTTTAATATTTAATCCTTAATTATTTATCGTTTAATAAACGTATTCTTTTTTTTATTAGGGCGGACCGACTGCTGAGGTCATTTGCCGAGTATTCTTTTAGTTAATAATATTTGTCTGTGTTTTACACTTCACCCATATAAATAAAAACGTTACAATTCGTGTCAGGTGTGGGGTTGTTAAACTATGAAGAGTAAATAAATAAAAATAAATAAAATGGCGACTAAACAAATAAAATTAAGTGAATTAAAAGTAAGTGATCTCAAGAGAGAACTGAAAGAACGAGAATTAGATAGACAGGACTGAAAAGCGTTCTACAATCTCGTCTGTGGCAAGCATTAATCGCTGCTGGTGAAAATGCTGACGATTACTTATTTGACGTATCCGACATTGGTAAACAGATAGAAAAATTAGAACAAAGATTAGAGGAAAGTTCTAGAAAAGCAGAAGAAAGTTCTAGAACATTAGAAACTAAATTAGAAGATAATTCTAGAACATTAAAAGAAGAATTAAAACAGGAGATGGCAGAAAGTTCTAGAAAAGCCGAAGAAAATTCTAGAACATTAGAAGAAAAGTTAATAGAAAGTTCTAGAAAAGCCAAAGAAATTTCTAGAACATTAAAAGAAGAATTGACAGGAACATTAGAACAAAATTCTAGAGCATTAGAACAAAAAGTAGAGGAAAATTCTAGAAGTTTAGAAGAAAAATTAGAAGAAAAATTGGAAGAAAATTCTAGAAATTTAGAACAAAAATTAATAGAAAATACTGAAGAAGGCCTCAAGAATTTAGAAGATAAGTATGACAAGAAGATCGAAGAACTACGAGAAAAATTCACTAAAATTACATCGTCGTCAATGTCAAATTCCGATGTAGTAAGGCCAGGACTACTAGAAGAAGAAAGGAAATTAGTAAAATCTGATACTTCAAAAATGCACATAAAAACACCGGAATTTGATAGGAAGTCTGCGTGGACGAATTATTTAAAACAATTTGAAGCGGCCGTAAAAGCGAATAATTGGACGCCCGAGGAGAAGGCTACGGCGTTGACTGACCAGCTAGTCAAGCGATTGGATATGCGGTATGGAAATGCGCATCTGAAACAGGTATACCAGACGCAATTAAGAAATCGGTATCAGAATCCAAAAGAAAGCCTGAAAGAATTTGAAGTCGACGTAGCCCGTTTGGTTCGTCTTGCACATCATACATCTCCTGACAGCGTTTTAGAGTGCTTGGCCACTTAATCATTCATTTATGGAGTTCGAGACAACGAAACTCAGCAAGCATTGCGATTTGCCCGTCAAAAACTTTAATTGACGCACTCTCATATGCATTAGAACATGAAGCTGCCAAACAAGCTTCACGATATCAATCACGAGTGCGAAATATGGATGCTGAGAGAAAGGAAAACTCTGAAGATCCAAAAGAGACAGTGCGACGAATCGCAAGTGAAGCCTTTACCGGAAGAAAGTAACTCCGCTGTTGGAATTGCGGTGAATTGGTCCATCCGCAGAGACTTTGCAGAAAAATGCAAAAGAAAACGGAATCGACAAAAGAAGACAAGGAGTCGGAAAACTAAATCGGGTTGATGCGAAGGGGCAACTGTCGACCCGTAGTCTAGAAGCCCCACAATCCATCAGTTATGTCGCATCCCTTCATCATAAAGCCAATAGCATCTACGTGGACGGCTCTATTAATGGAAGGCCACTGAAAATGCTACTGGATACGGGTGCGACAAAGACTATAATTAGACCCGACTTGGCAAAGAAAACTGGCAAGACGCATCTTCAACCAACTAAGTGGCGATTACGCACAGCGACGGGAGAACAAGCTACCGCATTAGGAAAAGTAAATGTCACCATCTCTATTGGAAACACCTCCTTTAAACATCGTGCGCTGGTAGCTGAAGTTGAAGATGAATTAATACTCAGTATGGACGCATGACAAAGCACGGTTTTAAACTTGACCTGAAGAATGGAGTGATGATGGTCAATGAAGAAGAACTCATATTAAATCCACGAGACGACAAGGCTGTGCGTGTACTAATGGCCGAAGACGTTACCCTCCTAGAACGAAGTGAAACTATCCTGGAGGCACGTTAAGATGGTAGTTTCTGTGAGGGAAGTATTGTTATGCTGGAGCCCAAGAATGATGATGCCAAAACTGGCACTGGAGTTGTTGGAAAATCACTGGTCAACCAGGTAATTCCAGTTCGAATAATGAACGTCAATTTCTATTCTGTTGTTCTGAAGAAAGGAACAATTGTAGGAGAATGCATGGCAGTATCCTCGATTATCCGAGCTGTAAAGGCCAAAGGAAACCCATCTCAGAAAGTTCCGGACACGTTAATCAATCAATTGACAACATCGTTTGAAGAATTGACCGCCGACCAGAGAACCAAGGCGAAGGATTTAATTGGGAGGTTTCAAGATGTGTTCCAATATGAGAAGAAAGCCAACGGAAGGACTAATGTAGTTCACCATAAAATAGACACCGGAGACGCAAGACCCATCCGTCAACCAGCAAGAAGACTACCGCTGGCGAAGCGTGAGGAAGCAGAAAGAATAATCAAGGACATAAATATGGAAGGTGTGATTGAACCTTCAAGCAGTCCATGGGCTTCACCTGTGGTGTTAGTGAAGAAGAAGGATGGCTCTACACGATTTTGCGTCGATTATCGTCAACTCAACAACGTGACGAAGAAGGATAGCTACCCGCTACCTCGAATAGACGACACATTAGACACTTTGGCTGGCTCAAAGATTTTCTCTACTTTGGATTTAAAGAGCGGTTACTGGCAAGTAGATTTGGATCCAAAAGATAAGGAGAAGACAGCCTTCACTATTGGTACAGGACTCTGGCAATTCACCTTAATGCCGTTCGGACTCTGCAATGCTCCTGCAACGTTTGAACGACTCATGGAAACAGTATTGGCTGGGCTATCTTGGAAAACCTGTTTAGTGTACCTCGACGATATTATTGTGGTTGGTAAGACATTCGAAGACCACATGAAGAATTTGGAAGAGGTTTTCCAGAGATTGAGGAAGGCTAACCTGAAACTTAGCCCGAAGAAGTGTCATCTGTTTCAAAGAGAAGTTCATTATCTTGGACACGTTGTTTCCGGTAAGGGTATTGCAGTTGACCAGGAGAAAATAAAGGCTGTGAGAGACTGGCCAGCACCTAGGGACAAACACGAACTTAGAAGTTTTCTTGGTTTGTGTATCTATTATCGACGATATGTACCTGGATTTGCCAACATAGCCAAGCCACTGACAAGGCTTACTGAAGAAGGAAGAAGATTTATCTGGAAAATGGACTGTAAAGCTGCATTTAAAGAACTAAAACATGCTTTGACAAGCGCACCCGTCTTGAGTTATCCTTTACCTGAAGGAGAATTCATACTAGACATAGATGCCAGCAACGTCGGAATTGGTGGCGTTCTTTCCCAGATACAAGACGGGCATGATAAGGTTATTGCCTACTTTAGTAAGACCTTGTCAAAACCAGAAAGGAATTACTGTGTGACCAGAAAATAACTCTTGGAAGTCGTGAAATCCGTGGAACATTTCTACAAATATTTGTACGGAAGGAGATTTTTGATTAGAACTGACCATGCTGCATTAAAATGGCTGCTACAATTCAAGAATCCTGAAGGTCAGGTGGCTAGATGGATTGAAAGACTACAGGAATACAATTTCAAAATCGATCATAGGACGGGTACCAGCCATCGTAATGCCGACGCATTGCCCAGAAGGCCATGCCAAGATGAATGCAAGCATTGTAGTCGACTGGAAAAGAAACATTTTACCGTCGCCAGGACAACAGTAGTCGATGATAATTGGCAGCCCGATGGACTACGCGAAGACTAAGAAAATGACCCGAATTTGAAAATTATACTGGAATGGAAAGCAGACGATAGCAAACCAGTCTGGGAAAACGTTGCACCACACTCACAGAGAGTAAAATTGTACTGGGCGCAATGGGACTCAATGGGGATTGAGGATGGCCTGTTAAAGCGTTTGGTGGAAAATACCGATGGAACTGAGAAGAGAACTCAGTTGGTTATTCCTAAGAATAGAATACCAGCCGTGCTGAAAGAGATCCATGACGGATCTGGAGGTGGCCATTTTGGAGTCAACAAAACATTAGAAAGATTGCGCCAGCGATTTTACTGGGTTAACTGCAAGGAAGACGTTAAAGACTGGTGTAAGAAATGTGTGATTTGCGCTGGAAGCAACGGTCTGCATATACGGCGAAAAGCTCCAATGCGTCAATACAACGTGGGCAGTCCATTTAAGCGCATTGCGATTGACGTGGCCGGGCCATTTCCAGAAAGCGAAGACGGAAATAAATACAACGTGGTTGTCATGGACTACTTCACCAAATGGGTTGAAGCCTATCCATTACCCAACCAGGAAGCCACCACGGTCGCCGAAGCCTTAGTCAAAAAGTGTATATGCCGGTTTGGTGTACCACGTGAACTTCACTCCGACCAGGAAAGAAATATCGAGTCTGCCGTTTTCCAATATATCTGTAACATATTAGGTATTAATAAAACGAGGACAACTGCATTACATCCGCAGTCCGATGGCATGGTTGAACGCATGAACAGAACGATCAACCGATATATGTCGAAGGTAGTCTCCAACTACCAAAGAGACTGGGACCGACATCTTAATCTGTTCTTAATGGCTTATCGTTCATCCGTGCATGAAACCACAGGGAAAAGTCCTGCAAACATCTTATTTGGGCGTGAGTTGCGCCTGCCATGTAACTTGGTGTTCGGCAGTAAACCTGGGGAAGATCTGGCCGGGGAAGATTACGTAACGGCCTTACGGAGAAGAATGGACGATATTCATGAACAAGTCCGCACAAACACTCAAGCTGCCAGCGACCGAATGAAGGACCAGTATGACATAAAGGCAGAAAAAGGTGGATACCAACCAGGGGATTTAGTGTGTCTTTACAATCCTCAAAGGAGCCGAGGTTTATCACCAAAGCTACAAAGAAATTGGGAAGGTCCATATGAGGTCGGTAAGAGAATAAACGACGTGATATACAGGATTAGAGAAACACCAACAGGGAAGCCGAGAGTAGTACACTTCAATCGGCTAGCCCCATTCGCTGGTGACAACAATGAAGACCATCATGGAGCAACGGTTTGTCGGATCATAACTCAGGAACCGACTTTGGAGACTTCATGGAACAGTATTCCTTTGGTCACAAGGCGCGGTATGGCGTGACGACAGAAGAACATCGAGACCTTGTTACGGTTTAAAATTGATGTGGTGACATTTTGCAGCATAATATTTTGCCATATATATACGTACCTTCCTATCATCTAAATCTGGTTTCCCACGTCGTATTGTTATTATTATTTTGTCGATCCTTCGTGTATGTTTATATTTCTATCGTGTTTCGTCCAATAAATTCTCTCTGCCTTCTTATTGTAATTATATTTCAAATGTTCCTATAGTGTTAATTATGTAAAATATGTTTCACTTTGAATCTGTAACTTACCTAAATCCCTTTTCTGGCTATTTTCGCCCTATTTCTAAATGTATTCTTCAATAGTTTATTCTTTAGCGACCTACAAGGTTATTTGTTGACATTTCTTGACAAGTTTTAGTTGTAGCTTTGCGACAGCGGCGTGCGTGAATTGTTTTTATTTATTCTTTTTATTTTGTGGTTTTTTTAGCGCCATCTTCATCCGGTAAAAACTTTTGGGTTCCGGAAAAAGTTTTTGAGCATCGTGTTTCTGGAACAGTTGTCTTACGGGGTGGACGTGTTTTTTTTTTTGAGTTCGTTGGCACGTGGCTGATTATCGGCGTAACGCGAGTGGAGTTCTCGATCGTCGTTTGAAACCAGTGTTGGTCTCGCAATTGTGCGGATTTATACGACATCGGGGGTTACTGAATGACTTTCCAGTGTTGGATATTGTGGTGGATGTCTCGTGTGGTGTCACGAACACCCTTTTGGTTCCTGGAAGTCTCTCTCTTCAGAGGATTTGCGAACTCTGCCGTCAGCGTCACCATTCTTGCGAACATCTCCAGATGGTGTGGCGCCGCTTGCCATCGTCCTCATCCCGTCGACCGACTGCCGTCTACCCCATCACCATTCCTGGATACCTCACCGCCACTGTAGATAAGTTGCAGACTTTTTTTTGTTCATATGAATAACTCTTATTGTTGTCTACTGAAAGCGACCATTTTGTTCATATTCTTGAAACGTTATTAATTATTTGTGTAGTAGGTCGTCATTATTGGACGACATATCAAGTTTCATCGTTATTTAAGGTCATTGTGCCTAACACACGATATAGTAATTTTGTCTAGTTTTGTCCGTCGCGAATTGTCCGTCGCCCGTCTCAACTGGCTGTGAATTGCCCTGCGTCGTATGGTTGGCCAACAATGGACGTTTGTAGATGTGTATCGGGTTACGGGCGTATTCGAGTCGTGTAATTTATATTTATATTTTATTTTCATAGTTAAAAATTTATCAAGTATACTGCATCGTTGCAGATCCATTTTAGTTTTGTAATTTACAATCTATGTATATACAACTTTTCTTTAACGTTTATTAAACGTACTTTTATATTTTTTCTTGAAACTTTTGTTCTATTTTAGAAAGCCTTAACATTGTCGTTTTCAGGCCACAACAGATCACGGTAGGTATCAGTATATTGCGTTTTCGTAATTTTCACGTTAAAAATTACGTGGCGCCCATTTAACGCCTTTTAGGGTTGTTCACCAAATTTTACCCTCTCCCTCCTCCACTGTTTAAAAGCTGGCGGCCGCACACCAAAATATCTAGGGTGCGTAAAGTTCCTAATCGCTCACGCAGCGGTTGCACGTCACAAATTTTGGCGCCCAACGTGGGGCCTTAAACATAAAAGGGCCTTGTTAATTTTCATTTTTGTTCTATTGTTGGCTCCATTGTTGTCTCCATTGTTGCCTTCATTGTTGTGCCCATTGTTGCGGCCATTGTTGCGTTTATTGTTGCAGTCAGTGTGGGCACAATTCTTAAGGCCATATCGTTAGAGGGCCATAAAAGTTAAAGGGCATTTTTTTTATATAATTTTCATTGTCGTGGTCATTGCTAAGGCCATCGATTGTTTATATTTCTTTTTTGGGTTGGAAAAGAAAGGGAAAATTCTTTAACGGTTTTTTTTTACAATTATTTAAGTTGTTTGTTTACGTTTGGGTTGTTTGTATTATATTCATTGGGTACCGTAAGTTTGATTTTCCTTGGTCATGATGGAGCCGTCTCGTTTGAGTAGAGATGAACTAGAGTATGAGTTGAATGTCCGAAGTCTCTCAAATACTAGTCATTTGAATGTTCATGCTATGCGAAGAGAATTGGTAAAGAGAATAAAAGCTGAAGAAATTGGAGAGTTGGTCAATGTTCCTAGCGTCGCGTTGAATCCGTCAGAAGAAGTTGGCATCTGTACACAAAAAATTGTTGAACTTCAAGGATTAATTGCAGATTTTAGTGGAGCTACCTCTAGCAATGAATTTATACGTTATAGCACAAAAATTCAACACATTCTTTCCCGATTAGCCAGAATTACGAGTAATGATGATGAAATTAAAGCGTCGGTGAGACAATTAGCTGACCGAATTCGCGCTGAAGAGTATAAGTTAATCGAAAAAGCGGATTTGGGCGACGAACGTCAACAACTGAAAGAGGCGAATACTAAAACCGATAATTCTGCTGTTAGTATACCGGTAAGTCATAGGAAACAAATTCCTGTTGCCCAATGGGGTATAAAATTTTCAGGAGACAGACACGAAATGAGTGTCAATGCCTTTCTAGAAAAAGTAACAGATTACCAAGTTTCTCGAAACGTATCATCGGCAGACCTATGTAACTCCGCAATAGAATTGCTGGAAGGACCCGCCCTCACTTGGTACAGATCGGTAAGGTCAAAAATAAATTCTTGGGATGATTTTGTCATACTTCTGAAGGGAGAGTATGAACCCTTCGACTACGGATTGGTATTATGGGAAGAAATTCGCGCACGTACGCAGGGAAGCGAGGAGCCAGTAGGTGCTTACATGGCGTGTATGATTAATTTATTTAATAGACTCCCTAAACCGCCGACAGAAGAAGAAAAATTGCAAGTTCTGCGACGAAATGTTCTACCGTATTATATTAAGGGCATCGGATTGACTAAAATCAAGACTGTTGACAGCTTGCTGACGGTGTGCAAACAACTGGAAATCAATCGGAAGATGGCAGAAAAATTTCAACCTCCACCATCTACTAAGAAAAATTTATTGGAACCCGACTTAGCCTATCACTGTCGTACACGAGCTGTCAATGCTAGTGCTGCTGAAGCACCAACGCCCCCTCGTAGGAGTTTTAGATGTTGGAATTGTCAGGAGGAGGGACATCGAGCCCGAGATTGTGATCGGACAGAACGAAAGAAGTGTTTCGAATGTGGGAAGTTATGAGTTACAAAAAGAACTTGTCCCAAATGTTCGGGAAACGGACAAGCGAGACGCTAAATGATCGTACGGCATCTCTCGCTAATTCAAGTCCGGTCAAACAGATGGAATATGAGAAAAAATTGGCAGTGGTTAATTTTATTATTTCCCATTTGAGTAGAGACGAGCGACCGTATTTAGAAATTTCTGTTCTTGGGTTTAAATTTTTGGGTCTCCTTGATTCGGGGGCTACTCGGTCTATTATTGGGATGAGGACTTGGGAAATATTACAGGAAATGACTGGTAAGCTGGACAAAGTGGATGCGCCTGTGTGCATTATGGCGGATGGAAAAGAATGCAATAGTTTGGGGTCTGTGACGGTGCCAGTCTCTCTTATTGATCGGGTCAAGTTGATTACATTTTTGGTAGTGCCGGAAGTAACTAGTGAAGTTATATTGGGTATGGATTTCTGGTGTGCCATGGGTATTGTCCCGGATCTGAGAAGGAATGAGTGGCATTTTACAGCGACAACCGCAGCGCATGCGTCCGCTGTCATGACATCAGACTTAACAAAAGAACAACAAAATACACTTCAGACTATGTTAGAGACAAATTGGAATAGGATTACGGAGAAAATAGGATGCACAACTTTAGTGGAACATAAAATTCAGACAGATTCGGATCCAATAAAGCAGAGATACTATCCAGTATCACCTGCCATGCAAAAACACATAGATAACGAACTGGAGCAAATGCTGAAGGATGATATTGTTGAGCCTTCATCTAGTCCTTGGGCCTCACCTATTTTAATGGTGCCAAAAAAGGATGGTGGCTATCGATTCTGCATCGATTTCAGGAAACTGAACAGGGTGACAAAAAAGGATGCATATCCGATCCCATATGTTACGGGTATTTTAGATCGTTTACGAGGAGCCAAATATCTTAGCTCCCTTGACATCAAGTCTGCGTATTGGCAGATTCCCATGGATCCTGATAGTCGTGAGTACACTGCTTTTACTATTCCCGGTAGGAGACTATACCAATTCAAACGTATGCCTTTTGGGCTGACTAATGCTCCTGCTACGTGGCAACGCTTAATAGATCGTATTTTAGGGCCGGAACTCGAACCTTTTGTGTTTGTTTATTTAGACGACGTAATTGTTATTTCGGAAAATTTTGAGCAACATCTGGAGATCTTGCAGAAGATTTTCGATCGTATTTTTGCTGCTGGGATAACACTTAGTAAGGATAAGTGCCAGTTTTGTCGACCGGAGCTCCGATATTTGGGCTATGTGGTGAATAAACAAGGTTTGAGAGTCGATCCCGATAAAGTAAAGGCTATTTTAGACATACCCCCACCCACTTCTGTATCTGAAGTACGGAGTTTTCTAGGTATGACGTCTTGGTATCGACGTTTTGTAAAAGACTTTTCTACTATAAGTGCTCCTCTATCGAATTTGCTGAAGAAAGGTAGAAAATGGGTTTGGTCGGACGAGTGTCACAACGCATTCCAATCGCTGAAAGAACACTTAATAGCAGCTCCTATTTTGACTTGTCCGGATTTTTCCTTACCGTTTGTGGTACAGACTGACGCCAGCGCCTTTGGACTCGGTGCTGTATTGACCCAAAATTTTACTGATGGAGAGCGTGTTATCTGCTTCTTGAGCCGCTCGTTGAATAGAGCAGAGAGGAATTATTCAACGACCGAAAGAGAATGTCTGGCAGTAGTGTGGGCCGTAGGGAAGCTACGACCATACCTAGAGGGTAGTCATTTTACGGTGATCACCGATCATCACTCGCTAGTCTGGCTCAACAATTTAAAAGATCCGGCAGGACGATTATGTCGATGGGCAGTCAAGTTACAGCAACACGATTTTACCATTGTCCACCGTAAGGGTGAAGACCATATGGTACCAGATTGTCTGTCGAGGTCTGTTCCAATTATAGACTCTGTGAACGTATGTCCAATTTCGAGGGATGTTCCCGTTACCAAGGATGTATGGTACAGTAAGATGCGGGAAAAGATACTAGCACAACCTCAGAAATTTCCAAAATGGCGAATAGACAATGACATCCTTTTCAAATACACGCATGCGAGAATACCTGGGTTAACCACCGAAGAAGAGTCATGGAAACGCGTCGTTCCGAAGGATTTGCGCCGACAAGTCTTGAACGATGCGCATGATGTGTCCACGTCCGGTCATCCGGGTATCGCAAAAACTTATCAAAAGTTGCGGCAAAGATTTTACTGGCCAAAGATGAGGTCGGATGTGGTTTCCTATGTAGGACGTTGTGTCGTATGCATGGCCCATAAAGCCGTTCAGAATCGTCCTCCAGGGTTAATGGGATCACGTCCACGCGTTGATCGACCGTTCCAACTTATTAGTTTGGATCTCATCGGACCGATACCAAAAACCAGCAAAGGATATAGATTTATTCTCGTAGTCTGTGACTATTTCAGTAAGTTCGTACTTACTTTTCCTCTTCGTACGGCTACTGCTCAATCCATTGTAAGACATGTGGAAAATGACGTCTTTCTGATGTTCGGAGTTCCCCAGTATTTGATAAGCGACAACGGTGTTCAATTTCGTGGCCATGAGTTCAGGAACCTATGTACTAGGTATAATACGAAGATTTTATTTAATGCCTTATACCACCCCCAAAATAATCCGACAGAGAGGGTTAATCGCGTAATCAAAACAATGCTGGCCTCGTATGTTCAAGATAAGCAGCAAAAGTGGGATGTACACTTACCCGCAGTTAGTTGTGCGATTAGGACATTAGTTCACGAAGCCACAGGTTTCACTCCCTATTTCGTCAACTTTGGCAGGGAACACATCATATCTGGTCTTGAGTATAAAAACGAAGCGTTTGCAGGTGACGGCAATGTGAATTTTGACCGTCGAGATGTATTAGAAAAACGACCGCAAGGATTCACCATATTATATGACGAAGTACGAAAGAAACTAGACCGTGCGCAAGCACAAACTCGTCGACGTTACAATTTAAGACGCCGCCCGGTAGAATACCGCGTAGGCCAGAGAGTATGGCGGAGAAATTTCAAGTTATCGGATGCGGCAATACAATACGCAAGCAAATTAGCTGCTAAGTATGTCGGACCGTTCGTTGTAAGGAGGAAAGTGTCAAATTATATTTATGAGCTAGAAGACGAACGCGGACAGCAGCGTGGCATTTGGCACGTCAAAGATTTGAAACCTGGACCTAATGAAACTGAGGAAAATGGAATTTAGGGTGATGGGCCGTATGAGTAAAATTTCCGCCGGAATTTTCGTCACGAGAGGAAAGGGGGAGTTGTTACGGTTTAAAATTGATGTGGTGACATTTTGCAGCATAATATTTTGCCATATATATACGTACCTTCCTATCATCTAAATCTGGTTTCCCACGTCGTATTGTTATTATTATTTTGTCGATCCTTCGTGTATGTTTATATTTCTATAGTGTTTCGTCCAATAAATTCTCTCTGCCTTCTTATTGTAATTATATTTCAAATGTTCCTATAGTGTTAATTATGTAAAATATGTTTCACTTTGAATCTGTAACTTACCTAAATCCCTTTTCTGGCTATTTTCGCCCTATTTCTAAATGTATTCTTCAATAGTTTATTCTTTAGCGACCTACAAGGTTATTTGTTGACATTTCTTGACAAGTTTTAGTTGTAGCTTTGCGACAGCGGCGTGCGTGAATTGTTTTTATTTCTTCTTTTTATTTTGTGGTTTTTTTAGCGCCATCTTCATCCGGTAAAAACTTTTGGGTTCCGGAAAAAGTTTTTGAGCATCGTGTTTCTGGAACAGTTGTCTTACGGGGTGGACGTGTTTTTTTTTTTGAGTTCGTTGGCACGTGGCTGATTATCGGCGTAACGCGAGTGGAGTTCTCGATCGTCGTTTGAAACCAGTGTTGGTCTCGCAATTGTGCGGATTTATACGACATCGGGGGTTACTGAATGACTTTCCAGTGTTGGATATTGTGGTGGATGTCTCGTGTGGTGTCACGAACACCCTTTTGGTTCCTGGAAGTCTCTCTCTTCAGAGGATTTGCGAACTCTGCCGTCAGCGTCACCATTCTTGCGAACATCTCCAGATGGTGTGGCGCCGCTTGCCATCGTCCTCATCCCGTCGACCGACTGCCGTCTACCCCATCACCATTCCTGGATACCTCACCACCACTGTAGATAAGTTGCAGACTTTTTTTTGTTCATATGAATAACTCTTATTGTTGTCTACTGAAAGCGACCATTTTGTTCATATTCTTGAAACGTTATTAATTATTTGTGTAGTAGGTCGTCATTATTGGACGACATATCAAGTTTCATCGTTATTTAAGGTCATTGTGCCTAACACACGATATAGTAATTTTGTCTAGTTTTGTCCGTCGCGAATTGTCCGTCGCCCGTCTCAACTGGCTGTGAATTGCCCTGCGTCGTATGGTTGGCCAACAATGGACGTTTGTAGATGTGTATCGGGTTACGGGCGTATTCGAGTCGTGTAATTTATATTTATATTTTATTTTCATAGTTAAAAATTTATCAAGTATACTGCATCGTTGCAGATCCATTTTAGTTTTGTAATTTACAATCTATGTATATACAACTTTTCTTTAACGTTTATTAAACGTACTTTTATATTTTTTCTTGAAACTTTTGTTCTATTTTAGAAAGCCTTAACATTGTCGTTTTCAGGCCACAACAGATCACGGTAGGTATCAGTATATTGCGTTTTCGTAATTTTCACGTTAAAAATTACGTGGCGCCCATTCAACCCCTTTTGGGGTTGTTCACCAAATTTTACCCTCTCCCTCCTCCACTGTTTAAAAGCTGGCGGCCGCACACCAGAATATCTAGGGTGCGTAAAGTTCCTAATCGCTCACGCAGCGGTTGCACGTCACAACCTGTTCACCGTGTCCTCAGATTATTCCCTCGGCCACTGCGTATCAGAAGACTTAAAGATGTCACGCGGCATAGCGTCAGTCTTTAAGACAAAATTTGGACGACTACAAGAACTGGCCAACCAAGGTCCATCCGTTGGGAAGACGCTACGACTGAGGGATAACAATACAGAACAGCAGCGGTATATCTACTACCTGGTCACAAAACCACGCTCGTACCAGAAGCCGTCATATCGCAATTTATGGAGCTCGCTGTGTGACTTGAAGGATCATCTGCTAGAGAATGACATTTTGAAGTTAGCAGTACCGAAGTTAGGCTGTGGACTAGATGGTTTAGATTGGAGTGTTGTTAAGAACATGTTAGAGATCCTCTTCCGCTATACCGATATTGAAATTCTCGTCTGCAGCTTTAACCCTAACGAACAGAAAGTTGAACCCCAGCGGACCATCGACTGTCACTTCTTCAAGACTTCCAAATGTACCAAGGGTAATACATGTAGATTTCGTCATCAATAACTGTTCCGGGACGAAACAGTCTTAAGGAGGGGGCAGTGTGACGTGCGCCCCTGAGAGAAGAGTATACGTGCGCGCCACTGAAAAAATGTACCAGAGCGATGACGCGATCCCCGGCGACGCACCAGCTAGAAGTTAATTACGCCGTGACCTCATTCTTTTGTATAGAGGTCATTGTCGCTTCAGAGTGTTCTAGAAGTATATAAGCTGTATAAATACCGGCCGAAAGAAAGCGGAGGGACAGTCTAATATATATATATATATATATATATATATATATATATATATATATAAGCAACGAGCAATGAACTTGGTGATATGAATATATAGTTTACCAGTTGTTAACATAAATAAATGTAGTTATATAAATAAGTGTAGTGATATAAATATTGTATAGATAAATAATCGTAGTGTTTAAGCATTTAATAAAATTCTTAGTGTTTATAATTATTTAATCATAGTGTTAGTTGTTTTTGTTATCTTTTAATATTTAATCCTTAATTATTTATCGTTTATTAAACGTATTCTTTTAGTTAATAACTAGCGAAAACTCGGCTACGCCGAGCTTCCCCTAGGTGGATAGTGTTTTATGATTGTTTATATGCATTCCTAAATTATAATAGTTTAATATTTATAAAAAGTGCTACCGCCGTTGTCTTCAACATTTTATGACTGTTTACACGCATTTCCACATTGGAAACGTGCATAAGCTATACAGAGTGCTAACGCCGCAGGCCCTCTTATGATATCCACAAGAATTAACATTCTTTAAATCAATACATTTACAATCTTACAGACCTAACCTAACCTTATAGGGAATTGTCTCCGTTTTAATGTGAACGGCAAATTTGTGTCGGTATTTAAATCGAATCTAGGTAAATATATTCGATTACCTGCACTTTGACCTGTAACTACTTCCAAATCTAAGTAATTATTTTTCATGTCTTTGACTATTAGTTTTGTACCGTTGCATAATCCGCGTTTGGGATTCATGTTTCTTAGCAACATAACAATCGCACCTACTTTTAATGTAAGTTTATATGGGGGCATGCCAGTGGGAGTTTGTTTATTTAATACCTCTATGGGATAATTTATTTTATTGTTATCACCACATTCGCACCAGTCAGCACTGTAATAGACTCGTGATGGGCCCATAATTTTGTTTAAAACAATTTCATTGATGATCATTGTGTCATCGTTCTTTGGTGCTAAGATAGCTCGATTTGTAAATTGACAAATGTCATTAGGTGATATTTCATCAGTTCCAAATATTTCGTCTGCCAATGAAATATTTGAAATGCAGGTTGATGGTATAAGTCGCGTTCGTTTTACAATTTTTTACATGAGATATTAGCTCATCTCAAGTCGCCTCAGTTGCGTCACTAATTTTGACCGTTTTATTTATCGTAACGGAAATGAGATAAAGTGAGACCGAAGTGAGAAGAGTTCTTCCCCCCTTCCCGATTCTTAGTCACCTCTGGAGGTTGTGCTTGTTGAGTTTTTAATATTAGATGAATGGTGGGGATGAATGTTTTGATGTCACGGACTGTCACATACAGTTAGTTTGGTTACTTTGGTTATTGAAAATATTATTTGTTTATTCCTTTAATAAATATTAGTATTATTTTAAGAAAATGGCCGATAATATTGAAGATATTGTGCTGGTAAGTTCAAGTCACCAACAAAATTTGTCTTTTGCCGTTTTTTTTACTTCATAATAATCTCACTTGATCTCAACTCAGTTCATGTCAAACTCATCTCATTTTGAGATTAGGTGAGATGATGCAAATGATAAAAAGAACGCGACTATAGAAACAATGTCCTTGTCACCATTGACTACTTTTAACAAGAATTCTGAAAATTCAATTTCGTTTTTATTCACACGCATATTTTGTTTCAAGGAAAATTTCTTGAACAACGGCCATAAGTGACTTCTTAATACCGAAGTTTCTATTATAGCTTTTCTGTGATTAGTGTAGTTTACTACAGGTAGGCACTGTCGAAAATCACCTCCTACAATCACAATTTTACCACCAAATGGTAATGTATTGTTCATTAGATCTTTAAAAACTACATCAATTGCATTTAGGACGTGTTTTGGGATCATTGTGACTTCGTCACAAATTATTACTTGTGCATTTGTAATAAGTTTGCCTGAAAGACTATTAGCTTTGATTTTACAAACACAACCGTCAGTTACTGGGACTGGCAATTTAAAAATTGAATGAAGCGTTTGTCCCCTTTTAACAATGTAGCTGCGATACCTGTCCAAGCAACAGATATAACTTTTTGTCCTTATCCTCTTAGTACACTGATTACTGTGTTGTATAAAAAGGTTTTTCCCGTCCCTCCCTGGCCATCAATGAAGAAATATCTGTTTTTACAATTTACATCGTTTACTGCATTTAAAATGTATTGTAAAATAGTTTTTTTGTTCACTATTGAATAAAGTTACATTTTTTTCGCCCTCTAATTTTTCTGCATCCATATCTATGAAATCATTGTCATTACTAACATCATCTATTTCATTTGGCTGTGACAAACCGAAATCACTAAGGTCGTATCTATGAATAACTAAGATCTCTTGAATCTTTCTTAAACACTTATTCTGTGCAGTTTCTTTGGAATGATGTAATAAATAATCTTCCATTAAATAGTCTTTGAATTTTTCCCATAATTCAACTGCATTTGTTGTTGTATGAAAACAAATTAAATATGCAAATAACTCTCGTAGTTGTTTGGGAAATTTACTTAATACAGCCTCACTTAAACAATTTTCGGATTCCTGGTTATTTTCCAAAAGCCCTAAAGCGCGGGCAGCTTCCTGATATGTATCATACAATTCCCCATCAACTCTGCGTAAGTCTTCGAATTTTGTGGCACCCTTCGCATGAATCAATATTAAACGTAAATGAAACCGCTCTATATCTTTTGGACTTACTGAAATCATACGACCTATAGGTGGTTTGTTTTCTCTTTGTCTGTCTTTCCACATGTTATTATTGAAAACATAAAATTTTGGAATTTCCATATAGCGATATTTTCGCGCATTGCTATCTGTTTGATTTAACATGAACCACGCTGTCAGCGTAGTATGTTTCGTAGCTGCACGTTCTATAGCTTGTCTCTCTTGACCGGTTACGAAACAAACGCTCTGTTCTTCCTCTAAAAGAACAGCAAGTTCAAAAATAGCATGAGATTTGTCATGTAAAGGATATTCTAAAAGACGCCAAAGACATTCTGGGGCAGATACATATCTGGCGTCTAAATAACCGTCAATTTCGTCCCACTGAACAGTTTTATTTTGATCAATTTGTCCTAATTTTATGGACGCGCAATCGTGGCCTTTACATAAATAATCGCAAATGTATTTAATACTCTTTACTGATGAGCAAATTTCTATATTTATGTGAGCGCGATATTTTTTTAATAAATAGGGATTGTACGGAATTATCCAGCGATTGTCAATTGTATATTTAACTGTACGGTTTTTCCACAAAATATAATTTTTCGCGTTATTATTAGGTCTTTTATACAGTGGATAACCGTTTATATTTTCATGTGTATCCTCTCTAAAATCTTTGGGGTATTTTTTGGAACATTTATTTTTATTCATACAAGGTGAATTTTTGTTTAAAATACCGCATGGACCATGTACCATATGAGACTGAACTAATTGATATAACTCCGGCTCAGCAATTTCGTCTGGAATTTCTGCGCTTACCATAGAATCAATATCGTCTTTATTACGGATTTTACTGCACTCATTTAATATTAATAACAAATGCATGTGTGGTAAACCCAGTTTTTGAAATTCAATTACATATATGAACGCTACAACTTTACCAAAAATATCATCGTACAGAAATTCATGCAACATTTGCTTTATTTTACCGCAAAAAACTCTTGTTACAATGTCTAGCCTATCGGCAGATGTTTAACCTTCACGTAATTGTTGTAAAATTTATGGCCATTTTGGATTGCATGTTACTGTAATGAACAAGTCTGGTTTGCCAAATTCTCGTACGATTGACATCGCATTTTGGTACATCTTTAACATAAATCTAGACTCACCCTGAAATGTTGGAAGGCAATATGATCATTGTTCCGTCTTTACCGCCTTCGGTTGCTGCTAAATTATTGACATAGTCCATTAAACCACGATACAGTTCTACCCTAAGTTTAGGCTGATTTAAACGTATATAAGAAAGTCTTTCGGCTTCGACTTTGACATATGCGTCTACAATATATTGCTGAGTAAGTTTCCCAACTTCTAAACAGGGATTGAAATGATCTCTGACCGCTAATCTATTCGTGTAAAATTGTAACATACTTTGTTTTTCAACGCCATCTTTTTGTTTTAAATTCATATTCCAACCCGTATTTCCGTAAGGAAATATTAGCGGATATATCATTGGATCACAATTTTCGCTAAATTGTTTTATTCTAATTTGACCACCAGCTCTTGGAAGAATACAAATATCTCTATTTATTGGTGGTTCGCCGTCATTTGATGTAAAAACAACAGCTACTTCATTACTCGTTGGAACATTGTTTCTGCGTTTATCTTTTGTTCTGTCATTAACTATCCACAAGTTAATTTCAGGCATTGTTTTATTAGTTATATTAGCTCTAGCAATTTCTCTTTGTTCAACTTCTTGTAACATTAAATATGCTTTACAATATGCTTTACAATAAAATCATAGTATTATATTGCGATAGAGTAGCACGTTTTTTATAGCTGTGTCAAATATTGTGAATTTATCTCGGAAATACAGTAAATTAAATTATCATATTGGTTGAATCAGACCATAAAAGTTTGACGAATAGTGCTGTGTTTGTTGTTCTACATTGAGCTGCTCCAAATTAAAATTATTAGTGATTTTTACTTCTCTTCAGGTGATTTTTTGTGCATTTTTATCAATAAGTATTGAAAAATACAAGTTCGCACATCTTCTTGTGAAGTCCGGCGACGATCATTCACCTGTAGCTGAGCAGATAAGTAATTTTTATTATTTGTCTAAAACCCGACAACTAACAAAATGGTCAACCTCAACGCGTGCTACCTGTAAGTCAAATGTCAATAGAAACAATCCAGGGTTGGCTTGCAGGGGGCCATGTAATTTTTTTTTATCATTTCTCATGCACAACCATAACGCCTGCAGAAAAATCGGCATTATCATCCCCTAACATCAACTGGACCTGCGACACATGTAGAACCGTTTCATCCGATAACCCCAGTATTCCCAGTAACGATGATAATTTAATATTGTCAACTGTATTCAACACCTTGCTTGAACTAAAAAAATCAGTCGAGTTTTGTTGCTCTAAACTTGATGACTATCAGTCTATAATAAATGATTTAACTGATAAAGTTAAACTCGTTAACGTATTAAAGAAGTAAGTTGATACATTAAAAAGTAAAGTTGCGGATTTTGAGCAATGATCCAGAATTAATAATATAGAGATTGTCGGTATTCCGGAAAAAAGAAATGAAAACTTAATTCAAATTGTTACCAAACTCAGTAAGGAAATAAAATATCCGATCGTGGAAAATGATATTGACGCTATTCATCGTGTTTCATCATATAACTTTAAAAAAGACGAACCTAAAAATATTATAGTTCGGTTTACTTTCAGAATTAAAAAAGAAAATTTTGTATCTATTGCACGCAATATAAAGAATTTAAATTCCAAACTCCTGGACTATTTGGAAGACAAACAGATCTACGTAAACGAACATCTAAGTCCTAACAATAAAATTTTGCTTCGCAGAGTAAAAGAGGTGGCTAAAGATAATAAATTTAAATTTGTGCGCGTAAAAGTGAAACTTCGCCTATAATAATCATCAATAATGAGTGTGATTTAAATAAAATTAAATAATTTATTATTTTTTGTATTAATTTACTAATCTATTTTATTTTAAATATGGATCTAAAAATCTATTATCAAAATGTCAGAGGAATAAAGTCTAAACTAATAAATATCTATAATGAATTAGCTGCAAACGACTATGACATAGTCATATTAACGGAAACATGGCTTAATTGCAGTGTGACTAACTCTGAATTTTGTAATTTAAATAAATATAACGTTTATAGACGAGACAGGAATGACCCTCATAAACAGCAAGGTGGTGGTGTTTTAATTTTTGTAAACATTAATCTACATTCAAAAGTTCAGCTGTCCTGGTGTTCCTTTGCAGAAGACTTATGGGTTACATTTTCATGTGGCAGTGTTAAAATTCATGTGTGCTGTGTTTACGTCTCACCCTCATCCGGACCAGAAATTTACAACGAGTTTTTTCAAAATTTAATGACCATCAGTTTAAAAAGTAATAATTGTGAAATGCTTGTGATTGGTGACTTTAACCTCCCTTTAATCAACTGGACTGCATTTTCAAATTACTTCGAACCTAGTGCCCAACATAGAAACGACACCAATTTCGATTTCATTAACATCATGAGTGCATGTAACCTGCAACAATATAATGGCATCCTTAACAATAATAACAGAATTCTTGATCTTGTTCTAAGTACACTTGACTATAAAGTAATGCTTAATCATTCTCCTATAAGTAACATTGATCTACATTATCCTCCACTTGATATAATTATCAACATTGCATCTTTAAAACAACTTCCTACTAATTCACACAACATTTTTAATTTCAACCAAGCCAATTATGAGGGAATAATTCACAAACTTTCTTATGTGGATTGGGGTAACAGATTAAATAAATGCAATGTTAATGATAATGTGGACATATTCTATAGTATATTATATTCATTGATTAATGAGCACGTACCAAGTAAAATTATCACTAATAATTTGTACCCAAAATGGTTCACAGGTTCATTAATAAAACTTATAAAAGAAAAACATAAGATACACAGAAAATGGAAAACTTATGGAAGTATGTCTGATTATGCATTATTTGCGCGTTTGCGAGATAGAGTAAAATTTAGAATGAAATATGATTTTCGTACTTACATTTTACACATTGAACAAAACATTAAGACTAGTCCTAAAACATTCTGGAGTTACTCTAAATCGTTGAGAAAATCAAATATATTACCTAATATTATTCGCTATAAAGATCATGAAGCTAGAAATGGTCAAGAAATCTGTGATTTGTTTGCAGAACATTTTGAATCTGCTTTTGTAAAAATTTCTAACCATGTTGTACCAAATAACCCTTTGGATATATGTGGCTCAAACTCAACAAACTTATACTCTGTTTTGTTAAGTCCTTGTAATATATTTCAATTTTTGTCTACACTAGATATTAATAAGGGATATGGACCTGATCAGATACCCCCTAAATTTATTCGTACTTGCGCCAGGTATCTGACTGAGCCATTACATATTATTTACAACCAGTCATTAAAATCCGGAATTTTTCCTGATGCCTGGAAAACTTCTTATATTACTCCAATTTACAAATCGGGGGATGTAAATGATGCAGAAAATTATAGGCCCATATCATTATTATCTACCTTCGGCAAATTTTTTGAAGCTCTAGTAGTGCAACAAATAAAAGTACAAGTAAAAGTACCAAAAAAGTAAGAAAATCTTATTATACCTGAGCAACATGGATTTTGTTCCGGAAGATCGATATTAACTAATTTAGTTCCCTTTAAAGAATTTTTAAGCTCAAATATGGACGAAAGGAAACAAGTGGATGTAATATATATAGATTTTAGTAAGGCGTTTGATCGGGTTCATCATCCTACACTTATACAAAAACTGAATAAACTCGGAATACATGGAACTTTGTTAAGATGGATTGAGTCATATATATCTCAAAGGTCACAACTCGTTTACTGTAATGGATATAAGTCTCGGTCAATAATAGTAACATCCGGAGTTACTCAAGGTTCTCACCTTGGTTCAATATTATTCAATCTATTTATTAACGATGTAACTACTTGTTTTTCAAATTCAAACTTCTTACTTTATGCAGATGATTTAAAAATATTCAAAACTATATCTAATGTAAACGATTGTGTTGACCTACAACGGGATTTAGATAAATTCTATTTTTATTGCAGAAATAACTATCTATCATTTAACATTGATAAGTGTTATTTTGTTAATTTTAGGAATTAGGAATTATGTTTGATTCAAAATTACTACATAACTTCCATATAGATTCTATGGTTAAACACTGTTACCGAATGTTTGGTTTTGTGTTACGTACGTGTAAAAGTTTTACTGATCCATTTTCTATTATTTGCCTGTATAACGCTTTTGTACGATCTAAACTAGAATATGCATCAGTGATTTGGAACCCGATGTACAAAAAGAACATACATTTAATAGAAAATATTCAAAAAAGATTTGTGAATGTATTATGTGCTAAATTTAATTTAACTATTCCTAATTACGATGCTAGACTTCAACATTTTAACATAAATAGCCTTGAAAACAGGAGAATTTTATCAGACATGACATTGCTTTACAAAAATTTTAACAACAACATAAACTGCAGTTCATTTTTACATTATTTTAATTTACATGTACCTCAAAAAACAACTCGATCTAGTTCACTTTTTCACCTACATAAAGCTACTACTAATAATCATAAAAATTCTCCCATTAATAGACTAATGTTAACATACAACAATAGTTTCAGTCACATAGACATTTTTCACATAAATTTCATGACATTTAAAAGGGAAATATTGAAGTTTTGCTCTATTAATAATTAGCTAATCATGTATCTTAGTGTTTTAACATTTATTTGTTGTATTCATAGTTTTTCTCAATTTTTCAAATTTTCATTGTTTATTTTTTCGTTGTGCTACCTATCCTATTGCATTGTAATATACTGTTAATACAAATTTATTATTTAGTGGGAACCTATAACTGGTTTGAAAAAACTGTTGGTTCTCCAAATGTACATAAATAAAAATAAATAAATAAATAAATATGGACTAACGTCTCTTATAATACTATCTAGTTGTTGCATTATTTCCGGTTTGCATTTTTTTATATATTCTACACTCATACGTTTCTGTAACGCATCAGCTGAATTAATAATGTACAACTGTGCATATTTTTCGATTTTACCATCTGCAGGATACAATGACGCATTTGTATCATGGTAAATTTGGCCATGAATACGAAAACAATATGGGCCTTGTCCTATTGATGGTGAAATTTTTGCTCCCATGGAAGCAAAAGCCAACGCACTATTGAATTGTCTAATGTTTTCTTTAAAATTTCTACTATCTGAATTATTACCAATCATTAGACCTTTGATGTATTTGGGAAAATCACCTAACTGACCTGATATTAACTTGCCCTTGCGACAGCAATGAGTGAACTTGCCATCTGAGGGCTTTTCGAAAGCAAAGTTTTTAGATGAACATTGTTTGCATAAAACTGTCATTGGGCCTAAATTATGTGACTCTATTTGTAATTCTAACCCTTTACTGGCAAACATGTACGTGTCTGAAACTTTATTTTTTTGTTTCTTTGCTACAATTTTAGCTTTATTTATTTGATTATTTTTTAATAATCTGTCTTGTTTTTGTTCTTCAGTTTTTTTACTTAAATTGTTTTTAAAGTTAAATTTAAGTTTTTGTAACCTAACAGCATTTTCTTCGGGTGTTTCATTAGATAACCGTTTCAAGTTAATCTCGTTTCGTTTCTTTAACCGATTATTTCGCTGTTCTTCGGTTTCATTGGATTTACGTTTCAAATAGTTTTCACGTAATTGTTGTTGACGTATAACTGGAAAAATTGTTAACTGCCTTGCCCGAAACATTTGTAAAACATGAGGCCGCAGTCTAGTTACATTGTACGTTTCCTGTTCAGGATCACGGTCAAAAATTATGCTGGTACAAAACGCGATAGCAAATAGACCACAATCATACACATTTGTTTGTTGCTGTACTCGCGTAAATTTAATGAATGGCCTGTACGGAAACAATCTGTCTAAATAAGTTTTAATATTGTTGTTCAAAGATTGATAATTCACACTATCGTACACAAAAATTTGAGAACCGTCATAATATATCGATATCCAATGGCTGACGCTTCCTACAGTTGTACCTGGCGAAAATAATATTTGGATATGTTTATTTCCTTGTGGAATAGGTACTATACGATTTACAGCTTCAATGTATGCGGTACATTGAGGATTAAAATTAGAACTAGATCGCAATAAAGAAAAGAAATAATCCATATGTACGTCTTCTAAATAACCTTGAGGATTTAGCAATATATTGATATCATTATTTGTCATATTATATTGAACGACTTAATTTCCTACGCCTATAATACCTACATTTAAATTATTCATTTCATTTTGACTATGTTGTGTTTCATCAGCTATTAATATATTAGATATATCTATTATTTCTTTTGTAGTATTATTTCTTTCTGTATTTAATATGGCTGTATTTAAATTAGCTTTATTCTCATTTACCGTTTTTTTCGGATTGTTTACATTTTTTTGTGTACTTCTTTTTTTATAATATTTCTGCTGCATTTGACGTTTCAATCTATCTTTAGACGGCATTTTATATAATGTAAGTTAAATGATTACTTACGTTTTTTGAGTTCGTTGGTTTTTATCTATTATATAGAATACAACTCACACCTCAAAGGATTACAGCTTTATAGAAGATTCTCTGGTCTCTGGAGTTCTGCAGATCTTTAATTTAACTCCAAATGAAACACATTCAATTCCTAAATGGAAAAAAATAGTTAGTGAATGTATACAGGAAATTTATTTTAACATGCAACATATAGTCAATCACTTCCATGGTTATACATTATACTGTAAAAAAAATGATAGCAATGTAATAAATGTCCATTTTAAAATGCACCATACAAAATTTGTAGTTTTGTATAGGCGATGGGAAATAAGCAATATGACATCTGGTGGTATTTTCGGAACTATAGTTGCCGGGATAAATTATACACGTGACATTTTCTTGATTGTATAAACACAAGTGTTATCTATTATTTATAATATTTACGTTAACATATGTAATATCTCTTAATATACACTTAATGCATAAATACAATTAGTAAATGTCAAATTATCCCGTTAACATTAGTTCCACTTTGGCGCTGCGATATTAGCCTACATAGAATTAACAAAAAATCAAAACTAACGTAGCACATATTAACACGTTCACTGCACTGCGAATTCACTTCCGGGCTGAAGGATCACAACTGTTTTGAATTCTCCTAACAGCTTAATGTATTCACACGTCACCCGCCTAAGACAGTGCAAGCGTATGACGTGTTAATATGTCATCCGCAGCAACGTGTTAATAAACTTTGGCTTACAAAAATTCATAATTTTAAGGTAATAAATATTCAAATATACCCCCATTCAATTGAATCAATATCGTAGTCCGTCGTAGAAAGCATTGACACCATTTGTTGTATGTTCTGGATGTATCTCCTGTGCTGCAATACTGTTTATAATGCTGCATTTTAAAATATTTATTACATTGCTGCCATTTTTTGTCAGTTGTATGTGTAACCATGGAAGTGATGAATCATATGTTGCATTTTAAAATAAATTCCCTGTATGAAATGGCGGCGTGGTTCGTAATAAAACTGTAGAAAACCATAATTAGAAGGGAATGTGTAAAAGGAACATACGTATACACACAAATATACTGTTGTAAATTACATTACATATTAGCTAATATTAAATTTCTTACCTTTTACTTTTCTAATTTCCACCCTGTGTTGTTGAATGATAGTTTCTTTATTCTTCTGTATTCTTCTGATTTAATCTCTCTCTCACTCAAATAATGTAGGTATATTATACAGAAATACAGCACTAAACACAATTAAATATAGATTTACTGGCTTAATAGCACAAAAAGCTTGCTATTCAACAAACTGGTGAACGTGCTGATAAGTAATGGCCGCGTTCAGAAATTCCCATCTCGACGCAGGCCACGTAGACTTCGTTTTGTTATGATATTTGCCGAACACGACTAATGGACGAATCCAATTGGTTCAGCAGTTTCGGGTTACTTCTGCGCCCAGCGGTGCTCATCGCTGCCAGCACTGTCGGGTAGGATACCTCTATATACAGGATATGGCGGCTGCGTATAGCTAGCAGGCCCATGTCAGCAGAACCTAATGAAAACTAGTGCATATTTTTTTGCTATTTATTTGCCAATTAATTACCACAATGCCAATTTAATTGCCACTTTTTTTAAAAAGATACGGGGGGACTGCTAGCTTGACAATCAAGTTAGCAGTCCCCTGGATTGTGATGCGTTACATTATAAAATATTAGTGTGTAGGAATTAATTGCCATTTAATTGCCACTTATTCATTGAAGATTTAAAAAAATTCAGGCAAAAAAAGTAAAAAAAATAAAAAAATACTACGATTAACATAAGACTTATAAATTCCATATCCAACTGATTATAGCAGAACCCAACAAAATGTATTCTACCATAAAGTTTAGACGTTAATAAACTATATCCCTTTTAATTACCACTAACTAACCGATTAAAATAATATTAAATGAGAATGAATCAATATACCATACTTTTCATCTAACATTGAGCTTTGTAAATTAATTGTTCTAGCAGAACCCAACAAAATGCATTCTACCATAAAGTTTAGACGTTACTAAACCAGTATAAACTATACCCTTTTAATTACCACATATTAACCGATTAAAACAATATTATATGAGAATGAATCAATATAACGTACTTTCATTCTAACATTGAGATTTCTAAATTAATTGCTCTAGTAGTACCCAACAAAATGCATTCTACCATAAAGTTTAGACGTTACTAAACCAGTATAAACTATATCCCTTTTAATTACCACATATTAACCGATTAAAACAATATTATATGAGAATGAATCAATATAACGTACTTTCATTCTAACATTGAGCTTTCTAAATTAATTGCTCTAGCAGACCCCAACAAAATGCATTCTACCATAAAGTTTAGACGTTACTAAACCAGTATAAACTATATCCCTTTTAATTACCACATTTTAACCGAGTAAAACAATATTATATGAGAATGAATCAATATAACGTACTTTCATTCTAACATTGAGCTTTCTAAATTAATTGCTCTAGCAGAACCCAACAAAATGCATTCTACCATAAAGTTTAGACGTTACTAAACCAGTATAAACTATATCCCTTTTAATTACCACATATTAACCGATTAAAACAATATTATATGAGAATGAATCAATATAACGTACTTTCATTCTAACATTGAGCTTTGTAAATTTATTGCTCTAGCAGATCCCAACAAAATGCATTCTACCATAAAGTTTAGACGTTAATAAACCAGTGTAAACTATATCCCTTTTAATTACCACATATTAACCGATTAAAATAATATTAAATGAGAATGAATCAATATACCATACTTTTCATCTAACATTGAGCTTTGTAAATTAATTGCTCCAGCAGAACCCAACAAAATGCATTCTACCATAAAGTTTAGACGTCAATAAACCAGTATAAATTATATCCCTTTTAATTACCACATACTAACTGATTAAAATAATATTATATGAGGATGAATCAATATACAGTACTTTCATTCTAACATTGAGCTTTGTAAATTTATTGCTCTAGCAGATCCCAACAAAATGCATTCTACCATAAAGTTTAGACGTTAATAAACCAGTGTAAACTATATCCCTTTTAATTACCACATATTAACCGATTAAAATAATATTAAATGAGAATGAATCAATATACAGTACTTTCATTCTAACATTGAACTTTGTAAATTAATTGCTCTAGCAGAACCCAACAAAATGCAATCTACCATCAAGTTTAGACATTAGCAAAGAAGTATAAACTATATCCCTTTTAATTACCACTAACTAACCGATTAAAATAATATATGTGGATGAATCAATATACCGTACTTTCATTCTAACATTGTGCTTTGTAAATTAATTGCTCTAGCAGAACCCAACAAAATGCATTCTACCATAAAGTTTAGACGTTAATAAACCAGTATAAATTATATCCCTTTTTAACTAACTAACCGATTAAAACAATATTATATGATAATAATAATAATCAACATACCGTACTTTTTAATTGGTTTGTATGTGGTAATTAAAAGGGATATAGTTTATACTGGTTTATTAATAACTAAGCTTTACGGTAGAATGCATTTTGTTGGGTCCTGCTGGAGAAATTAATTTACAAAGCCCAATGTTAGAATGAAAGTACGGTATATTGATTCATCCTCAAATAATATTATTTTAATGAGTTAGTATGTGGTAATTAAAAGGGATATAAATTATACTGGTTTATTAATGTCTAAACTTTATGGTACAATGCATTTTGTTGGGTTCTGCTAGAGCAATTAATTTACCAAGCTCAATGTTATAATGAAAGTACGGTATATTGATTCATTCTCATATAATATGGTTTTAATCGGTTAATATGTGGTAATTAAAAGAGATATAGTTTATACTGGTTTAGTAACGTCTAAACTTTATGGTAGAATACATTTTGTTGGGGTCTGCTAGAGCAATTAATTTACAAAGCTCAATGTTAAAATGAAAGTACGGTATATTGATACATTCTAAAATAATATTGTTTTAATCGGTTAATATGTGGTAATTAAAAGGGATATAGTTTCTACTGGTTTATAAATGGCTAAACTTTATGGTAGAATGCATTTTGTTGGGTTCTGCTGCAGCAATTAATTTACAAAGCTCAATGTTAGACTGAAAGTACGGTATATTGATACATTCTCAAATAATATTATTTTAATCGGTTAGTATGTGGTAATTAAAAGGGACATAGTTTATACTGGTTTAGTAACGTCTAAACTTTATGGTAGAATGCATTTTGTAAGGTTCTGCTAGAACAATTAATTTAAAAAGCTCAATGTTAGAATGAAAGTACGTTATATTGATTCATTCTCATATAATATTGTTTTAATCGGTTAATATGTGGTAATTAAAAGGGATATAGTTTATACTGGTTTAGTAACGTCTAAACTTTATGGTAGAACGCATTTTGTTGGGTACTACTAGAGCAATTAATTTAGAAATCTCAATGTTATAATGAAAGTACGGTATATTGATTCATTCTCATATAATATGGTTTTAATCGGTTAATATGTGGTAATTAAAAGAGATATAGTTTATACTGGTTTAGTAATGTCTAAACTTCATGGTAGAATACATTTTGTTGGGGTCTGCTAGAGCAATTAATATACAAAGCTCAATGTTAGAATGAAAGTACGGTATATTGATACATTCTCAAATAATATTATTTTAATCGGTTAGTATGTGGTAATTAAAAGGGACATAGTTTATACTGGTTTATTAACGTCTAAACTTTATGGTAGAATGCATTTTGTTGCGTTGTGCTAGAGCTATTAATTTAGAAAGCTCAATGTTAGAATGAAAGTACGTTATATTGATTCATTCTCATATAATATTATTTTAATCGGTTAATATGTGGTAATTAAAAGGGATATAGTTTATACTGGTTTAGTAACGTCTAAACTTTATGGTAGAATGCAGTTTGTTGGGTTCTGCTAGAGCAATTGATTTACAAAGCTCAATGTTAGAATGAAAGTAGATTATATTAATTCATTCTCATATAATACTGTTTTAATTGGTTAATATGTGGTAATTAAAAGGGATATAGTTTATACTGGTTTAGTAACGTCTAATCTTTATGGTAGAATGCATTTTGTAGGGTTCTGCTAGAACAATTAATTTACAAAGCTCAATGTTAGAATGAAAGTACGTTATATTGATTCATTCTCATATAATATTGTTTTAATCGGTTAATATGTGGTAATTAAAAGGGATATAGTTTATACTGGTTTAGTAACGTCTAAACTTTATGGTAGAATGCATTTTGTTGGGGTCTGCTAGAGCAATTAATTTAGAAAGCTCAATGTTAGAATGAAAGTACGTTATATTGATTCATTCTCATATAATATTATTTTAATCGGTTAATATGTGGTAATTAAAAGGGATATAGTTTATACTGGTTTAGTAATGTCTAAACTTTATGGTAGAATGCATTTTGTTGGGGTCTGCTAGAGCAATTAATTTAGAAAGCTCAATGTTAGAATGAAAGTACGTTATATTGATTCATTCTCATATAATATTGTTTTAATCGGTTAATATGTGTGGTAATTAAAAGGAATATAGTTTATACTGGTTTATTAACGTCTAACCTTTATGGTAGAATGCATTTTGTTGGGGTCTGCTAGAGCAATTAATTTAGAAAGCTCAATGTTAGAATGAAAGTACGTATATTGATTCATTCTCATATAATATTGTTTTAATCGGTTAATATGTGGTAATTAAAAGGGATATAGTTTATACTGGTTTAGTAACGTCTAACTTTATGGTAGAATGCATTTTGTTGGGGTCTGCTAGAGCAATTAATTTAGAAATCTCAATGTTAGAATGAAAGTACGTTATATTGATTCATTCTCATATAATATTGTTTTAATCGGTTAATATGTGGTAATTAAAAGGGATATAGTTTATACTGGTTTAGTAACGTCTAAACTTTATGGTAGAATGCATTTTGTTGGGGTCTGCTAGAGCAATTAATTTAGAAAGCTCAATGTTAGAATGAAAGTACATTATATTAATTCATTCTCATATAATACTGTTTTAATCGGTTAATATGTGGTAATTAAAAGGGATATAGTTTATACTGGTTTAGTAACGTCTAATCTTTATGGTAGAATGCATTTAGTAGGGTTCTGCTAGAGCAATTAATTTAGAAAGCTCAATGTTAGAATGAAAGTACATTATATTGATTCATTCTCACATAATATTGTTTTAATCGGTTAATATGTTGGGTAATTAAAAGGGATATAGTTTATACTGGTTAGTAACGTCTAAACTTTATGGTAGAATGCATTTTGTTGGGGTCTGCTACAGCAATTAATTTAGAAAGCTCAATGTTAGAATGAAAGTACGTTATATTGATTCATTCTCATTTAATATTATTTTAATCGGTTAATATGTGGTAATTAAAAGGGATAGAGTTTATACTGGTTAGTAACGTCAAAACTTTATGGTAGAATGCATTTTGTAGGGTTCTGCTAGAGCAATTAATTTAGAAAGCTCAATGTTAGAATGAAAGTACATTATATTGATTCATTCTCACATAATATTGTTTTAATCGGTTAATATGTGTGGTAATTAAAAGGAATATAGTTTATACTGGTTTAGTAACGTCTAAACTTTATGGTAGAATGCATTTTGTTGGGTTCTGCTAGAGCAATTAATTTAGAAAGCTCAATGTTAGAATGAAAGTACGTTATATTGATTCATTCTCATATAATATTGTTTTAATCGGTTAATATGTGGTTATTAAAAGGGATATAGTTTATACTGGTTTAGTAACGTCTAAACTTTATGGTAGAATGCATTTTGTTGGGGTCTGCTAGAGCAATTAATTTAGAAAGCTCAATGTTAGAATGAAAGTACGTTATATTGATTCATTCTCATATAATATTGTTTTAATCGGTTAATATGTGGTAATTAAAAGGGATATAGTTTATACTGGTTTAGTAACGTCTAAATTTTATGGTAGAATGCATTTTGTTGGGGTCTGCTAGAGCAATTAATTTAGAAAGCTCAATGTTAGAATGAAAGTACGTTATATTGATTCATTCTCACATAATATTGTTTTAATCGGTTAATATGTGTGGTAATTAAAAGGAATATAGTTTATACTGGTTTAGTAACGTCTAAACTTTATGGTAGAATGCATTTTGTTGGGTTCTGCTAGAGCAATTAATTTAGAAAGCTCAATGTTAGAATGAAAGTACGTTATATTGATTCATTCTCATATAATATTGTTTTAATCGGTTAAAATGTGGTAATTAAAAGGGATATAGTTTATACTGGTTTAGTAACGTCTAAACTTTATGGTAGAATGCATTTTGTTGGGGTCTGCTAGAGCAATTAATTTAGAAAGCTCAATGTTAGAATGAAAGTACGTTATATTGATTCATTCTCATATAATATTGTTTTAATCGGTTAATATGTGGTAATTAAAAGGGATATAGTTTATACTGGTTTAGTAACGTCTAAACTTTATGGTAGAATGCATTTTGTTGGGTTCTGCTAGAGCAATTAATTTAGAAAGGTCAATGTTAGAATGAAAGTACGTTATATTGATTCATTCTCATATAATATTGTTTTAATCGGTTAAAATGTTGTAATTAAAAGGGATATAGTTTATACTGGTTTAGTAACGTCTAAACTTTATGGTAGAATGCATTTTGTTGGGGTCTGCTAGAGCAATTAATTTAGAAAGCTCAATGTTAGAATGAAAGTACGTTATATTGATTCATTCTCATATAATATTGTTTTAATCGGTTAATATGTGGTAATTAAAAGGGATATAGTTTATACTGGTTTAGTAACGTCTAAACTTTATGGTAGAATGCATTTTGTTGGGTACTACTAGAGCAATTAATTTAGAAATCTCAATGTTAGAATGAAAGTACGTTATATTGATTCATTCTCATATAATATTGTTTTAATCGGTTAATATGTGGTAATTAAAAGGGTATAGTTTATACTGGTTTAGTAACGTCTAAACTTTATGGTAGAATGCATTTTGTTGGGTTCTGCTAGAACAATTAATTTACAAAGCTCAATGTTAGATGAGAAGTATGGTATATTGATTCATTCTCATTTAATATTATTTTAATCGGTTAGTTAGTGGTAATTAAAAGGGATATAGTTTATTAACGTCTAAACTTTATGGTAGAATACATTTTGTTGGGTTCTGCTATAATCAGTTGGATATGGAATTTATAAGTCTTATGTTAATCGTAGTATTTTTTTATTTTTTTTACTTTTTTTGCCTGAATTTTTTTAAATCTTCAATGAATAAGTGGCAATTAAATGGCAATTAATTCCTACACACTAATATTTTATAATGTAACGCATCACAATCCAGGGGACTGCTAACTTGATTGTCAAGCTAGCAGTCCCCCCGTATCTTTTTAAAAAAAGTGGCAATTAAATTGGCATTGTGGTAATTAATTGGCAAATAAATAGCAAAAAAATATGCACTAGTTTTCATTAGGTTCTGCTGACATGGGCCTGCTAGCTATACGCAGCCGGATATGGCCATAGGCTGAGCTCGCCGCCATTTGCGGGCCAATGTTAAACATACTATGTATTCTTTTCCCTATTTTTTTCTAAGAAATGTCATAAAGGAATATTAAATAATCACACTATGAATCTATAAAGGTAATAAAAATTTATTTATTTAAGAGATACACAATTATTATTATGACAGATGTAGAAGTTATGAAGAGCATAGGATATAGGTTAGAATTATCAAATCTAATTTAATAACTGTGGTTATTATTTTCATAATAAGTATATATTCTAAACTTACCTTATAAAAAAATATTTTTTTGTGCTTAATATTGGTAATTTTTATGTTTTGAATATTGTTAGTCATCGTAGTCAGTATCTCAAGAAAATACACAAATAAATAAAATAAAGTATTACTTACACTTTAAATAAATATTAGAAGTATATTTAAATGTGCTTTGCGTTAAAATAAAACAAATAGCCACGAAAATACATTATAATTTGCGCAACAACGAATATGACAGTGGTCCGCAAATGGCGGACAAAACGCGAGCCACGTCATGGCCATACCCTGAGTAAATAGGTACCCTACTGTTCGGGTGCCAAACACGCCAAATAATATTTTGTTCGTCATCCAGTGTTGCCAGAAATCTCAGATCCTTTTCTGTTAGAGAGCGTTTGATTTCCTGCTAAAAATCCGCTAAATTCAAATTATACTTTTTTTCCGTTAAAATCAACAAAAATAATAAGTATGTGAACAAATTCAGTTTTTTTATACAATTTATATTTAATATACGAGTATAATAATAAAGCATACAAACAATCTTTTTTTTTATACATTCATACATATTTCGTTTAGTTTACTTATTGTTAGTACAGCGCGCCGAAGGAAACAAAGAGGTCCGTGAAGTTGGCGTATTCATAGTAAAAAAAATAATTTTTTTTCTAGCTATAATTTTGTGCTCATTTTGTGCTATTTATTGCTGTATTGTTCTAATTTTGTGCTCATCTTCTTCAATTGTTATAAACAAAATAAAATGAATACGCCAACTTCACGCTTGCGTATTCATAGTGCAAATATTTAATTTTTTTATATCTATAATTTTGTGCTCATTTTGTGCTATTTATTGCTGTATTGTTTCAATTTTGTGCTCATCTCCTTCAATTGTTATAAACAAAATTAAATGAATACGCCAACTTCACGCTTGCGTATTCATAGTGCAAATGTTTAATTTTTTTATATCTATAATTTTGTGCTCATTTTGTGCTATTTATTGCTGTATTGTTTCAATTTTGTGCTCATCTCCTTCAATTGTTATAAACAAAATTAAATGAATACGCCAACTTCACGCTTGCGTATTCATAGTGCAAATGTTTAATTTTTTTATATCTATAATTTTGTGCTCATTTTGTGCTATTTATTGCTGTATTGTTCCAATTTTGTGCTCATCTCCTTCAATTGTTATAAACAAAATAAAATGAATACGCCTACTTCGCACGCTTGCATATTCGCATAGTGTAAATGTTTAATTTGTTTATACCTATAACTTTGTTGTCATTTTGTGCTATTTATTGCTATACTGTGATAATTTTGTGCTCATCTTTTTCAATTGTTATAGACTATAACTTGTTCCATTTAATCCATTCAGTATTGTAGGGCATAGGGAATAGTGTTGATCTCTCTGATTGGCTGAAGTCGGAGACAAGAGACAAGTTTACCCAATATCCAATGTAATTTCTGCTACTTCAAATTTGCGCTGTTACCAGCTGTAACTACTGAATGGCTTAAATGGAACAGTGTATAAGTAAAGTGATTACGTCAACTTCACGCTTGTGTATTAATAGTGCAGCATTTAAAATTATTTATAGCTATAATTTGTAATGTAATGTAAAGTTAAAAAGGGGGCGTCTTCCCAGACATCCTGTATTTATAAAAATAGAACGATTATACACTGTTCCATTTAAGCCATTCAGTAGATAGCACAGGCAACAGCGCAAATTTGAAGTAGCCAAAATTACATTGGATAAACTTGTCTCTTGTCTCCAACTTCAGCCAATCAGAGAGAGCAAAACTATTTCCTATTCTCTGCAATACTGAGTGGCTTAAATGGAACAAGAAATAGTGCCGCCATATAAATTTGAGGAAACCAACAGTTAATTGTTGAACGTTTCTAAATATTTTGAAACTTAATATTGTGTCAGAAAATAAAACAACATGATATTCATTAATAATAACTAGTCTCTTAACTAGTTTTATAAATTTATTTATTAATTTTACGCTCAAATTGATTTGGCAATACAGGCAAGGTACACAAGATGTACACTTGGCAACCTTGTGGAGCCATACAAGCACTTGTCAAAGTCACATGTCTGACCGCGCTTCATTGCACGACGCGTCTCGGCTAGCTTCGTGACTCCTCGGTTCTCTGCGCCGAGTCGTATACTACATGCAATGCCAATCCGGTATCCGGTTTACTTGTGTGAAAATGAGGATTGAGCAACAGTACTTCCCGCCCACTAAATTAAAATGTAAAGTACACTTCGTCAGTCAGTGGGCGAAATACTGTTTTAGTGCGCAGGTTTACTGGAAATGTCATCAACTAGCGTGAAATAGCGCGAGTTATAACAATTATCTCGTAATCTAACTTCAGTAAAGTTTTACGAGTTTATCAAAAAAATAAGAAATTCTTTGTTTATAAAATGGAAAAAATACGTAGAGAGAAGAATGTACTAAGATTTTATTGAAGCAAGACTGTGCAAAAGTTCCTGCTTGTTTTGTACGGGTTGACGTAGCACATCTTATCAAAAGGAAGAAAATTTGGCAATTTTATATTAGAGCTATTGGACAATTAATTTTAGCAACTGACTGGGATGAAATTAAAAAAAATATTTTTGCAATATTTGTATCCGCTCTATCACTCACTGAAGGAAACGTAAATAAGTCTACACCAACAATTTGTGAAATTGAGAAAAATAAGTTAATAAGTAAATTTGCCTATGGAATACAACAGAGTGCAATAAATGATATTATAGAAACGGAAACAAATGCTAATGAAGAAACTAAAAAAGATGGAGGTGAAGAGATAGTTACAGAATCCGAATCACATACTTCATTAAAACAAATAATTGATGAAATCCTTCAGAATGCAAAAAATGCAATTGAAAATGAACAAGAAGGCGACAGAGACAATATTATGTATATGCCAGAAATAGTTAACCGTATAAAAGTATTATGTTACAGGTACGTACGTATTAATTCTAGCCGAGTAGTCCTGCCTGAAAACGGGCTAACTCAATAGTTATTTATAAGTGTTAAAAGTGATATTTTATTTTGTGAGAAGGAAGTTTGGAACACGACGCAAGCCGGAGTGCTCCAAAACTTCAAACAAAAAATCACTTTTAACACATAATATATCATACACTATTTTTTCAACAAACACTATTTATTCATTTAAATTTGTATTTTTATTAATTTTTTACATATGTAAAAAATGTCAATTTGTAGTTCCTTTCATCATTACCAAGGTAACTAAGTAACAATGGTCTGTCACTGTTTAGCACTGGTGTCATAGTAAAGATTTGTAAAAAAAAGCATATTAAAGAACGTGTTTTATGACATGTTTTTTCGCACGACAAAATTCAGAAAACGAGCGTAAGCGAGTTTTCTAATTGACAAATGAGAAAGAAAGTCTTATAAAATGAGTTCTTTATACTATTTTTTAGATTTTGCGCCTTCTACAAACTAAAATATGTTTAAAAAACTGTTAATATTAAATTGAGTTGATAGATTTGGCGTTCGTAATAAGCTAACGTAACCTAACCTTCTTTTCGATACGCAATTGCGTATGAACGCAAAATCTAAAAATAACTTTTGTCTACAAATCTACTATGACACCAGTGTAAAAAAGTGACAGACAAATATACCTTATAAATTAGGTATATTAAAAAATTATTCTAAATAAAAAAATTAAGTAGCCCGATATTCAGGGCCAGTGTTATATTATGCATACACCTCGGTATACACATATGAAGTAAGATTACCTTTGTTACTTATTTTTGTTCTATTATTTTTTTGAAGATTGCCATTGTGGACAGGTATAATGGTAAAATATTTTCGATACGGAAATATTGTGGCATCATCAGCACCAGTAGAAAGCCACTACAATGATTTAAAAAATAGATATTTTAATAACTTGCCAATGAGAATAGATAATTTTGTTTTAGAGCATTCCAAAGTACTTGAAGGTGAGTTAATGATAGATAATAGATATTTATAATAGTATACTACGAGCCCAAACTCATATTAGTTGGGCCGGTTTACATTTTCAACAAATTATAAAATCTACACAAATAGAAAATTCTACAAAATTCTTTCGGCTATTTCTAATACTTAAAACTTTAAAAAACTGTGGGCCGAATGACTGATGATAATAGTTCGACCGGTATTTTAAGAGTCATCTTCTAGTCCAGAATTAGCTCCTACCGAAACCTTTTACTTTTGACACAATGAAAAGCAACTTCGTAAAAATCCAATGCGTACATTAAACCTTCCTTGCACGACATATGGGCCAAAATTAAAACTGGTATTACTAATAAAGGCGATGTAACCCAATATTAAATGGCGGGATACTTGAACAACAAATTCAGTTTTTGTAAGTTTCATATCTATGTTTTAAACTAGTCGAAAGAAATTTGTAGAAATTTCTCACCATTATATAATTTTATAATTTGTTGGTTGAAAATGTTAACCAGCCAAACAGATATCAGTTTGGGCTCGTATATTATTTTGTTCCGTTTAGTAGAGACAAATTTAAAATAAAAGTGACTACTACATACTATATGTAGTATGCTTTATAACAATTTACATGTTTTAGATACGATGCACCTAGCTTCATGTCTAAAATATTTTTCCAGTAAACGTACTATTGATACTGACGAAAATGCTCTTGTACCTACAAATACTATTGAAATATTAGATCAAAAACTTAATGTCGAAGAATTATTAACAACTAATATTTTACCAAATTCAGGAAACACACTTACATCCATAGATACCGAGGTACGTTTCTAAGATGAATTGAATAATTAAACTATTTGGAGCTGGTCTCGTCTTACCATCGTCGATGATCGTTAAATAATATATTATTTCGCTCTACTCGTAGCGTATGGTATAGTTCTTTTAGAGATAAAGTCGCTAATAATCGTTAATATTTTATTACGGCGGTATAATGCAGAAAACCACAAGCCTATCTGACAGCTCTGTAATGAAACATTTTAATCATGGTTTGAGCAATTTCATTTTTTACTTTATAGTCACAAAAAAACGAGATAATAATTTATAAATAAGTCATAAGGCAATGAATTTAAGTACTGTGAACTGCAAATTTAATTGGTATAACTAAATTTTTAAAATGAAGTATTTAAAATAAAAATTTAACAAATATATATTTTTTTTAAAATAAACAAACAAGACATGTAATGTCCATTCTAGCTTAAATAACTCCTTTTATTTTAAATCGTAGTTTAATTTATTTGTTAGTTTGCACGCCAAGCTCTATCTCTATGGCATTAGCGTTTAGATAAACCATTTTCGATATTTTGAAACAACACTTTGTTTGAAATAACGAAAAAAATTTGACAGATTCTTGTGATCTTATTGGTTGCTATGCGATATTGTCAAGTGCGCTTTACACAACCACAATTAAAATATTGTCAATTATGATTTCATTTTTAGTATAGTTTGCTCCACGAAAGATGACTATTCAAGGTCATTTGTTCGAAGAAAGAATACACAGCACTTTATACAGCAGTAGCTTAGCAATATTTCATGTTCAAAAGAGAAAGATTATTTGACGTATGTCTATCTAATTTATGTTTTGTGACAGATATCTAATTATCTACTACACTGCCCTCTGTAGATTTTGATAATTAATTCGAATTTTTATGGAAATTGAATACCAAGTGTTAATTACATTACATTATTTGTACGAACATATTTATAGTTTATAAATAATTGTAATTAATATTTAATTTGTTCAATTTTATTTTTAGAAAATGAGTAATGAAGAAGTGCATATTCAAGAATTAAACATAAGTGAAATTTGGAAAAAGAAAACACAAAAAAATAAAAAAAAAAATAATAAGAACACAACAAAGTTTATACTTAAATCCACAAAGTGAATGGGCAACTTTAGGATATTCTTTAGATAATTCTGTACCAAAAATTCTCATTTTAAAAAATGGTGGTAGTATCAAAACTCCTGTCACAAGGTAACGTAAAAAACAGGTGTTCAGTTTGTCCAATACATGCTCGTTTGATAGCATTATACAATGCTTAGCAGCAAGTTACTGTGACAGCAAGAAATTGAGAGCAAATCTAAACCAAAATGAAGAAGAATTACAAGAGATATTAAAGTTGGCAATTAAAATGGGCAACAAAATATCACCAACTGAAGCTTATACTGCTCGTTCAAGTATACTAATTTCTGCGTTCAGCTGTTCTAATTCCGGAAATTTACTGACTAGAATTGACTGCGCAACAACAATTAATGACATGATTAAAAAACTAAATTTAATATCATATAATGAAACAATAAAATGCTTAGAATGTCATAAAAGTACACAACAAAATTATCATATTGTTCCAACAAATTCTAATTTACTTCAAATTGGAGTTAAAAATTTAGAATTAGCAATTATTAATAACAAATTAATTTTGAATAATACACCCTGTACAGAAAATGATTGCAATGGATTAATATCTCGGGACGTAAATTATTGTGATATATTATTCATTGATTATTTTTCGGAAATCACTAATTCCGTAGTACTAAAAGATATTCCCAATGTACTAAATTTAAACAAAACCTCATATCTTTTTAAGAGCTGTAATTGGATTTGAAGAACCTGCTGTTACGGGCACAATAGGTCATTTTATTTCTTATTGTCATAGAAATAACTGGTCGTGGGAAATATATAACGATTTAAACGACAAAGTAATATTAGCATCTTCTAACACAGTTGTAAATATATGCCTTTTAGTTTATACTGTTTAAAATATATTATCTTCATTTTGTTATTAAATCTACAGGGTGTAATTTAACAGCCTTCAATCCGTTTTACATATGATTATTACATTCACTAAAACTTATAGTAAAACTATACAGGGTGTTTGGCGTAAGTCCGACACAGTTCGTCTCTACTGCAAAGTTTTAGCAATTTCAAACAACTACATCAAATTTAATGTTAAATAATTAGTAAATAAATAATTCGTAGGTACATAATCCTATCGCCGTTAGGAAATCTAAAAAAAAACATGAATTAACAGCACATACAACTACGTATTTTTTCCATTTTATAAACAAAGAATTTCTTATTTTTTTGATAAACTCGTAAAACTTTACTGAAGTTAGATTACGAGATAATTGTTATAACTCGCGCTATTTCACGCTAGTTGATGACATTTCCAGTAAACCTGCGCACTAAAACAGTATTTCGCCCACTGACTGACGAAGTGTACTTTACATTTTAATTTAGTGGGCGGGAAGTACTGTTGCTCAATCCTCATTTTCACACAAGTAAACCGGATACCGGATTGGCATTGCATGTAGTATACGACTCGGCGCAGAGAACCGAGGAGTCACGAAGCTAGCCGAGACGCGTCGTGCAATGAAGCGCGGTCAGACATGTGACTTTGACAAGTGCTTGTATGGCTCCACAAGGTTGCCAAGTGTACATCTTGTGTACCTTGCCTGTATTGCCAAATCAATTTGAGCGTAAAATTAATAAATAAATTTATAAAACTAGTTAAGAGACTAGTTATTATTAATGAATATCATGTTGTTTTATTTTCTGACACAATATTAAGTTTCAAAATATTTAGAAACGTTCAACAATTAACTGTTGGTTTCCTCAAATTTATATGGCGGCACTATTTCTTGTTCCATTTAAGCCACTCAGTATTGCAGAGAATAGGAAATAGTTTTGCTCTCTCTGATTGGCTGAAGTTGGAGACAAGAGACAAGTTTATCCAATGTAATTTTGGCTACTTCAAATTTGCGCTGTTGCCTGTGCTATCTACTGAATGGCTTAAATGGAACAGTGTATAATCGTTCTATTTTTATAAATACAGGATGTCTGGGAAGACGCCCCCTTTTTAACTTTACATTACATTACAAATTATAGCTATAAATAATTTTAAATGCTGCACTATTAATACACAAGCGTGAAGTTGACGTAATCACTTTACTTATACACTGTTCCATTTAAGCCATTCAGTAGTTACAGCTGGTAACAGCGCAAATTTGAAGTAGCAGAAATTACATTGGATATTGGATAAACTTGTCTCTTGTCTCCGACTTCAGCCAATCAGAGAGATCAACACTATTCCCTATGCTCTACAATACTGAATGGCTTAAATGGAACAAGTTATAGTCTATAACAATTGAAAAAGATGAGCACAAAATTATCACAGTATAGCAATAAATAGCACAAAATGACAACAAAGTTATAGGTATAAAAAAATTAAACATTTACACTATGCGAATATGGGGTCTCGTGGCCGTGTGCCTGAGTGTCTGGTCGCGAATCTGGGGACCCGGGTTCGATCCCGACCGACGCCAAAAATTACATCGAATTTTAATGGCACAAAATTGACCTCTGTGGCGCACTCTCCACGCCAGCATTGAGTGCCCGTGAGGTGACGCCTGGTAAGCGCCCGCACGGTACAAATATTCCATCATTACCGATATCTGTGTTTGAAGCAGATTGGCACACCCAGCAATGGGTAATATGCCGTGATGAAATATTTATTTTTTTATTTTACTATGCGAATATGCAAGCGTGCGAAGTAGGCGTATTCATTTTATTTTGTTTATAACAATTGAAGGAGATGAGCACAAAATTGGAACAATACAGCAATAAATAGCACAAAATGAGCACAAAATTATAGATATAAAAAAATTAAACATTTGCACTATGAATACGCAAGCGTGAAGTTGGCGTATTCATTTTATTTTGTTTATAACAATTGAAGGAGATGAGCACAAAATTAAAACAATACAGCAATAAATAGCTCAAAATGAGCACAAAATTATAACTATAAAAAAAATTATCATTTACAATATGAATACGCAAGCGTGAAGTTGGCGTATTCATTTAATTTTGTTTATAACAATTGAAGGAGATGAGCACAAAATTGAAACAATACAGCAATAAATAGCACAAAATGAGCACAAAATTATAGATATAAAAAAATTAAATATTTGCACTATGAATACGCAAGCGTGAAGTTGGCGTATTCATTTTATTTTGTTTATAACAATTGAAGAAGATGAGCACAAATTTGGAACAATACAGCAATAAATAGCACAAAATGAGCACAAAATTATAGATATAAAAAAATTAAACATTTGCACTATGAATACGCAAGCGTGAAGTTGGCGTATTCATTTTATTTTGTTTATAACAATTGAAGGAGATGAGCACAAAATTAGAACAATACAGCAATAATTAGCACAAAATGAGCACAAAATTATAGCTATAAAAAAAATTATTTTTTTACTATGAATACGCCAACTTCACGGACCTGAAACAAAGTCCCTAAAGGGGCGTAACCTAAGGTCGCTAAATACACTCGTATGTTTCTACGGTATACTAACAGTAAAAAGTAATTTGGCGGCAAATTTAAAAATGTTCTAAATAATGGAAATTTCAAGTTTGTCTTTAATAGAGGTTTTTATTGAAAGTTTTGTGTATATGACTAGTTATCAATAATATTCTATAAAATATGTAAAATTATAAACATAAAGCAAAATAAAGTGTGGTTCAGAAAAACATTAATAAAAATAGAATTGAAAACGTAGAAATATGTCTTACATTTTAACATAAATTATTGTAGATATAATATAATAATATAGAAAAACATAAAAAAGATGTACACTTTAGTGTTCTGGACTAAAAGAACTAATGTTGGGACTTTTTTATCCACTGTATAAACTAAATTGACTCAATGTATTGTTAATTATTTAAGGACAGTTTTAATCAATAAATTGAACAAATATTAATTTTTATATTGTAAGAGTTTTTATTTTTTACATAAAATTACATATTGAAAATAGGCAATGGAATAATACGTATAACCACATCTAATAAATAATATTTTATTACTTAAAAAAGCATAGTAAAATAACATCATATAATTAATGTCGTCTAGAATAAGATATATGTATTTCAAAAAATATTCACAATACAAAGTCTTCATAATGTTTAATTGGCTTTATTGTTAAATATATTAATTTATTGACCTTTCAAGATGTCATTAGTTGTCTGGTCAGCCATGGCCAACTTCATTGAATTGCACTATGATTATTAAGACCGTCTCAAATCGTTGTTTACCTATATAAAATTTTATTGTGAGCTTTTTACAGATTTGGTACAAATAGTAGTGACATCTGGTTATTTTTATTTCAATTAGAAGGATATTGTCGGTGTCCATAATCTTCTTTGGTCTTTGTCAGTTTAATAAAAGTAAATACAATACTTAATTATTCAAATTAATATTTATTTATGACAGATAATTTCCCAGAATGGTACAATGTTACGCCGTGCGTGGCGCCACTTAACGTACTAAATCTGTAAATTTCGTTCGTGTAATTTTAGTTATATGTCAAACGGCCATAATAAGCGTAGCACAATTTAATGGGCCAGCTGCACAAATTTCATGAGAATATAGTAAAAATAGTTAAGGTTATGATTCTCTCTGCAATTTATTTCCACTGAAAACTCAAAAAGGATACTTTGCTGCCAGCAGTCTTTGAACGACTTTCAGCTACACTGTTAATAATAAATAAATCCTTTCAATGTCTTCCAATTCAAAAAATATTTCCATTTAAAGGTTTAGATTCACAAAAATCTTTTTCTGTTTTTCTTGTTTTCGTCATCTTCCATATTCTTGTGATTCTTATAATATTTCCTCATCGTTGAATTCTTTCTCGAAGTTCTTACTGTCTTTTCTGTCTTTCTTGTCATGATGTCATGTATTAATTTCTTATATTTATTATTGTTCATCATGTTCTCTCATCATTCCTGTCTTTCTATTTACGCAATCATTCCAAAGTTTACTGTAAAACAGACGTGAAGTAAGTGTCTGATTGTAATAAATAACTTGTATTTTGAATTTTTGACAAATTATGAGAGTTAATTAGTTGGTACTTCCGTTCTCTGTTCAGTAAAGAAGAATAAAAAGTCACAAATCATTTATTTTATTTTTTTCATATAAATTTATACAATAGAGTATGTTACTTACTATTAACAATGAGTACATTATTCAGTCTGTTTCGTTCTTTAAAACAAAATGACATTTATATTGAATAGGTTTTATAACCGAATATTCTGTATAATTTGAATAATTTATTATTCTATTCTCTATTTTGTGTAAATGTACAAATCTGTATGCTTTCTGACATTTCAAATCAATGAAATATTTAATTTAGTTCCTCTCTTGTTTATTATATAGTTATATTCCTACAATTTCACACATATTTTATACATATTGACCATTAAAAATGAATTTTTATAACCTGAAAAGTAAATAAAAAGTTACAAAAATATGTTACATGTTATATACATTCTTTCTGAATACTTACAACTAATGTAATATGTTTTATCATTATTGTAGTTCATTTAATTGATAATAAATACTTCTAATTTCATCTTAATTCCATTTAAAGATTCTAATTAGTATGTCAAATGTGTCGTGACATTGGTCAATTTAGGAATATTTGTGTTTTTATGTAGTTACTTATATGGCACAATGGCAACACTGACCAAATACATATGATACATCAAAAATAATAATTTTTGAAATACAGTGTTTTAGGCCATTTTTACCTGTGTGAAATAATTGTCCATTCTCATAATTAATAATTTTAAATTCAGTTTCTTTCAAATATTCTTCATTACGCAAATATATCCATTTAAAGTTTCAAATTGACATGTCAAATGTGTTATTTTATCGCGATATTCGTCTTAAAATTTTCAAAAAGTACTTGATCTATTATTTCAGTGTAAAAACAAAAATCCAAAAATCGACTTTAAATAATTTTTTACACAAAAACTATGCGTCCTACAGAAAATTTACATAAGTCTAGGGCACTGAAGATAAGAATTCCCTACACACTGGCGCAAGTTTCATAAAAATCGGTCGCACCGTTTATGCTCCAACCTTACTTAAAGTTTGCCCGATGCTCGTGATGAAAATATAGTGAATCTAAGCCTTTTAGTATAATAGATATTTGTCTGTGTTTTACACTTCACCCATATAAATAAAAACGTTACATTATACTACCCGTCAAAAGCCATTTTTGATATTATTCAATACGCAGAAAAAGCTTTTATAACCGAAATTAACATTGCCTTTATGGGCAAACGCAATTTTAAGAAAAAACTCGTGATGCTTGTAGTTAATTTTTTTTTCACAAAATCAAGACTATATTTCAACCAACGCATGCAGTTGTAGACATCTCTCAAAATTTACATGTGTTACAAATTATTAAATTTGTATCTAGTACATATGCAGATCTTCGCATACAAACTCATGCTAAAAAATGAAGTTTACAATTGTTGGGAGAAAAAGCAACACTACGACATAAATTAAATAAAACAATACTATTTTACCATATATAGGTAATGGTAGTTTATAATCAATCATAAGAATATTATATTATTCATATAAATATACGTATTAAGTAAGTGTCGAAGAACCTGTTACCGTATATCTGATATCCCAAATTTTTTTGTATTCAATATGTTGTACTTCTTTTGTGTTGCATTGTGCAGTATATAAAAAGTTATGTGCTTTATTTTTAAACATATTTTTTCTAAAAGTTGAATGTGGTTACAGGTACGCTGTGCAACCCCAGTCTGTTGTGTCCTAAATTATGTGCTTACGATTCATTTGTGTTTAATTTGTGCTTTACTTTGCAGCATTTAAAATTAATGTGATATTATTTTTAACCATTTTTTTAAACAAAAGCTGAATGTGGTTACAGGTACGCTGAGTAACCACAGTCTATTGTGCACTAAATTTTGTGCTTATGATTCATTTGTGTTCAATTTGTGCTTCACTGTGCAGCAATTAATATACAAGGTGCTATCCAAAAGTTCCCGAACTGTGTGTGTAACTCTTCTAACTATTGTCGCTAGATTTCAACACTAGGACATCTCCCAAACCTTTCCTTTCGTTTTCACAAAATTTTGCGTTCTTTTGTCGTATCAGTGTGGTGATATCTTTGTTACTGTCTATTGTGTTCTGCGATAGCGTCATGAGCGATTTGAAAGAGCAACGCATTTGCATCAATTTTTATTTCAAGCTCGGGAAAACGGCAACCGAAACTCACCAAAAGCTTTGAGAAGCATTTAGTGATGAAGCCATGGGAAAAACCCAAGCCTTTCAATGGTTTAAGAGGTTCAAGAATGGAAGGATGAGTGTGGAAGGCGATGAGCGCTCTGGACGTCCTTCAACTAGAATCAATGACCAAAACATCCAAATTGTGCGTGAAACAATTCTCCTAGACTGTCGACAATCAATTCATGGCATCTGTAATAAAGTTGTAATGTCCTATGGCACAGTCCAAAGAATTTTGGCGGACGAACTTGGGATGCGCAGAAATGCAGCAAAATTTGTTCCCCATTTGTTGACACATGATCAAAAGCAAAATCGTGTTCTCATTTGCCAGGAACTGAAAACACGTGCCGAAAATGACGAAAACTTCCTTGCGACTTTTTCATCTGCCCAAAATTGAAAACCAAGCTAAAAGGCAAGAGATTTGAGACTTTTGAGGAGATTCAAACTATATCGCAGGAGGTCCTAAGCGCTATTGAAAAAACTGACTACTAAAAGTGTTTTGAACAGTGGAAAAAAAATAGGACAAATGTATAACTGTAGGTGGGGGATTATTTTGAAGGAGATAATTTGTTGGTTTGAAGTTTTAATAAATACAGCTTTTTTTAAAAAATAAGTTCGGTAACTTTTGGGTAGCACCTCGTATATTGTAACGTGCCTCGCGCAATGCGATGAATTACATAACGCACCCTAGATGGTTTGGTGTACGGCCGCCAGCTTTTAAACAGTGGAGACGGACAGGGTTGAAACCACATAAGGTCGCCGTCGAATTGGGCTTGACAAACTAATCCGCTGCGGATATCTAGCGCTACAATCGCAAGGAGAGGCGCCAAAATCTCAAAGAGCAAGATTTAAAAATTACGGCTAGCGCGAGCGCTAATACCTCACTTGGAGGCTAGTCTAGTGCGTACTGGCCGGGAAATATCTCTACACTGCAGTATTTTTATTCTTTCATACTTCAAGAACTAAAAGTATTTAATTTTGGTTTCAAGAAAAATTGTATTTTTATAAATATAATTAGGGTTTATATTTATACTACGAGTACCTACATAAAGAACATATCTAGAAAAAAACGCGGCTCCCTATAATTTCTCTAATAGTAATAACAATAATAACAATTTATTCTTCAAGTAAGACCAAAATTGCATCGGTATATGGAATGTCAAAAATACATACATGTCACAAATATAGTGTTCATGATATTTTAATAAACAAAATACATTCCTATTACAAAAGGATTATTTAGAGTTAAATTTCACTTGTTTTGGAAGCACTAAATTCTCTTTATCTCTAGTATTATAACTATGACAATTCTTATATTTTAAAATTTGATTTTTATTTTTTCTAATAAATAAAATTACATTTAAAATATACAAACATGGCAGAGTAAGAAACTTTTCTTTTATAAAACTATGTTTACAGGTACTTCTGTAGCTAAGGTTATAAATATTTCTAATATGTAGCTCGTTTCTGTATTATTAAAATGCGAACGGCATTGGGAGAACAGCCCCAGAAAATTATGCCGTATGACTGACTATAAAATTTTGCAACATAATTTTTTTTGCTGTATTTACTGTAGTATTTTGTGCAAGTTTTTTAAGAAGAAAGCATATATGTAAATAATAAAGTTGTAGAAGCCAAAAGTGACAGCTACTTATAAAAGAAAATAGTTCTTCAAGTTGGAATGCGTATATTTTTTTAAAATGGAAACATACTTTTACATAGAACGATAGATAATTTTATTCTGAATTTATTCTAAATCTAATTCCCTCAAGTGACTTATTTCTCTTTTGCAGAATAACCCATTTGAAATTTTCCTGTTCATGATTTCCGGTAACATGCATTCTAAATAAAAAGTGGCGAGATTGTAAAGTACCGCCACATTGTCAAATATTCGTTGACTACAATGATTTACAATCTGGCTAGTCGTGTGCACTTAGCTTGTATGAAAGCTATTCTTCGTTTATTAAAACGTCTATCCATATTCTGAAATGCATAGGTGTTTTATAATTTGGTTAATTTTAAAATCTGGCTAAGACATAATTAGAAAACCGGGATTAATACCGATACCGACGCTGGGAGGCTAAGCACAACTTATAAAATATCGTTTATGAAAGCAATGTTATGATATATGTGACAGAAGTTTATTAAGAATAATACAACCTTTTTTAGTTTAGATTCTGTTTTTTTTTATTAAATTAACGACGTTTCGGCAATATACACTATTGCCTTCTTCAGGAATGTACATGAATAACAAATCACCAAATACAAATAAATAAATAACAAAACATTAGCAACAGGTAACTAAGGTGACAATTACAACATAAGAACAGAAGTTTATGTTTCCGAGATATTTTTTATTAATCAGCTAAATAAATTTATTAGTGAATTTATTAGGAGGTGGATATACCTTTTAAAGATCATGTTCAATTTTGTAAAATGTATCCTTATTCAAAGATTTACTGTTCATGATAGAAAGCAATTCTTCTTTGTGCGAATTTGTACTACCAGTTGCTATATTGCCCCATACGCAACCAATATTTATTTCTGATTTTTCTTTATTTGATTCTTCGGTGTATTTAGAAATTTCAATATCATACATTGAACATTTGAAGCATGTTAGGCTTACTAGACCTAATTCTCTGCAGGTTTCGGATATAAGTGACCCATAGTGCAAATTTTAGAATGATCCAGTTGTAATTTCATGGCCCATTTTAGAACATATCCTAATTGCACAATTCTATTACCTGTTATGGTTTTCTCAAAAGCAAATTCACTCGTAGGATTAGGATCACTTGCAATACATAATTTATAATTTTTTATATTAAAAATAAATTATTAGAACCGTAAATATGAGAGTAGTTTTCACCTTCCGTCACGTTTTAGGGTCCGTAGAGTACGATTTTAGCATTTTTTTTACGATGATGTGAGCGTGTGTATGTGAGTGCGTGCGTGCGTGTGTGTGTGACGATAACACGAACACTACAATTCTAAAAAATATAATTATTTCGTATTCCTTTTATTTATATCCATATGAAGAGATGATTAGATTTTGGTTATAATTGGTAGACATTTAGAACATTTTATTGGTACATATCTGCCCACCCTACATTATATAAACTATATTCATAAACATTTACAAAAGGAGTATTTACAAACCTTTCGTATACATTTTTTGGGCACCAAACATCTTCGAAATTAATTAAATCATCTGAATTATGTGTGCCATCTTCCAAACTAATTAGTACTTCAGAATTTTGTGGCATTTGATTGGGAACGTCATACGAATCCAACAAAATTCTTCTAGTTGTTTTTTTGGCCAAATTTATATTTGTTTGCAAGTTCTTTTGTTGAAGAAGAGCATTTTTTCGCCTCTTTAAAGCAGTCGCCGTTCGTTTCTTTGATTTTGAAGGCCTGTTTTGTTTTGAATTTTTAGTTTTAACCATTTTATAATAAGAGTATATAAACTTAGCGCATAAAATTTCAAAACTGATGCTAGGCCTCTATTCGGACCGAGCCAACAAGATTTCATACGTAATCGTTTTCTCTCCTCTCTATAGCTTGTGGGTATGACCTGTGGAGGGGTGGTGGCGAGCGCGGTGTAGAGAGAACGACGGCAGAGCTCCAGTAGTGCGCTCCGACAAAACGCTGCACTAAATTTACATTACAGTATAGGGCAATATCGTAATTCCATTCGTTTATAACAATTACTTATTGCATTAAATATTTTTTTTCATTATTCATTATAAAAAAATTATCTGCATATGACGAACATACTTTGAACCCATTTTTTTCTTTTATTACGTGATTTAATGTTATAAGCAATATTATTATTGTTAATAAAAAAATGAATATAAGTTCAACCATTAGATTTACATTTCTCAAAATCAATAAACAAAACTGCATTTGTTTTAATGAATTCCTTCAATCAAACGAACGGAATTACGATTGGACTGTATTCGACGGCGACCATAAGGGTTAAAAAAAGGGATGAAAAGCGCCACGTAATTTTTATCCGCAAAATTACGAAAAGGACGGTACTTATAACCTAATTTCTGGCGCAAGCACAACATCTACGCAGCGAGAAATTGATCAACTTCGTAGCGCGGGCAGGTAATGCCAGTTGGAGCGCACGCACGTTCCAGAGTTACAAGTCACGACAATGGGCAACAATGCAAAGAAATATAAGATCAAAAACACAATTTTACATCAAATAAATTTCCAACAATAATGCCTACAACGAGCTGAAGGCTCCAATTTACAACTACAATAATATGAAATATTGAAATTCTCAATTGACTATAAAAAAAAAACATGAATACAATAAATCAACGAATTACATAGAACAATACTACTTCAACAATGAAGCGCCAAATAAAGTTTTACAGTGAGGACACTGTAACAACAGTCCTCCTAAGTAACAATTAAACCCTTAAGTTCTTTCCTCGCAACACAAAAAAAGAGGAAGAACGACATTAAATAAAAGGTACTTATCTATATGGCGTGTTGGGGGGTTGTAGGCGATGAAGTAGGGCGATGGCGGAGGGACAGCCACTGGGCACAATGTAGAAGGTGTCCACAAGAATGGTGACAATGACGGCAGAGTCGCAAATTCTCCGAAGAGAGATGACTTCCAGAACTCGAAAAAGATGCTCGTGACACCACACGAAGACACCCACCAAAATACACAACACTGGAAAGTCATTCGAGCACCCCCGATGTCGCGCAAATCCGCAACAATGGCGAAACCAAAAACTGGTCTTAAACAACAATCGGGTTTAGCCGGATGAAGATGGCGCAAAAAAACAACCACACGCCACTGGTGCAATTCGACATCTAAAAACACGTCCAGCAAGGTAAACAAATAACCTCGTATATCGCCAAGAATAAACTATTGAAACAAACACGAAATAGGATAGAAACAGGGTGAGAATAATAAGAAAAAGGAATTTAGGTAAGTTATTAATTTGAAGTGAAATATATTTTACATAAATAACCACTATAGGAACATTTGAAATAAAATTACAACAAAAAGCAGAGAAGCAAAACAGCAGAGAGAATTTATTGGACGAAACACTATAAAAATATAAAAATACTCGAAGGATGGACAGAGTAATAGTAACAATGCGACGAGGGAAACTAGATTTAGACGATGGGAAGGTATGTATATAGGGCAATATGATTCTGGAGTTAAAATGTTATAACGTGAATTTTAAACCGTAACAATATACAGTGTATCCGCGGATGGGGGAACCCATTAGGGAAAAAATCTTTATTATTCATTTTACGACCAAAAGTCATTCTTTATAAAATGTTCTGCTTGTTGAGAAAATGAATTGACGATAAAATTTTTTAGATCACATGTACAGGTTATTAATAAATTAGGAAAGTATGAAAATGCTTCAAGGGATAAGTACCATTATTTATTATTTTTTACAAAAAAATAATAAACAAAGGGAAATATTAAAACAACGCATAGAAGAAGCAATCCATGATTTGAATGTGCCGCAAACCATTCGTAAAGTGTACGGTAGATTTATTAAGTTAGCGGAAAAGTGTGTCGAATTGAAAGGTAACTATGTAGAATAATTTTTAAAAATTCGAATTTTTATTTCAAAATTTGTATTCAGACTTTACATTAGTTTATAAACAACTTTGTTTTATATTTTTTTTTGTAAAAAATAATAAATAATGGTACTTATCCCTTGAAGCATTTTTATAGTTTCCTAATTTATTAACACCTTGTACATGTGATCCAAAATTTTCTTATCGTCAATTCATTTTCTCAACAAGCAAAACTTTTTATAAAGAATAACTTTTGGTCGTAAAATGAATAATAAAGATTTTTTCCCTAATGAGTACCCCCATCCGCGGATACACTATATATATCGAATTTTTCGACGAAAGACAATACCTTCCTTACATGAAGGTGACGGAAAGTAAAAATATATTAATATTAAAGCAGTGTATAAGTCAACATACTTTATATTGGGCCCATATATTATAATCGATATATAACAAATTTATATTACAATCGTGAAATACTTGCTAATTCTTAAGTAGTAAAGCAACATTTTCTTAAAGACATTCTTCAATGAAATAAATATTTTTTGACGTCAGGTGTATCCCATTTGATTCTATTGGCCAGATATACGAAAGCTGCAAATCTCGCGTGTAATTTCATAGTGCGCATTGGAAAAATAACTATGAACTGCAAATTTGTCACTGTCACATTTCATCTTTACCTTGATCACTTTTAGGTAAGGAAGGTATTGTCTTTGATCATAAAACTCGATAGTGAGTTTCTAATGAATATGCACGTTTTTGGGTTCGTAGAATACGAATTTACTATTTTCACGATGATGTCTGTATGTATGTGTGTGGGCTCGTGTGTGTGTGTGTGTGCATGTGACGAATCGTTTCGGATTGCATAACTGCACGATTCCAAAAATTATAATTCGTTCGTATTCTTTGAGTTTAGATCCATATAAAGACGTGATTAGATTTTGGTTATAATTGGTGAACTGGAAGTACTCCCAATTGACACTTTTAATAGTTTGAAAAAACGCAGTTAAATGTAATTTATTGACTTTTAATATTATAAATTTTAAGGAACAAATTATTCTCTACACAATTTGATTGCATTTCATACTTTATATTCAAAAATATAGACTTAAAGGATTATAAACATATTAAATTTTATAAATTAGCCAGCTATAACCATGGAAACTGTTAATATATTCTTATAATTCAAATTGACAGATGTCTGTTGTATCAGTGAAAAGAAATTAATGTGCTGGTCGCATCAGTTTTTTTTTTTGTTAGTGTTTAAGGTTATATTTACACGAATGTCAAATAATACTTCAAAACTGACAAAAGAATTTTAATTTGTTGCCACTGGAACGAACACACGTGACGTCATGACCTCACCGCACGACTTTTAAAAAATCATATCTTGTTTAGTAGAAAAAGAAATGACCTGTACATGACAGGTTGGACAATGACAAAATCCCCTATTTGGCCGCCATTTTGTCTAGTAAAATAGGGATATCATTTGTTGTTTTTACTTCAAAGTGGAAACATCGAAACCATTTAGCGCAAAATATTATTTATATTCAAAATAAACATCACTACACCAACAAATGATAAAAAGTAATGTTTTCCTCATTTGCTACGACAAATCACTCACCAGATATAGCTACTCTCATCTTTTTCTCCGAATATTAATCGTCATATCTTTGTTTCGAAAAAACAATAAAAAACGGTTTATGGGCTAATTGCATGTATATAGACCATATACTTTCTTAATACGTATGTTCAGGCTTCAATCATATGCTTGTTACAGCCGAAATGAAGCAAATATTAAAAAAAAAATCTGAAGTGGACACCACACGACTTCCTTGTACGATTATTAAACTATACTATTTTTTTAATAAATAAATTACAAAATATTAATTTTAAATTCAAAACAGTAAGATATACAGCGACCATAAACGGAGTTTTTAAAGAGAGTTTTGATTACAACAAAGAAATATTTGATTACAACAATGAATATGACTAATTTCACAATAAAAATATAATATTTGTTATTGTACGAATCATAAAATTGCACGTATTTAACGTAATTTGACATGAACATTTTTTTTTATGTTTTTGTCCTAATCCATAGCAAGGTTTATTACAAAATCAAAAAAGTATATAATTTTTAAATTTACATACCTCGCTTATACAAAGGGCTAATTTAATAATACTTGATGTGATAGACGCAGAAATTAATTGTCTAAAACTTTTATTTGAAGCATTTATTTCTAAAATCAAAATAAAATCATTTTATTTAAGAAAAACTGTTAACAACTTCAAGTAATGTACCACTTCCGGTTAATCTATTTTAACCAAAATCTATTATGTTATTTCGATTGACATAAAAGTCTTGTATACCAAATTTGATAAGTTTTGAATTATATTTTAAAACAGTTTTTCATTAAAATCTATTATAGGCTTCATGTAAAGTGCCACTTCTGGAAATTGTGTAATAACCAGAAAGGGAGGTGCACAACTAGATGTTATTGGAGACCTAAATACAAAATTTCAACTTTCTACGGCTTACCGTTTTTGAGTTATGCGAGATACGTACGTACGTACGTACGTACGTACGTACAGACGTCACGACGAAATTAGTCAAAATGGATTCAGGGATGATCAAAATGGATATTTCCGCTGAAATCTGAAAACCGAAATTTTTCGCGATTACAATACTTCCTTTACTTACGTACAAGGAAGTAAAAAGAAAACAGTCTGTCACACACCGAGAAAAAGGAATATTTGCAATAAAACATGACTATTAACAATTAATGTATAATCACTTTGAATATGGCGGAACGAATGAAGCTTTGCAAGTAACGTATTATACGTTTAAAACATACGCGCATACAATATTATTAGGGAATTTATAATAATTTAAATTAAACAATAAATACTTTAATAGTTAAAGAATATATTTTTTCAAACTTTAAATAAAGGTATTCAGTAAAATATTATTAGTTAACTATTAATGTTTACATTTTAATTGATAAAGTATGACATTAATTGCAAATTTGCAGAAGATGCTGTAAGTTAATGATTAGTTTAGTGTTAAAAAATTACTATTTTAAATAAAATAATATATTTTATACGGTTTACAATGTTGGGTCCTTATATTTTTAATGGATTTGAACGGAGAAACTAAGAAAGGCACATGCACGATGAGTATGATTTTGTTTACAAGTAATACAAAAAAGGGAAAGCACACAAGAATTAACAACACAAACAGTGATAATAATAATAAACAATAATAAGTGAGATTGGTAACATTGTGCTGAAAAGAGTGAGACGTGTAATAAAAGAGTGATAATAATTTCTTACTAATTTTGATAAACAATAAAAAATATTTTAGTGAAATAGTATAACTAATATATAAAAATCAAGATCTTTATAAACAATATAAATATATTACAAATACTTTACGTTGAAGTTAAAAAAATACGAATTCAAATTTATCAAGGTTGTGTTTTGAAGTTAAGTTAGTGGCTGAGTCAAGTCAACTGTGCGAGTGCTCTTAAGTTTATTAACAAAAAACAGTGTTCTCAACTATATTGAAATTAATTTTTTTTTACTTATTCACCAAAAATATATGAAAATGGCAACAATTGCAGAAATAGAACGCGTATTAAAGCCCATTACAAATAAAATAGATAATATACAACTCTCTCTAAATAAAATACACAATTCCGTTGAGAATATTAAAAAAGAATACAAAATTAAATTTGATAAACTGGAAGAAGAGCTAAAGCAAAAAGATAAACAAATTGAATATCTTGAAAATAAATTACGCGAGAAAAATTTAATATTTTTTGGTATTGTGGATGAAAAATATGAAAAACTGGAAGAAAAAATATTAAGTTTCTTAATTAACACTCTAAAATTAAAAAGCATTACTACTGACAATATAGAAGACATTAAAAGACTCGGTAAGATATCAGATAATAAAATAAGACTTGTTCTTGTGGAGTTTAATTCTAAAAAAGTAAAAAAACTTATACTTATAAATACTAAACTACTAAAAAATACCATGATATTCATAGAGGAAGATTACTCGGCTAAAACCTTAAAAGACAGGAAAATTTTAAAACCGAAGTACACCAAAGCAAGAAAAGAAGGCAATAAAGTATCGCTGTATCGAAACACGTTATTTATAACCGGGAACAGGTATACTGCAAAAGACTTCGAAAATGGCACGTTTTCACAAGATGATGTGTTTATTGAAGGTTCTTTAGAATTATTACCTGAACGAATGTCAGAGTCATTACAGTCACTAAATACCCCAAACGAAGAATATAACAATCTATATGATCAAAAAGTAAAACAAATATCACAAAAGCAAAAAGATGAAATTGTTAAAGAACCCCCACCAACTCAATCCACACAGCCTACAAACAATTTTCAACCAATAATAGGACCTTTAGATAAACACATACAAACAAGATCGAAATCTCACTCATCATCAAAAAACTCAAAAAACGTACAAACAAATTAAACAATGTAGCAAAAAGTTGTAATAATATACTATTTTGGAACATGCAAGGATTCAAAAATATATACAATTTGAATACTGAAGAAGAACACATTTTATTACAACACGAATTTATATGCCTCACAGAAACTTGGCTAAATTATGAATTAATCGAAAAACCTCTCTTTCTTCAAAACTACAATAAATACGAACAAAAAGCATTAAAGGAAGTCAGTACTGGTAGAGGAATTGGGGGCATTTTAATATTTTCATCATTCTCTCCAGACAGTTAAAATTATTGACAAAGACACCCATTGGATTTTCCTGCATTTTCAAAATAACATACAAAATTTCATACTTGGAGTCACTTACTTTTCACCATCATTTAATTATGATGTTTTACTAGAACTATTTTCGGAAAATCTAAAACGTATAAAGCATAAATACCCTAACTATACATTCATATTAGGCGGTGATTACAATGCCCGAATTGGAGAACAAAATCAATTTGACGAAGAATTTCCATTTAGTATAAACTGGACTCCTACCAGAACTGTCTTAGACAAAACAATAAACAAAAAAGGATCAAATTTACTAAATATTTTTGAAGAAGAAAACTTCGTAGTATTAAACGGAAGATCTTTCAGCGACACACCTGCCAACTTTACCTATCTTGGACCGACTGCAAAAAGTACTATTGATCTTGTATGAACTGATATGAATTCATTAAAATTTATTAAGGATTTTACAGTAATGGATGATGTAGTTGTATCCGACCATCTCATGTGTTCTGTAAAAATTGCAGAACATACAAATAATACGAGTACAATTCCCACACAACAATCAACAGCAACTGAAATAATAAAAACAAAATGGGACCCTACTAAAGCTGAGCTATACAAAAATGAATTAAAGTGCAAACCAATTGACATTCTTTCTTTAAATCCAACTGAAGTATATAAATTAATGAAAAACAATATTGATTCGGTATCTAACAAAATTGGAATTGTAAACAAATTCAAGCTAACTCAAAATGCTATAAACAAGCCAAGCAAAAAAGAATGGTTTAATGAACAATGCAAACAACTTAAGAAAGCCACCAACATGAGTCTGAGAGAATGCAAGAAGCATAATTTTTCACAAGAAAAACTAAATATGTACCTACAAACGAAGAAACAATATAAAACTTGTTTCACTCAAGAAAAGAAAAAACACAAATTGGATATGCATAAACTCGAGGGAATAAAAAATCAAAAAGAGTTTTGGAATACAATTAACTCCTTACAAAAAACTCCTTACGTCCATAACCCAATAGACTTAAACGATTGGTTCCTTTTCTTTAAAGAGTGGTACAGTAATCAAACTATAATAAATAATGACACTTTTTTCAATGCTTACAACCCTTATCTAGACAGCGATATAACACTACGTGAAATGAATCTGGCACTTAAAAGCCTTAAATCTAATAAAACACCAGGTACTGACGGGATCATATATGAACAACTCCAGAATCTACCTCTTATTTGGTTGGAATACTTGAATAAACTTCTAAATTCTTTTCTAACCACGGAAGATATCCCTAAAGAATTAAAAACAATAAAACTGACATTAATACATAAAAAAGGAGATCGTACGAACCCAAATAACTACAGAGGTATCGCTCTTATCAACTCTATAACAAAACTATTTACATTCATTATGAATGAAAGACTACAGAAATGGATTGAAAGCAAAAACCTATTGCCGGAAGCACAAGCTGGGTTCAGAAAACAAAGATCATGTGCAGACAACATATTTGTGCTAAACTCCATTATTCAGTCTTCTTTTCTCACCTGTAAAGACGGAGTCTATGTAATCTTTAGTTAAGTTTTTTTTTATAATTTTGTAATTATATATGTATAATATACATATTTTGTGTTAAAATAAATGTATTTACCAAATGTTTATGAATTAAATTAAACTAGATCCAAATCCTAATTTCTCAACAAAATATTTATAAATTAATTTATTAATTGTTAATAATATAATTTAACTGCAGATAATATATATATATATATATATATATATATATATATATATATTATATTATTAACAATTAATAAATTAATTTATAAATATTTTGTTGAGAAATTAGGATTTGGATCTAGTTTAATTTAATTCATTCACTAAAAACCTAAAGTACAGTAACAGAGTATTGATTAGAGATGGTTACACAAACATTTCATTACATTACTAACCTACTAACAATGCATAATTGAAAATGATAATCGATGCCTACAAACTTGGTTATTTTATTTATATAAGTAAATCATTCTTTCATCAGTATACATAATATTACTTATAATATCAAATAATGAATTTCTATTTATTAGTATACATGTATTTTGTTAGAACCAAATTCAAAGTTTTCCTTCCGGAAATGACAGTTTACTTGAAGCTCAAAAAAGTTTTCTTCAAAAAATACCTTTAAATGTTATTTTTTCGCAATTTGTTATAAAAATAATTCAATTCTCTGTAAGTTTCTATTAATACTGTTTCTATATATTTTATGGATAAATTTATAAAGTAATATAAAAATTATATCACGAACCTTATGCTTTAAACACAACTTCATGGTTACACAGTTCAGCTCAAATGTATGTAACTGACAGATAAATGTTACTGTCAAAAAAATAATAATTTCAAATTAATAACAGTAACGTTTTAAAATGAAAATTGTAAAGAAAACAATATTTATATGGAAAGGAACTTAATATAAATAATTTCTAGCATTAGTAAATTTGCAGGTATGTATTTACATAAATATATATATATATATATATATATATATATATATATATATATATATATATATATATATATATATATATATTATTACGGCATATTACTCATTGCTGGGTGTGCTAATCTGCTTTGTACAGAGATTTCGGTAATGATGATGTCATATTTGTATCGTGCGGGCGTTTACCAGGCGTCACCTCATTGCTGGCGTGGAGAGTGCACCACAGGGGTCAATTTTGTGTCATTTAAAATTCAACTTATTTGGCGTTGATCGGGATCGAATCGGGTTACCCGGATTCGCAACCAGACATATTTAAATTAATAAAAATTAAATGGTGGGAGGTATTGTGTTGGTCACATCAGATTTTTTTGGAATAAATCTATGTGAAAGTTTTAACTGATCCTATGAGCTGTTTGCTGGCATACAAAAAAAGTTTACTTATACATGAATGTCGGTTTAGATATTTTACTTACCTTCAAAGAAGTACACATAGGACGAAAATCTCTCTTTCTTTAATAAATTAGGTATGTCACTCATTTTCTATTTAGATTCAATAGAATTTAATAAAACACATTGAATCAATGATATACGCGTTGAAGCTGCAAATATGTATGTCTTACTGATCAGTGCCAACAAGTTGCTTCTATATGTTATATGTTTCGCTAGTAATAAAATGAATAATTGTATTTTTCAATTAAACAATTAAAGAGAAATTAAATAAGTTATAATTACAATACACATAATAATAGTTATCGTATCATATTTGATATGTAAAAAGAATTCGTTAACTCTGTGACGCTATTTCGCTCGGATGCGGAATTGTGGCGTGGAACGACGTCCTTCGGTTGTCTCTGTGCTGTAGAACGGTTTGCTACGTCAGTGAAATTGACCCAACCCATAAGCGAACAAACAATATTTCATACTTAAGTTAGTTATTTAGATTTGTTTTCAAATGTTTGCTATATTTTATTGTTTGTACGCCTTTCTCCCCCTTTATTTTTTTAAAAAAATTGTGGGTTGGGCTATCTTTACATTAACCCACCACTTAAATAATAATGTTTGTTTAGATACGTTAACGTATTCATTCTCGTTTGTTTGTTAATGTTTTAAAATAATTTTATTTGTTTAAACTTTCTAATTCTAGTTTTTTTATCTTTAAATTATGGTACGGCTAAATTCTCATTTTCCGCACCCAATTGACTCACTGTTTGTTTAACTGTAAAAATCTGTTTTGATGTGTTAGTTTAGTATTGTTGAAACTTTTTCATCAATTGTTTGCGTGTTTTAAGTAACTATTTTAAAAAATACGTATGGGTGCGATTAAGTTCTCATTTTTCGCACTCGATTTGCCCACAGTTTGTTTATAAAAGTTATTACAATGTGTTTTAGAGTATTAGTTTAGTTATGTTGAAACAATGTTATTGATTATTAGAATGTTGTCTAGAATAGTCAAGTAAAGTTTTAACAAAATTAATTATAAAATGAGTTTTTTTTATTGGACCAAGACAATAAGTAATAGATACTATTTCTGACCATTTAAATAAAACGTATCTCTTAGTACTTAAAGATTTCATGACTATTATATCTATCGTTTTTGAGAAAGTCGTGGACATAAAAGGGTAGAAAAGGGACGTACAGGATGAAACATATTTATTTTTAATAATTTACAAAAGTACCTGTTCTCCTACCTAGAATCTAAAACTGTTGATTTAATATAATGTTTGTACCTTATAGATTTATTTTTTGTACATTTGAATTCTACCGCCCAAAATAACGTACTGTGATCTTTTGGTCGTTTCGTTTTATGGAATATTTTTTATTGCCATACTCGTTGTCACCTTGTGATGAAATATACAAAAAAGTCGGAATCCTGAGCCCTAGAATCAGAAGTCATAAATTAAATAAATTTAAAAAGAAAGTTAATCGCATTTTTCTCAAACACTTTAAGTATATAAAACTGATACGTTATGGAAAAATATAACTTTTTACGATAACTTGAGAACTAATTGTAAAAAAAAATCTCTCCTTTGTTTTTTTTCTCTATCGTTCATAATATAGAAAATAATCGAAGTGTTCAATTTAGCTGTGCTGTATACCTTTTGAGATAATGAAACTATTTTTCTGTTCCCTATTTAAATGTAAAATTTGACTTGTTATTTATGGTTATTTATAATCAAATATTTTTACATCAAAAATCACCTATGTAAATATGTTCTTTGTAAGGCTAGGACTTAAAACTGGGTATTTACTTAAAAGGAAGAAACTAACCACCCGGACCAAATGGAATACGGGTCGGAGTCGATTCTTCAGCCATAAGAACCGCATGACCCGTAAGAACCTATGGTCTGTAAGACTTGACGTTACGTATGACGCAACTTTTATTTTAATACAACATTCCATTTTAGTTGATGTTTATTGCTATGTTCCATAAACTGACTAAACTGCATAATTCTTACGGATGGTGAAGTTGGGAGCGGCCAAATACGTCTTACGGGTCATGCGGTTCTTATGGGTCTTTCACTTCGTATTGGTCTAACGGCTCTTCGAGTCTTATGGGTGAAGAATCGACTCCACCCGTATTCCGAGCACTAGTTATTTCTGTACTCTAGTTTTCAAGTAAAATGGGCCTACTAAATACGACTTTGAGCAGTAAAAAAATTGTGTTGTAAAAAAACGGATTTGTATACAGTATTTATATTGATATTTGCGCAGTATAAAATTCATTTTGTGCACTATAAAATTAATTTTGTGCTATATAAAATTTAAAAGTGAGCATTAAAGCTGTTAAAGATAAAATACTTACCCAACCTAATTTAACCTAACAACGCTTTTAAGTAGAAATATTTAGGTGGGAATATTTTGTTGTGGAAATACTTTGAAAAAAAATTTTAATTCTGCACAAAATATTTTTATTACTGCAAAAAAATTCTTATTTTTGCTTAATTTATTTATTTTATTGATAAATAAAATAATAATACTGTTCATTTAAATTGTACAGCCGAATTCACAAAACGGGATTAGCTAAATCTAAATTTTGGTTTAGCTAAACTTTTTCTAACCCGGTATTAAAAAGTTAATCTAAACCATATTCTCGAAAAAAAATGGTGATAGACTTAGTTTGTTTAGCTAAATTTATAAACGTCAAAATGAAAATTAAAATGGCGTGTAAACGCGAGAGAAAGCCAAATTTCACAGAAAATGAAATATCTATATTAGTCAATGAAGTTGAAAGTAAAACTAAATTATTATTTGGCAAATTAGGGCCAAATAATACGCCAATAAAAAAATTACGGCTGTGGGAAGAAATAACAAGGAAAATAAATGTTGTTTCTTCCCATGGCCGTAGTATAGAAGAAGTGAAAGCAAAGTGGAAGAATTTGAAAAGCAGTTCTAAATCAAAATGTGAGTACAATTTTAATATAATTTATTGCAATTATTCAATCATTCTTATAATTCATATATGTATTACACAAAAAAAACTCTTAAGACGCCACAAGAAAAAGAGAATTGTTGAAGACCGGAGGTGGGATTGCCACTGCCGACACAATAACAGATTTTGATGAAAAAATTGTCGGAATTATTGGCACAGCGTCTATTTCAGGAATTGAAAATGCAGTAGATATTGGATTTCCTGTTGGTATGTTTGCAAAAATATAACTTTATGATCCCTGATTTACGTCTTTTATGTCTAAATAAAATTATTCATTCTTGCCCTTCTTTCTTCGTCCGTGTCCGTATTCAAGATAAATATGTTTCTTCTTTCCAGAAATTTCTCAAGATGACAGTATTATTCCTCCACCTTCACAGTTTTTTTTAGAAATTCCGTATTTTATTCAGTCACCTCCATCTTCACTATTGGAACTTCTAGATCCTACTCTACCACCTCCAGTAGTAGAGAAATCAACACAGGCTACTCAAACAGAGTAATAATGTCTTCATCATTAATCAAATTGCAAATGTTAAAAAAATATATAATTTTTTACCATTCTTCAGCAAAACGACGAATTGAATAAGAATGTAGCTAAAGTTGCTACTGAGCTACAAAAAATGAACCAATATTTAAATATTCTGACTAATTTTATTGTAAATGAAAATACGTGAACTATAATGTACTTTGTAATAGATTTTTACTTACTTATCTGTTAATAAATGAAATCGTTCTTATTATATTACCGTCGTTTGATGTGAGCAATAGGTAGTCAGTTATGGCATGGCTAAAACGCATGTGAAGTAAATATGATTATCATTCGTTGTACACTCTCTCTTCTTTTACTTAGAAATACCCGCAAATTATGATTTTTGTTAGAATTAACAAATAATAATGACAATTTTTAATATATTGATGTATTTTATAGAAACATTATCAAATGCGATATAGAAAACTGATATTAACAAATAAGAGTTGATGTTAAAACTACAAGTGAAAAAGAAGTAGTGAATGTATTAGAAATATTTACATAAGAAGCACAAACATGTAAGGTAACGACAATTCAGTAGACTTGTGACATCTATTTGAGTAAAAAGACATCACAGTGTTCACAGTGAAGAAAAATATGTTTGGTTAGTTTCAGAGTATCACATTTAAACATTATTTAATTATAGGAAATAATGTATGTATATATATAATATTTGTATTCGTATGAAGCTATTTAATAAAGATTATTATTATTATAACAATAACAAACCTCTATGATGATTTAAAATTACAATTACAAATTTTACACAACGTTAATCCTGCGTTGCAGTAGGTTTAAATATATGGCTTAAATTTAAGCGAAAAGTTTTGTGAATAGGTTTAATATTTATTTACACCAAATGATTCTGTTGCTATGGATACGTAGGGTTAAATTTTAAACTAAACTGGTTTAAGAAAGTATATATAAAGGATTAAATTTTTTTGTGAATATGGTTTAGCTTAACTTCATTGTTTTAATCTGGTTTAAGTGCTAATCTTGTTTTGTGAATTCGGCTGTTTAGTTTCGATAGGTATATAGGGTGGTAACCGGCACAACCGAACATAACCTTTAACATGTAAAATCAGACTTACGTAATTTCCTACCTCCCTAATTATTTAGGTAAAAATCTTCAAATAAAAGTTGTAGGGCATAAAATTCTACATCGATTATTTTTTATATTATGAACGATAGAAAAAATATCTAGAACAAAAGGGACATCTGTATATGTACAATTTTTTTTACAAGTAGTTCTCAAGTTACCGCAAAAAGATATATTTTTCCATAACGTATCAGTTTTATATACTTATAAGACAAAGTGTTTGAGAAAAATGCGAATAACTTTTTTAAAATTTAAAAACCCAGTATAGTAGGCTATGAATATTCTGATTCTGGGGCTCAGGATTCCGACTTTTTTGTATATTTCATCACAAGATGATGAGTATGGCAATAAAAAAGATCGCAGTACGTTATTTTGGACGGTAGAATTCAAATGTTCCAAAAATAAATCTATAGGATACATGGATATGTATGTCATGAAAAAAAAAATTGGGCATTAGAGGGTTAAATCAAGAGTTTTAAATTATAGGTAGGAGAACAGGTATTTCGTAAGTTGTTAACAATAAATACGTTTCAGCCTGTACGTCTCTTTTCTTCACTTTTATGTCCACGACTTTCTCAAAAACGATTAAAATAATAATTGTAATGAAAATCTTGGGATCTTGAGAACTATGAGATACGTTTTATTTAAATGGTCAGAAAAAATAGTATCTATTACTTATTGTCTTGGTCCAATAAAAAAAACTCATTTTATAATTAATTTTGTTAAAACTTTACTTGACTATTCTAGACAACATTCTAATAATCAATAACATTGTTTCAACATAACTAAACTAATACTCTAAAACAGATTGTAATAACTTTTATAAACAAACTGTGGGCAAATCGAGTGCGAAAAATGAGAACTTAACCACACCCATACGTATTTTTTAAAATAGTTACTTAAAACACGCAAACAATTGATGAAAAAGTTTCAACAATACTAAACTAACACATCAAAACAGATTTTTACAGTTAAACAAACAGTGAGTCAATTGGGTGCGGAAAATGAGAATTTAGCCGTACCATAATTTAAAGATAAAAAAACTGGAATTAGAAAGTTTAAACAAATAAAATTATTTTAAAACATTAACAAAAAAACGAGACTGAATACGTTAACGTATCTAAACAAACATTATTATTTAAGTAGTGGGTTAATGTGAAGATAGCCCAACCCACAATTTTTTAAAAAAAATAAAGGGGGAGAAAGGCGAACAAACAATAAAATATAGCAAACATTTGAAAACGAATCTAAATAAACTAACTTAAATATGAAATATTGTTTGTTTGCTTATGGGTTGGGTCAATTTCACTGACGTCGGTTTGCTTGGGCGCCAGTCGGTCGGTCGGAAACACAGCGAGATGGTTCACGGTACAGGACGCTCTAGCATCGTCGCTAAATTATTGCTCGAACGCCAAAAGGATTTTTGATAGCTCACTGGAGATAGAGTTCGGTTTTTTTTCCACAAAAAGAAATTATAATAATTTTTAATATATTTTTATTAAGATATTTGAATAAAACGTATTTACAGATAGTGATAACAAAACATAGAAAACAGAAATGCAGAAACAAATTATATCCTACCATAGAACAGGCAATATTTGCAAGCTGGTTCCGCTCTGATAAATTACGGACGGACAACAATGGCACACACCAAGGTTGCGGGGACACGGTACGAACGAGTAACAATGACACACCAAAGTTACGGGCACGCGGTACGGCGTCAGTATCGGTACACACCTATACTAACCACGGATATGCTTGCTGGTTTAACGATGGCACACACCAAAGCTAAACGATGAAGGCAAACGGACAGAGTAAAAATCTTACCACCAGCTCAGGGCTCAGAGGACCACAGCTGTCGGCACACACCAACAGCTAAATTTAACTCGGCAGAGAGCACACACACTGAGAAAAAGGAATATTTGGAAGTAAACAGTATCATTAACAATTAATGTATGATCACTTTGAATATGGCGGAACGAATGAAGCTTTGCGAGTAACGTATTATAAGTTTAAAATATACGAGTATACAACATTTTAAGGAAATTTATAATGATTTAAATCAAACAAATATTTTAATAGTTAAATTATAAAAATTTTCTAACATTGAATAAAGGTATTTAATAAAATATTATTAGTTAACTATTAATGTTTACATTTTAATTGATAAAGTATGATATTAATTGTCAACTTTCAAAAGATATTGCTAAGCTAATGACTATTTTACAATTAAAAAAATACTGTTTTAAATAAAATAATATATTTTTAAATGAACACAGAATTTAATAGTTAATATATTAATTCCTTATAAATGAATATTATATATTATCTGCAGGTGAGTTATATTATTAATAGTTAATAAGTTAATTTATAAATATATTGTCTGTCTATTAGGATTTGGATGTAGGTTATAGAAATTCATAAACATTTGGTAAATACATTTATTATAATATAAAATATGTATACAATATATATTTATAATTACAAAACTATTAAAAACAACTAAAATTCTGAAGTACATGCAGCAGTAACACAGTATCGACTTCAATAGTTACACACATCAGTAGTAGGGAATCGGGATTGAACTCGTCTTCCTTATCACCTGTCGGCGCCAGTCTTATCAGTAAACAATGATAAGGTGGTAAACATGATAAGGTGGTAAACATGATAAGGTGTAAACAAGGTCACTTGTAATAAACATGATAAGGTGTAAACAAGTTTGTTATGATAATTGTAACAAACATGATAAGGTGTAGGTCACTTGTTTTGAAATAAACAAGATAATATGTAATAAACAAGATTACCAATGTTAAAGTGCCTATGCCAATGTCCGTTATCTGTATAATGCCAAATATTCCTATGAATCCCCAAATATTGTCTGTAAAGCAAGTCCGTTGATATTAGATTTGTTTTTAAAATAGATATTATATCTGAGAAATATATTTATGGTAAATATTTTTGAAAATTCCTTGTTATGATAATTGTAACAAACATGATAAGGTGTAGGTCACTTGTTTTGAAATAATTTAATAAACAAGATTACCAATGTTAAAGTGATTAGACTCCTATGCCAAAGTGTTTGTCAAGTCCGTTGAAATTAGAATTGTTTTTCAACTAGATATTATATCTGACAAATATATTTATGGTAAATATTTTTGAAAATTCCTATATGTTTCAAACATGAGATACAGTGTGTGTGTATGTGTCATTTGTTTGCCGGGTTCGATATTGAGTGGAAATTTTAAAATAAGAGATTAGAATACGTCATGCCAATGTCCGTCATCTGAGGACACATGGTTGGAAATTTCCGCTTTTATGTATTTTTTTAGAAAAGTTATAATTCTCGCGACCATATATATAAGCATACTTGAATGTGTGAACTCATTGTTCTGTACAATCATCAACGTCTTGATTCCTCAAAATATTGGTAAGATTATTATATTATTTATTGCATGAAATGTAATTACTACTGCTGATTTATTTTATATAAAAGAATACCATTAGCTGTTTTATTAATTATTTATATTTTTTTGTTTAGAAATGGATTTCAACAAGCTGAACGAAATTGGATGTTTGCAGAATATAAAACCGTGTATGAAAATTGCAGATATGGAAATGAATAAGGCGTACAAATTAGCCAACGTCAAAGCTGTCAAGACTAGGTTTGGAAGGAAGATAGTAGCGGAGACTGAAAAATTTTGCGTTTATCTGCCAAGTCGATTCGATGATTTGAAAGACAATCAAATCACGGAGTTACAAAAGACTGTTACCGATTGGTGTATTAAGTACATTGGAACCGAAGACTCCAGTACAGGGACACAAGTGCCTTTAATTCAATTTGTACAATTAATTAATTAATTCATTGTAAATAGTTATAAATAAAAATAAATGATAATATATTTATATTTTATTTTACTTATAAACCATTCTGAGAATCTACTGCGAAACAAGAAAACAGGCGTCTTTACTGCACTTTGTAAAAAAATATTTATTGTATTGTAAATAGTTATAAATAAAATAAATAAATAAAAATAAATATTTATATCTTATTTTATGAAATAATAACAGTGTCACTTACCAGTAACAAGGTTCACATGTCTGAACAAGGGTACACAATACATTAAGTTCTATTTTAAAATAACATTTGAGTTATCGATAATAAGGAATTCTATTAATCATACACAAAAATTCCTATGCGTTCAAAACATTAGATAAAAGTGTATGTCATTTGTTTATTTTCGAAATAGAAGTTGTGGAAAATCTTTTGAATATTATCAATTTGGCAAATATTTTGTAAAATTCCTATGCGTTCAAACATTAGATAAAGTGTAGGTCTATGTCATTTGTTTTTCTTTTCGAAACAGAAGTTATGGAAAATATTTTAGAATATTGTTATCAATATGGAAAAAAAATTTGAAAAATTCCTATGCGTTCAAAACATTGATAGACCAATATGAAAATCTAATATGAAATACTAGCAGGATCACTTACCAGTAACGGTCACATTCTGGACTAGCGAATGGAGCGTCATGTATACAGGGACCGAAGATTACAGCACAGGAAAGCAAGCGACCATATTACATTTTGTGAAAATTATTTAATTGTATATTTTATATGTGTGTAAATAAATGAATGAAAATATGATTATGTTTTATTTTATAAACCTGTTTAAAATAAATATGATGAAAGTTGTATTCAAAATTATAATTTAAAATATATTTTTTTATTTATATATGTCAGTTTAATGTACAACTTTGATGAGTAAAGATGTGTACGAAATTGAAACACCCCTTTTCGACAATAATTGCAGGGCCTTCTGGTTCTGGCAAATCATATTATGTGAACAATTTTATTTCGAATATTAACGATATGTGCGACACAAAATTTAAAGAAATATCATGGCACTATGGTACGTGGCAAAATTTGTATAATACCATTCAAGGTGTAAATTTTATCGAGGGGTTGCCTGATGTAGAAAATATAGATGGGAAAGATCCACAATTAATTATAATAGATGATTTAATGAGAGAGGCCGATGAACGTATAGTAGACATTTTTACTAAGTGGTCTCATCACAAAAATTTATCAGTGTTTTTTCTTACCCAAAATTTATTTCACCAGGGAAAAGGCCAGAGGGATATATCACTTAATGCAAATTATATAATTTATTTTAAAAATCCTCGAGATAAGGCTCAAATTTTACATCTGGCTCGTCAAATTTGTCCAGAAAACGTAAAATTTGTACAAGAAGCGTATAGTGACGCAACATCAGAACCTCACGGGTACATAATTTTTGATCTGAAACAGAGCACTCCCGATTGGTTGCGATTTCGTACATGTCATAACGATTTGATGTATGTTTACCTACCTAAGAAAAAGTATAAATATAATAGTAAAAATATACCCGAAGTCATATCATAAAAATGAGTGCAGCCGTAACTAACAACGCCGAATTTTTGCGAGCGTTACATAAACTAAAACCAAAATATAGACTAGCAATATTAAAAAACGCGGACTGTAATTCCGTTAAGTGTATCTGCGAATGTGTATATAATATTTTAAATGGTAATGTTGCTCTCAGTCGTAAACAGCATGCTGCCCTTTTTCGACATACTCCTGACAGCGTGTTGGAGTGCCTGGCCACTCAATCATTCATTTACGGGGTTCGAGACAGCGAAACTCAACAAGCACTGCGATTGGCCCGTCCAAAAACTCTAATTGACGCACTCTCATATGCATTAGAGCATGAAGCTGCCAAACAAGCTTCGCGTAACCAATCGCGAGTGCGGAGTATGGATGCTGAGAGAAAAGAAAACACTGAAGATCTAGAAGAGACAGTGCGACGAATTGCAAGTGAAGTGTTTACCGGAAGAAAGAAACTCTCAAAAGAAGACGGAATCGACAAAGGAAGAAAAGGAGTCGGAAAACTAAATCGGGTTGATGCGAAGGGGCAACTGTCGACCCGTAATCTAGTAGCTCCACAATCCATCAGTTATGTCGCATCTCTTCATCATAAAGCCAATAGCATCTATGTGGATGGCTCTATTAATGGAAGGCCACTGAAAATGCTACTGGATACGGGTGCGACAAAAACTATAATTAGACCCGACTTCATAAGGAAAACTGGAAAGACGCATCTTCAACCAACTAAGTGGCGGTTACGCACAGCAACGGGAGAACAAGCTACCGCATTAGGAGAAGTAGATGTCACCATCTCTATTGGAAACACCTCCTTTCAACATCGTGCGCTGGTAGCTGAAGTTGAAGATGAATTAATACTCGGAATGGACGCAATGACAAAGCATGGTTTTAAACTTGACCTGAAGAAGGGCGTGATGATGGTCAATGAAGAAGAACTCGTATTAAATCCACGAGATGACAAAGCTATGCGCGTACTAATGGCCGAGGACGTTACCCTCCCAGAACGAAGTGAAACTATCCTGGAAGCGCATTTAGATGGTAGTTTCTGAGAGGGAAGTATCGTTATGCTGGAGCCCAAGAATGATGATGCCAAAACCGGCACTGGAGTTGTTGTCGGAAAATCACTGGTCAAAGCCAGCCAGGTAATACCAGTTCGGATAATGAACGTAAATTTTTATCCTGTTGTTCTGAAGAGAGGAACAATTGTGGGAGAATGCATGGCAGTATCCTCGATTATCCGAACTGTAAAGGCCAAAGGGAACACATCTCAGAAAGTTCCGGACACGTTAATCAATCAATTGACAACATCATTTGAAGAATTGATCGCCGACCAGAGAACAAAGGCAAAGAATCTAATTGGAAATTTTAAAGATGTGTTCCAATTTGATGAAAAAACCAAAGGGAGAACTAATGTAGTTCACCATAAAATAGACACCGGAGACGCAAGACCCATCCGTCAACCAGCAAGAAGACTACCACTGGCGAAGCGTGAGGAAGCAGAAAGAATAATCGAGGACATGAAGATGGAAGGTGTGATTGAACCTTCAAGCAGTCCATGGGCTTCACCAGTGGTGTTAGTGAAGAAGAAGGATGGCTCTACACGATTTTGCGTCGATTATCGTCAACTTAACAACGTGACGAAGAAGGATAGCTACCCGCTACCTCGAATAGACGACACATTAGACACTTTGGCTGGCTCAAAAATGTTCTCCACTTTGGATCTAAAGAGCGGCTACTGGCAAGTGGATTTGGATCCAAAAGACAAGGAGAAGACAGCCTTCACCATTGGTACAGGACTCTGGCAATTTACCGTAATGCCGTTTGGGCTCTGCAATGCTCCTGCAACGTTTGAACGACTCATGGAAACGGTATTGGCTGGGCTATCTTGGAAAACCTGTTTAGTGTACCTCGACGATATTATTGTGGTAGGTAAGACATTCGAGGACCACATGAAGAATTTGGAAGAGGTTTTCCAGAGATTGAGGAAGGCTAACCTGAAACTTAGCCCGAAGAAGTGTCACCTGTTTCAAGGAGAAGTTCATTACCTTGGACACGTGGTTTCCGGTAAGGATATTGCAGTTGACCAGGAGAAGATAAAGGCTGTGAGAGACTGGCCAGCACCTAGGGACAAACACGAACTCAGAAGTTTCCTTGGTTTGTGTACGTATTATCGACGATATGTACCTGAATTTGCCAACATAGCCAAGCCACTGACTTACTGAAGAAGGAAGAAGATTTATCTGGGAAATGGACTGTACAGTTGCATTTAAAGAACTAAAACATCTTTGACAAGCGCACCCGTCTTGAGTTATCCTTTACCTGAAGGAGAATTCATTCTAGACACAGATGCCAGCAACGTCGGAATTGGTGGCGTTCTTTCCCAGATACAAGATGGGCATGAGAAGGTTATTGCCTACTTTAGTAAGACCTTGTCAAAACCAGAAAGGAATTACTGTGTGACCAGAAAAGAACTCTTGGCAGTCGTGAAACATTTTTACAAATATTTGTACGGAAGAAATTTTTTGATTAGAACTGACCATGCTGCATTAAAATGGCTGCTACAATTCAAGAATCCTGAAGGTCAGGTGGCTAGATGGATAGAAAGACATCAGGAATACGATTTCAAAATCGAACACAGGATAGGTACCAGCCATCGTAATGCCGATGCATTGTCCAGAAGGCCTTGCCAAGATGACTGCATACATTGTAGTCGACTTGAAGATAAACAGTTTACCGTCGCCAGGACAACAGTAGTCGATGATAACTGGCAGCCCGATGGACTACGCAAGGATCAAGAAAATGACCCGACTTTGAAAATCTTATTAAAATGAAAAGCAGAAGAATGCAAACCAATATGGGAAGACGTTGCACCACACTCACAGAGTGTAAAAGCGTACTGGGCGCAATGGGACTCCATGGTGATTGAGGATGGTCTGTTGAAGCGTGTGGTAGAGAATGCTGATGGAACTGAGAAGAAAACTCAGTTGATCATTCCTAAGAGTAGAATACCAGACGTGTTTAAAGAGATCCATGACGGATCTGGAGGCCATTTTGGAATCACTAAAACTCTAGAAGATTGCGCCAGCGGTTTTACTGGGTTAACTTCACTGAAGATGCTAAAGACTGGTGCAAGAAATGTGTGGTTTGCGCTGGAAGCAACGGCTTTCATAGACGACGAAAAGCTCCAATGCGTCAATACAACGTTGGCAGTCCATTTGAGCGCATTGCGATTGATGTGGCCGGACCATTCCCAGAAAGTGACGACGGAAATAAATATATCATGGTTGTCATGGACTACTTCACCAAGTGGGTTGAAGCTTATCCATTACCCAATCAAGAAGCCACCACGGTCGCTGAAACCTTAGTTAAAGAATGTATATGCCGATTCGGGGTACCACGTGAACTTCACTCCGACCAGGGAAGAAATTTCGAGTCTGCCGTTTTCCAAAATATCTGTAAGATATTAGGAATTAATAAAACAAGGACAACTGCATTACATCCGCAGTCCGATGGCATGGTTGAACGAATGAACAGAACGATCAACCGATATTTGTCGAAGGTAGTCTCCAACCACCAAAGAGACTGGGACCGACATCTTCATCTGTTCCTGATGGCTTATCGTTCATCCGTGCATGAAACGACAGGGCAAACTCCTGCGAACATCTTATTCGGACGTGAGTTGCGTTTACCATGCGACTTGGTGTTCGGCAGCAAACCTGGAGAAGATCTGGCCGGAGAAAACTACGTTACGGGCTTACGGAGAAGAATGGATGACATTCATGAACAAGTCCGTACGAACATTCAAACTGCCAGCGACCGAATGAAGGACAGGTATGACATCAAAGCCGAAAAAGGTGGATATCAACCTGGGGATTTAGTGTGGCTTTACAACCCACAAAGGCGCCGCGGGTTATCACCAAAGCTGCAAAAGAATTGGGAGGGCCCCTATGAGGTAGTCAAAAGAATAAACGACGTGGTATATAGAATTAAGAAACGACCTACCGGGAAGCCGAGAGTGGTACACTTTAATCGGCTAGCCTCTTTTGCTGGAGACAACCAACGAAGACCATAATGGAGCAGCAGTTCGTCGGATCATAGCTCAAGAACCGACTTTTGAAGATTTCATGGAGAACTACTCCTTTGGGCGCAAGGCGCGGTACGGCGTGATAAAAGAAGAACATCGAGATCTGTTTACCGTGTCTTCAGATTATTCCCTCGGCCACTGCGTATCAGAAGACTTAAAGATGTCCCGCGGCATAGCTTCAGTCTTTAAGGCAAAATATGGACGACTACAAGAACTGGCCAACCAACGTCCATCTGATGGGAAAACGCTACGACTGAGAGATAGCAATTCAGACCATCAGCGGTACATCTACTACCTTGTTTCAAAACCACGCGCGTACAAGAAGCCGTCGTATCAAAGCCTATGGAACTCGCTGTGCGATTTGAGGGATCATCTACTGGAGAATGACATTTTGAAGCTAGCAGTACCGAAGTTAGGTTGTGGTCTAGACGGTTTGGACTGGAGGATTGTAAAGAACATGTTAGAGATCCTCTTCCGTTTCACCGGCATTGAAATTCTCGTCTGCAGCTTTAACCCTAACGGACAGAAAGAAGAAGTCGAGCGGACCATCGACTGTCACTTCTTTAAGAATTCGAAATGCACCAAGGGTAGTACTTGCAAGATTTCGTCATCACGGACTGTTCCGGGACGAAACAGTCTTAAGGGGGAAGGGGCAGTGTAACGTAACCCCCGCGGCCGCCGCCGCCGCGCTACTACGCGTCACAGAGTCACACGTTCGAACTTGTTAGGATAAGGTCGCAGTGAGGTTATCTATTGTTCATGTTGTTTACCTCTAGAACTTGTCCAGAAGAGCCTAGAAATAATTCCGCCAGGTATATAACCCACCGCGAAAGCCAGCGAAGACACTCTGTAATATACAAGCAACGAGTGCAGAAGTCTGATATAAATAAGTGTAGTGAATAGTTAGTGATATAAAGAACAGTCGACAAGTGAACATAAGTAAACATAAATTAGTGACATAAAGAGTAGTGTTAATTGTTTAAATAAATAATCTTAGTGTTTAATTGTCTTATAATAATCTTAGTCTTTAAATTAGTGTTAATATTTGTTCATCATAGTGTTAGTTACTTTTATAATCTTTTAATTATATTTCTAATATTTATTTACCGTTTAATAAACGTATTCTTTTAGTTAATAATAATTGTCTATGTTTTACACTTCACCCATATAAATAAAAACGTTACAATATGTTCGAGCACATAATCGTGGAACAAAAAAAATTATTTGACTTAAAATTGAAGAACAATCAACAATATTATTTAGTAATTTGTACAAGAACAATATGGATATATTTTTCCTACGCTGTAATAATGAGAGGTAACCAAATCGCTCTAACATAGTGTTTTGTTCAATTCCTATGGGGGGAAACTGATTATCATTCCTGTACGATAAATATTTCAGGAAACGCCTTTGTACAGATTCTAAATCATTTATATAACATTGATACATAGGATACCATATCAAACCACAATATTCCAACTTTGACAATATAAAAGTGGAGTACAATATTTTTAGTAAATCGGTATCATCGAAACATTTAGTATTCCTAATAATAAATCCTAATAATTTGTTACATGACGTTACAACATGATTCGTATGAAAAGAAAAGGATAACCTAGGATCAAAATAAACACCTAAATCTTTAATAATATTGGTGCGTTCAAGACGAGTATTATCAATATTGTATTCAAATGTAATAGGGTTTTTCTTACGGTGATATGACATAACTTTACATTTGGATGGACTTAAACATAGTCTGTTATTTTTACACCAATTGTTTACAAAATTAATTGCAATTTGTAAGGCTGAACTATCGTTATCGTTATATATTGGACAATATAGTTTTAAATCGTCTGCAAATAATAAGTTGCTACAATTGACTTCTTTACATATGTCATCTATATACAATGTAAATAACAATGGCCCCAGATTAGAACCCTGTGGGACTCCAGAGTACACCTCAAACAACTCTGATTTACACCCATTATATTGAACGTACTGTTTTCTTTGGTGTAGGTATGATTTAAATAGTGATAATAATGGTTTACTCAAACCAAAACTATTTAATTTTTGTAATAATATACCAATCACTTTTGTGTGAAATAATTCTGGCTTTTAATGTTCTAGTTGTTTGTCCAACATAATCATCCTCACATTCACTGCATGGAATTTTATAAACAATGTTCTATTGTTGATCTTTTTCTATAGCATCTTTAACTTTAGTAAAAAGTGAAATATTAGTAAATGATTTTTTAATGCTATTTTAACGTTATCATTTTTTACTTCTTTCAGTAATTGTGGTGTAAGAAAGTCTATATTCGGAAGTGATGTAAAAGTGATATTACTGTTATTAAAGTGTTATTCAATTCTTCAGTGCCAGCGTTGAAAAGTAAACGACGAATGAGAAATTGAGGGTAAGCATTATTTATTAAAATGTTATTTAATGTTTTTAAATTTTTAAGTGTAAGTGAAGGATGAGAGATACTTACAATTCTCTTTTTTAAACCCAAAATTACGTTGATTTTAGTTTTCATAGTATGGTGGGAATGATAGTGTATGTACCTTCCTGATACCATAGGTTTCTGATACCAATCAAGTATGATTGTATTCGACGCAGTTCTAATTAATTCCGTGTCTAGGAAGGGCACACTTCTATCAGTTTCTGATTCGATGGAAAATTGTATTTTAGGGTTGTAATTATTGAAAATGTTGAGTATCTCTTCAATCCTACCATGTGGAACTGTGCAGATGATATCATCTACATATTTTTTAATGAAAGGTAAGTTAAATGTAAGTTTGGGTATGCATTCTTCTAGTAGTTTATCCATAACATTTTGTGCTAGGATAGGACTAAGAGAACTTCCCATCGGTGTGCCAAAAATTTGTTTATAAAATTGATTATTAAATTTACAGAAACTATTATCAAAAATAAGTTTAACTAACTCTATAAATGTCTCTAAATTTATATCACAATGTTTTGAAATGATTTCCCATTTGTCAGTAATACTTTGCAACACTAACCCTACAGGAATATTGCTGAACAATGAAAGAACATCTAAACTGATTATGACAGTCAGGTGGTAATTGAAAATTTTAAAATTCTGCGGCAAAATTGAATGAATCTTTAATGAAATACAAATTATCTTGATCATATGATTTTTGTAATATTTCAGAAACAAAAGCTGCTATTTTTCTGTTAGGTGCATCAATTGAAGAAATAATAGGTCTTAAACTTAGAGTCGGTTTATGTACTTTAGGTAACCCATAGTACCTCGGAGCAACCGCATTATAAATCATCAATGTTTTAACTTTTTCAGGTGTAATCATATGTTTAGACTTTAATTTTGAAACAAGTTTGTTCGCTTTTTGTTGTATAGTACTAGTTAGGTCTCTATTTAAAATTTTGTAGCTGGTAGTGTCATTTAATTTTTTTAAAGATTCTACGTCATATTGGTCTTTATTCATGATAACTGTGATATTACCTTTATCTGAACGTAATACTAATAAATCACTATTCTCCTTAACGTAATTTTTACAATGTCTGTAAAGTCTTTTTATGTCGGACGAACATCTGTGATAGAGTGCAGAAAATTGGTAATGATATTAGTAAATCGAGCTCTAATTACATTCCTGGTCTCAGGATTTACAGTATTTATAATTAATTCTAGATCTGCTAACAATTTTTGAATATTAATTTGGCCTGAAGAAGGATTTATACTAAATTTTGGCCCGAGAGCTAAAATTTGTAAGATAACTGACGGAATTTCTACGTTACTGATATTTTTGATCCAATTGGGTTGTGTTATATATTTATTACGTTGTATTGTGATTAGATCATTTAATTTTTTTATATTTCTATTTTTCGTTTGATGAAAAACTTGATTATATTTACGATTTTGTTTAATTTTAAACGTTTCAAAAATTGTTAACGGAATAATATTACAAATTTGTTCATGTAAAGTATCTAATGTTTTGCTAATTTGTTTAAGATGTCGAACAGTGCATTTAATTTCTAAATTGAATACTTTTCTACCTAACCTGTTATTAAAATTAGTAATCCTCTGTCCTAAATGTCCCCCTTGAATTTGTATGTTTGTAGTTTTGTAGTGACGTGTTTTGTTTGTTGTGTGATATGTTTCGGAAAAACCCCTTCCTTTCGGCAGTTGAGCAGGTAGATTCTGCGGTTCTTAGTGGCTGCTAGTTTGATGTTGTAATTGGCCCATCTTTTTAACATTAACATGGCATTGTTGCCGTATGTTGATTTGATGTTGTTCAAGAAACCCATTCTGTAAATTAAGTTGGTTGTGATCACGACTGACCAGTTAGGTAGAATATGAAATGTTCACATGTATGCAGTCAGGATGATGGTAAATTTTGAATAAAACTCTTGTAAGTTAATATCAAGCTTTCGGAATTATTTTATTCCTTCCTCAGGATAACTACAATGGTTAACAATGATTGTAATTAAATCGTAGAAATGGGCTATAGTAGGTCGAGGAGAAATTAAATAAACGAAGAAAGAAATTGTGAAAAATTCATGGACCTCGCTGGGACTTGAACCCAGGGCCTTCCTATATCTAGTAGGACGCTCTAACCAACTGAGCCACGAGTTCCCAACGAAGTTAATGAACATTTCACAAGTCTTTTTACAAATCGTAACGAGTACACTCTTCTAAATGGAGAGATGAATACTCAGCGCGAACAATACGCATATAAATAAATTATTGTGAACTTTAATCTATTTATATATATGCGCATTGTTCGCGCTGAGTATTCATCTCTTCATTTAGAAGAGTGTACTCGTTACGATTTGTAAAAAGACTTGTGAAATATTCATTAACTTCGTTGGGAACTCTTGGCTCAGTTGGTTAGAGCGTCTTACTAGATATAGGAAGGCCCTGGGTTCAAGTCCCAGCGAGTTCCATGAATTTTTCACAATTTCTTTCTTCGTTTATTTAATTTCTCCTCGACCTACTATAGCCCATTTCTACGATTTAAACATTTAGTGGGGTCCACAATAATTATAATGTACGTATATGTGACGGCTTAAAGTTCACAATAATTTATATTTATGCGCATTGTTCGCGCTGAGTATTCATCTCTCCATTTAGAAGAGTGTACCTACTCGTTACGATTTGTAAAAAGACTTGTGAAATATTCATTGACTTCGTTGGGAACTCGTGGCTCAGTTGGTTAGAGCGTCCTACAAGATATAGAAAGGCCCTGGGTTCAAGTCCCAGTGAGGTCCATGAATTTTTCACAATTTCTTTCTTCGTTTATTTAATTTCTCCTCGACCTACTATAGCCCATTTCTACGATTTAAACATTTAGTGGGGTCCACAATAATTATAATGATTGTAATCTTACATGTTAAAATGTGCTATGAAGTACTTACTACTTGTTGAGGTTAATTATATTTAAAATATTTTTAAAGTATCTAAATCGCCCAAACAATGATGAAAACAAAATATTCAATTGTTTTTGTCATGGCACTCTGATTACATGTAGAAATAAATATGAAAATAATAATTTTTCTTTTGCATTTTTCTCGTTTTTTTCGTTATGTAAGGGTATAAACATTTTATATCGTTGTATTCAGAAAAAATACTGAATCGAATAGGCGAATAAAAAAAGTAGATTCTCATTTAAAATTAAAAAGTTGAATTCTGTATTTTGAGAACCACTGGTTGAAAATAATTTTTGTAATGCACATTTTAATAGTCTTATAATATATAAATTGTTTGCTAATTTAACCGACTTCGTATCTCTTACGGTTCTCGAGATAGCAATAGTGAAACACTTAAATTGAACAGCCTGTATACAGGGTGCCTTTGAAATTAATGTCATAAATTTAAGGATAAGTAGTATGACATGTGTAGATTATAAAACAGAAAGATTTTTTTAAAAATTCGAAAAAAGAAAATTCGACTTTTCTTAAGGAAACTTTTTTTACTGCTGTTTTAATTTATATTTAATAAAAAATATGGTTATCAAAAATTCATTAAAAATTAGTTGTATAAGATATTATTCTTAGTAATTAAATTAAATAGCATTTTTAACGAAAATAATTGTGTTATAGATAAAATAATGCAAATGCATTGCCAGTGGTACCAAAAATGTTAGTTTCATGAAATCTACCCTTAAATATGCGAATTTTAAAAAATTTCTTTCTGTTTCGTAATCTATATATATCATACTACTTATCCTTAAATTTATGTTTCTTCAAAAATTACTTAAAAGTCATAATCGTTTATTTGATATATAACAGTGAAAACGCCAGGTAAGTCGGTAAGACAGCGCAAGTGCGAGAGAGGAAACATTACCCTATCCAACAGTCGCACGTGTCTTACACAGTGTTGTACTGTGGTTGGCGTACCGAGCAGAACCGCATGCTGATCATCACCGAATCCTCTCTTAGTTTCTACTTCAGGAAATTTCGAAGAGTGAACCAAAACACGGACGTGATGGCTCAAGTCCTTAGTAAGCTGCTATTTTTGGAAATAGGTTTCAAACAATATGCTAAGGACCTTGTTCATGACGCCATACTAAAAAGATGTCATCTGAAGGAAAACATCTTAAGGAACCTATTATGTTGGCCCTTAAAAATCCAGGCATCGTGAGCGGCCTGGTGAAGGAAACCTCAGGCCACATGGGGAGAATAATAAGTCAGGTGTTATGTGTAATTAAGTGTAGCCCACGAATTGTGGATTTCAGAAAAACATTATTTTGCTACCAAGAGATGCCTATTTCGAGATCATAGCACGCAGCTCGACTGTGGGAACCAACTGGTCGTAATGTACCACCTGGAGGGCAAATGGTTTGAAGTTGATCAGGACCTGCGTCGCACACAACCTGACCCCATGGTCCTCGATGCCAATGATCCCAGCGAAACTGTCCCCATGACAAAGATCGCCCCCATCAGCGCCCATGCCCATGGTGTATACACCCAGCAGGAATGGATGCATTCCAGCAAACGCTGCTCTTCACAAACGAAAGACGTGCCTTGACAAACATCATGACGCGACGAGTGATAGGAGCAGGGACTGATGGACAGGACTTCCATCTGCCAAATGTCTTCAGCAAATATGAGTTTGCCAAAATGGCTTGGAGTGCCACCGTTGAAGTGTGGGTATTCCTGTTCTATACCGGGAATTTATTCTGTGTATTTATGCTCTTATACACGCTTTACCATGTTTTAAGGTACGCCGCATCCGTTTTTATGATTTTTTTTTAGTTTGAGGAGAGCAGCCGACAACCAACTTCAACGTAGATGGTTTTTCCTGGACAGCCTGTAGGACGCCATGACAACCCGATATCTGTTGAATCTGATACATCAACGGGAATCCGGGGCCACGAACTCTATGGCCACGGAGTCCCTTACCACGTCACTACCGAACATCGGTTCATCGGTATCGCTGTACCCAGGCTCGCAGCAAGCCCATCCATCACCGTACGCCACTGGTCCACCAGCCGATACTAACGTTCTGCGACAGCACGTAGCCTAGCCAATAATGTTGGTAGTTGTAAGTTAGCTTAGTTGCAGCCAAAGGGTAGTTCGACTGACTTCGCTAGACTTAACTATAATTACTTAATTATAGTCGAATTTAAAGGGGGCGGCAGTGTAACAGCCACGTGCGTGAACTTTAAATTTTTGTAATTCAGTATTTCCTTTGAATGAACGCTGTGACTGTTGCAAATTTCTGACCTGCGGCTGACGATCTTCTGCTCAGTATTTTGCAGAATACTGGAGAAAAGCGGAATATTACCAGCAAAAGTGTGTACGTTGTCAATTGAACTAACGTAGGAAGTGTTCGTATCCAGAATCGAGAGGGATTCTCAGCCCGATCGTGGAGGCGAAGCCGACGTGGTGGTCTGGTGGCTATGCTGCTAAACCGGCATCACTAAGGTCGTCGGGTCGATTCCCCATTGTTCCAGACTTTATATAATATGAATACCACTCGGTAGGAGGGTTTTTCTCCGGGCACTCCGGTTTCCCTCTGTCGTAAGTACACTATACTTCCAACACGGCTCGTTGCCATAGAGTGCTACTACTCGGGCAGAGAGCCATCTCTGTTCATTAAGTGAAAGCTCGAAGGCGTCAATAGCCGAGAATACAAGTTCTGTTTAATTCGCAACCATCATTACACTGAACAAACAATACACTGACATACACACATCACCCTGAAGAAGAGATTACTATCTCCTATTCCGGGGCACATGCAACATTTACTTTTTTTATCGCGTAGGCGAACAGTCGTGCAGTTTTGTTCAATTATTTCGTTTTGTAGCTTAATTTCATTTTTTTTCTGAACCTTGTTTTAATTTTACTTTATTCTTTTGCATAATTTTAGTGTATATATTTTGCTAAACTCAATTATAAATTAGTTTATTATTTTTTTCCAAAATTATTTAATTAATTGTGTATCAACCCTGTCAACTCTTTTCCAGTGTCAGCACAGGTCAGCGTAGTGACACAGCTAAGTATAACTTTTATTTATATTCTTACTATGGCTGTCTGACCTTTAATTCAGTACGTCAACGAGGGTCCTGTTCACTACACTCTACGCACCCTCCGTTACATTCACTTGTATGTTTGTCTCAGTTCAGTTATGTGGGCAATATCTACATTATGATAAATTTTATAAATTCTATTTTTTTTTTCGTTTTTTTTTTTCATGTGCATTATAATTTATTATTGTGATCTGATTAATAAGATGTCGATTATTTGCTGTCATTGAGGGAAATGGGAGATAAGAGAGACGAAAGGAAGGATTTTTATTTGTTCTACATAGGGAAGGACGATGTTAATAATTGTTTGTAACAACAATGGCATTGTGGATTGTTCATTGTTAACTTCGGTGTTTGTAATATTTTGGAATTTGTTATTTCGTACTCTATTAATATCCTTTATAGTTTACGGGATGACTTCCTCTGCAATTGATGCATTCTGGTATTTGGTTTTTTCTTTTTTTGTTTAAGGCATTCATGGGTGTACGCAGGGTGGGGCAAGGTGGGGCAGTTCCCCCCCCCCTCTATCTAAAGTAAAATGGAAAATTTACTATAAAATAAAAATAATAGACGAAAAAAGATGAAAAGGACAGTTCATAACACCAAAGAAAACAGTTCTGTTATCGTGTATTGCCTTCTGCACTGGGATGGCAACTGACAGCGTATAAAATAAAATGTATACAAGAGTAATAGTACATACGCATAATACCGTATAATACGTGGGAGTATAAAACTGTATGTATTATACATTTTATATTGTATATACCTACGTGATATACATTTTATACAGTATATGTATCATACATAACGTATAATACTGTATAAAAATACAATATACGTGTATAAAGTGATATAATTATGATCAACACTAAATATTTTTAAACTGCTCAAAAGGAATAATATGTTTTATACAGTATGAAATGTATAATACATGTGTATTGTTGGGTATAAAAACATACAGCAATTTTTTTTTAAAAGATTCCAATGTCATCTGTATCATGAACGAATTAATAAATTGGCATACATTATCTCTTTCATTTGCCATAACACGAAGCGTGTGCGATAAGGATGGATACAACACGCTTTGTCTTTCAAAAATTCATATTGTTTCGACTAAGTTACGACATTCCATTTTAAAACTATTCTCGTTGTTGACAATACGTACGCTGTAACGTAAATTTATTTATTAATTCAGATATATTACCTTAATTTATAGCCGTTCGAATAACTTCATTTTCTCTCAGTGTCACTGACACTGGCAGAGTGTCAGTATCATATTTTTAACATATTTGGTTTTACATTTATTAGTTGATGACTTCCGTTTTGAATTTTGAATGCTTTTGCATTAATATATATTGTTATAATAATAAAATATGGACCCTCATAAAAACTAAGTGAACGACACTACTGTATTTATCGGAATAGGAAAAAGCTAAAATCTTAATTCATACAATTTGTAGATGACCTTGATCGGACATATCAAAAAAATAGTGTACATTTTATAAGAACCAAGAGCATATACTTTTATATGTTTTATACAGGTCTTTTATACATGTAATGTATAAAAATAGAGGAAGAAGTGACACGAGGATTTTCTGAAAATCCACTACGGTTAATATTTTAGAATGTTTAAATACACTAAATATATTATTAATTTTTATTTGACTTTGTTTTGTTCTTTTTTTTAATAAAATGATTATCTTTGGTATTTACTTTAAGTAAACCTTTACCTTTAACCAAAAGATTTTATACATAATTTCTTCTTATTAAAAAATCTTTCTTATCTTATCATCATCATTCCACCTTAAAAAATGTGTTCCTAATAATACGTATACTGGATCATTCGAGAGAAACATTGCCAACGAATAGCGCGAACCTGAGCACGGAATAAACAAATAACTAGAGTTAAAGCAGAAAGAAACTATGCCTGACTGTCCAAGCTTGCATTGTTTACACTAATACAACAGAGTGATGCGCCGAAACTGCTTCACTTAAGGTGAAATGATACCCCTGCCCGCAAAATTTAAAATTAGTGAATAGGTTTTTCATGTTTTATTTAAAATTGTATAATGTAATATGATCTATTCCTATATAATAATAAAAAGGAAACAATTTGTCATGAAAATAAAATAGTTTCAACAATCTTTGTATCTATTTATTCACCCAAAACAATAATTTAAATATTATTTTTAAAATATCTTCAGTTCTAAATGTTGAATTTTAATTAAATTTGCATGAAAAATTTATAACAGGATAGGGAATAAAATATGTGAAAATAAAAAAAAATTAACTTCGAGAACAATTTTAAAAATACAAAAAACCTACTTTTTTCATACATTTTAATGTGTTTCTTCTATACTAAACATTAAATTTTGTTTAAACTTTAATATGTTTTGAAAAATTATGTTATATATATCATATAAAAAAAAATCGAAAATTAAACTTCGAGAACATACATAAAAAAAATAAAATGTTTAATTTTTTTTCTCAAATGTCTGAAGTTTTAATGTTAAATTTTGTTTAGTGTTAGGTACTATACATATTTCTATATGTCTCAGGTAAGTATTTTAAATATTTATCTTTTAATATAGAATATATTCGTAATTTAAACAAATTCGGTAAGTATTTTCATGAAATATAAGGAAGTGGCGCTATGAGTAGACCTAGCGGTGAATAGATAAACTATAATGAAATCGGTGGCTCCATATTTCCTCCCGACTTTATACATTGTCTTACATATTTTTCGCAGCATTTATTTTATATTGCGTTTCGTAGTGTAAAGTTGTGTTTTGTTGTCTATTGTATTCACGTGTTTTGTAATAATGGCAAGCGAGCAGCCAAAGTTATTTTGTCGCAAAAAGATCAGCAAACGAGGTTCTAATTTCTTAAAATCGGGGTAAATAAAAACATTTACATGCGGATGATATAGTTGTTTTGATTGAAAATGAGGAGCAACTGAGAGAATGATAAAGAGAATACATGTAGTTGGAAGAAATATGAATCTGGTGTTGAATGTTGATAAATCCAAGATATTAGTATTTGAAAAAAGTGAATTGTCGACAGAATGAATTTGGTGGATGCAGTTAAGCTGTAGCAGAAGAATTTTGGGTAGTATGATTGAACAAAATTATCATGAAATTGACTAGATAGGTTGCTAAAAACGTAAAAGTATCTAAAAATGCTAGGTTCAATGTATAATGGAGTGGTTGTGCCCATTTTGATGTACGGTAAAGAATGTTGTGCTTGGAAAGGTAAACCTAAAAGAAAACTGACTGCGGAAGAAATGAGAAATTTCTCATCATCTCGGTGGGTTCGGTCCGACCCTGATTTTTATGTATGAAACACTGGAAATTTCGCAGAAAACTACCCGTTCTATACACACTGTACAAGCACTGCTAGTAACCCTACCACGTGACATACACTACCTGTTGCTCTCTAATGGTTAAAACACAATCTTTTTTTTCTCTCTAGGGCGCAACTACAAAACAGTTATGAGATCATTGGTTCCCAGTACAGCGTTATATTTTATCTCTTACAGTCTCCATAGCTTCGTCTCCCTCTCTCTCACATTCTCGTGCAGGACGAATGTGTGATTGTATGTTTCACGATTTCAATTACTCAATTATGCGATTTTGGGGGTATATTTTCTCTTGTAGCTTGTAGTTTGTAACTAAATAAATAATAGTATAGGTACTCTACAACTACAACAAGTAATGGAATAAGCCATTCCAAACATGTTGCAGAGTACTTTTTCCAACAAAATTTAGAAATGATACGAAAAATGTAGCTTACTTAAGAGAATAATATTTTTTTTAGGAAACAAATAATATTAATTTAAACATGTCATAAATTCTTATTACACAATTCATGTCTTTGTTTTGATTTATTTGGTAATAACTGGCTCCCCGTTAATTCCATATTTGTCTTTATTACCTACCACTTGATACCTATTTTTGTCGACAAAATATTATATAGTTAATTTTCTGAGTAATATATTATTATTTAGCTAAACTTATTGCTCTGACGATCTCAAAAAAAACCTGTAAAGGTTAACAGAAAATTCCGAAACTGTTCAAAACGTCAAACGCGAATTCAGAAATAAATAAAACAAGCAGACGTTACTATAGCAACCGAACTATAATATTTGATATACACAAAAGTAGCCCCAATATAACAGCTCATTTCAAGGTTGCATGCGCAGTAACAAAATGAAAGGGAAATTATATTGTACTGTCTCAAACATAAAGCGTAGTATGTACCAATATCTTCCGTAAGCACGAATCCGAACGAAGAGGAGCGAAGCTTGCCAAGCGGTCATTGAAGTAGTTGAACGACTGTACAAATGATTATTTAGCTAGAATTATAGTATTATTTCTCTTTTAATCAGGTTATCGCATGTTATCTGTAAGCAACCTAGATGAGTTCCTATTTCGGAGACCTGTACCTACCGCGCTAATATACCGCTGAACACATAATGATTTGTCGGAAGCCGTGCGTAATTATTACAAACGGAGTTATGCCACACTGTTTGTTCGAATGATATTAATTCCAACATAATTTGTAGTGGTGGATGTGTAGTTCCTAAAATAATGTTGGAGAAAATATTTTATATGCCATGTTTTTAATAGTATATTATAACTGAGGTGGGATGTTTCATTATAGCTTATAGCCGAAGGCTTATGTGTATTACCGAGAGGCGAATCCTTGAGGTGAGATACAGCGCGAGGCTGTGATGAAACTCCCATCGAGGTATGTATACTATTTTATTCAGAATCATCCTCTTTTTAAATCAATAATTTTCAGAATAAATCATTAAGTTAATATTTTTTGACAGCTATATTAAAATTTGTTTGGCCTACCTTATTATAAGGATCTATGACAATAGTACTAGGCAACCCCTACATAAACATTTTCAACCCGTGGGGTGGAAGTGAAATCTGCTTTTTCGCACCCAAAAGATTATCATTACAGTTAGGAATGGCGTATTCTCAACCTCTAAAAGGTTAGGAATCAACATATTATTATAATAATTGTGAATAAACTTAATATTTATTATTATTAAAAAGTAGAGACAAAACATATTTTTCATTTTGGTATTACTACAATGTAGGTTGCCTTTTTGCCTAACCTAGTGAGTCGCCACTGCTACAGACAACATATTTAAATAATTTGTTGGTCATCAAATTGACGAAATACAAGAGACAATAAAATCCGGCAAATAGCGACAGGTTAGCATTGGAAGAAAATATGGCAGGGGAAGTCACAAAATGGTCTAAATTGTCATTATTAAGAAACAATGAACGAAGGTTGTATAGACAAGAATTTTTAAAATTACCAAAAGAAAACTAGTCATGTGGATACACGAGAAAATATATGTGATCTAAAAAAGGAATTAAAAGAAGTTACAAATTCCGAGTGGTGTCAAGTGCACTTGGAAATTTAAGAATTTTTTTAAATGCAACAATTTTTGAATATTTATATATGTTCGATTCCTACGCAACTGTTCACGCGCTTGTTATTGTGGATGTATTCCCTCTACTCTCTTTATCATTCGGCTCCTGTCTTATAGCAGTCACAGCGATGTGGCGTCTCAAGCAAATTTCATCAACTTAATAAGTTTTTTCGGGTATTATTAATTTCAGAGAAGCATGCAAAAATAGAGAACTTTTTTTTAAAATGAAATTAACCCCCATTTACATAAATGTGTAATTATATTAATATACAGAAGGATTTAATTATTTTGAAAAAATTTGGATAAATTTATTCTTATCCTACAATACACTAAAACTGAAAAATTATGGGGAAAGTCTTCAACTTCAGAATATTCAAAACCAGAAATGCATGCACAGAATCATTCATATCCCGAATATTCAAAAACAAAATTGCGCATCACCAGAAAGCGTTTCGCCCGAATCATTCAATGACCGAATACGTGGGCGTGGATTGGAAAACGCTAGGTTGAGAATCGCTGCTTTATACGATGATTTCATTTAAATGCAACCTTATGAAAATTATTGTACATGTACATAGTTATACGTAAAATGACAAGAAATATGTGCAAGAAGAATGAATGAAATTATTCCGATTAGATTTGAGATAACACACGTAATTTTGAGTGTTCATTACGATAACTTCAATGTCCAGAGATTCACAACACTGAATATACGTTTGTTTGTGTGACTGACAGCAGCTGAAAAATTTGTCAACATAACCTATAAAAATAAATATTCCTTTAATTTTCACAAATTTTCTGTTTTGGCACTAAAGTTCCTTTTTATCATCATATGGTTTATTTCCTCAGCCCTACGGCCTCGGCAACTAAATTCCACATTCATGATAAAAAGTAGAATTTCATTACCTACCTTAACTGATACATAAATAACTATTATTCTGAAAGTACGAACACATATTCTCAATGAAAAGCTTGTACATATCTATGACATGATGAATAATTAGCAGAACCATTCGGATACTTATGTACAAGAAGGTATAATAGGGCTGTTACAATAATTTTTATATGCCTTCTAAATATGAAAACTGAAAATATTTCGAAATATTTATTAGATATTTTACAATATATTTTTGAAATTTGGATATTTTGAAAAAGTCACGTGTTCTGTTTTCTTTGCGATCCTCAAAATAAGCATTTACTGCTTCGATGGCTTCTTCGTTGGATCAAAATCTCTTTCCAGTGAAGAACGTTTTAAGATAGAAGACCGGGGGAGCTAAATCTGACGAGTACGGTAGATGGGGGACGATTTCAGTTGGGTCAAGTTTTATTGAGCAATACGACTTGAATGAGCTGGCGCATTGTCGTGGTGAAACAAACTCTTTTTCTTTGCCATTTCCAGGCGTTTTTCTTGAATTGCTGCTTTCAGCTTGTCTAAAAGTGCGGCGTAGTATTGTCCAGTTACAGTTTTTCCTTTATCAAGAAAATCAATTAGCAGAATGCCTTTGGCGTCCCAAAAGACTGGCGCCATTACCTTTCCTGCCGATGACGTAATGTATGTACTAGGATGTCACAGAAGAGGGGGGTTGTTTTTCATGACTATTTTTGGCGCCAATTTTTTTTACCTCCCGCTGCCCTTGGTAAGGGAGGTATAGGGATCGTGCTAAAAATCGCATATCGAGATTTTGATAAATGACCACGTTTTAAGGTGCCACGATCCAATTTTAACATTTTCACGATGATGTATGTGTGTGTGGATCCTCTTTACGCTCTAACTCAAATACTATCGTTCAGAAAATTTTGAAACCTTGTATTTCTACCTTACTCTTATATGGAAAGATGTCATTAGATTCTGGAGTAAATCAGATAACTGGAAATGGCATTTTACTGGAAGCTCAAAATAGTTTTTCTTCGAAAAATACCTTTAAATGTTATTTTTTCGAGATTTGTTATTAAAAGAATTAAAGTTTTAAATTTTTTACATGCTTGCGTTAACACTTTTTGTATATATTTTATGGGTAAATTTCTAAAATTATCTATAATTTTAATCCCGGAGCCTACGCTTTAACCTTCAGAATACCAAAATAATCATATTACGAGGGATCCCGAAATGGGTCATTGATGACCCTATATTTATTTGTCTTTTTTATGCATTTTAAAATTTTCGAATAATGTTTTTCGTATTGCATAGAACTTTATTAACGTAAAACGAAGAGGATATTATATTATAAAAATAATAACAATGACTAAAACATGTGTAAATTCTAATATATGTATTTTTACTACAGTCAAGTTTTTTGCCAACAATTCTTCTGCAAGAGATATATCTGTGAAGAAATTGTCACATGTAATATTACGTCCGCTGCCATACCAATGATTCACGAATGTCTTTACAACCCTAGGTCCTTGATTTCATTCTACCTCATTCCCTTCTTTTCCAGTATAAACCTCGAAATTGCAACAGAAAAAAGAGCCCACACTTTTATTCCATACTTTCCAGGTTTGCTAGGAATGTAAACTCTAAATGGACATCTTCCTCTGAATGACACAAGTTGTTCGTCGACCATCCCATTATTAGAAGGAACATAAGAATTTCGACAATTTTTTACAAAAGTGGTTGTGATTTCACGAATAGGTGCAAGTTTATCATCCTTTTTTCTTTCAACTCTTGTTGTTAGATCATCAAAGCGTATGAATCTCACTATGTCCATAAACCTATTTCTGCTCATTGTGGCTTGATAAATAGGCCTACTCAAAGATTGGTTGAATGTCGACCACAAATTATGTGGATCATTTAGAATCCATGGCGACAATAACAGCTAACAGATTGTGACTAAATAAGTAATTAAGAATGAAATGACACGATATTGCGCAATGTATATCTGCGCAATTGCGCAGACGCAACCGAAAATCCTATTAAAAATCAGTGCAACATCAACGCCCGAAACGGGTCAGTCATGACCCAAATATATAAATCTGCTATAAATCGCAAGGTGATAAATAAAAATTATATCCAACCAATCTATAAATCGAAGAATACATACATAGGAGCATATCCAAAAGGATGTAGCACAAGAATTTTTTTTCGGAGAATTATAGCGAAAAATGTATTTTTCGGGTCACTCGAGACCCAGTTTCGGGATTCCGAAGGTTAAACACAACTCCATAGTTAAACTGACAGATATGTCACTGGTAAGAAACTAATTATTTCAAATAATAATAGTAACGTTTTAAAAAGAAATTAGTAAATGGAACAATATTTATATGGAAAGGAACTTTCCAGCATAAGTAAATATGTAGGTAAGATAAAAATATATAATATATCATCACGGCATATTATGCATTGCTGGATTAGCCAATCTGCTTTGTACACAGATGTCAGTAATAATGATGACATATTTGTACCGTGCGGGCGTTTACCGAGCGTCACTTCGCGCGAATCTGGGGAACCGGGTTCGATTCCGACCGACGCCAAATATTTTAGAACTTTAAATGGCAAAAAATTGACCCCTGTGGTGCACTCTCCACGTCAGTAATGAATATAGTTAAGTATATAAATAAATAAAATATATCATCACGGCATATTACTTATTGCTGGGTCTGCCAATCAGCTTTGTACACAGATTTCGGTAACGATGATGACATATTTGTACCGTGCGGACGTTTACCAGGTGTCACCTCACGAATACTTATTGCTGGCGTGGAGAATGCACCACAGGGGTAATTTTTGTGCCATTTAAAATTCGAAATATTTGGCGTCGGTCTGGACCGAACCCGGTATTTAAATTTAATTTAATTTTAAGTATTTACATGAATAAAAATTGTATTAAACGGGAGTTATTGTGTTGGCCACATCAGATTTATAATTAATTATGAAAATAAGAAATTATTAAAAAAATATATTACTAAAAAAATATTGCATAAACATTTATTTCAAATACTTTTCGAAAAATGTGAAACAGGTTTATTATCTATTTGGCTTATATTACATCATACATAATGGTATATAGATTGTAACATATTTATAAAAAATGCAACTAAATATATTCAATTTTTTGTTTTAGCATATTTAGGAGCAATTATTACAATCCTAAACTAAATCGTCATGGGTGATAACGCTGGATGAGTGGATGTGGATGACGCTGAATTGCTGAACCCCGTCGCATAATATTTTATTAAATATTACATTAAAAACAAGACATTCATGGCAAACCAAATATTATACGAAGACAATACATTTAATATCATACGAAAATTATTTATATTGTGATGTACCTACCTACCTACCTATTATTAATTTTTTTTAATAATTGTGAAAATGTAACATTTATTCTTACAGTCTATAAATATGTTCATAATAAAAGTTTCCTACGGTAAATACAAAATATTATGTAATTAAGGAATAATATGTAATATATCGCTCATTAAATACAATAACGTCATAATTCAAAAAGAAGCAAATTTGAGTTATTTATCCAGGTGGATTGCACTTTACATAAACTTTTAATTGTTAGACCGTCATATCTGTAACTCATAAACCCGCATAACGAGATAGAACTAATGTCGTTTTTGTGCTATTGCTTGTTGTCATGTTTTCTTATGGTAACATGGTATTATCTCAGCATTGAAGTTACGCTCATAGTGATAACATATAGTCGTTTTCTTGAAGAGTGTCTCATTTCGTATTAAGACGGTATTGCATTGAAGGTAAGTCTGAATGTCATATTTTTTATTACACAAATACTGTATTATTTGAATTTAAGACAATATACATTTGGTAATTTACAAGGTAAACTTTTGTACGAATTTGAAATGTGACGTTCTTACACTAAAAATAAGTCTTTCAAAAGTTTTATTTCTTCTTATGACGTTTTTACAAAAAATCGACCATACATTTCAAACTGACTATTTAAAACTAAATGACATTATGACATTCTTGCTACAAATATTATTCTCATGCCAATGGAATACTTATATTTATTTATACTTATGTCACTTTTGATACAATTACTTATAACTAATTTTTAAATACATTTAAACATTATTGACATTGTTACTTTATTTCTAGCTTCCTACAATCAGCATGTCTCGCGAAAAACTTATGTGTGATTTAGCATTGAAGGAACAGCAGTCGCCTAACGTGATGGATGATGTAGATGGAGAGTCGTTTAATAATGAAAAAGAATTTATTACTGCAACAGTAAATGATACTAAAAATGAACATTCACCTGATTCTTTGGAAAATAAACCTAAATCGCCTTTGAAAGAAAATACAGTTGAAAGTATTCAACGATCAAATACTCCCAATTCCTCGTCCTCCACATCATCATCGTGTAGTAGTTGTTCATCCGATAAAAGTAGCAAGTCGTCTTCTGAAGACTGTGATGATATTATTAATGACAAGTCGTACAATCCTAACAATGATGAAGATAATATAAGTGAAGAGGACAATTTTGACGATAACACTGAAAAAAATAGTGCTTCTACATCATTTTATACTACTAATATAAGTGCTAGTAGTAGTAGCAATAATCCTTCCACAACTATACAGGATGCTCTTATTTTGGTCAGTCCTCCCAAGAAAGGTGTTAAACGGAAAAGGAACACAAAGACGTGGAAAAGAAATAATTTAAAGGAATTGAGGAATAGTGGACAGGCATATGAAACTCACACAAGTCACAAAAAATCCGAGAACAAAAGGAAATGAAAGCTCCTTGCGGAGAGAAGTGTAAATTGCAGTGTTCGTCTAAGTTCAGCCAGGAAGAAAGGCAGCATCTCTTCTCTGCGTACTGGTCTTTAGGCGAGATTGAAAAACAAAGGCAGTTTATCAACAACTCTATGACTGCTATTGTACCGGAATACAGATATATTCGTGTTGGAGGTACAAGAAAACCATGACAAAATAATAATGCGTTCTACTTTATTAAAAATGGTCAAAAATACGAGTGTGTAAGCTATTTTTTAATAATACATTAGATATAAATGATCGGACAGTACGCACAGTACAGGAAAAGCGGAATAAGATGGTAGATTTGCTGCTTGAACCGGATCAACGTGGAAAAAACGGGAAGCACAAATTTTGGACCCTGCAATACGCGAAGGGATTCGTCGGCATATTAGTGCTATTCCTAAGATTGAAAGTCACTACACCAGGGCAAATACATCGCGAACATTCATAGATGGTAGTCGCTCATTGGCAGATATCCACAGGGATTATGTAGAGAACTGCAAAGAGAAAAATGAACCCTATGGAAGTTACGCAATATTTCATAGGATTTTCAAAGAGGAATTTAACATTTCCTTCTTCGTGCCTAAGAAGGATTTGTGCGAAACTTGTGTAGCATACGAAAATGCCTCTAATGAAGAAAAAAAAAGAATTAAAGGAAAAGAACGATCAACATCTTATTGAAAAAAATAGGTATGTCACGTGAAGAAAAAAAACGCGATAAAGAAAATAATTTTTTTAATGGCATTGTAGCGGTGTACGACCTACAAGCTGTGATGCAAATACCGAAAGGAGATGTTTCAGTTTTTTATTATAAATCAAAATTAAACGTATTGAATTTCACTATTTATGATTTGCAAACAAATAGCTGTGAATGCTATGTTTGGGACGAATCCAATGGCCATCGAAGTGTAAATGAATTAGGTACATGCGTGTTAAAATATTTACAGAAGAAAGCAACCATTACTGACGCTGAAGTGATTTTTTATTCCGATAATTGCGTAGGCCAGCAAAAAACAAGTTTATGTTAGCATTATTCTTATACGCTGTACGCTGCCTCGGGATAAAATCAATCACTCACAAATACCTAATTAAAGGAAATACACAGAACGAGGGTGACTCGTCCCATTCCCTCATTGAAAGACAGGTAAAACGGCAATTAAGAGGTGGACCAATTTATACAACTGACGGCTTTATTGCTGCCATACGAGCTGCGAAGAAGCACGGAGAACCCTTCACCGTAAACGAACTATGCTTCGAAGATTTTTTTGACCTTAAAGACCTCGCTTCCTGCATTTCCAGAAAGCGAAAACGGAAATAAATACATCGTGGTTGTCATGGATTACTTCACCAAATGGGTTGAAGCCTATCCATTACCCAACCAGGAAGCTACCACGGTCGCCGAAACCTTAGTCAAGGAATGTATATGCCGATTCGGGGTTCCACGTGAACTTCACTCCGACCAGGGGAGAAATTTTGAGTCTGCCGTTTTCCAAAATATCTGCAAGATATTAGGAACGAGAACAACTGCATTACATCCGCAGTCCGATGTCATGGTTGAACGCATGAACAGAACGATGAATCGGTATTTGTCGAAGGTAGTCTCCAACCACCAAAGAGACTGGGACCGACATCTTCATCTGTTCTTAATGGCATATCGTTCATCCGTGTATGAAACCACAGGGCAAAGTCCTGCGAACATCTTATTTGGGCGTGAGTGGCGCCTGCCATGTGACTTGGTGTTCGGCAGTAAACCTGGGGAAGATCTGGCCGGGGAAGATTACGTAACGGACTTACGGAGAAGAATGAACGATATTCATGAACAAGTCCGCACAAACACTCAAGCTGCCAGCGACCGAATGAAGGACCAGTATGACATCAAGGCAGAAAAAGGTGGATACCAACCAGGGGATTTAGTGTGGCTTTACAATCCTCAAAGGCGCCGAGGTTTATCACCAAAGCTACAAAGAAATTGGGAAGGTCCATATCAGGTCGTTAAGAGAATAAACGACGTGATATACAGGATTAGAAAAACACCAACAGGGAAGCCGAGAGTAGTACACTTCAATCGGCTAGCCCCATTCGCTGGTGACAACAATGAAGACCATCATAGAGCAACGGTTCGTCGGATCATAGCTCAGGAACCGACCTTTGAAGACTTCATGGAACAGTATTCCTTTGGTCACAAGGCGCGGTATGGCGTGACGACAGAAGAACATAGAGACCTGTTCACCGTGTCCTCAGATTATTCCCTCGGCCACTGCGTATCGGAAGACTTAAAGATGTCACGCGGCATAGCGTCAGTCTTTAAGACAAAATTTGGACGACTACAAGAACTGGCCAACCAAGGTCCATCCGTCGGGAAGACGCTACGACTGAGGGATAACAATACAGAAAAGCAGCGGTATATCTACTACCTGGTCACAAAACCACGTTCGTACCAGAAGCCGTCATATCGCAGTCTGTGGAGCTCGCTGTGTGACTTGAAGGACCATCTGCTAGAGAATGACATTTTGAAGTTGGCAGTACCGAAGTTAGGCTGTGGACTAGATGGATTGGAGGGTTGTTAAGAACATGTTAGAGATCCTCTTCCGCTATACTGGTATTGAAATTCTCGTCTGCAGCTTTAACCCTAACGAATAGAAAGAAGAACTCCAGCGGACCATCGACTGTCACTTCTTCAAGACTTCCAAATGTACCAAGGGTAATACATGTAGATTTCGTCATCAAGAACTGTTCCGGGACGAAACAGTCTTAAGGAGGGGGCAGTGTGACGTGCGCCCCGGAGAGAAAAGTATACGTACGCCGCTGAAAGAATGTACTAGAGCGATGACGTAATCCCGGAATTTCCCAGATGTTGAAATACCCGCGACGCGCCGGCTAGAGGTTAATTACGCCGTGACATCATTCTTTTGTATACAGGTCATTGTCGCTTCGAAGGCTTCTAGAATGTTACAAGCTGTATAAATACCGGCCGACAGAAAGCGGAGGGACAGTCTAATATATACAAGTAACCAGAAATGAACTCAGTGATATAAATAAACAGTTTACCAGTTGTTAACATAAATACATGTAGTTATATAAATAAGTGTAGTGATATAAATATTGGTATAGATAAATAATCGTAGTGTTTAAGCATTTAATAATATTCTCAATGTTTATAATTATTTAATCATAGTGTTAGTTGTTTTTATTATCTTTCAATATTTAATCCTTAATTATATATCGTTTAATAAACGTATTCTTTTATTAATAATATTTGTCTGATTATTTACACTTCACCCATATAAATAAAACATTACAATATGTAATATATGTTACGTACGATTTTTAAAATTTTGTTACTTATTATTTATTCACTTTATCACTCTTCCCTCTTGCAATACATTATTAATATTTCATACAAATAAAATATCTTTACGTTCGTTAAAACTTTTAAAATTATTATTATACGTTCAATAAAATGATCAATTTTCATTTGCTATAGGCACAGACAAACAGCAAGCTTGCTGTTTTCCGTGCTGTAGGCAACCTACGAGAGTTAATGCCAAACGACATATTTTACTTTTAGGTTTATAACTTGGAACAAGTATGACTATTACCAACTGTTAAATGTACAAATATTTCTACTTTATCGATTCAGCCATAATTATTCATTTCAGTGCACACTAGCTCTCGCCTCGGCGCAGAAACAAAATAAAAGGGAGTATCATTTCACCTTAACTTGAGCATGCGAGTAGTACGCCCGGGCGGCGGGCGTTAAAACTTTACCGTGGTTTGCATAGCTGTTAAAAAACAACTGTACCGTATACTCATATTTGTGGAATCAACCCAAAAGTCTAAACACGCTATACAGGCAGAAGCATCTTCCTAATTTACTTCCGAAATATTATTATATATTTATTTATTTTATTATTTACCTAGGAACGTACTCAATCCTTATATTTTTTTTTAAGAAATTGCAGGTTGAAAAATACAATGAAAACCAGTCACATTTAGACAAACTATACAATTTTGTTGATTACAGGTACTCTGGGACGATGTGATAGGAGAACCGGAAGGCATTCGCAGCCCAGAATGTGTATGGAGATTAAGTCACCAATGTTTCAAGCATTCCAGGAACTGCTGTTATACACTTCTTACCGTTCTTTTGGCCCCTTTTGCTGCTGTATGTCTAGGATTTGGATTTGCTTGCTTAGCATTTGAGGTGAGGTTTTAATAATATATATTTTATAACTTTAATAACCATAGGAAATACAATGGTAAAATTTTCATGGCTGTAAATTATGCTCTATTAATTTTAGAACTAAAGTGTAAATACAAAAAAGTATTCAGAATTAAATATTGCATCAAATGAGCCTAAATTTATTTATATAATAGGTTCTTGTCATAAGATAAACGTAAAATAAAATATTCGTCTTTAAGCCTGTTATAGTGCCATGCAAGACAAAACAGACAATTCATATAGTCGTATTGTTTGATTTTGACAGATAGAAGTTCATTAATTGATATTGTTAATATTGTTTCATGGAGTTCTTTCAGCGATGATAAGTGTATCCATGCTTGTTGATAAATAAATTAATGATTTCAATAATTATTAAAACTATATTATAGATGTCATCTGCCAACCTCAAGCAATACAACTGTTTAAAATTTTGTGCTATTGCTCATGGCACTTTGTAAGTAGCTAAAAATTATTATTTTTATTTTGCCTCTTTTGCAAACGAAACGCATTTTTTGTATTTACACTTTTGTTCTAAAATTAATAGGGCAGAATTTACAGCAATATGAAAATTTTACCATTGTATTTCCTATGGTCCACAAAAAAAGTACACCTGGTATACTAAGTCAATTTGTAGAAAAAAATCAGATATACAGGGATTCAAATGAACAACATTATTTTTACATTAATTATATGTTATATTTGAAATCACTATATTTACGTATATGTATTTTTCAAAAATTTAACTTGATGAAAATAACACGAAATGAGCTAAAATTAAAACAATGAATATTAAATTTTTAATATTTTGAGAACTATGTATATTATCATTCTTGAACTAAAACAAAAAAAAAAATGGAAACATACATTCTCTTATTAATATGTATGAGCTTACAATACCTGAAATGTAGAGAGGAAATAAACTTTTTTTTTCTTCTTTTAGCATATATGGTGCATAATACCCTGTTTACGTGTATGGAAGATATCGTTCGCTGCAATTAGGAACTTCTTTGTTGCCTGTGTACATGCAATAGTTGTTCCATGTTCAGAAGCTCTCGGTCACTTTTGGGGTAATATTACTGTTAGAACACAAACATTACCAGAAGGACCAGACAGGAAACCTGATCCTTTAATTGTTTAATTATGTAAATTTTTGGATTTCTTATACATTTTAGAGATGTAAAAGTTGTTGTATTTATAATAATAATAATTCTTTATTGTATTTAAAGTTTACATTACTTAATTATAATTAACGGGGTGAGTTAATTTTTTGTATATATTTTATAAGTTCGACGTTCTATACATTAGGATGATGGGGATGAGATGAAAGGACACACACAAACATCCAAGCCCCTGATAGGAATCGAACCCTCGACCCCAGGGTTCGTACGGTGAAGGTCACTTCGAGCGCTGTCCATTACCTTAACACGCAGACTTAATATTATTATATGAAACTACTGACGAAACATTAAAAGAGAAATTATTTTCTGTGTTTATAAATTAAAATATGAGTAGTTGCAATGAAACGATCTTAAAATTCAGAAAACCTAAATAAAAAGAATAATAAAATGTTAATCGTAATAAGTATACCTACATATTACTGATTAAATAATATGTATCATTTGACCATCTTATTAGTATTTGCGTATTACACTGTCACGTTGTATGCTATAGTATGAGACAAGATATTTGGTAATTGAATTAACTTGCCCCTACTAGCTTATCATAAATAAAGGATTATCTCTAAATTAATTGGGGTCTACAGGGAGTAAAATGCGGAGACTGATTTAATTTTTTTACATATTATATATACAATACAGGTATACGTTTGTACGTAGTAAAACAGAGTCAACGAATATATTTATTTTGTAGATTATAAAATGTTTCTTAATACCACCCCTACATATTTACAGCTCTCTCCCCATGGTGAAGTTAAACTATACATCAGATAATTTTACAATTTTTTTAACTGTACTGGATGCACATTAAATCGTTGGACATGGCGCTCACATTTTCGGAATACAACTGTGCTACGCAAATCTTCCTATACCTTTATATTATTTGATCAAGGATAATATTATTATTATAAATATACACTGGCCGGAAAATTTTGAACATTTATAGCTTAAATTAGAAGGGAGGGTTTTTTTTTAAATAAAAATCAGAAAATTCTTGATCACACTGTTTTATTACACAATTAGGTGACGGATGTCGGGTATTTGGTAGCCATAAATAAAAAATGAAAAGTTTAGCTTGATGGAGATTTGAACCCTAACCTTTAAAAATTGTTTCATTCCACAGGCAGACATGCTAACCACTCAGCTACAATGACAGTTGTAAATATTTTTATATTACATAATAAAATATTGAAACAAATATTTATTGACAGTTATTTATAAATTTCTTTGATTTATGCAATGATAATAAAGTAATTAGTATTAAATAACGTACAGGAGGTAATGTACTATTATCATATTAAATAACATGGCTTAATTTTCTGCCGGACACTTTTTATTTACAAAAAACTGTTTTCCCATGTTAAACGCCTATGTCAAGGTTTGCTTAGGACACACGGTGTGTATGACAGTAATATGACTTATACAATATATCTACAGAAAATTGTATACGCAAAGTCTGAAAGTGGTCCATATACAGAACTAATGTAATTATTAGAACGAATAAAATGAAATATTTTTTTTAATAGTGTACCATGGTGCTTAAAAGAAAAAAGTCTACTATTTAATTAGGAAGGCATCAGAAAAAAAATCAAAAACAATTGTAAATCTTGCAGTAACTAGTTCAAGGGTTTGTATTTATAGTAGAATGTCCAGTAGGGGTGACTGTGTTATATTTGTTTGATCATTTAAACATGTTATTTTATTATTTTTTAGACATTTTCTGATTTCTAGAGTACTAGAGTTTCCAAAAAATCTAGAGTCTTCCCATGCTTACATTTGTGTAGTATTTTAAAACTATTGTTTACATCAAATTCATGGTCGTTGTCAACGATATGTTGGGCAAAACTTGAATTCCCGCTCTTATAAATGACACATCCTTGGTGTGCCTTGAAACGAGTGACGAATTAGTGATCAGTCTGGCCGACGTACGAAGCATTGCATGTATCGCATTCTAGTTCATAAGCTCCGGAGTCATATTTTTTTGAGCGTCAACTTTTTTGAATCAGTGCGTTTTGAGTGATGTTAGCGGCCTGAAGGTGACATCTATATTGTGACTGTGAAATAAACGTTTGACTTTATAACTGATATTTTCAATAAATTTTAAACTAAATCTTCTTAGAATGTTATTATTTTCTACGTGTAAAGTGTCATTATGTGCCTGTTGCACACGAAGTTTATTTTTCTTCCTGTTTATCAATTTGTCAATTGCGGTAGATTCAAATTGTGCTTTAATGTTTACTTCATCATCTGTTAGACCGTATCCTAATATTCTGAGTATGTATGAATTGAAGGCTACAGTTTTATGTTGCTTGCAGTGGTTAGAGCTGTTGTTTTCCGAATCAATCGTTTGAGATGGTTTTCTATCAATTTTATACGACAATGTGTTTGTTTTTATTATCTGTAGATATAAGAACGCGAGTATATTATTGACTTCAATTTCGATCATGAACCTAATGTTTTTATGTATGTTGTTAAGGTGAAATGATACCCCTGCCCGCGAAGTTTAAAATTAGTGAATGGTTTTTTCATGTTTCATTTAAAATTGTATAATGTAATATGATCTATTCCTATATAATAATAAAAAGGAAACAATTTGTCATGAAAATAAAATAGATTCAATAATCTTTGTATCTATTTATTCACCCAAAACAATAATTTAAATATTATTTTTAAAATATCTTCAGTTATAAATGTTGAATTTTAATTAAATTTGCATGAAAAATTTATAACAGGATAGGGAATAAAATATGTGAAAATAAAAAAAAATGAACTTCGAGAACAATTTTAAAAATACAAAAAACCTACTTTTTTCATACATTTTAATGTGTTTCTTCTATACTAAACGTTAAATTTTGTTTAAACTTTAATATGTCTGAAGTTCTAATGTTAAATTTTGTTTAGTGTTAGGTACTATACATATTTCTATATGTTTCAGGTAAGTATTTTAAATATTTATATTTTAATGTAGAATATATTCGTAATTTAAACAAATTCGGTAAGTATTTTCATGAAATATAAGGAAGTGGCGCTATGAGTAGACCTAGCGGTGAATAGATAAACTATAATGAAATCGGTGGCTCCATATTTCCTCCCGACTTTATACATTGTCTTACATATTTTTCGCAGCATTTATTTTATATTGCGTTTCGTAGTGTAAAGTTGTGTTTTGTTGTCTATTGTATTCACGTGTTTTGTAATAATGGCAAGCGAGCACCCAAAGTTATTTTGTCGCAAAAAGATCAGCAAATGAGGTTCGAATTTCTTAAAATCGGGGTAAATAAAAACATTTACATGCGGATGATATAGTTGTTTTGATTGAAAATGAGGAGCAACTGAGAGAATGATAAAGAGAATACATGTAGTTGGAAGAAATATGAATCTAGTGTTGAATGTTGATAAATCCAAGATATTAGTATTTGAAAAAAGTGAATTGTCAACAGAATGAATTGGGTGGATGCAGTGAAGCTGTAGCAGGAGAATGAGTTTGTATATTTGGGTAGTATGATTGAACAAAATTATCATGAAATTGATTAGAGAGGTTGCTAGAAACGTAAAAGTATCTAAAAATGCTAGGTTTAGTGTATAATGGAGTGGTTGTGCCCATTTTGATGTACGGTAAAGAATGTTGTGCTTGGAAAGGTAAACCTAAAAGAAAACTGACTGCGGAAGAAATGAGATATTTCTCATCATCTCGGTGGGTTCGGTCCGACCCTGATTTTTATGTATGAAACACTGGAAATTTCGCAGAAAACTACCCGTCCTATACACACTGTACAAGCACTGATAGTGACCCTACCACGTGACATACACTACCTGCCGCTCTCTAATGGTTAAAACATAATCTCTCTCTCTCTTGGGCGCATCTACAGAACAGTTATGAGATCATTGGTTCCCAGTACAGCGTTATATTTTATCTCTTACAGTCTCCATAGCTTCGTCTCCCTCTCTCTCACATTCTCGTGCAGGACGAATGTGTGATTGTATGCTTCACGATTTCAATTACTCAATTATGTGCTTTTGGGGGTATATTTTCTCTTGTAGCTTGTTTTTTTGTAACTAAATAAATAATAGTATCTTCTACAACTACAACAAGTATTGGAATAAGCCATTCCAAAGATGTTCCAACAAAATTTAGAAATGATACGAAAAATGTAGCTTACTTAAGAGAATAATATTTTTTTTAGGAAACAAATAATAGTAATTTAAACATGTCATAAATTGCTTATTACACAATTCATGTCTTTGTTTTGATTTATTTGGTAATAACTGGCTCCCCGTTATTCCATATTTGTCTTTATTACCTACCACTTGATACCTATTTTTATCGACAAAATATTATATAGTTAATTTTCTGAGTAATATATTATTATTTAGCTAAACTAATTGCTCAGACGATCTCAAAAAAAACCTGTAAAAGTTAACAGAAAATTTCGAAACTGTTCAAAACGTCAAACGCGAATTCAGAAATAAATAAAACAAGCAGACGTTACTATAGCAACCGAACCATAATATTTGATATACACAAAAGTAGTCCCAATATAACAGCTCATTTCAAGGTTGCATGCGCAGTAACAAAATGAAAGGGAAATTATATTGTACTGTCTCAAACATAAAGCGTAGTATGTACCAATATCTTCCGTAAGCACGAATCCGAACGAAGAGGAGCGAAGCTTGCCAAGCGGTCATTGAAGTAGTTGCACGACTGTACAAATGATTATTTAGCTAGAATTATATTATTATTTCTCTTTTCATCAGGCTATCGCATGTTATCTGTAAGCAACCTAGATGAGTTCCTATTTCGGAGACCTGTACCTACCGCGCTAATATACCGCTGAACACATACAGCCGTATTCATAGTACATTAGAAAAACCAGGTTTAAACTGTATTTTTCTAGTTCTGGTTTAGACGTGGTTTAATTTAGCCTATTCATTGTAATATTACAACTTGGTTTAAACCAGCTTCAAGTAATCCTGGTTTAAGCTCCATTCTAGACGACGAATCTAGCTGATCTTGGTTTGCGCACGCGTAGTTCTCAATATTTTGACGTTTACTGAAAGCAATTGACAACTTTGTCTTAAGTTTAGACATTTTAACAACAAAAACATTTTAAAATAATATACTGGTATGTATTATTGCAATATAAGTATATGTAATATTTATTATAAATAAAATTTTCAGAAATCAATTGCGCCCACAATATTTGGCAGTTGACAAATATAAAATTCTTCTTTCATTACAGATAATTATCTGTCGTTCTGTGGGAAATTGAGGTATCGTTCTATTAAAGAAGCTATAGCTCTTGTTACTCTTCCAGCAATCCGAGACATAGTGGCTTGAGAGAAGTTATGTAAATCAGCTGTAATATAATTTTTATTATATAAAAAATGCATCTGTATACTGTTTCTTATAATTACCAGTCTCACTCTGGTAATTCCCTTTCGCCAAGTATCTTATGGTACTTAAAACTTGAATTTCCGCAGAAAGTTGCCTTCCTTTATTATCATCCCGTATGTGTATTGAAGGCCTGACTTCTTCAATTAAATTTTTATTTGTTTCTTTCTTGAATCTAAAACAGAATTATGTACATATTATTTTATTTATGTATATGAGAATTACCTATAGATTATTCTAAACTGTGTGTCATCATATTTTTCGAAGGGGTTGATTTGTGGAAAATATTTTTTTTGTTTTCTTTGACGTTCAACTACATCTTGAACATCATTAATGTTATCCAACATATCTTGTATGTCATCCATTACGCTCGTATTTCTTTAAATAAATTAATCAATTTACTTTTACCCCAATATCTGTAAAATAAGTTGTAATTAAGTAGGTTATATTTAATTGTCTTGTTCAAAATTGTTTTATTTTTACAAAACTAAGTGTAATACAAATATATAATGTAAATATGTACTTACAATTGTATACATACATAAAATGATATTCAAATTATATAACCACACGCGTTTGTACTGATGTTTCGCTATCTTAGACCAGTGTAAAACTAGGGTGATGTCAGGTTTAAATACTGGACCTGGTTTAAACTGGAACTACCGTTAAACCGCTACTATGAATAGGGAAAATTGTCGGTCTACGCAGGTACAAAGATAATCCTAGTTTAAACTAGCATTCGGACACTATGAATACGGCTGATAATGATTTGTCGGAAGCCGTGCGTAATTATTACAAACGGAGTTATGCCACACTGTTTGTTCGAATGATATTAATTCCAACATAATTTGTAGTGGTGGAATGTGTAGTTCCTAAAATAATGTTGGAGAAAATATTTTATATGCCATGTTTTTAATAATATATTATAACTGAGGTGGCATGTTTCATTATAGCTTATAGCCGAAAGCTTATGTGTGCTTATGCGAAAAAACGTACACCTTTTCTCATGATTAAACGTGTGCTAGTGCAGTTGCAGTTTTTTTGTTAAATTCTATTGTTATAATCTAATTTTATTTTTGTTTATTTCTCGTATTAAAGTGATAAAGTGTGCTTTAACCTAAAGTGATTACTATTTTGGAACATTCGTAAGTAAAAAGACTTTTTAAGAAACTTTTTAAATTTTTTCACTCGAACTATCATAGTGTTTATTTCGGTGTTGTGCGCACTTGTTTACCTTGTACGATTCTCAAAATAACGATTTGCCGTACGCTTTCGCACCGCAACCAGTCTTAGCTACCGGAATTCGCAATGCCTATCATAGGTTGCAAAAATTGTAAAGAAGAATTAAGCATTGAAACTTGTATCCGGTGTGACTATTGCAGGGATCCTTATCACTCTACCTGCACAGAACTTACTCGTACTGAGTTAAACAGCTATAAGACTAAGAAACTAATTTACTATTGTCTAAAATGTTCTTCTAAAGATAAACACGATGAAGATCTTAAAGTGCTCATAAAGGATATAAAAAAGGAGATTAATTCAATAAAAAACAAGATTAATTTGCAAGAGGCTTCTGTTATTAACTATGATTTTGAGGATATAATCACGGAAATCAATGATAGGGAGAATAGGAAAAACAATTTAATCATTTACGGCCTTCAAGAACCAACGGATAAAAGTAGTAGTACGCGTATAGAAACTGATAAAAATACTGTAATTGAAATAATTAGTCAAGTAAGTTCTACTATAGATACTACTCAAATTAAACCTATACGCCTTGGGAAATTCGACAACACCAAAAATCGTCCAATTAAAATAAAGCTCCGCGAAGTTAATCAAGTGCATGATATTATTCATAATATAAGAAAAATAAAAGTCGACGATACGTTCAAAGAAATCAGAATATCACTTCTTGATAGGACCCCGCAACAAATAGCATACTACAAGAAAGTAAGAGCTGAACTCGAGACTAGACAGCTTAGTGGCGAAAAGGACCTCATCATCAAATATGTCCAAGGAAAACCAAAAATAATGTTTTTAAACAACTAAGGCCCAACAGTCATATAACAAATAACCACACTTGTGTCAATATGTTTTACCAAAATATGCGCGGACTTAATAGTAAATGTGAACGGTTTTATTCATCATCCTCCACATGCTTATTTGACATAGTTTGTATAACTGAGACATGGCTAAGTGATTCTATCGGTAGTGAGGAACTCTTTCCTGACAATTACAGTGTTTTTCGATGTGACAGACAATTTGATACAGTGGGACTTAGTAAGGGCGGTGGAGTACTACTTGCAGTGAATAACATCTTCTCAATTAAAGAAATTGATCTGAGTACAATGAGGGACACATTTCCCTCAATTGATATTGTTGGATGTCGACTTAATGCGAGGAACTCTAAAATTCTTATTTTTGTTATTTATATCCCGCCAAATACGTCTGCGTTTGAAATGGAAGCATTCTTCGATACCTTTATTACAATGGAATATTTACTTGACAGTGAAATTATTATTACTGGTGATTTTAACATCACCAATTTAATCCATGGTAATATGAATGATAGAAAGACAAATATATTCCATCAGTTTTATGAATTTCTAAATATAGAACAAGTAAATACCATCCCAAATGCACATGGAAAAATTTTATACATTGTCGCATCCAACATCAACTGCACGGTTACGAAGTCTGAACTAGAATACGTCCATGAAGATTTGCACCATCCATCTTTGGAAATCACCGCCAATCTTAGATTAATAAAACATAACAACTTTTGCGTCAATGAAAATGATAAAAACTATAATTTCAAAAAAGCTAATTTTCCAGCACTTTATAATGATTTATTGAATGTGGACTGGACAACTCTTTATGAAACTAGAACCGTTGATTGTGCTTGTGGTGAACTTTACAAAATACTTAAAAAGATTTTTGATACCCACGTACCATATTATAAACAAAATAAAAGTTATAATAATTTTCCTTCGTGGTACACCAAATAAATTATTATCAACATAAAGAAAAAGCATAAACTCCATGAGAAATTTAAAAGAACTAAAGATGATAGTCATTTAGAAGAGTTTAAGACCCTACGGAAAATAATCAAAAATCAAGTGGCAGATGCATATAAAAGCTTTCTTCATAAAACTGAAACTTCTATAAAAGAAAATTCAAATAGTTTCTGGGCGTTTATTCAATCTAAGAAAAAATCATCACGTATCCCCGGTAATATGTACCATGACCACACTCAGTTTAATGATTCGCAGTCCATAGTAAATGCTTTTGCATGCTACTTCTCCAGTGTTTACCAACAATACGCATCAGCTGACATCTCAGAAGGAAACAGTGGGTCTGATATCATATCCTTACCGGCAGTCACACCTAAAGAAGTGTTCGACAACATGCGTAAAATGAAAAACAAAATGACTGCGGGAATAGATCAGGTTCCAGCTTTCATTATAAAGGACTGTGCGTATCCGTTATCTGAACCACTTTGTCATATATACAACTTAATTCTTGCCAACAGTGAGTTTCCAGATATGTGGAAAATTTCTAAAGTGTGCCCTATTTTTAAAGCAGGTGATGCTGCTAATATTACTAATTATCGACCCATATCGATTTTGTGTAACTTCGCCAAAGTTTTTGAAATGTTACTGTATTCATGTTTATATAAAAGTGTTAAACATAAACTTTCAGACTCTCAGCATGCCTTCCGAGAACAAAGGTCTACGGCAACCAATCTAATGGTCCTTACACAACATTTATGTGAAATTGTGGATATAGGAGGACAGGCAGATGTCATTTATATGGATATCCAAAAAGCGTTTGATCAAATTGATCATAGTATTTTATTACAGAAACTAAATAACTTTGGCCTAAATAATTCTTTGCTGTCATTATTTAAATCGTATCTGAAGCAGAGGCAACAGTATATTCAGTATAATGGATATAAATCACATATGTTTATTGTGACGTCTGGTCTCCCACAAGGCTCCAATTTAGGTCCTTTACTTTTCAGTTTATATATAAATGACATATGTGAAGAACTGGAATGTATGAATTTATTATTTGCTGATGACCTTAAAGTATATTCTGCTATAGCTAACATAAATGATTGTAATACATTACAATTATCTATTAATAAAATCAATAACTGGTGTATAAATAATAATTTAAAATTAAATCCAGCCAAATGTAAAGTAGTTTCATACCGCCGTAAAAAAAATCCTATTATATTTCAATATTGCGTAGACAGTCATATTCTTGAGCGCACTTCTACAATAAAAGACCTAGGTGTCTACTTTGAATCAAGCTTGTCATTTAATTTTCACACTGAATATCGAGCTGAATATGTTATAATATCTTGTAACAAACTTTTAGGATTTATCATCAGAAATACAAAATGTTTCAATGATGTTACGCTATTAAGCATATTATATTGCAGTTTTGTATTATCTAAACTTGAATATTGTTCTCTAATTTGGTACCCCATATATAACTGTCATGTTAATGATTTAGAATCAATCCAGAGACGATTTCTGAAATATATGTGTTACAGACAAGATAACCAATACCCACCCAGGGGAATAGACCACGTTATTCTGTTGCAGCGATTTAACTTTCTTTCCCTACTGCATCGTCGTAAAAATATATCTATTTTGTTTTTGTATAAATTATTAAACAATATTACAGACTGCCCCATTATCTTGAGTCTCATTAACATTTTTGTATCGAGATTGTCAACTCGTACATGTGTAGCGTTTTTAACTAAGTTTGCTAGAACTAATCTACTAACTAGATCTCCAGTAAATATTATGTGCACTAATGCGAATGGAGTCTGTAACATTGTTGACTTTTTCAATGTGACATATAATAGATTAAAGCATTTGTTAATCACAAGAAATACCTAATATATTATTAATATATGTTAATAGCTTATATTTTATTATTTACTTTCGTTATTAGTTTGAATTTATAACTTGAATTAATGTAATTTATGAACCACGTAATAGTTTCATATATTTTGTCCTGTTAATGGTGTATAACTGTTGGGCATATAAACCATTATTATTATTATTATTATTATTATTATTACCGAGAGGCGTATCCTTGAGGTGAGATACAGCGCGAGGCCGTGATGAAACTCCCATCGAGGTATATATACTATTTTATTCACAATCATCCTCTTTTTAAATCAATAATTTTCAGAATAAATCATTAAGTTAATATTTTTTGACAGCTATATTAAAATTTGTTTGGCCTACCTTATTATAAGGATCTATGACAATAGTACTAGGCAACGCCTACATAAACATTTTCAACCCGTGGGGTGAAAGTGAAATCTGCTTTTTCGCACCCAAAGGATTAACATTACAGTTAGGAATGGCGTATTCCCAACCTCTAAAAGGTTAGGAATCGACATATTATTATAATAATTGTGAATAAACTTAATATTTATTATTATTAAAAAGTAGAGATAAAACATATTTTTCATTTTGGTATTACTACGATGTATAAGGTAGGCTTTGCCTTTTGCCTATCCTAGCGAGTCGCCACTGCTCGGATAACATATTTAAATAATTTGTTGGTCATCGAATTGACGAAATACAAGAGACAATAAAATCCGGCAAATAGCGACAGGTTAGCATTGGAAGAAAATATGGCAGGTGAAGTCACAAAATGGTCTAAATTGTCATTATTAAGAAACAATGAACGAAGGTTGTATAGACAAGAATTTTTAAAATTACCAAAAGAAAACTACTCATGTGGATACACGAGAAAATATATGTGATCTAAAAAAGGAATTAAAAGAAGTTACAAATTCCGAGTGGTGTCAAGTGCACTTGGATATTTAAGAATTTTTTTAAATGCAACAATTTTTGAATATTTATATATGTTCGATTCCTACGCAACTGTTCACGCGCTTGTTATTGTGGATGTGTTCCCTCTACTCTCTTTATCATTCGGCTTCTGTCTTATAGCAGTCACAGCGATGTGGCGTCTCAAGCAAATTTCATCAACTTAATAAGTTTTTTCGGGTATTATTAATTTCAGAGAAGAATGCAAAAATAGAGAACTTTTTTTTTTTTTAAATGAAATTAACCCCCATTTACATAAATGTGTAATTATATTAATATAAAGAAGGATTTAATTATTTTGAAAATATTTGGATAAATTTATTCTTATCCTACAATACGATATTATTCACCCAACCACTGTAGTGAACGGACGTGTTTACAGTGCGCTCTCTGGTAGTGATATAACACAGTGACTGACGTCATTATAACTTTAATTAATTAATTATTATTTATTTAATTACTACCTACTAACTTACACAACATACGAACTAGTATAGTGAGCTCCGACAAAAGATTGGGCCGGGAGGCCCAACAGAAAATCATGGACCCTCCAACTTGGCAACAGGTTAACACAAGAAAGACGAAGAGAACAGAAGAAGACACAAACTCTAGAAATGTTCGAATCAAAACTGATACAACAATCCAAACACTGAATCGTTTCGAAACCCTCTCAGACAACGAGAGTGAAACATCAACACAAAAAGACAAAGTACATAAACCTCCACCGATATTCATACCTGGCATAACAAATATTCAACCTTTAATCTCAACAATAAAAAACTCAATAAGCAACAATTACTTCATCAAAACCATCAATGATAGTCAAGTTAAGCTCCAGGTAAGTAATATAGAAAGCTATAGAAAAATAGTCAAAACCCTGCAAGAAAAACATATAATGTACCATACATATCAACTCAAGGAAGACAGAACATACAGAGTAGTTATCAGAAATCTCCATCATAGCACGGATATTAAGGATTTAAAAACCGAAATTGAAGAGAAGGGACACAAAGTGATCAACATCCATAATATAATACAAAAAATCACAAGAAAACCGCTCCCACTATTTTTCATCGAATTAACGCAAAACGTAAACAATAAGGACATATACAAAATAGACTTCCTACAACACACAAAAATAAAAATAGAACCGCCAAACCCTAAAAGAGAACTACCACAATGTGCTAGATGCCAAAGCTTTGGTCACACCAAAGCGTACTGTGCGCGACAACCACGATGCGTGAAATGTGGGAAAAATCACTCCACAAAAGAATGCACCAAGGAAAACAAAACACCAGCCACATGTGCGAACTGTGAAGGAAATCATCCTGCGAACTACAGAGGATGTGCAGTTTATAAGGAAATCCTAAAAAGAAAATTCCCACCGCTAAGAGAAAGACATATAACTCCCCCAAAAGAGACACAACCAGAATATACAAATAACAGTGCTACAACAACAGCATACAGTTCACCCAACACCACATACGCCCAAACTACAATAGGTAACAACAACAAAACAGAACAACTCATGATTAACATGATGAATAAAATGGACACCCTCCTAAATTTAATCACTGCCCTTATCACAAAATTAAAATAATGACCCGAAACCTAAAAATAGCACTCTGGAACGCTAATGGCTTGATCAAACATAATCAAGAGATAAAATCATTCATTAACCTAAACCAAATAGATATAATGCTTATATCTGAAACGCATTTTACTAGTCAATCATACTTTCATATACCATCCTTCACTACTTACAACTCATGACATCCGGATGGAACCGCACATGGGGGCACAGCAATCCTAATTAAGAGCACATTAAAACACTATGAACTACCAGAATTTCGTATGAATCATCTACAAGGCACTAGTATAGTGGTCGAAGATTGGACGGGGCCTCTCACACTGGCAGCAGTGTATTGCCCGCCAAGACATAACATCAGACAAGAAGACTACGAAGAATTCTTTGACACTCTTGGCAACACATTTATATCCGGAGGCGACTACAACGCGAAACACACGGCCTGGGGATCCCGTCTTATCACAACACGCGGTCGAGAGCTTCTTAAAGCAATTAACAATAAAAATTTGTCTTATGTCTCCTCAGGAGAACCAACATACTGGCCATCAGACCTTAACAAAATCCCAGATCTACTAGACTTCTGCGTGATGAAGAACATAGCCCAAAACTACATTCGCGCTGAAACATGCCTTGAACTCTCATCTGACCACACCCCGGTAATAATCACCCTCAGCACAAAAATAATCCCGTCACCCAAAAATCCCACATTATGCAACAGACATACCAACTGGGAATTATTCAGAAACACACTAGAAGAAAATATTGACCTAAAGCTCCCACTAAAGACACCGACAGACATAGACGAAGCGGTAGAACACATAACACAAACAATACAAGAAGCCGCCTACAATTCCACACCAAACAAGGACTCAGCAAACACAAGAACACTCAATTATCCTAATATAATTAAGGACAAAATCAAAGAAAAACGCAGACTTCGAAGAGTTTGGCATCAAACGCGATCTCCTATAGATAAAACCATCCTAAACCAGGCAACACGTGAACTAAAAAATCTTCTATATGAATGGAATAATAGTAACACACAGGCATACTTATCTCAACTCACTGCTACTCAAATAACAGAATATTCACTGTGGAAAGTCACAAAATCCTTGAAACAACAAAAACAGACAACACCACCAATAAGGAAAAACGACAACACCTGGGCCAAAAGCAATAAAGAAAAAGCCGACACATTTGCCACATACATGGAAGAAGTGTATACTCCCCTACCACGTCAAATTAGCATGGAAGAGGAACAAGAAATACACGACTTCCTACAATCACCTAATCAACTGCTACCTCCCGTCAAAAATATCTGCGTTGCTGAAGTGCAAAGTATAATCCAACACGAACTACACCCGAAAAAAGCACCAGGATATGAGCTAATAACGGGAAAAATCTTAAAAGAACTCCCATATAAAGCCATAAAGTTTATTACTTACATCTTTAATGCAATCCTAAGACTTTCCCACTTTCCTCCCCAATGGAAAGTAGCCCAAATTATCCCCATCCTAAAACCCGGCAAACCATGCAACGATGTTTCTTCATACAGACCAATCAGCCTACTTCCTATATTATCCAAAGTCCTTGAAAAAATATTACTAAAACGTATACATCCAATACTAATTAAAAGAAATCTCATCCCCGATCACCAGTTTGGATTCAGGCCAAAACACTCCACAATAGAACAAATACACAAAGTAACCAACACAATTAATGAAACACTCGAAACAAAAAAATTCTGTTCTGCAGCATTCCTTGATATTTCAAAGGCCTTCGACAGAGTCTGGCATACGGGCCTATTGTGTAAATTAAAATCAAACCTACCAAACAACATATATCTTGTCCTGCAATCATATCTCACCGGCAGATACTTCCAGGTAAAATATAAAAACGAGATCACAACACTGCATCCTATAAATTCAGGAGTACCACAAGGCAGCGTTCTTGGCCCTGTCCTGTACACTTTGTACACGAGCGATATCCCAACATCCCCAAACACCGAAACAGTAACATTTGCAGATGACACCGCAATCCTAGCTACTGATGAAGATCCCGACATAGCATCACACAAACTGCAAGGAAATTTAAATAACATCCAAAAATGGCTACAAAAATGGAGGATAAAAACCAACGAAAACAAATCGGTACACGTCACCTTCACCATGAAGCGCAGTACATGCCCACAAGTCCATCTAAATAATCATCCAATCCCACAAGCGGACGAAGCTAAATACCTGGGAATGCATCTTGAAAGGCGCGGATTATGGAAAAAACATATAAAAACTAAAAGGCAACAATTAAACCTGAAACTGAAGCAGTATTACTGGCTACTAGGTCAAAAATCAAATCTATCACTAGAAAATAAGCTACTAATCTACAAAGTAGTACTAAAACCCATATGGACATATGGCATAGAACTGTGGGCAACCGCTAGCACATCCAATATTGAAATAATCCAAAGGTTCCAGTCAAAAGTCCTAAGGATAATAACAAAAGCACCATGGTACATACAAAATAAATCACTACATGACGACCTCAATATAAGAACTGTTAGAGAAGAAGCAAAAATAGCCAGTGAAAAATATATAAATCGACTAGAAAACCATCCAAATCATACTGCACTAAATATCCTAGACAACAGCCAAGAAACAAGACGACTAAGTAGACACAAACCATTAGATATACCGCATAGATTTTCATAATCAAGGAAGTTGACCGACGGGAAAGCTACCATTGGGTAGTACTCCCCCCTGCCAAATAACTATTAAACCATTTACTTATTATCTGTACTTGATAGATTGTAAATTTTAATAACCAATAAAAAAAAAAAAAAAATCCTACAATACACTAAAACTGAAAAATTATGGGGAAAGTCTTCAACTTGAGAATATTCAAAACCAGAAATGCATGCACAGAATCATTCATATCCCGAATATTCAAAAACAGAATTGCGCATCACCAGAAAGCGTTTCACCCGAATCATTCAATGACCGAATACGTGGGCGTGGATTGGAAAACGCTAGGTTGAGAATCGCTGCTTTATACGATGATTTCATTTAAATGCAACCTTATGAAAATTATTGTACATGTACATAGTTATACGTAAAATGACAAGAAATATGTGCAAGAAGAATGAATGAAATTATTCCGATTACATTTGAGATAACACACGTAATTTTGAGTGTTCATTACGATAACTTCAATGTCCAGAGATTCACAACACTGAATATACGTACGTTTGTGTGACTGACAGCAGTTGAAAAATTTGTCAACATAACCTATAAAAATAAATATTCCTTTAATTTTCACAAATTTTCTGTTTTGGCACTAAAGTTCCTTTTTATCATCATATGGTTTATTTCCTCAGCCCTACGGCCTTGGCAACTAAATTCCACATTCATGATAAAAAGTAGAACTTCAGAGGTACCTACCTTATTTGATACATAAATAACTATTATTCTGAAAGTACGAACACATTCTCAATGAAAAGCTTGTACACATCTATAACATGATGAATAATTAGCAGAACTATTCGGATACTTATGTACAAGAAGGTATAATAGGGCTGTTACAATAATTTTTAAGCGCTTCTAAATATGAAAACTGAAAATATTTCGAAATATTTATTAGATATTTAACAATATATTTTTGAAATTTGGATATTTTGAAAAAGTCACGTGTTCTGTTTTCTTTGCGATCCTCAAAATAAGCATTTACTGCTTCGGTGGCTTCTTCGTTGGATCGAAATCTCTTTCCAGTGAAGAACGTTTTGAGTTTCGGGAAAAGATATAAGACCGCGGGAGGTAAATCGGACGAGTACGGTAGATGGGGGACCATTTCAGTTGGGTCAATTTTTATTGAGCAATACGACTTGAATGAGCTGGCGCATTGTCATGGTGAAACAAACTCTTTTTCTTTGCCATTCCCTGGCGTTTTTTTTGAATTGCTGGATCTGCCAATCAGCTTTGTACACAGATTTCGGTAACGATTATGACATATTTGTACCGTGCGGACGTTTACCAGGTGTCACGAACACTTATTGCTGGCGTGGAGAATGCACCACAGGGGTAATTTTTGTGCCATTTAAAATTCGAAATATTTGGCGTCGGTCTGGATCGAACCCGGTATTTAAATTTAATTTTAAGTATTTACATGAATAAAAATTGAATTAAACGGAAGGTATTGTGTTGGCCACATCAGATTTATATTTCATTATTTACGAAAATAAGAAATTATTAAAAATATATATTACTAAAAAAATATAGCATAAACTTTTATTTCAAATACTTTTCGAAAAATTATATTATATCATACATAATGGTATATAGATTGTAACATATTTATAAAAAATGCAGCTAAATATATTCAATTTTTTGTTTTAGCATATTTAGGAGCAATTATTACAATCCTAAACTAAAGCGTCATGGGTGATAACGCTGGATGACGCCGAATTTCTGAACCCCGTCGCATAATATTTAATTAAATATTACATTAAAAACAAGACATTCATTGCAAACCAAATATTATACGCAGACAATACATTTAATATCATACGAAAATTAAAAATTAATTAAAATTAATTTTTTTAATAATTGTGAAAATGTAACATTTATTCTTATAGTCTATAAATATGTTGATAATAAAAGTTTCCTACGGTAAATACAAAATATTATGTAATTAAGGAATAATATGTAATATATGTTACGTACGATTTTTAAAATTTTGTTACTTATTATTCATTCACTTCATCACTCTTCCCTCTTGCAATACATTATTAATATTTCATACAAATAAAATATCGTTACGTTCGTTAATACTTTTAAAATTATTATTATACGTTCAATAAAATGTTCAATTTTCATTAGGCAACCTACGAGAGTTAATGCCAAACGACATATTTTACTTTTAGGTTTAGAACTTGGAACAAGTATAACTATTACCGAATAGATGGAGACTATTGTTAAATGTACAAATATTTCTACTTTATCGATTCAGCCATATTTATTCATTTCAGTGCACACTAGCGCTCGCCTCGGCGTAGAAACAAAATAAAAAGGTGTATCATTTCATCTTAAGTTTCGTATGAAACTCGTTTAGTAGTTATGGAGCCTCTCCAAATGCAAAGAACATCGTCAACATAGTGCACCCAAAATGTAATTTACGTACATTTTATTCATTCTAATAATTACATCAGTTACGTATATGGACCACTTTCAGAGTTTGCGTATACAATCTTTTGTAGATTTATTGTGTAAGTAATGTTACTGTTACATACACATTTAACATTCAAATTTATTTTATAATTATAACATTCTGTAGTCTCCGTTTTGGTCTGAGTATGGCTATCAAATAGCCAAAATTGGTCACCTAATTGTGTAATAGAACAATGTGATCAAGAATTTTATGGTTTTTATTTAAAAAACCCTCCCTTCTTATTTATCCATGTCACACTTGGGTTCTCTTTCATCGTTATTTATTCTTTATGATAAAATGTACACTCTACAAAACACCAGAAATTTATTTATAATTAATTTAAATTGTGAAAAATTTAATTAAAACTATACGATACTGTCTAATTTGTTTACATAAGAAAAAATAATTATTTTTATAATCGAAATAACACAGAAAGAGACCCATAGGTGTGAATACGCTTTTGACATTTAATGTTATTATAAACATTACAGAATATTATATTATCTATAGGATTTGATTGCATTTTTTATTTTATATTCAATGGATATAGAGTTAAAGAATTTAAATTTCATAATTCAGTCAGCTATACTACTACATTTAAGAAAATTCTAATTGACAGATGTCAGTGTCAATGAAAAGAAAAGGAATATGGCAGATAGATGAGGATGTTGAGATGGATGTTGAGGAAGACACGGAAAGAAAGGAAATGACTCGAATGATAGAAATTTCTAGAAAGATACAAGAGAGACGATTACATTGGTTTGGACATGTCATGAGGTGAAATAAAAAAATTATTGGAAGAAGAATGAATATCAATTTTAATCGATTAACTCTAATAAAAAAAATGCAGTCACAGACATTTGATTCTGATAATGTGTACATGAGCGTTTTTAATTTATATATGTGGTTAGGGTTACATTTAGAAAAGGTATGTTGAAAATAAATTAAATTAAAATAAATTGTGAACATAATTTGCGGCGTGAATCAGCATATGTAAATCTGTTGTGGCCAGCACAATACCTTCCGTCAATCCAGTGTAATATGAATAAATTCCATACATAATTTTTCTTGTAAAAGATTCTAAATTTCCAGTAAAATTATTTCAAAAACAAACTATGCAAATTACACTTGACACTGACATCTTCTTCTTCTTTAGCTTTTCCCATTCATTAGGGGTCGCTATTTTTGCATGTCGTTCTCATTCAGTTCATTTTCTCTCAAGTCTTCCGCAATACAGTCCTTCCATCTTATCTTTGGTCTCCCTCTGTTTCTTCAACATTCTATTACTAAGCTATTCATTCTTCTTCCAATATAATTCTTCATTTCTCCTCATGACATGTTCAAACCAATGTAATCGTCTTTCTTGTATCTTTCTAGAAACTTGTAACACTAGAGTTATTTTCTTACCGTATCTTTCCGTGTCTTCCCCAACATCTACTTCAACATCCTCATCTCTGCCTCATTAATTTACTTTTTATTTATACTAACATCTGTCAATTTGAATTATATGAATATATTAGTAGTTTTCATGTATAGCATAGCTGGCTGATTTATAAAATTTAATTTCTTTAAAATTCTTTATCTCTATATCTATTGAATATGAAGTATAAAATGCAATCAAATCGTATAGAGAATGATATATTCTTTAAGTTATAGTAGGTATATTGCGTTGGTACTAGCTCAAACTTCCGGTTCCATCGAGCTCGATGGCATGCACCATCGAGTTCTTGCAACGACTCAGATTTTTCAGCAGCCTCTGGTTGTTGTTAACAGTTCTTGTACACACCCCTTAACGGTTAACCCTAATGTATAATATCCAACCCTAAATTTTTGAATGGGGGTTTGTATTCCGGATTGGAATCCGGTTAAGGAATCCGGATTGGAATTGGAATCTGGAGTTTGGAATCTGGAGTTTGGAATCTGGAGTCTGGAATCTGGAGTCTGCAATCTGGAGTTTGGCATTTGGCGTATAGATGGCGCGGTTCTATGAGTTTTAGTTTTTGGTGAATAGATGGCGTTGTTTTTGTAAAGTTGGTAGTAAAATTTAGTGACTTTTTTAAAATCTAGTGACTTTTTGCCCAACCGTTTAAAGGTTGGCAGCAAGCAGCAAGCAGCATTGTTTTGTGTGAAATTTAATAAGTGTAGATGGCGTGGTATGATGTGTAGGTTGGTGTATAAAAAATAAAGTAAATGGCGTTCACATTAGTATGGTCGGAAGCTGAAGTTTTTAGCGTATTTAGAATCTGGATTTGGAATTTGGATTTGGAATCTGGATTTGGAAAGGAGGATTTGGAATGGAGGTTGTATACTTGTATGGGGTTACGTAAAAAATAAAAATAAAAATTTTAAATTGAAATTTATTTTTAATTTTATTTCATTACAATTCATATTACATATAATTGTTTATTATATTTACTACTTTTTAATGGGGTACACATTCCCGGCATGGTCACCATTGGAGTTAGCAATTACCACAAAAACTTGTATTTTTTTTTACATATTAACACGTGTAGGATCTTTAATATGAAAAAGTTGTTTTGTTGCGCTTAAAACTTGTTAAAAGTAGAAATAATTATAACAGCAATATAAGATAAAGTTTTTACTGCGGTTAAGGTTTTTTTTCTAATTAACTGCACCACACAGGAAACTTGATATGATAAAGTTGTTATGCAGGAAACTTGATATGATAAACTTGTTTACTGTGGTTAAGGTGTTTTTTCTAATTAACCACGCAAAATAACACGTGCAGGAATCTTGATATGATAAAGTTCTTTTGCAGGAAACTTGATATGATAAACTTGTTATGCAGGAAACTTGATATGATTTTTTTTAACTGCGGTTAGATTTTTTTGTTTTAATTAACCACAATATTATACATATTAACACGTGCAGGAAATTTAATATGATAAAGTTGTTTACTGCGGTTAGGGTTTTTGTTTTAATTAACCAAAATTTTATATTTGTAAACACGTACAGGAAACTTAATATGATAAAGTTGTTTGTTGTGGCTAGGTTTTTTTTTCTAATTAACCACAATATTATACAAGTTAAAATTTGCGAGTTATTAAAATGTTGTGAAACAGAAAATGTTTAAGAGAAACGTAAACTTTATTTAGGACACATTTATTTCCCTTAAAAAATGTAGACTTTTATGAAATAAAACTTTTTTTTATAAATATAATTATATTTTGTGAAAATTAATATATTATTTTTATAAATACTGTCAGTTTTTTCAAAGAAATAAAACTTATTTCAATATAAAAATACATTAATTATTATGAAATAATGTTTTATTTGACTAAAATAAAACTTATTCTCATGAAATAATTATTAGTTACCCAATATTAAAATAAAAATTTTGAATGGGGAATGGGGGTTTGTATTCCGGATTGGAATCCGGTTAAGGAATCCGGATTGGAATTGGAATCTGGAGTTTGGAATCTGGAGTCTGGAATCTGGAGTCTGGAATCTGGAGTTTGGAATTTGGCGTATAGATGGCGCGGTGCTATGAGTTTTAGTTTTTGGTGAATAGATGGCGTTGTTTTTGTAAAGTTGGTAGTAAAATTTAGTAACTTTTTTAAAATCTAGTGACTTTTTGCCCAACCATTTAAATGTTGGCAGCAGCATTGTTTTGCGCGAAATTTAATAAGTGTAGATGGCGTGGTATGATGTGTAAGTTGGTGTATAAAAAATGTAAAGTAAATGGCGTTCATATTAGTGTGGTCGGGTTAAAGTAATATTACCTTAATAGCTCTGAAACTATTAGGAATTTCGAAAATATAAATCAAATTTTACCCCCTTACTTCCCCTATCGATTTGTGATCTAAATAACAATATATCAAAATTTCAAACTGCTAACGCCTTTTAAACACGAATTACATTTTTGAAAAAATAAATAGTGCCCAATATCTCTGAAACTATAAGGAATTTCGAAAAAATAACTCAAAAATAATCCCCGTACTCTCCCCGTCGATTTGTGACCTAAAAAACAATATATCAAAATTTCAAACCGCTAACGCCCTTTGAACACAAGATAAAATTTTGAAATGACATTGCTCAGCTGAGCGTTAATGTTTGTTGAGTGATTTATATTAAAGTTGAAAAATAAATAATGCCCAATATCTTTGAAACGGTAAGGAATTTCAATAAATTAATTAATTAACTAATTAATTAAATAAATATCACCCCGCACTCCCCCTATCGATATGTGGCTTAAGAAACAACATATTTAAATATTAATTTGTTAGTGCCCCTTGAACACATAAATGACTATTCTTATCGTTAAGTAAACAAACAATTTAAAACGCTTTCGAAAACTGTATACAATTTAAAATATTAAATTAGTAAATAAGGTTCAATGTCTTTTGGAGATGAAATAATTTTTAAAAACTAATTATTCACGTGTTAGATATATTGTGCTTAACCCTGCGCTTCGGTTTACATGTATTTAAATGGGAAAATGTTACACATAACATTGAAAAGCAAGTTAACATTGATTCTTATGGGAAACACGCACAAATTTCAAATTATTGGCGATGCATAGGTAATGTTATTTCTTTTCCGTTCGAGTTTTGATAATGTAAGCAACAACAGGAAGGCTGACTTTTCATTCCTTATTCAATCTTTGAAGAAGTAATAATACTTATTTTTGATTAGCAAAAATGGAAAACTTTATTGTAATAAAGGATTAGAAGAAGACTGTTAAACGATTTAATGATTTAATGTATAAGGAAGAACTATAGAATTTGATATTAAGCCCGTACCAAGTGGCAAAGATCCAGTTAAATGGATGCACGACGCCATAAATAATATAATAATACACATCACGTCAGAAGTTAAACCAACTGATATGGTTGAATTTACGTTTTGCAGTAAGGATTTTAAGAGAGGCCAAGGGTGGAAAAATTTTACTACTGCATCAGAAGTGACAGTTGATGATGTGTGGCAGGTGCTTAGTGGGATTTATCAATCCAACTCCACAGATTTAAACACTGATATGTTTCGAAATAAAATAATTGATAATAGTACCGACATCGATGAATAGTAAGAAAATTTAATGGGTGTAATAATGAAAGATTTAGAGAAATTTCATGAACGAGATTCTGGTTGGTCTTTATATGATATATTACATTTAAAAGTAAAAATATAAATAATTACATACCGTTATCAATTGGAGTATATAAATCTTTACCCATTGATGTAAAACGCAAACAAGCTGTAATAAATGTGAAAACCGATGATTAGTACTGTTTTCTGCGGGCTGTTGTTTCCCATAAAATTAAAAGATATTAGCAAATTTGAGGAAATGAATAAATTAAATATAAATGTTTACACGTTGGAAAAAATTGGGAAAGAAAAAATAGTGTGGTTCCTCTGAAATTATCAAATAAATCATTTGAAAAAACAATATATTTACTAATGATGTACACGGACAGTGGTGAAAACGAAGAAGAGGAACTAAATAGTGACAATAACGAAATGGAAATTGATTATACAGATAATGTGAAACAAATACGCTTACCTGCAAACTACCATTTTATGTGGATAATTCTTTATCTTGATTATTACATTCACAAATATCAAAAAGAACAAATAAATCATTTTTTGTGATCGTTGCTTAAATCAGTTTATAACAAAACAGAGTTTAGAAAAACACATGTTGCACTGTAAAGAAATGAATTAATGTAGAACTGAACTTCCTAATGATGAGCATAAAATAATGAAATTAAAAAAATTTTAGTATAAGGAAAAGTTTCTTTCGTTATTTACACTGATATAGCATCAATTTTGGAGAAAGTAAATGAATCACATGGTAAAAGCACTATGTTCATTCAAAAGCATATACCATTTAGTATTGCTTATATTTAAAGTGCTCGTATAAGGAATCATATTCTACATTTAATATGTACAGAGGAAAGAATTGTATAGATTGGTTTGTGAAAGAACTTAAAAATATTGCATGTAAAGTTGATAATATAATAAAAGATATACAAGTAATGGCAATTATTTCTACCGAGGTGTTACATTTTACAAATGCTGTAGTATGTCATGTATGTTGTAAAAAAATTCAATTAGATGATGTGAAAGTACGGGTTCATTGTCCTTGACTGGGAAATTTAGGGGGCTGCACATCAAGGTTGCAATTTAAATTATAAACTTTCTCATACTATACCCGTAGTATTTGACAATTTATCATCATATGATGCGCATTTTATTATAAATGTGTTAATAAAAAAGGAATTGGTTTAATGGAGGATGAAAATCATGGAAGAATAATGACTGAGTTTATAGGCCTAAGATTGAAAATGTATAGGTACATATAAAGTACTTGATGATGGAATAACTGAAAAAGTTAATAAAAAAACAAAGGAATAACAGAAGGATCATTAAAAGCAATAAATTTTAATGATTATTATAAATGTTTATTTAGTAATATATTAGTAAAAAGGGATCAATATAATATTAAGTCGAAAAAACATGTTGTACATACTATTAAACAAAATAAGTTAGCGTTAAGTTCACATGATGTAACACCAAAACCGTCCACCGCTATTATTTTCTGTATTATTATAGAGCAAGGGGGACAATCATTAGAGAAGAAAATATTTTTTTAAACCATTGGTTTTCAAGTTGCAACAGGAAGTTATATTTTTTCAAATAGGATTATAAATATTTTTTATACCTATTCGATAGCTTATTCTTTTCTGAATTCAATCATGTATTACTTTTATATCCATACATAATAAAAATATTGAAAAAAAATGCAAATAAAATTTAAATAAATTTTATGTTTATACTCATTTTCAGTAGGCGTATGACAACCAAAAACTGTTACTTGTCAATTTGAATTATTTAGAATAGAAACCAAATAGAACACTGTTATAACGTTGTTAGCAAATATTTCTTTCATTTTAATTTAAGCTCAATTGATTTTCATTCATAGCCTACTGAAAAATAACTATAAAAGTAAAATTTATTTCAATTTCAATTGAATATTTCTCAATATTTTTGTTATGTAATATATATATCATCCTATTTTAAAAAATATAACTTTGTATTGTAACATGTGAACCACTGATTTAAAAAAATATTTTCTTCTCTAATGGATCGTCCCCCTTGGTCTCTTATAACTTTATTCTATAGTTTTTTTTGTAACTATAATAATAAATAAAATAACGGTAGTGGTCGGTTTTGCTGTTACACCCTGTATACTGATACCTACCCATGGGGTTTTAATTTTTATTAATAGATGTTTAAACAAAAAATGTGTTGTTTCTGAATTTTAATCTAAATAGTACGTATAAATAGCACTGGATAATAACCTGTAAGTATATATATTACACACAACTTTATCAGTATTGTTTGTTTACCTTTTGGTACCACGGCGATAAGTTGAAAATTACGCCTGCTGGGCCTATTTGTCGGTTTTACCACCCGCCGAACTGTAAAACGGCAAAACGCTAGGTAATGCTACTAACCTTTATTTAATTATATGAATTTTAGAAGTATTACGCCCTTAAAAAATAAACTTTGTCTTCAGGTGTAGTATTTTTCTTTTAGCGCTTAGATGTAAATAACAATAAAGAGGCATAGATATAAAATTAAATGATGAATCAAATTTTAAATCTGAAATAAATATGGAGGAGATAACTAATGATGGTGAGGAGGATGTAGAAATACATTCGTTCATTTATAAATTAGAATTATTCTAAAACATTTATTTTACATTAAAAAAATTACATATTACTAACAATATTTGTTAATGGATTATAGTTAATTATTTTATCATGTATAATTAAGCAATAAGCAGCTGTATTTTCAGGCACATTTTCATTTGTTTCAAATTCCAATCTTATATCAACCTTAACCGATTTCAATGTCTCACTCTGATGTGAACAATCTATGACTACCATTGGTGCTGTATTGATAAATTCAGGAGGTGTGAATACAGGCTCACATGGTCGTTCATAGTAAGACAACTGAAATTGAGTGTACATTTCGTATAACATAGCCCAACGGTTATATTTAATATTCAAATTTAAATTATCATATGGGTACATATCAGAATTTAAATACAACTTAATATTACTCAAATTACAGTGATCAAATTTACTCATGTCCTTATTATGTTTATTCTTGCGATTTGTTTGAAATCCAAAAATGATGAAACGAGGTGTTTCCAATTGTGTTGTAGTTTTGATTGGCCAGGAGTGACGTTGTGTTATCTGCAGGAGTGGATATTCATGAAGTTCCCAGCTACGAAAAGCTATCTCCAAATTAATACTCTTCTCTATATACTTCATAAGAATCAGTCGCTCTGCGTCTGCTACCGATATATGTGGTATCTTCCAATAAACTTTACTTAAATTATTATAAAATCTTTCAGAACTTATATTTTATTAAAAAAGGTTGTATTATTCTTAAACTTTACTTAATTCAATTTTCATATTTTCATTGGCGGCGCTGTTTTTATTTGCATTTATATCAGTGCTGCTTCGTATGAGAACTAATTCTTGTTGTACATTTAGTATAACTTTTTTAAAATCTTCACAAAATCCCAAGAGCATATTGAGGGGGATGCATACATTAAAATTACCGTAACTATTAACTATCTGTTTTGTATCGACCAATGGTAACCAGCCGGCATTTTGTAAACGTTTACTCTCATTTATATTGTAAGAAACATAACATTTCATAGTTGAAGTTATTGCGGGATTTCGAACTCTATCTATTACCATTCCTCCAATTTCATATCGAATTTCACTAAATAGGAATGCAAATGCATTGTTAATTAATTTAGCTGTGGTTGACACTTTATTTTCATGCGTGAGACGTTTACCCTCTATATAAAGTAAACTATTCCACGGAAGAGTGTACAAGTTTTGTTGCTGTATTGGAATGCGAATCTCATCATTATTGTTTAAAGTTGTGGAAGCATACGGTTGGTGCGTGTGCTTTTCTGCATGACTGATTGAATCATCAAATAAGGCCTTTTCTGACACGTTCAATATATTATCGTTCATTTTGATGAATGCAAAGAATAAAATTTTTGATAATGAATCGATAATCGATAACGAATTTATTGTTATCCAGATCGAACTTTAAACCCAAGTGATTTTAAAAACTGATAATTGATGGGTGTTAACCTCTCAACAGTCTTCTCTCGAATGATGTAATTACAGTTTCGAACAGTATTTATATGCTTGCGAGCATTATAATTAAAAGTTATTCCCATCTTGTTTTTTAAGATGTAGTCTTACCGTAATGACTTCTCTTCTGAAATTAATTAACTTTCCGTCTTGGTCACCTATTTTAAGGGTTAAAGAAGTTATTACTCGCGTACTGATTGGTAGATAGATTATTTGACTTGGAGCCTCTATAATTTTGAATCCTGGTGGTACACGCGGGAAAAATTCATGAATTATATGTACATTTCTACTATTTGAATAAGAATTTGTAGTTATGCTACACTCAATACAAACCGCATTTACTTTAATTATAGAAACTGGGTTGTCAGATTCATGTAATTTATTAGCCTTTAATCGATGAGGATTAAATCCTAGAATATTACCGATTGAATCCTTTGGTACAAAATTTATCTCCTTGTTGCTTTTATTTTCACACTTAAGAGTATTATTATTTGCTACTATGTTTAATTCGGTACCTGCATCTATTTTTTTGGATAAAAATTTATATATATCTTCAATTTCGTAAGAACCTTCTGGAATCGTAATTGTTTGACTACCAATATAAAATTTATTATTTTCAATATTTGGTATCGCATTATAAACTTCAAAATTTATTAAGCCGAGGACATACTCCGAATCCTCGTCGAGTATAATCGGCGGAGAAAAGGTTTGAGTTATAATTGAATTAGTACTGAAGAGCGTAAATGTGTATGACATGACGGTTAAATTAATTCTGAGGAGAAATAAGGATTGTTAATGTTTATATAGAAATGCTAAGCACAACTGACCGCATTTTACACTATTATTAGGTTGGTACTTATTGTAATTATAGTGTATTGAACACTTGTTTCCAAAATAATTAACTAGGTCTTTTGGTGGCGCTAGGTTTCCGTAACTGTCAAAATATATAACTAAATTATTACGTTTTTTATAAGCGACCCAATGCGACCCCGGCCCATCATTACTATCCAAATTAACAATGGCGCATTCGTTACAATTTGCTTTTGTGGGCAAATTATTTCTCATGAATACCCCTCTAAAAAATGCAATTTTCAGTTCCTTTGCATATTTTTGAAGATCAATATTACTTAATGCCCGTGATGGCAATTCTATTGGGAGTTTTTTAAATACAGTCCAAGTTCCTTTTGATATGGTTTTAAATAGAGACCTTTGTGGCAGCTTGCACGTCGTGAACAGCTTTTGCAATGCCTGCAGCTCCACTCCCAAGTGCGCCTAGAGCGCTCAAGCCGGCGAAAATTGGAATTAACAGAAGGAATCCTCCTGTTTGCGGTACAGATATAACTCTTTGATTTTTAATGTTTCGCCTTATTCTCTTAGCCGTTCGTAAAGTTGTTCTTGCAGATTTATTTAAATCGGAACCGTTACTCTTTGCTTTTATTGCTTTTTGCGCGCGGTTGACTACGTTGCGAAGCGACAAACTTCTGTCAGATTTCTTCTTTTTTGCACCCTCATCATGACTATTTAAAGAGAACACGTTCTACCTTTTTCGCAGTCAATGACGAATTGTGCTGGAGTAACGTTTGCATCCTTATTTATAGCAAAATGGAGACAATAAAGCAAAATAATGGCCTTGAGGTCAAGAATTATGATTTTAATAATGCTAGTAGTGAGCCACGCCATAGTACATTGTTACCAGATATAGTTAGATGTATTATATCAGGTCCTTCCGGATGCGGGAAGACAAATGTTATGATTGCACTTTTGGGGTATAAAAATGGTTTACGTTTTTCAAATGTCTATGTATACTCAAACTCATTTTTCCAGCCTAAATATCAGTATTTAGATATGTTACTAGAACCTATTGAAGGATAGGTTACTTTACATATAATGAAAATAGACGGCGGGATAGCACAGTGGTAGAGTGCTCGCCTCTGGACTCAGCGGTCGTAGGTTCGAATCCGGGTCAGGTCGAATTTTTCTCGACTGATCTTGATCGGTATCTACTCCCGTTACCTTTCCAAGTTGGGATACAATTAACTTGGCAATCACTAAGCTATCTAGCACCGGCTGGTGGTTGTAACAAGGGCTTGCACGGGTGGGCAACACAAATGACATCTACGTAAGGAACTTCGTGGCAATTGTAAAAATTAAGAAAAATAGATGTTGTGTGTGAGACCATTCTAGGGTTATAACCTGTAATGGTTGAAAATCCCGAAACAATACAATACATATAATGAAAACGTAGATATTGAGAAACCTTGCAATGCGCAATGCAACTCAATGTTTATATTTGAAGATGTAGCGTGCCATAAACAGGATGTAATTAGAGAATACTTTTGTATGGGTCGCCATAAGGCTATAGACTGTTTTTATTTATGTCAAACGTATACCAAAATCCCCAAACATCTTATACGAGATAATGTTAACCTATTAATATTATTTAAACAAGATGATATGAATTTAAAACATGTATATACTGATCACGTGAATACAGATATACCATATGAAAAGTTTAAGGATATTTGTTCTTTTTGCTGGCGTGACAAGTATGATTTTGTAGTTATTAATAAAGAAAGTGACTTAAATAGTGGGCGTTACCGTAAAGGCTTTGATCAGTATATTAAAATAAATAACAGTGTCACGAGCTGAGAGGTGTCAGTTGGTGATTAGCTGTCGTAAGGTAAACATCTGAAATAGGTTAAAAAGAACAGTAACAGATTAAATTTAAATTATTCGTGTTTTAAGTTGTTTATACCGATATTAGATCTGTTTTTTTATCTGGTTATCTGATATTGGATCTGTTTTTTACCTGTTTCTACAAATAAAAGCTCTGTTATTTTAACATCTGTTTCAGAGCGTGTTATCTGTTATCAGGTCTGCTTTTTAACATCTCGCTCCATTTATAGAAGAAGGTCACAACTCAAAAATGAAGAATTTTCAGTACAGAGGTTTATAAGATTTTACGTTGTTTGACGTGTTTACATTTATTAAGCACTGTATGCAGGTTAAATGCTTATTAAATTTTTTAGTGTAATAAGGTGTTGCAAGTAGCTTGCAATGTGAAATTTCTCTATAGGATAATAATTTTTTGAAATTTGAACACGTGTCTTTCTTCTACAGGGTGGGGCAGAAAAACCTATCCGATTTCAAAACGTTATAAAATTAAAACCACTCAACTTGTCAAAAAAAAAATTTATTAACATATCGCAAATTTTATGCCATTTTTAAATTTAAGTTTTGAAAAGCACATCACTCAAATGTCGTCCTTGGGAGCGGATACACTGATTTAGGCGCTCGCGGTAGCTTTCCATGACTTTCACCGTCATTTCCACAGGAATTTCTTCAATTGCCCGAGCAATTTCCCTTCGTAAAGCAAGAAGGGTCCTTGGTCGATGCTGGTAAACCTTCGATTTGAGGTAACCCCAAAGGAAGAAGTCACATGGAGTGAGATCCGGTGAGCGCGGCGGCCAGCCAAGATCACCTCTCAGGGAAATGAGGCGACCGGGAAACAGTTCCCTGAGAATGTCCATTGATCGTCGCGATGTGTGGGCGGTTGCCCCATCCTGTTGAAACCACACATTTTCCACGCCATTTTCTTCCATTTTGGGTCTAAGAAAATTTTCCAGCATGAAACAATAGCGCTCGCTGTTGACCGTTACGGTTTGCCCATTTTCTTCAAAAAAGTAAGGCCCCCAGACGCCTAGGCGGGAAAGAGCACACCACACAGTCACTTTTGGGCTATGGAGGGGTTCCTGATGGATTTCTCGAGGATTTTCGTCACTCCAATATCGAAAATTCTGCCTGTTAACGGCACCACAAAGGTGAAAATGGGCTTCGTCCGTGAAGAGCACAACATCGTCGTTTGGGAGTTCTCGGAGATCGCGACACAGGTTCGTACGGGTTTCAAAATCCCTTTCACTTAATTCCTGTGCAACAAGCATTTTGTAGGGATGCATTTTGAGGTCCCGGTGCAAAATGTGCCGAATACTGCGGTTGGAAATCGCCAAAGCGAGCGAATGTTTTCGCGCCGAACGACGCGGGGAACGTTCAATCGCGGCTCTCACATTGGCCACGTTTTCAGGTCCTGTTGCTGTCCTGGGACGTCCAGGCGACTTCTTTTTCAATGCTGAACTCGTCTGTCTAAAATTTGACACCCACACTTTAATCGTAGCGTGATGTGGAACAGGATCATGACGCCCGAGTCCGAAATGAATTCGAAAAGCACGTTGTGTAGCAATTATCGAACCGCCGCATTCGATAAACCGCTCAATAACAAAAGCACGATGTTCACCAGACCAAGGCATGTTGACTACTGACAAATGGCATAAAACCGGCTTTCTAACGGTTTTTACCCCACTACTCTACCTGCTCCCTCTTTTGAGAAAAAGGGATTTGAAATCGGATAGGTTTTTCTGCCCCAGCCTGTATATAAAAAAAACACAAAATTCACTGATTTTGTACATACTATTTGTCACATATTGAAGTTGTGACATTCTGTGATATAAGATTAAGCAATAATTTTAAAAATGATACAATAATATGAAGCGAGGATAAACAAAAAATAACAGAAATTATTGTATTTATTTATTAAATGTAAACAAAAATACTTTCTTAGTAAATACAAACAATGGCACTTAAAGATTAATATAAAAATATGAATAATGCGAGGGTATAGCCGACTTTCGCAGTAGTTCTTGTAGATCTAACCGCTTATTCTCACTAATTTTTATTTTAGATTTGTATGCTGGTTCGAGAGTTAATGACATTTTATTCTTTCCGCTAACCTTTTTTATAGACATTTCCGAAAACTCATCCTGAGAGTAAGATGTCTTATAGAAAATTGTATAAGGGTCATTTTTATCAATTTTTATAATCTTCATGTCACTGAGTCTTTTCATCAGCACACAAATTTCCTATCTTTCCGTTTAACCTTTTTAAATCATAAAAATATTTGTAAGAAAGCTCTTTTACTTGAAATGGTTTACCAGTTTTCTTGGCAGTACGAATTAAAGTTGAATACTGGTCAGGTACGTATATTGGACTTGACGTTTCACTTGCCGTTCTATAACGGAATGGGCAGAATACGGCTACTACATAGTTATTGATAATTTTGTATTTATCTTTGTTCTTTTCAATACGTGACAAATCTTTCTCCATGATATAATTCTCATATTCAGATCGTAGTTCTTCTTTTTGAGCACCTGAAGCATTATCATACGAAACACAAAGAGAACACTGATCCTTTTTAGGACTAAAAAACGAAATATTAAAATTTGTGTGAAATACTTGATGGTAAATAAGATAGTTTCCATAAGGAATATTTTTTTGCTTACATTCCTCAACATAATCACGATACAAATCAGCCAGTGATTTCCCACCTTCTATGTATTCGCGACTAGATCGGGCCCTTGTATAATGACTTTCTATACGAGGGATGCTGTTTATATGCCGTTTCATTTCTTTTCTAATGCTCTCATGAAGTTTTCGGTGATTGTTGTGTTTCCCTCTACGATCATTTTGTACTATCCCAACATTAGTGCGGTTATCCATAACCGTCCGAATTGGTCTGTCTGTAATATCCAATGTAGATTTAAAATATGTTTTGCAGACTTGACTCCGAGAATTATCAATTAAGAAATAAAATCCGTTATTATCTCGACGTTTATTTTTATGGACATGATACTGATATTTAGGTGTTATACTAGCAATACAAGAAGATAAAAAGTCGCGCTGTTTATTAGCATCACCAAGAGACCAGTAATCTTCGAAAATCCGTTTTCTTATTTCATTTGTAATTTTTGAATTACATTTTAGTCTGCATGTATCTTTGCAAGGTGGCTTCATAATTATTTCTCTCATCGGTTTGTTAGTTGTAGGCGATATGTAGGCTTTCCCTTGGTCTTTTAACCTTTTCGCAGCATTTTTCTTCCAAAGTGCTTTTATCTGACTTGCGCTTTCTGGATTTTTTACCTTTATCGATTTCTTCATCTTGAACTAATCTACTAATTTCAGATTCCGACGAAGTTGATGACTCTTCGTCTAATTCTGGTCAAAAGTCGGAATCTCCTGTAGTGACATCTTCTGAAATATCAAAAGTTGACCCGGAAGTATTTGATGAAGATTCACTGTCTGAATCATTGTTTTCATTTGATGCTAATGTGTTTGTTACACATGACATACATTTTTCTTGTTCTAATTCTCCATCTTCAATGGAAGATGAAAAAATACTCTTAATCTCTAAAGGCGCGCTTATGTTGTTATCCGATTCGTTATCCTTAATAGACGATGGATGTGGACAAACTGCAAGAATATAATATTAAACTAACTAATTTAATTTCGTTAAGCAAGTTTGTAAAGCATTGTAACTGACACTCAAGGTAATTAATAAACTTAAAGAATGTCGCTATGAAATCAGTTAAGTGGATACTCACTTTCTCAGTCGCTCTCTTCATTATTATTAAAACTGCTTGTTGATTCGGTAGCTTCGATATTTGATTCCATATTTTGATGGGACAATGAATGTTGATAGTTCAAATTACTTGCTATTGACTCAATACATTCTTCCTTAAAATCAACGCTTCCCGACGCATTGGTTCGTTCCTTATTTGTTTCTAAACCCACTTTAGTAATAATTTACCACGTTCTCCCATATTTGTGGAATCTGAGTCAGTAAAAAATAGTTTTTAATTAAAAACCGGCTAAAATTGTAATACGCTAAGTAAAAAAAGCACAAATTTGAACTACATTATAACACACAGTGATAATAAAGCTTACAATAATATTCTTGTTACTTAAACTATTCCATAGAACAATGACACAATTTAATTTACAACAAAATTTAGTATAGTTTTATAGACAAAAACGTCATATTTTAAACTATTTTGTAGAAAATAGACACAATTAGTTCTTACCTCAAATGACAGTAAAGAAAATATCGCATTTAACAATTTTATAACGACACAATTGTTGATATGACGTTCTTCCATAGAATCACTTCCACGCTTCTATTGTACTTATAGACACTATTGGTGTTCTGACGTTCTTCTACGAAAATAATACAAAAGCAACAACCCCGTTCGCAAATCAACTGAAAACTGACGTTCTTCCGCATACAATATTTTTCGGTATAGTCAGTTACCAAACCGACACTAACGCAATCTCTCAATAATATAGTGAGATATCACTTGTGACGATGTTTCACATAAAAATTGAATGTATTATTATTAGTTAGCACATGTTATCTCAAAAATACAATTTTTTGAATTGTGACCTTCTTTCATAAATGGAGTGATCTGTTCCAAAGCTGTTGTATTAGTTTTGGCATTATTGTACACAATTTAAAAATGAATGAAAAATTAACAAAGGATATAATTAATACTAGGAATATTATTAAGCAGAAATTTAGGAACCTTAGGCTTGATGCATTACATAGAAAAATTGGATTAGAAACGCAGTATAAACCAATAATCAAATCTTTAAAAGATATTGCAGTTAATTTGCCAATGGCCAATATAAAAAATGAAGTTAAAAGTAAACCGAAAGAAGAAATAAAGGAGGAGGAAATATTTGACCAAAATAAAACTTTATTGGGCCCTAAATTTTTAGAAACAAGTGTAGTGGCAGAATCAATAGATAACGGTGGGGGTGACGATGACGTATTTATTGAAAATCAATCATCTATAATTGAAGGACACCCATCAATTACTAGAGAAGATATTTTTAATTTAACTCAGGAGCCCTCATTCAGGGAGTATTTAGACCAGTACGATCCATTACCTCGACAATTCGTTGAGGAGATGTTAACAGATGACAAAGATTCATTTGATTTCAAATATGGCGTACGTCATGATGGGCCTACTGATAATTTTTTTATAGGTGATTCCGAGTTAAAAATTGTGGATAAGGATATAATTATACAAGATCTAAAGTATGCCGGAACACCAGGTTTATATGAGCTCTTATTTAAAAAGCATCCCTTGGGGTACACTGAGACCGATAGTAAAAATTATATTGATATTGTAAAAGAACGAATGCAGCTCGTCGACATTATAGTGACAGCAACCAACTTTCTGGGAATAAATCTCAGAAGTATACATCAATCATTGCCCCAATGTTAGTCCCTCAAAAGAAAGTTGCTCCACCTTCTAAAAAATTAATTTCAATTTATAAAAGACCAAGTTCAACGTCAGGTGGAAGTCCAGCTTTAAGAAATATAAGTTCAATATCTAAAAAATCAAGTTCCACGTCAGGTGGAAGTCCAGCTTTAAAAAATATAAGTTCAATATCTAAAAAATCTAGTTCCACGACAGGTGGAAGTTATTTAAAAAAATTTAACTAAAAAACGAGTGGAGTATGTATACTGGGATAATGTAAATGAATTGGTTGATAGACTGCGACTTTTAATTGCATCATGTGATGCTGGCCATACAGGTCATGATAATGAAATTATATCAATAATTGAGGAATTAAAAAAGCGGGTATTATAAAATAGCGACATTTCAATAATGACTCTTTATAAGTTCGGCCGTCATATCGAGCATCATAAAACTAAAAAGTATACTAATAAAGTATTACCTCTTGTTTCAAGTCAAATTAAAGAATATGAATTAGATTGTATAAACAAAATAAATATACTAAAAAATAATTTCCAAATAGAATTGATTAATTTGAAAAATAATTTAAAATCCTTCATTGTTATTAATTTAAAATTAAAACTACAAGGTAATAATTATAATATAATAAATAGTTCTAATTTATCTTTTTACAATTTACCTTGTTCCGGTAAAATAATACAAATTAATTGGGTAACTAATAATTATTTCACGAGAATAAGTTTTATTTTAGTCAAATAAAACATTATTTCATAATAATTAATGTATTTTTATATTGAAATAAGTTTTATTTCTTTGAAAAAACTGACAGTTTTTATAAAAATAATATATTAATTTTCACAAAATATAATTATATTTATTAAAAAAAGTTTTATTTCCTAAAAGTCTACATTTTTTAAGGGAAATAAATGTGTCCTAAATAAAGTTTACGTTTCTCTTAAACATTTTCTGTTTCACAACATTTTAATAACTCGCAAGTTTTAACTTGTATAATATTGTGGTTAATTAGAAAAAAAACCTAGCCACAACAAACAAATTTATCATATTAAGTTTCCTGTACGTGTTTACAAATATAAAATTTTGGTTAATTAAAACAAAAACCTTAAACGCAGTAAACAACTTTATCATATTAAATTTCCTGCACGTGTTAATATGTATAATATTGTGGTTAATTATAACAAAAAAATCTAACCGCAGTTAAAAAAATATCATATCAAGTTTCCTGCATAACAAGTTTATCATATCAAGTTTCCTGCAAAAGAACTTTATCATATCAAGCTTCCTGCACGTGTTATTTTGCGTGGTTAATTAGAAAAACACCTTAACCACAGTAAACAAGTTTATCATATCAAGTTTCCTGCATAACAACTTTATCATATTAAGTTTCCTGTGTGGTGCAGTTAATTAGAAAAAAAATCTTAACCGCAGTAAAAACTTTATCTTATATTGCTGTTATAATTATTTCTACTTTTAACAAGTTTTAAGCGCAACAAAACAACTTTTTCATATTAAAGATCCTACACGTGTTAATATGTAAAAAAATACAAGTTTTTAACTCCAATGGTGACCATGCCGGGAATATGTACCCCATTAAAAAGTAGTAAATATAATAAACAATTATATGTAATATGAATTGTAATGAAATAAAATTAAAAATAAATTTCAATTTAAAATATTTATTTTTATTTTTTACGTAACCCCATACAAGTATACAAACCTCCATTCCAAATCCCCCTTTCCAAATCCAGATTCCAAATCCAAATTCCAAATCCAGATTCCAAATATGCTAAAAACTTCAGCTTCCGACCATACTAATATGAACGCCATTTACTTTATTTTTTATACACCAACCTACACATCATACCACGCCATCTACACTTATTAAATTTCACACAAAACAATGCTGCTTGCTGCCAACCTTTAAACGGTTGGGCAAAAAGTCACTATATTTTAAAAAAGTCACTAAATTTTACTACCAACTTTACAAAAACAACGCCATCTATTCACCAAAAACTAAAACTCATAGAACCGCGCCATCTATACGCCAAATTCCAAACTCCAGATTGCAGACTCCAGATTTCAGACTCCAGATTCCAAACTCCAGATTCCAAACTCCAGATTCCAATTCCAATCCGGATTCCTTAACCGGATTCCAATCCGGAATACAAACCCCCATTCAAAAATTTAGGGTTGGACATTATACATTAGGGTTAACCGTTAAGGGGTGTGTACAAGAACTGTTAACAACAACCAGAGGCTGCTGAAAAATCTGGGTCGCTGCAAGAACTCGATGGTGCATGCCATCGAGCTCGATGGAACCGGAAGTTTGAGCTAGTACCAACGCAGTATACCTACTAGTTATAATAACGTTAAATGTCAATAAATGAAATTTAACTGTTAAATCTTCAAATGAGACTACTTCCGGTTCACCAATTATAACCAAAATCTAATCAGTTGTTCTTCTGGATGTAAACTGGAGGAATACGAAAAAATTATAATTTTTGGAATCGTGGTATTGAAGTTATGCAATCCGAAACTTTCGTCACACACACACACAGGCACACACACATACACACATATATATATATATATATATATATATATATATATATATATACATACATACATACATACAGACATCATCGTGAAAATGGTAAAATCGTATTATAGGGACCCTAAAACATGCTTATTCACTAAAAACTCATCATTGAATTTTTTGACCAGACTACCTTTCTTTCCTAAAGGTGACGGAAGGTAAAAAGATATATTTAAAAAAAAAACGAACTGCCTTTTTCTTTGATAATATGTTCAATTTTGTGTTTTTTTTTTCTGGGTAGTCTAGTTTTTTTTTGCCACGGCGCCAATTTCGAACAACGGATTATAGAAATATACAACCAATAGTAACAATTTACTACGAATACAAAATATACCCCGCACTGGCATCGTCATGGGTTGGAAAACCATCTCCTCTTCTATTCCTCTCTACCCGTACTCCACCACGCCATGACTAAGGCAACTCATTTCAGTTTCCGTAAAATTCCGTAAAATTGGTTTAGAAATTAGTAAATTACGTACGTAGTTTTAAAGATAAAACAAAATTTCAAAAACGAGCATATAGAAGGAAAGTGATACTATGCTTCTACGTTCTTATATTTTCTACTAAATATCTATTTAATTAGATATAGGTATTATGTTGAATATTGTGTAAAATGTGTTTTTTCATTGTTTTGTAATATTGATTGTAAACATTTTTTCAAATTTTTAACAACAGGTAAGAGTAGATCCATTCTTTAAGAAATCATGTCGCACAATTTCATTTTTTCAAAATTAATATGTAAATCATAAACTAAGAACTACGACACCTCTAATCACGCAACATTTTGCTTAGGAAACCCTTAACACAATTCACCTGAGTAATATAATGTATATTTTGTACTTATTACTCAGAAAAGGACAATAATAATAAAAAACCTAATAAAACAATAAATACGCAAAATTTTAAGCAAAGAGTGTCATCTAATGAAATTGTTGACACTAACAAGTCCGTAGAGTCGGTAATAAATAATCAGTCAGATTTAAACAAATACAAACGGACTACCCAATCTAGTGGTATAAAAAAAACACTATACAGGAAAATAAACAAATGAAACCTAACAAGGAAAAAAAAGAATAAAAGCATGACTAGCACAATAATAGGTAGTGATAATAGTTCTCTCGTTAAAAGTGGCGTCAAAAAAGCATGGTTATACGTTGGTAATGTGCATTCTGACATTGGTGAATCTCAAATGGAAATTTTTTTACAGCAAAAATGCCCTGGAAAAAAATTTGAAGTCAAAAAAGTATCCAAGGACACGTCAATTAATAATTCCTTCCGTGTTAGAGCTGAATATGATCTACTTGATATTCTTAATACAGTTTCCGTTTGGCCGCGTGGCTTGGTCAATCGAATATACAAGTTTTTTCGATCACCTGAAGTCACAAACCAGCATCTTCCCAGGCCTCCTAGTTTCAATAGGACAACATCGATCAATATTCTGCACCAAAATATCCAATGTCTCCGTAACAAGATTGAAGATATAGAAACTTTTTTAGACTCACAACCTTATGATTTTCTGTGTTTTTCAGAACATTGATTACAATGCAGCGAAAAATCATCTAATTTAATTAATAATTTTAATCTAGCTAATGGCTATTATAGACATGTCCATAAAAATGGTGGAGTTATGATTTTTTGTAAAAAGAACATAAGTTATTAAACAGTATATTATATCAAGGAAAATAACATAGAACTTGTATTTGAAGTATGTGCCATAAAATTCAAACTGCATGAAACGTTATTTTATATTATGGTGGTGTACAGATCACAATCCTCTGACGTTAAAGTTTTTCTCATTCAAATGGATAAATGTTTAACACAATTATTTAATATTAACAAAAAAATTACATTAATTTTTGTAGGAGATTTTAATATTAATCTTTTAAACAATAAACTCGAAAAAAGACTGTTTTTAGATCTTACGAACTCATATAATTTACATCACACTATTACGGAACCTACTCGTACAACAAAAAATAGCAAATCACTAGTTGATAATATAATTTACAAATCATAGTAAGAATAATTATGCAACCAACGTAATACATAACCAAATTTCTGATCATTCAGCACAAAATCTGAAAATAAATAAACTCAAAAACTTATAACGATACTAAAAAGTTAATAGTTGAGAAAAGATGTTTTAGCCAATATATCCTAAATAATTTTATTACTAGACTAAGTGAAAAAACATGGTCTGATGTATTTAATGAACATTAGGCTAATAATTGCTTTAATAATTTCTTTGCAAGATTTTTACATAAGTTTGCAATAACTCATCCTAAAATTAAGATACACAATAATAATTCATAATAAATCGTGGGTAACAAACGAAATTAAAATTAAGTCTTTAGAAATAAAATAACTTTCATATTTATGTAAACGGCAATAATTGATATATAAACAAAACTATAATCATGTAAAAAAAGAATATCGTAACTTAATTAATTAAACGTTCTAAATTAGACTATAACTTAAAACGAATAGAAAGTACTAACAATAATACACGAAAATTTTGGAATCTTATTAATAATAGTGGAGAAAAAAACAAATACTATAGATAAACTGAAAGATGGTAATCGTGAAGCATCTGATCCCAAAGATATCGCAAACATGTTTAACAATTATTTTGTAACTATTTCACATAATCTTGTAAACAATTTGCAAAGTGCTCCAACTAGTAACGCTCACACTCACAATTACTTAATTTGTAATAAATCCATTTTTTTAACACCTGTTACGGAACCTGAGATAGGTTCGCTCATTATGACCTTAAATAATTCTTCAGCCACTGGAATTGATGAGATCCCTAATAACATAATTAAAAATTGTCGTGAATCGATTATAGCTCCTCTCACTTATTGCATTAATGTATCCTTAACACAAGGAATATTTCCTGAAATCTTAAAACAGGTAAAAGTGGTATATACCTCTATTTAAAAAAGGGGATAATAAGTTAGTTGCAAATTACAGACCCATCTCCCTACTTTCAGGTTTTCACAATTTTTTTGAAAAAGTTATGCTAGCTAGAATCTCATCATTTCTTGAGAAGAATGAGTTACTAAACGTCGAACAACATGGTTTCCGGAAGGAACGCAGCACAATTACCGCACTAACACATTTTTTTGATCATATCTACACCACTCTGGATACTCGTAACAATGTATATGGTGGATTTATTGACTTATCGAAAGCTTTCGATTGTGTCAGACACTCCACTCTTATAATTGTCATGGTTTAAGAGGTCCTTGTGAAAAATGGTTAGAATCATACCTCAATAATCGTCAGTAAACAGTAACTTATAATAGTAATAAATTAAACTATCAAACAATAACATATGGAGTACCACAAGGATCCATTCTTGGTCCGGTATTGTTTATATTATATGTAAATGGTATAAAAAATATTTTACATTCAAATGTTTTTGTCGCGTATGCGGACGATTTATCTGTTCGAATATCTGGAAATGCCAGTGCGGGTGAAATATCTAATATTATATCTGAATTATCCGATTCGTTTGCATCTTTAAATTTAACTTTAAATATAAATAAACCTGCAATTATTAAATTTTGTAATAAAAAAACGTAACGAAAGCCTTCGTATTCATTATAATAATCATACCTTACCACAAGTTGAAAATCTTAGGGTACTTGGTTTTGAACTACATGAAAATTTACGATGGGATCCTCACATAGATAATCTTTGTCAACAGTTAACATGTTTGTGTTGTTAAGACAACTCACGGACGTGAATACTGCAAAAACTTTTTACTACGCGAAGTTTTACCCAATCCTCAGCCATGGCATAATTCTTTGGGGCCTATCGCCATTATCAGTACGCGTTTTCAAAATTCAAAATCGAGCAATACGAAATACATTTCTACTGAACAATAGATAATCCTGTAAAGAAATATTTAAAAGAGAAAATATTTTAACCTTACCCTCTATATTTATATGTAATACAGTAATTAATATATGGAAAAATAAAGACATGTATCAAACTATTAGTGACACCCACAATTATGATACTCGAGGTAAACAAAACTTTAAAATTCCAAGAATTAAATTATTTAATCATTTACCTTTAACCATTAAAAATATTCATACAAAAATAAATTTGAATCAGACCTCAAAAATTTCCTAATAGCTAAGAATTATTATAATATCTATGAATTTTTAAATGACAGATTGTAATTATCCTATCTTAACTTTGTAATCGTAATTTTAATGTAATGTAAACTTTATATGCATTTTGACTGTTCCTATACCATGTATCTTGGTCGACAGGAAATAAACGTATTGTAATTGTTATTATTATTATTATTCTTTATTTTCACTTTAATTGGTACATTTTTATTACACATACGGCCACTTAGGCAAGTATATATAACATTTAATTATAGGTACAATACATAATTATTTTTATTATATATTTTTTGTCTTGTCCCGTTGGTGAAGTGGACCTACTCGATCTTAACTTATCCCATACTATTTTTCTTTATTCGCTTCCTACTGATGGTGTTATAGGGAATCTCCCAAAATTCTTCTCACAATTCGGCAAGTTTCTAAAATTGTAGCTTTTTGTAACTGAAGGTAAGTATTTCTTTCCAAATCCAGTGTTTTTAAACTTTCGAATAACTTCTTCGGAATTTCTCCAGTGGCCCCGATTACTATTGGTATAATTTTGACTTTCTTCATTTTTCACATTTTTTTAATTTCGTCAGCCAAGGGTATATATTTTCTTATTTTTTCATTCCAAGTGTCATCAATATTTATACTATTTGGTACTGCAATGTCTATTATAAACGTTGTTTCTTCTTTTTTCTTGTCCGGGATGTTATGCTCTATTTTTTCATCAGTTATTATTGGCCTGTTCCAGTAGATTTTTGCATTTTCATTCTCTTGTATGCTCTGAGGTTCATATTTGTAGTATGGTACTGAATCTATAAGTTTTTGTTAGTTACATAATTTTAAGTGTATTACTTTAGGTATTGCGATTTTGCCAACGGTGTACATCCTGAATATATATGTTCTATTTTTTCTTGTTTTTTATTGCATACGCGACACATGTCTGTTTGCTCTTGAATCTTTGTTTTATGCTTCATGTAATATCTTGTATTTATTACTTGATCTTGTATCGCCAACATAAATCCTTCCGTTTCTACAAATATGTTTCCGTTTCTTAACCATGATTGTGTGGCTTCCTTATGTATATATTCTTTTTCTATATCTGCTGGATACCTCCCATGTAATTTCTTCTGTTTCCATATCTCTTCTTTTCTTCTATGGACTTTATTTTACTCAACGGATCATAATTTTTATCTGACAAATTTAAGGGTGTATAATTTTTATCTACTTTACAAAGTTCTTTATGTAAATCTAATGTTAATGATCTATTTTGAAAATATTCTCTTATATTATTTACTTGTTTGTATTGTACCTCAAATATTTTTGGAATCCCCCTACCACCTTCTTTTCTCTTCATGTGGAACCGTTCAATAGAACTTCTTGGATGATTAGCTCTGTATGTTGTGAACAGTTTTCTTGTTTTTGTATCTATTGTTCGATACAAAATCGCCGCGTGGGATCAAGTGATGTAATCGTCACGTTTAAACAACAACAATTAATGTTAATTTAATATTTTTGTTTAATTAGTTTGGGATATTAGTTAATACTTGCATTTTTATATTTACGTAATTTGTTTAGCCGCCAGCAGTCGTGAGGTGATTACATTTAGTATTCACTTGACGCTTGTAGTGAATGGCAGCTGTTTAGTTTTGGTTTTGTGTGAAGATTAAAATAAAAATTGTGAAAAGTGTATAACGTGTTTATATTGTAAACCCCCTTTACTTCGCTCCTAATTTCAGTGCTGTGTCGTGCTATTGTGTTTTTTTTCGCTATTTGCCTTTTGATTTCTAACACTATATCTTTTAGTTCGGTGTCTGTCCACTTAATAATTCCAAAACTGTATATTAATATCAAAGTGGCATTGCTATTAATTGCCTTACTTTTATTAATAGCAGATAGTTTAGATTTTAGAATTTGTTTAACTCTTTCGAAGTACAAATCTCTTAACTTTTCTTTGCATTGTTTTTGAGCTACTCCTCTTGCTTGTAGATATCCTAGATATTTATACAATTTATCTTTGGTCATATTTAAAATTTCTTCTTGTTTCTCACCAACTTCCACTCCTTCCTGATCTTCCCATTTTCCTTTTTTCATTCTGTGAATGCGACACTTATCTAATCCAAACTTCATATTAATATCTGCACTGAAACCTGATGCTTGTTTCAAAAGGTATTCCAGATCTTCCCGTGTACTGGCGAACAACTTCAAATCATCCATATATAACATGTAAGTATAATTTATGTTTGCTTTTTCTAATGAGTATCCTTTTCTTCTTTTACTATTTAGTATCGTGGTCAATGGTTTTATAGCAAGACAAAACCATAGAGGACTAACAGTGTCTCGCTGAAACATTCCTCTTTTAATCGCTATTTCTCCTACTTCGGTCGTTTGTTCTTCTCTTTTCATTAGTAACTTTGTTTTCCATTGTAACATAGCATATTTCATCCATCCATGAATGTGGTACACTATCGTATGCCTTTTGGTAGTCGATATACGCTGTGTATAACGGTTTATTATGTTTCTTTGCATCCTCGGTAATTATCATATCTGTTAACAATTGTTCCTTGCATCCTTTTTTATTATTATTGTTATTATATTTATTATTATTATATTTATTTCACATTGGTTGGTACATTCATTATACATACGGCCTATACAGCAAGTATATATAATATGTCACTATTGCTAGGTAAATATGTACATTTCATATTTTTATTAACAATACATTGTATCCTATTTGGGGGGGGGGGGGGCTGTTGTGGGCTGTTTTTGGTTGATCTGGTCCCTCTCTGTCGTCGGGTTCATCTGCATCCTTCCCCGGTGGAAATCATCTGGGTTGCTGGGTCAGCCTCCTTTTCTCCTTTGGCGGTTCTTAGAGATATGGCCATTTTAGGTTGGTAAGTATTACTCTGGTTCCGTTATTTGGTCATTCTGTATATTAAGGACCTTTCGAACTATGTTTCAGGTGGATAGTAATGCATCTTTTTGGAGTTCTAGGTAAGTATTTTTAGGTAGGTTTAATTTCTTAATACTTTCGTGTAGTGTATGGGGTATTTCACCCATGGCGCCAACTATAATTGGTACTATAATAATTTTATTTTGGTTCCAGAGTTGGTGAATTTCCGTAGCAAGTTGAAGATATTTTTGAATTTTTTCACCATGTCTCGCGTCGATGTTTTTCTGTATGGGGAACGCAATATCTATTATGTATGTTACTTTATCCTTCTTATTGGAGTATACAATATCGGGTCTGTTCTGTTCAATGGGATGGTCAGTTTGTATTGTTCAATCCCAATAAAGTTTAATTTCGGAGTTCTCTATGATGGCTTCTAGTAGATATTTGTATTTTGCTACGTGTGTTGTAATGAGTTTATTTTCCTCGCATATCTTCCGGTGAATTATACGCGCAGCAACATTATGTCTGTTCGTATATTCTTTGGATGTTATTATCGAGCATCCACTGATAATATGTTCCACTATTTCTGGGGCTTTCCCACAAAACCTACATCTATCATTCTTGATGGTATTGTCTTTAATAATATGTTTGCGGTGGTTTAATATGGGAACTATCCGATCTTGGATGGCCATTATGAATCCTTCCGTTTCCTTAAATATGTCGTTCTTAAGCCATCCATTGCTGGCTTTCCAGTCTATGTGGTTTTTCCCGATACTGGTGGAATATTTCCCATGTAATTCCATGCCACTCCATTCATGGATCTTTAGCTCGTCTGTTTTTATATGTTGTTGTGGGTCGTATTCATGGTCTAGTAGATTGAGAGGCGTGTAATTATTGTCTGTTTCTATAATAATTTTGTGAAGGCTAGTTATGTCTTTTTTATGGTAGAAGTAGTTCCTCAGGTAGTGTATTTGTCTTGGATGAAGATTTATTAGGTCCGTTATTCCTGTTCCTCCTGTTGACCTGTGCAAGTGGAACGTAATAGTACTACTTCTAGAGCGGTGAGCCATATATTTCGTGAAGAGTGTTCTGATATTTCGCTGTATTTCTTCCAGGTCTGTTTTGCTCCATTTAACTACTCCGAAACTGTATGTAATCACCGGTAGTGTATACGTGTTGATTGCCTTGGTTGTATTGTATCCCGAGAAATTTGCACTATGGATTCTTTCAGTTCTTATTAATGTTTATTTATTTATTTATTTATTTATTTATTTATTTATTTATTTATTTATTTATTTATTTATTTATTTATTTATTTATTTATTTATTTATTTATTTATTTATTTATTTATTTATTTATTTATTTATTTATTTATTTATTTATTTATTTATTTATTTATTTATTTATTTATTTATTTATTTATTTATTTATTTATTTATTTATTTATTTATTTATTTATTTATTTATTTATTTATTTATTTATTTATTTATTTATTTATTTATTTATTTATTTATTTATTTATTTATTTATTTATTTATTTATTTATTTATTTATTTATTTATTTATTTATTTATTTATTTATTTATTTATTTATTTATTTATTTATTTATTTATTTATTTATTTATTTATTTATTTATTTATTTATTTATTTATTTATTTATTTATTTATTTATTTATTTATTTATTTATTTATTTATTTATTTATTTATTTATTTATTTATTTATTTATTTATTTATTTATTTATTTATTTATTTATTTATTTATTTATTTATTTATTTATTTATTTATTTATTTATTTATTTATTTATTTATTTATTTATTTATTTATTTATTTATTTATTTATTTATTTATTTATTTATTTATTTATTTATTTATTTATTTATTTATTTATTTATTTATTTATTTATTTATTTATTTATTTATTTATTTATTTATTTATTTATTTATTTATTTATTTATTTATTTATTTATTTATTTATTTATTTATTTATTTATTTATTTATTTATTTATTTATTTATTTATTTATTTATTTATTTATTTATTTATTTATTTATTTATTTATTTATTTATTTATTTATTTATTTATTTATTTATTTATTTATTTATTTATTTATTTATTTATTTATTTATTTATTTATTTATTTATTTATTTATTTATTTATTTATTTATTTATTTATTTATTTATTTATTTATTTATTTATTTATTTATTTATTTATTTATTTATTTATTTATTTATTTATTTATTTATTTATTTATTTATTTATTTATTTATTTATTTATTTATTTATTTATTTATTTATTTATTTATTTATTTATTTATTTATTTATTTATTTATTTATTTATTTATTTATTTATTTATTTATTTATTTATTTATTTATTTATTTATTTATTTATTTATTTATTTATTTATTTATTTATTTATTTATTTATTTATTTATTTATTTATTTATTTATTTATTTATTTATTTATTTATTTATTTATTTATTTATTTATTTATTTATTTATTTATTTATTTATTTATTTATTTATTTATTTATTTATTTATTTAAACTCTCCCAAAACAGGATACGTAAGTATCCCAAAAACATGGGAGAGGCATCAAAATACACAAAAAAAAATACAGGCATGAGTAGACAAAATATGGATATACATAGAATAAAATATAAAGAAGTACACAAATATAAAATATAAAAAAAATAAGTGAACTAATGCATCACAAATTTTACCTCATTGTAGAGAACAGTTTTGAAATGAATAAATGTATAAAAAAAATGTCAAGTTCGCTAAAATATTTGTTTTCAATTTCATTATAAATAAAACATAGTCTTCTCATAGGGTTTTTTTAGTTCATTATTACTACGCATAACAGAAATGTAGAAAGTATTGCTGGAACGCGCGTGCAATCGAGGTACGGAAAAATTAATTTGACTTAAAGCGAAACTGTCATCAACCAGATTGTGAAGTAGTTTAAAAAGGTATAAGCTCGAATTTATCATACGTCTGTCCTCAAGTGTAAGCATTTCAAGTGTGTGCAAAGTAGCAGAATAACTGTATGTTAAAAGATTGAATGAAGGTGAAATTTTACGAATGCAATATCTGACAAACTTCCGCTGTACTTTGTTCTTTGTTTAAGGTCTCTTTTTACAGTTCCGTGGGCAATTCCTCTATTTTGTTGCATTCTGAGGTAAATATAGGTTTCTTCTTTAGCCATTTCTTCTATTGTTTCCTCTTGGTCCTATGTATTGACACTGTATCCTTCATGTTCTTCCCATTGGCCTCTCTTCATTATGTTGGTCTTGCATTTTTCTATGCCCAAATGCATCTTGATGTCTTTGGAGAAAATCTCTGTTTGTTTTACTAGTATGTCCATATTTTCTTTACTATTGGAAATGAGTTTAATATCATCCATATAGAGGAGATGGCTAATATCTCTACGGTTATCTTCGATGACATGGCGGTGCATGGTGGCGGTTTAGTATCGATGTAAGCGGATTTAATGCTAGGCAGAACCATAGCGCACTTATAGCATTGCCCTGGAAGATTCCTCTTTTAATACGTATTGTAACTAATTCAGTGTCTTCTGTTTGTTTAGTTTTCATTGTTAGTTTTGTTTCCCATCTCTTCATCAGTTGTTGAAGGGTTTGCTGAATGATTGGGTTTATTTTATATATTTCTAATGTTTCTACAAGCCATGTCGATGGTTGGTGGGACACTATCAAATGCCTTTCTGTAGTCTATATATGTGGTGTTATGGTGACAAATAGTAACTAGATATGTAATTTAATTTAATTTTTTGTCATCATAGTTAGTATAAAAAAATAGATGAATGTAATAATTGAAAAATAAAAAATTATTGACAACTCAATTAATTGAATTTTCTTGGTTTTAATATTCGTCTTTCGAGCCAGGATAGATTTAATTAATATAATTTGACATTACAGGTAATAGATTAACATTGGTCCTTCGAGGCGGATATATTTAATTAATATAATTTGATATTACAGGTAATAGATTAACATTGGTCCTTCGAACCTTTCGATCCAGCTCCCTTGGACTTATATCGGTCCTCCGAAGCCCTTTATTGACTCGTTGGACTAACATTGGTCCTTCGAACCTTTCGACCCAGCTCCCTTGGACTTATATCGGCCCTTCGAAGCCCTTTATTGACTCGTTGGACTAACAGTGGTCTTTCGAACCTTTTTGACCCAGCTTCCTTGGACTTATATCGGTCCTCCGAAGCCCTTTATTGACTCGTTGGAATAACATTGTTCCTGCGAACCTTTTCGACCCAGCTCCCTTGGACTTATATCGGTCCTCCGAAGCCCTTTATTGACTCGTAGGACTAACATTGGTGCTTCGAACCTTTTTGATTCAGCTCTCCTCCCGAATCTTTCCTTGACTTTTGGAAACATCGCCATGTCAGAAAAAGTTCGTCGTAGTGAACGAATTAAATCACAAACAGTCTTAACTCATGAACAAGGCAAGAAAGATACAGGCTTGACTCCTGACAAGAAAGATACAGTAGTAACACTAGAAGAAGACAAGAAAAGTGTAAGTCTCGACATTCTTCAAAAAACAGCGTAAATCGACAAAGATTAGCTATTCAATTGGAATATTCTAAGAAAAAGAAACAATAAGAAGACGATATTCTAAATTTAGAAATGGCATTAAGGTTGGCTGAATTAGAGGAAGAAAACAGTATTATAGCTGATATTCCAGTGCCAGTTGTAACGGGAAAGAAAAAAGTAGAAGAATGGATGGAGAAACATAAAGACAATAAACAAGAAAATATTCCAACTGAATCGATACCAAATTTTTATATTGAAAAATTATTATCTAGACAATCTTTACCGAAAGAACTACCAATATTTACTGCAAATCTATTAAAATGGCCGAATTTTATCAGTCAATTTAAGAATTCAATTAATGCTTGCGGTTTCACTGATGAGGAAAATCAGTACGGACTGCAAAAATGCTTAAAAGGAAAAGCAAGAGAAATTGTCAATTCTTTATTGATATTACCCAAGGATGTCATTAAAGTCATACAAATATTATAAAGAAGATTTGGACAGCCCGAATACATCATTTCAATGTTGTTAGGCAACTTAAGAAGATATCACCCATAAAAGAACATAAAATAGATTTACTAATTGACTTTGCTGACACAGCCAACAATTTAGTTTTCACACTTCAATTATTAAAAGAAAATGATCACCTACGGGATCCAATACTTCTACAAGAATTAATGAACAAATTACCAACAAGCTATAAATTACGTTGGATAAGACGAAGCCAATTTTTAGAAGAAAACGATTTAAAGTTAGAAAAATTTCAAAAATGGTTGTCAGAAGAAGCAAATTTGGCATCCAAACTTCAAATTCCTTGTATAATAAATTTCGAAGATAGAAACGTGGCTTTTCCTAAAAATAAAGCAAAAACCGTATTTGTCACCAACAGTAACGACAAAACCTCATGCTGCTGTTGCCTTCTTCAGAGACAAAATTTGTCAAAATGTCAACAATTTCTAAAAATGTCAATTGATGAACGTTGGACATATTTATCACGTCAAAACATATTTGTTTTTCATGCCTAAATTCGGGTCATGGTGTGAAGAATTACCGGCAAAAAAAGAAAATTATGACGCCTCAAGAAAATAAAAACAATGTCGAGCAAACGAAGTGTCAGTCAAACTGTCATGTGTCACAAACGTCAAATAACGTTTTATTAAAAATATTTCCCGTCAAATTATCAAATAATAATAGATCAGTAGACACATATGCCTTGTTGGATGATGCGTCCACTGTCACTCTAATTGACGAAGAAGTGGCAAGACAACTTCATTTATACGGACCAGATTTACCGCTTTATATACAATGGTCTAATGAAGAAATTAATCAAAATTTAAATTCTAAAGTAGTCAGTCTGACAATAAATGGTACAAAAAGTAAATCATTCTTCATACGTCATGCACGAACCATCTCGAACTTGTCATTACCAACTCAAATTATAGATATGAAAAAATTACTTCACCAGTTTCCATATCTCGACATTCCAGACATATCAAGGTCTAAATTTATAGGGAAACCTACAATATTAATTTATTAATAAATCGAAAAACGATATATGAACCTTGGCAAGGACCTGCACTCAGTAAAACTCTTTTGGGATGGGTGGTTCACGGCAACACTTACAATCAAAATCAGTCAGTTCATCAACAATACACCTGTCATATTTACGATCAGGTAAAAGACGATTTATATATTCTGCATGACATGGTTAAACAACAATGGACTATGAAAATTTGGGAATCAAGTCAACAACAAATACAACTTTATCTAAACAAGATATACGAGCTCAAAATATATTAGACAGTACAATGAAACGTGTTGGAAAGAGATACGAAACAGGTCTTCTGTGGAAAGAAGATAATATCAATTTTCCCGAAAGTAAAGAAAATGCATTTAGAAGACTTAAATGCACTGAACGAAAAATGGATAGACAAAGTATATGCTGAAGCCTATTGTAATAAATTTGACGACTTGGTTAAAAAGGGATACTTGAGAAAATTGACGACAGAAAAAGCAAACGTAGAAAATTCAAAAACCTGGTATTTACCCCATTTTGGAGTTGTGAATCCAAATAAACCAAATAAACTTAGAATTGTTTTCGACGCTGCATCTAAAGTAAATGGTGTAAGCTTAAATGACAAACTGTTGACAGGACCTGACTTGTATAATTCTTTATTTTCTATTCTGATAAATTTCCGAATTAAGAAAATAGCATTTGTCGCGGATATCAAAGAAATGTTTCTGCAAGTTATGGTTAGAAAAGAAGATCGATGTGCACAACGACTTCTTTGGCGCGGAATGGATCGTCATAAATCTGCAGACGTATACGAGATCCAAGTTGTATTTTTTGGATCAACAAGTGGACTCTGTCTTACACAAGAACCCAAAAATAGAAACGCCAAGGAAAGAATATCCCGAAGCTTGCGATGCTATAATCAGTCAACATTATATGGATGATTATCTTGGCGGCGCAGACACTGAAGATGAAGCAATTAAATTAGTAAATGAAGTCATTAAAGTACATAAATATGGAGGATTCGTTACTTGCAACTGGCTATCTAATTCCATGAATGTTTTAAAACAAATAGAACCATTGTGACGTAAACGGCACCTACCTTTTGTTGGCTAACAAATCACTCCACACATATGACTGTGCCCGGTGCTGAAATGTCATAATCGAGGGTCGTGGGTCGTGATTACTTAAGGGAGCAGGTGTGAAAACAAAAAGGGCGCTAATGGTGGTGGCAGAATGAGCGGTGGACGCCAGACCACCGGTGATGCTCGAATGAAAATTTGTAATAAATAAAATTGCAATACAGATTTATTTGCCGGCAAAAAAAATACAATAGAACAGTTTTAACTCGTGTCAAAAGGACACAAAAAAAGGAGTCAGAAAATGCAAAATTTTAAGTGACAATAATTTATCAAAAATTACTCAGCTAGGCTAGATGGGAGGCTTCAGCTGGGCCGTAGTAGCCTAAGCCCGCCTGGGGTGAACAGCTGGCGAAGACGGCGGTGGCAGACGGCAAGCGTGTAGCCGGCGTAGGATTCGGCAGTAGGAACTCGTTCAGGGGCTCCAGCGGTGGCATTGAGTGTCTGGGGCTCGTAAGCAAGAGGAAGCAAAGCAAGAGTTGTCAAAGCTAGGCCCTAAGTAGAGGGTCGACTCTTCGCCTAGTGACTCTCCTAGCTCGAGGCGGAGGCCTCTTAGGAGCCGCGCCTAGGGTTCCTGTTGGCTTTGGGAGTCCGTCTGCCAATATCCAGGAGAGCTTCCTACTCAACCACCAGACGTACTTAACCACTCCAAGCCGGGGCAAACAAAAGGTAAAAGCTGAGAAAAAAAAACACAGCGGCAGAAAGCTGACCCTTTTTAACAAAAAAATATATTTTTTCTTGTAAAGGCAAGACAAAAAAAAAACTAGCGCAAAAGAAAATATTTAGAAAATACAGGTCCAAGTTGACCGCAAAATGGTATTTAAAACTTTAACGACTAGCTGCCTTCACAAAAAAAAACTACTTACTGTTGCTCGGCAAAAATTAAAAAAAAACAATACACAGTAAAAATTACAGCGCTTAAAATGATGAGATGAATGAATCACAAAATTGTGCAGTCGTAGACTGCCTACCAATACAAATTTAGCTAAAATGAAAGTTATGAGAATGAAATGAGGGTTGAAATGATTGCGACACTTAGATGGAAAACGCAAAGCGCAACCGGCCGTAGAATCAGCGGTAGAAATGCAACGCGCTGTTGCTAGCAAACAGAAACTACGCAAACCTTGCCAAAGTTATGGTCCACTACAGAACAAAATGGAAAGCAATAGTAAAAAAAGTTTCTGTAGTAACCAAGAAAAATTAAAGTCAACAACCAATTTCAGTCAAGGACTTTGGCTCGGTTTGTTGCTGAAGCAAATAAAATTCGCGAACGCGACCGTAAGTACTGCTAAAAAAGTTGCTATCACTCACTCATTCATTCACCTTTCAAGCCAGAGGGTTGGATAGGAAGGTGTGGTTGTCTGTGTCAGCGTGTGAGAATGAACATGTATGTGACCCAAATTTGTTAGTATTCGCAATGGATGAAAATGAAAATGGTTTCTTGACGGAATGTTGGTGGGGGACTGATCTGCGGATGGGGCGTAAACACAAAGAAATATTTAAACTGAACTACTAAAATATTTGTGGTATACCAAGAAATCAAATTTGAAGTGTCTTTTTAGACACAAAAAACCGATGGAGGCTAAGGATGGCTCGCCAGAAAAATTTAAGCAGTAATTACAAAAAGGAAATAGCAAAATTTGAAGTGCCACTTTATGGACACGGGGAAGGCCTAACGAACCAGGTAATGTTCGCTAATTAAATGAATAAGGGGTCTATACTGAACTACTGATAATAAAAAATAGAAAAGTGAAGTGCCCCTATTTGGACACGGGGACGCCTAACGAACCAGGTAATGTTCGCTAATAAAATGAATAAGTTTAAACAGCCCGAGCTCAACAAAAAAAGTTATATTAATTTTTAATTGAAAGCTTACAAAAACGTGGGTGTACGCTATCTCGTCTCCAAGCAAAATCATTTACGTAAAAGTACCAAAATTTTAAGTCAAAAGTGAGAAAACAACTCAGAACGAACTTACAGTAAAGTAAAGAATATCCTACGAAATATCTAGAGCGGTAAAAGACCAAACTTCGTAGAATAAGAACCAAAAAATAGACAACAGAGCGTGCACCTGCTCTTGCTTTCGTAGCTGGGCACCGAGAGAGTCTCAAACCGAAGAGACTTGTTCAAAACCAGCACTCACGAACAAAATCTCACAAGAAAGTCAGAAAAAGAAACGAACAGGGGTACACAAAGTAAAAAAAAATAGAAAAGAAACAGGAGTGTAAAAAATAGCCGTTACACCATCCCTCACAAATTTTTGTGAAAACAATATAGACCTAAACGACATAAATCAAGACATTCCTCCTGAAAGAATCCTTGTACTTTGGTGGAATCCAATAGAAGACAGTTTTAGTTACCAAACGAAAATTCACAAAATAAAATCTGATTTATTGGATGGAAGGCGACGTCCATCGAAGCGTGAAATTTTAGCAATAGTAATGTCAGTATTTGACCGACTTGGATTCTTAGCAAAATTTCTTATTCCAAGAAAAATATTATTACAAGAAATTTGGCGCTCTGGATTAGGTTGGGATGATGAAATTACAGATTCCTTAAATATTAAATGGCAACAATGGCTTGCAGATTTGAAAAATATTCATAAATTTAAAATACCACGGCAATATTCGACACTAAAATTGACAGATCACAAAATTCAAATACATGTATTTTGCGACGCATCCGAAAATGCATACGCAGCAGTTGCTTATTTTTGTCTGATAGAAGATAATAATGATTCCACATCTTTTATTTGTGCGAAAACAAGAGTTGCTCCCTTAAAGTCAATATCAATTCCAAGACTGGAACTACAAGCAGCACTAATTGGAGCTCGACTTGGCAATTCATTAAGACAAGAATTAAATGTCAATATTCAAAAAATAATGTATTGGACAGATTCAAATAAGGTTCTCCATTGGATAAAGTCAGATTCTCGAAGATTTAAAACTTACGTTGCTCAACGAGTAGGAGAAATTCAAGAGTTGTCAAATACAGAAAACTGGAATTACGTCAGTTCGAAAAATAATGTAGCAGATGAAGTAACGAAAAGAACTAAAGAATTTGACTTTACAAATAATAGCACTTGGATAACTGGACCTAACTTTCTGTTAGAATATAAACTATGTGAAAAAAACTTTAAAGAAGTTCAACTCGCAACTTTAGAACTTAAAAATGATTGTATTCTTATAATGAAAACGATATGTCATTTACCTACTCCAGAACCAAGTAAGTTTTCAAAATGGTGCAGATTATTACGAAGTACAGCCTGGATTTTACGATTCATTCGAAGATGTCAAAAACGAGATGTTATCCACGGAAATTCGTATGAACTGCAACCTGAAGAACTACAAAAGGCAGAAAATTTACTAATAAAACTAAGTCAACTAGAATCTTTTCCAAATGATATGTCGACTTTGAAAACTGGCCAAAAATTACAAAAATGTAGTCGACTATTTTCCTTGTCATGTTCCTTAGACGAAAATAGGATTATTCGATTGAATGAAAGATTGAATAATGCAAAAAATGTTAAACGAATATACCAGAAATCCAATAATTTTAGACCCGAAGCACAAAATCACAAAATTATTACTTTCTCATTATCATGAAAAATTAAATCACTTGGGCCGTGAAATGATGATAAATGAAATTCGACAAAAATATTAGATTTTAAATTTGTGACAAGCTGTCAAAAGAACTTGGTATGAATGTCAAACGTGTAAAATTCAAAAAATCTCTCCAAAAATTCCAATTACGGGACAATTGCCTACCTGCCGTCTTGAACCTACAATTCGTCCATTTATAAAAACAGGAATTGATTATTTTGAACCTATAGAAGTCACTGTCAAAAGAAGTCACGAGAAAAGATATGGAGTTATATTTACATGTATGGTTACACGAGCAATACACTTAGAAATTGCACATGATTTATCTACAAATGTATTTTTGCATGTATATCGACAATTTGACAGTAGACGAGGATTTCCAGAAGAAATATTTAGTGACAATGGAAGAAATTTTAAAGGCGCCGAGAAAGAAATAAGACGCGCTCTTGAAAATGTAAATCAAGATGAAATTATTCGACATTTGACAGTTACAAACACAAAATGGCATTTTAATCCACCATTAGCACCTCACATGGGTGGAACGTGGGAGAGATTGATACAAATTGTGAAAAATAACATAAACGGATTATTGAAAGATAAATATCCCTTCTTCGTTACGGTGTTTTGTGAGATTGAAAATTTAATAAATAGTCGCCCATTGACACATGTGTCAGTAGATCCAGAAGACCCTGAAGCATTAACCCCAAATCATTTTTTGATTGGATCATCATATGCAGCATTGCCATATACATTGTTAAATAATAATGATTTATGTCTTCTATCGAAATGGCGAGCATCTCAAACTCTAATTGACATATTTTGGAAACGTTGGGTGCGAGAGTATTTGCCGACTTTAATAACATGAAATAAATGGAAAGAACACCAGAGAAAAATAAGTATTGGTGATATTGTAGTAATTGCAGATCCAGATGGACCACGAAATACGTGGCCAATGGGAAAAATTACGTAGACGTAAAAACTTCAACCGGGACATATCGACGTCCACTAACAAAGGTCTGTGTACTGCCAGTGAAAGAAAATAATTAGTAATTGCCTCATGGGAATCAATTACTGAGGAGGAGGATGTTATGGTGACAAATAGTAACTAGATTTGTAATTTAATTTATTTTTTTGTCATCATAGTTAGTATAAAAAAAATAGATGAATGTAATAATTGAAAAATTAAAAATTATTGACAACTCAATTAATTGAATTTTCTTGGTTTTAATTTTCGTCTTTCGAGCCAGGATATATTTAATTAATATAATTTGACATTACAGGTAATAGATTAACATGTGGTGTATAGCGGTTTCTTATTAGTTCTTGCATGCTCTGTAATTGTGGTGTCTATAATGAGTTGCTCCATGCAACCTTGACTTTTCTTTTTACACGCTTTCTGTTCTTCAGTTATAACTTTGTTTTCTTCAAGGTACTTATATATTTTCTCGGTTATTATTGAGGTGAAAAGTTTATATAGTGGGAAGGCACGTGATAGGTCTGTATTTAGAGGAGTCTTTGGATGGTTTTTCGGTTTTTGGCAATAGGTACGTTATTCCTGTAGTTAGGAAATCAGGTATGATGACTGGGTCTTGTAGCATTGTGTTATATAGTGTGGTGAGTGGGTTATGGATACTAATAATTTTTTTGATCCAGAAGTTTTGGATCATATCGATACCTGCCGTTTTCCAATTTTGTAGTATTTTTATTTGTTGTTCTGTTTCTGAGATTTCTACAGTATGATCTAGCATGTAAGGGATATTAGTTGTTTTGCTCCTTTCTTCTCTTATCCATTTAGCTTGGAATTTGTGTGATTGTGGTTTTTCCCATATATCTTGCCAGAATGCTTTAAGTTCTTGTTTGTCCGGCATGGTGTTATAATTTCTTCAGTTGTATCTTTTTTTCTAAGCTTCTATAGAATGTCTTTTGGTTATTTAGGAACAATTGGTTGTCTCTTTTTCTTTTGTTACTTTTCTTGTACTTTCTAAGCCTATGTGCTGTTGTATTTAGTTTCTGTTTAAGAAAGTCTAGTATTTTTTCAGGCGTGTTATGTTCGTGTGTTTTATATGCCTCTATTGTCTCTTGCGCCTGTTTGTTTACTTTTTGCGTTATATTGTTGTTTATTAGTTTTTGTGTAAGTCGCCCTATGCCTGCTCTCAGATTTTTAATTTTGTTCTGATATCTTCTTTCCCATGGTGGTGTTTTCACGTTTGTGTTGTCTTTCTTGTTTCTTGAGATGGGTTTAATGCTATGGTATTGAAGGACTGTTAAGGCTCCTATATATATATATATATATATATATATATATATATATATAAGATCATGTAATTCATGGAATGTTAATTCATCTTTTATTTTGAGGCTAATTATGTCATTCACTCGTGATATGGTGTTTTTTGTGTTCTTAGTGAATTTTAATTTTTGGAGTCTTGGTCTTGCTGTTGGTTCTGTTCCTTCATAGAGTATGTAGCTAGTGGTAAATATTTTTTCAACCTAATCTGTTTCTGTAGGCGTTTCTGTTTCTTCTTGATTTTCTTTGTTTTATGGCTCTTGCTGGTTATTTTCCGGTTCTATTTCTAATTGCATCATAACTTCTCTTCTGATTGTGTTTAAACTGTTTTTCGTTATTCCCTTGTACTTTAGTAGGTTGTTTTTCTTATCCACAACATTTTGCACTTTCAGGTGACTTAACTCAGGGAATTTATTCGTTACCAATTCATGCAGTTTATATCCAAATATTGTTGGTTCTGTGTCTAATTTGTTTAATTCATAGTAGCTCCTGATAATGAATTCATTCATTACAGTTGTGAACTTAGTTCTCAGGGGCTTCCTATTTTCCTCTGAATTGGGTTGAGCTCGGTGGTTCTCAGCAACAACTGCAGTGGTTGGGGATCTTTGAATTTGTAATCCTTCCTCCGTAGCGTGTCTTGAGGTTCCAGGTCGTTGGGAGGCGCCACTCGCTTCACCTACTTCAACGCCAGAGTGTAAATCTTCACGACGGTTCCGAACAGGACCAGCCTGGTGTCCTGCCCCGCCAGAGTATTTCTGTCTTCTTGTATTGACAGCTTTTAATACGAATATCGTCTGCTGAGTTGCTAGCACAGTAGACGGTCGGGCACCCTTGGCTTCCCCTCCCGCTGGCTTGCAGGCTAGGTACTAAAGTCCCCCATCACGTGAAGGTGGGTGCCCAGGGGGACTTATTATTATTATTATTATTATTATTATTATTCCCCCCGCGGAGCCATCTTGTCGTGGTGGGGGGGGGCTCAGTAGCCTATGTTGCCAGCAAAGGTAAACTAACGGGTCATGACCTATGTCACCCATTCTTCTAACCGGACGATTAGTAGGTGATCGTCCGTGCACAGTTTTCTTCATGCCTACCTGAATTTTGACCGTGTGCGGTAACCCGCGTCGGTGGAGGAGGGGATCCTGGTAGGAAGCCCCAACACACTACTTTGGCCCTGAATTCACTCAAACGGGAGGTTTCAGGCTAACCCACCTGTGGCCAATCGGTTCCCATCCCATTGCGAGACTGGGGGGTGAGTCGTCTTGGGGACGTAGCGAGATCACCGGGAAGCGGGCTTGCACGAGGACTTAGCGACCCCATCGTGATCTCTCCCGTGGACTGGCCCTGCTACCCTCCCGGATTGCTATAGTCTTTGGGAAGCCCTGGCACTATACGGGTTTGCGGTATTAGTGTCCCTTTTGAGACTCCAAGGAGGGTGGGGATACCAAAGACCGAAGAATCATTTCACATGAACATAAAACAATCAAAGCCGCTCTCTGGTTCACCGACCACCAAAATCGGTGCGCTTGGAGCCGTGTTAAAAGCTCCCGGGGAGAAAACCTCGTCAAAAAACTAATCTTGTGCTGGTATGTCCAATAACCCCGCTTCCGAGATGAACCAAGAAAAGGTGGTAGTAGTCCAGTTCTTGGTCATTCAAAGGCTTGGTGAAAATTTTGAAAAAGTTAGTCCCTTTATTATACAAAAATTACTTTTCGGATTAATCGGCGATTTAAAAAGTATAAAGAAAATTAGAGAGGGTCTACTTATGGAGACAGTTTCGGCTTCGCAAGCAAAAAAAATATTAAAACTGACCAAAATAGGAAATATGGATATAGAAGTGATCCCACATAGGGCACTTAATATATGCAAGGGTGTCATTTATTGTAAAGATCTCTTAAATTGTACAGTGGACGAAATATGCAACGAGTTACTGGAGCAGGGTGTTATTGAAATGCGACACATTAAGACAAGATTCAATGGTCAATATAAAGACACACAAAATCACGTCTTGACCTTCAATACCCCGAAACTTCCACTTAAGTTGAAAGTAGCATAAATGTCCTTCCCTGTACGCATGTATGTGCCTTCACCGATGTGCTGTTTCCATTGTCAAAAGTTCGGACACACAGCTGCACGATGCAAAATTCCATAGATTTGCATATGTGGAAAGGCCTTACATGAAGAAACCCCTTGTATGGAACCCATTAACTGTATTAACTGCGAGGGAGACCACTCGCCTCTTTCCAAGAATTGCCCTATTTATAAACAAGAGGTTGCTATATAAAAGATGAAAATAAAGGAGAATATTACATATCTTGAGCAAAACCGGACACTACTTCCTTTGGCAAAGAAATAATTCCTCACATAGTTCAGGCATTGATACGAAAAAACTTTTAATACCGAACAAAGTGCACCTCCTGTCACCAGTAATCCTTTCCCGACACCATCAAAAATTATTACACAAACGAAGAAAACATTAAACACTATTTCTTCTTCTCTTGTGTCTATTTCTCCTGGCCCTTCTCCTTCTTTCATTACTACTAAAGAAAAGATAAGGGCAAATACTTCTCGTATTGTTTCTTCTTCTAACGAAGATCTTTCTCTTTGCTCTTCATCTTCGCAGCAGAAAAAGAAAAAGAAAGGTTGGCCTCTAGGCAAACGAAGCAAACCTGTTCAGTTCTTCTACATTATATTATAAGTCATGAATAATATTATAAAGTGGAATATTAGGGGATGCGTCTTTCATTATTGTGACTTGAAGATGCTATTATCGGAATTTAGTCCGATATGTACGTGTCTTCAAGAAACACTTTACATCAGGTCAGGCTTACTTATTGAAGAATTATAGTATAGTTAGGTTCGATTCTGCAGCCCATATCCGGGTCAACGGAGGTGTGGCGATCATCGTAAGACAAGATGCGAGTTTCAAGCAGGTTAATCTCAACACTAATATTCAAGCGATTGCTATGCGAATGTCAGCCCCATTTAACGTTAGGTACTATCTGTAACATCTGTACCTGACGCCAATTGGGATTTGACTGACATTCAAGGTATTATTCGGCAACTTCCCACTACCTTTATTCTTCTGGGAGATTTCAATGCTCACCATTTCATATGGGGATTTGGGCATATTGACCCAAGGGGTAGAATTTTTGAGAACCTGCTTGATGATCCAAATCTTGTTCTAGTAAATGATGGTTCGCCCACATACTTTACTCTTGGCGGGCATGGGAGTGATCAGTTTCCTATAGTGATCACTACAGAGACTCCCAAGTGTGATCAAGTGTTTGCGCCAAGTTGGTTAATGAGTAAAGCCGACTGGTCATGTTTCAAGGCATCCCTTAAAATTCCACCCATGACTAATAACACCAATATAAATGTAGAAAAACTAACAGAAAATATTTTCTTATCAGCAGAAACTGGAATCCCTCTGAGCAAATCCAAAGCTCAAAGAAGGTCGGTTCCCTGGTGGAACCGCGAAATTCAAGAGTTGGTCCAGGATAAAAAATGGCTTTCTACCACTTCAAACGGATTCCCACTTAAGAGAACCTTATTCTTTTTAAAAAAGCCGGAGCTCTAGCACGACGTTGTATATTGGAATGCAAGCGAAAATCTTGGGACGAATATGTTTCTGGCATTTTGTCCAGTACCACAACGCAAGAGTGTTGGTCAAGGGTTAAACGTATCGCTGGGCATGGTAATTCTACAGGTATAACTTGCCTAAAACTAGATGATGGAACTTATACAGATGATCCATCCGCTATCGCGGAAATAATGGCCGACCAGTTCCAAAGTACTAGCACCTCTTCTAATTACGTACCTGAGTTTCAAAACTCAAACGCGGACAGGGAAGTACCGCTAGATTTCAGCATTACTGAAATTCTTGATTATAATGCTGCATTCGTACTAATGGAACTGGAATATGCTCTCAGCCAATCGAAGTCGTCATCTCCAGGCTTAGATAGAATTACCAACGATATGCTCAAAAATTTAACCCTTGATTTTAAACTACACTTGCTTTCCGTATACAATATGCTCTGGCAAGAAGGTTCATATCCTGAGAAGTGGAAGGAAGCCATTGTCATCCCTATCCTTAAGGTCGGAAAAGACCTATCGATACCGTCAAATCATAGGCCGATCAGTTTAACGTCTTACATCGGAAAGATATTCGAGAGAATGATCAACAACCGTCTTATGTGGATTCTAGAAACCAATCATTTTCTGTCAGATCACCAGGCCGGGTTCCGCAAATTCAGATCCACCGTTGATCATCTCGTATATCTAGAAGATGCAATTCTCACTGATTTCAACAATAAAGAACACCTGGTTGCAGTGTTCTTTGATCTGGAGAAGGCCTATGATATGACGTGGCGGTATCACATTCTTAAGAAGCTACATGGTTGGGTTCCCGTGGTAATTTTCCGCAACTCATTTCTTCTTTTCTGGCAGAACGCAAATTTAGAGTTTCAGTCGGTACTACACTTTTTGCCATTGCGGTAAATGAACTTGGGTCCTTTGTCAGCTCTGTAGGTATGTGTCTGTATGTTGATGATCTCACCATTTTCTGTTCTGGCAAGAAGATGGGAGACATCAACAGAACTTTGCAATCTGCAATTAACAGCATTACACGGAGGGCTGACAAAATTGGATTCAGGTTCTCTCGCGAAAAAACCCAGTGCATGGCACTTCTGTCGCCTAAACCGACCACACTATGGACCACTCCTTTTTATGGGGGATAATACGTCAATAGCGTCAGATTCCTGGTACTCTATTTCGATCCAAGGCTAACTTGGAAATTACATGCTGAAGAGCTAAGGACTGTTTGTCTTAAAGCTCTAAACATTATAAAAATGTTGGCAGGTACTAAATGGGGAGCAGAACCCAAAACTCTTATACGGGTGTACCAATCTCTGGTTTCATCAAAGATTGATTACGGGTGTGTCGTCTATGCCTCGGCAAAACGTACAACCCTCAATAGACTAGACTCAATCCACAATCAGGCTATACAGTACGCTCTTGGTGCGTTTCCCAGTACCCCTACATTAAATTTGTATTCAGAGTCAGGACTGACGCCACTTGATGTAAGACGTAAAAAGTTTCTGCTGCTTTATATTTCTAAAATTAAGTCATTACCGCAACACAAGAACTTCAGTACTTTCTTTCGGAGTGATAATTGGTGCAATCCACGACAAATTCAAACCGGACCCGCTGGTATCCGCGCGAAAGAGCTTCTAGAACAAATAAGATTTGATATACCATTATCGATTCCTGTAGGGGAATCTGAAGTACTGCCGTGGTTGGTTCCATTAGCTAGAACTAACTACATACTAACTATGTACGACAAGTCCAACAGTCCCCCCATAATGATATAGTCAAGGTTTCTAGAGGTTCTGCACGGATACAAAAACACGATGGTAATTTATACGGATGGTTCTAAAACCCACCATGGTACTGGTTGCGCAATTATTGTCGACAACACACAGCATTCATGGTCAATGCCTCTTCTAACTTCTATCTACACAGCAGAGTCCTATGCTATCTGGCAAGCTCTACACTACTACGAGTTAGTCAGAACTTCTAGAAAGTTCCTCGTAGTAAACGATTATTTGGGCGTCCTACAAGCCATTTCAAAGCCTTTTACTGTTGACCCAATTATTGAGCATATCTTGTCCCTCATAAAACATCTTCATGAGACAGGGAGAGATATTTATTTTCTTTGGGTGCCAAGTCACGTCGGCATTAGGGTTAACGAGTTCACTGATGAGGCAGCACGTTTTGCCGCTGATAGTAACTATGTTTATGTGGTAATGTATAAATCTTCAGATATAACTCTTCATCTGAAGAAAGAGATATTGGCTTTGTGGCAGCGTACATAACAATCTAAAACCAATTAAGCCGTTGGTTGCACCAGTTTTATTGCCGAATGATCTTACCAGAAGGGATCAAGTCAAGATCCATCGTCTGAGAATGGGTCATTCAAGTCTGACACATGGGTACCGTTTAAATCGGGATAATGCCCCTATGTGCAACAGATGTGATAACTGCTCTTACAGTTGAACACATTCTTGTTGCATGCCCACAGTATGATATACTCAGGCGACTATATTATTTAGATCAAGACCTTTCTTTTATTCTAACAGACTCTGGTAAGATTTGTAATGTTCTGAAGTTTTTGCGTGCGGTAAAAGAAAATGAAAAGACAGAATTTATTTCATTCTTCAAACCATGTCTATTTTCTTATGTGAGTCGAATAAATAATTTAGATAGGGGCAAAATTTGAACGTATCCATGCGACTAACTTCATGGGCAAGAGTTGAACATTACGAAAAGGAACTTGATTTTTTTCCATCTCATTTAAATGTTCTTTATTTAATTCTTGTATTCTTTTCTATTTTTCCCATCTCGTATACGTATGTATATTTATTTTGTACATTTATTTACGTATGTTTTTTTTTTCAAAATTATTATTATACTTCTATTTGTAATACTTACATAGTAGTATGTGTCCCGTATACTTATTTATATTATACTTTTTGAGTAGTATATGGACTAATAACCTCAGAAGTAGATTCCCTTTTTTAGTTAAAAAAAATATTAGTATTATTATAATTATAATTAAAATAATACTAATATTCTTAAGAGTTTAGAGTTTTTAAAATATGATTGGATCATATAATAACCCCTATCAATTTAACAAGAAACCGTATCACAACCATATTTGGTAGGGTAGTTAACACAATCCACTGAGTAATATAATGTATATTTTCTTTAAATATTCAGGATGCGATATAAATTTTTGAGAATTTAGAGTGTTAAAATATTATTGGAGCATATAACAACCCTTATCTATTTAACGAGAAGCCGTATCACATACATATTTCCTAGGCTAGTTAACACGACTCCCCTGAGTAATATGATGTACATTTTGTTTACGTATTCAGAGGATGAGATATAAATTTTTGAAAGTATAGAGTGTTAAAATATGATTGGATCATATCATAATCCCTATCAATTTAACGAGAAGCCGTATCACAACCATATTTGCTAGGTTATTTAACACAACTCCCCTGAGTAATATAATGTACATTTTGTTTAAATATTCAGGGGATGAGGTACAATTTTTTGAGACTTTAGAGCGATCAAATATTATTGGAACATTTAATAACCCCTTTCAATTTAACAAGAAGCCGTATCACAACCATATTTGGTAGGGTACTTAACACAACTCCCCTGAGTAATATAATGTATATTTTGTTTAAATAATCAGGGGATGAGGTATAAGTTCTTAAGAGTTAAAGTGTTAAAATATTATTGGAACATATAACAACCCTTATCTATTTAACGAGAAGCCGTATCACAACCATATTTGGTAAGATAGTTAATACATCTCCCATGAGTAATACAATATACACTTTGTTTAAATATTCAGGGTATGAGATATAAATTTTTGAGCGTTTATAGTGTTAATACATTTTTGGAACATATAACAACCCTTTTCAATTTAACGAGAAGCCGTATCACAACCATCATACCAAATATGGTTGTGATACGGCTTCTCGTTAAATTGATAGTGGTTGTTATATGTTCCAAAAATATAATAGCACTATGAACTCGCAAAAATTATATCACATCCCCTGAATATTTAAACAAAATGTACATTATATTACTCAGGAGAGTTTTGTTAACTACCCAAGAAAATATCGTTGTAATACGGCTTCTCGTTAAATTGATAGGGGTTGTTATATGTTCCAAAAATATTCTAATACTCTAATCTCTCAAGAATATATATCTCATTTATTTAAACAAAGTGAACATTATTTTACTCGTATCAAATATGGTTGTGAGACGGCTTCTCGTTAAATTGATAGGTGTTGTTATTTGTACGAATAATATTTTAACTCTAAACTCTCAAAAATTTACATCTCATCCCCTGAAAATTTAATCAAAGTGAACATTATATTACTAAGGGGAGATGTGTCAACTATCTTACCGAAAATGGTTGTGATACGGCTTCTCGTTAAATTGATACGGGATGTTACATGTTCCAATAATATTTTAACACTTGAAACTCTCAAAAAATTTATATCCCGTCCCCTGAATATTTAAACAAAATGTACATTACATTACTCAAGGGAGCTGTGTTAACCATCATAACAAATATAGTTGTGATATGGCTTCTCGTTAAATAGATAAGGGTTGTTATATGTTCCAATAATAATAATAATAATAATAATAATAATAATAAAAACTTTATTGACAAACGTCAAAGGCGAGGTTCAGCCAAGGCTGTTCTACCACCTAACCAAAAGATTACACAGAAAAATATTACAAAAACAGTTACAAAATAAATGTTCAAAAATTCTTACAATAATTTTAGTAATGTAGTATTACAAAGAATAAACTAAATCAATATATACTAAACTAATTATTAATTTAAGCAAAAATGTACATAAATTATAAAAGCTGTAGAAGATCAAACCATAAAGGTAAGCAAATTTAAAACTGGAAAAATATTGAACAATAGAAAAAAAATATTAAATTTAGGGCAAAAATAAGAGTAATTAATTTAAGGTACGGAGCACCTTTTTCACGTTATTTTTAAAGGAGTCATAAGAACATTCTCTAAGCTTATATGGTAACGAATTATAAAGTGTAGGAGCCAAATAAGAAAAAGAGTTTTTATATTTTACCTTATTAAAAGAAGGCACAGCGTATAACTCGTTGCCTCTTAGAGTATATAAGTTATTCTTAAATTTTAATTTATTAATTAAATATTGTGGATAACCCGTAGTTCTTATTTTGTGTATTATACAGAGAAGTAGTGTTTTAAAACGGTCATTAATATAATCAATGTTCGCAACAGAACGGTAGTGTGAAATGTGATCATACTTTCTCACATTAAATACAAATCGCAAACAACTATTTTGTAAAAGGTTAATTTTTTGCTTATCACCTTCAGTCAAATTGGGTACATATACACAGGCAAGGTAGTCAAACAAGGGTAATATAAGTGATTTTATAAGACGCAATTTGACCTCCGACGATAAGAAATTTCTGAATTGATAAAGTTGTTTTAACTTTAATTTAGCGGCTGTTAACTTATTAAGTAAATTTTAACACTATAAAGTAAAGTGGTGTTAACTACCCTACCAAATATAGTTGTGATATATCTTCTTGTTAAATTGATAGGGGTTGTTATATGTTCCAAAAATATTTTAACACTATAAACTCACAAAAAAATATTTCTCATACCCTGAATATTTAAACAAAATGTACATTATATTACTCAGGGGAATTTTGATAACTTCCCTACCAGATATGGTTGTGATACGGCTTCACCTTAGATTGATAGGGGTTGTTACATGTTGAAATAATATTTGAGTACTCTAAACTCTCAAAAATTTATGTCGCATCCCCTGGATATTTAAACAAAATGTACATTATATTACTCAGAGGAGTTATGGTAACCACTCACCCTTCAAATACATTTCTCATTATCTTGGATAAAAGTATTTATATGAATCAGGGTAATATTTCTAACTACTTTTTTGATAATATATATGAATATGTTACAGACAAACGGAAAAATGATTATTTTTTTATTAATTTCTTGTTTTTCGTAAAACAACAATACTTTTGTTGTCCGTTGTACATTTACCGTCAGGGCTATGCAACACATGCTTTAAATCGAATCGGCCGCTAGATTCACTCTGATGCCAAAACCCATATAACAGTTTGGATGAAGAAACTAGAACGCATTTTTATTTTTGATGGAATGGAAAGTTAATGTTTAGTATTATTTATTTTTGTTAAAAGATTTAAATGATTAGTAACTATATAATTATTTTTGTTTATTTTTACAAATTTCTTCTTTGGGCCGTTTTCATATTTTTAGAAGATGACCTGGAACTTTTGCCAGGTAGTACACATACGAGTATAATACAGTATTATGCTGGAATATAAATGGTATCAACAAATTGTTTAATTTAGAAGTAGAAACTGAAGCGGTATTAATAAAAGCAGTTAGAATATTTTTGTGCGAAACATGGCACTATACAGAAATAAAAACCCTTCCCCGTTTCCTACATAACCACTCAATTATGTTTGATAACAAAGCAATTAAAAACAAAAAAAGGGTAGAGCCAGTGGAGGTCTGCTTATCTGTGTAACAAATATTTATAATATTAAACTAATCGAAGTGGCGAACACAAGGCTAATAGTTAAAATCATTCATACACATTCTAAATATCTTATAGGCATAACCTGTCTAAAACCTTGAAATATCATATGTGTAAAAATATTATACAATACACAACTCTATTGTAGATTTCTACATTGAGCACATAATTCTAATTATCAGTGATTTTAAAGCCAAAATCGGCCAACTGAACCAAATGGAAGAAGATACTTTAACATCGTAGTCCGTGCAGGAGACTAGGATTCGACTATAAATGAAAGACGAAAGAAGACTTAAACTGGTAGAAACAATGGAAAGAGTATTGTCGATTTAGCGTGGCCAAATCTAAGATTTTTGGAATATGTATCAAAATTCTCAGTAATCCATCACCTCTTCCTCTAATCACTGCTTATGTCCCATTGAATTAGCTAATTAACGTTCTTACTTGCTGCAAGTTACATATAATCCCAGCCAGCTGAAATATATTACCGAATTTTAAATCAACCACTTGACTACAACTTCATATAAATTAAATCTAAAATTATCGAACCAAATTTACAATAACAGTGACGACGTTAACGAACTTAATGCTATACAGCTAACAGCAAACGATTCAGGATTGATAATTTTTAAAAGTATAAAAGTAATCGAAATTATTAGAAACAAAATCAATCTTGGTTTAACCAAGAATGTGCAGTGCTAAAAACTGGATCAAAGTCTTAAAAAAATATATAAGAAATATAGCTGAAGAAAACGAAAATGAATTCGTTGCAAATAAAAGAAATGTTTAAATTATACATGCACACCTACTTAAATGAAGTTTCAGAATCCCTGAGCAATACAACCAGTCAATTTTTTTGGAAAACTGTTAATGCTCTGAAACCAAAATCTAATTCTGTAGTTGAAGTAGAGCTCAAAGAATGGTAAACTACAAGCCGATAATCTGACAAAACGATTGTTTTTAAGGACTGTTTATACCCAATGTAAGACAGCCATATTACATTAGAAGACCCTCAAATTGGGAAAACTATATTCTAAAATACTTTAACATCGTACTTGAAAAGGAAAATATCCCGGATTCCTGGTGTACAATACAATTAGTTATAAAAAAGCAAATTGCGAATTTCTCCGTGAAATGAACAATATAATAAAATTACAAAGTTACGTCTAATTTCACTAGGATACAACTTCTGAGTCAGCTTCTATGAAGCCATCGTCAGAAGTCGGCAAGCACAACAAGTAACCATAGACGCGTTTCGCACTTATTGGTGCTCTTCAGTATGGTGTAACCTGTGGTCTCTGCGCGTTCCTCCACAGTGAGTGGATTCCTGTAGCAGAGACAATGACTCGTTGTGCAGGCGATGCTCTTAAGTACATCACGGTGGTAAGTTAATACCGTCAGCGCCCTCTAACGAGATATACTTTGACTAAAGTCATATAATAAAAAAGCAAACTGCAAAAGCAAATTGCGAATTTCTCCGTGAAATGAACAATATAATAAAATTACAATTACCGACTTCTGACGATGGCTTCATAGAAACTGACTCAGAAGTTGTATCCTAGTGTAATTAGACGTAACTTTGTAATTTTATTATATTGTTCATTTCACGGAGAAATTCGCAATTTGCTTTTGCAGTTTGCTTTTTTATTACCTATATGACTTTAGTCAAAGTATATCACGTTAGAGGGCGCTGACGGTATTAACTTACCTCTACAGGCCTTTTACCATCGTGATGTTCTTAAGAGCATCGCCAGCACAACGAGTCATTGTCTCTGCTACAGGAATCCACTCACTGTGGAGGAATGAGTAGAGACCACAGGTTATACCATACTGAAAAGCACCAATAAGCAGCGATGCGATAGTCAGCACAATTGTACTAGATTTAGTACAATTATCAATTTTCTAGTACGTCAGTACCTCTTTTCTAAGTTTAGTACAATTTATTTAAAGTAGTAGGTAATGTCGGAAGGGCTCAATTTCGTCGCTGTAACCATATCAACGGCTGCGAAATTGGATTTCGCGGACTGTATTGCGTCTGCGAAATGTTTAGTTCGCGAGTAGTTGCACAAAAATGTATATATATTTACTTTTTGTTTTTTATTTGTTGGTTTATCAATAAAAAAATTTGAAAGTACCTATTGATATAATTATGATAATTTTAAATATGTGGCGGGATTTTTTTAGTACAGAGTTAGTGATTTTAGTACAATTTCTGTTAAACTGTTGATACAATAGAAATTTTCTCAATCGCAACCCTGCCAATAAGTGCGAAACGTGTCTATGGTTACTTGTTGTGCTGGCCGACTTCTGACGATGGCTTCATAGAAGCTGACTCAGAAGTTGTATCCTAGTGAAATTAGACGTAACTTTGCAATTTTACAATTAGTTATGTTATATAAAAAAAGTGAATCAAAAGAACCACAAAATTACAGAGATATTGTCGCAATCAGAGAAATTATCACATCTAGTTCTTTCCAAATTACTCCTACTAAACGTGTTACCCTGTTACCAGAACAATTAACGAGTTCACTGACCGGAAGGCACAATCAAGTATGATAACACATTTCTTAATAAGCTTGCTAAAATACAATGTTTACTAGTAGTCTCGTGATTGCGACACGACTCACCACAACGACCTAGTCATATTTGTGTAAATGTTCATGTCACTGGAATAATTGCGCTGTTGGGCACCGCAGGATGGGACGGCCAGCCGGTGTATTATAGTCACCGACTATCCGTCTAGTTCCGCGAAGCTTAATTGCGTATACGCATCTAGCAAGCCACCAGTTTACGTACGATCAGTATGACCTAATATACTATCGGGACCTAATTCGCAATCCGGATCCGCAATCCGGTCTAATTCGTGGAAAGTGTGTTAATTAATGAATCAATTAAGTATTAATCATAAAAACCCAACTCGTGGCTCACTAGATCCTTGTGGGTTACGGGAAGTGATATCAGCACCGCAAGATAAGGGATTAAGTATAAAAAGGTCGGGTTGTCGAAGCAGGGGCAATTAGTGTTCGAGACCTGTGTGTGTGAACAATTGTCCCTGCTCCGCCAACTAAACCGATACTACCTCAAGATGGATCTGCTGACGACTAATGTGTAAGTCAACAATTTACAAATTCTTTATACCATGTATTGGCAGAACGAAATAATATAAGAACTGCTTCTTTTGTAACACCATTGTTGTTATTTATTATCCCATTATCCGATAATGAGTCTCCATACTCCTTGTCGGAGCCACAGTTATCTTTGATCGAGCCCTTACGTAAGTTAAGTCACGCCCACACATGACGTAGTGGGGATGAGAGTATGCATAAACGTGACATTTGGTGGAGGCGCCGGGTAGACAAAAATAACTGGGGGCTAATGGAATAATAAAGAGCAAAATTACGCTTAACCTAAATAGTATGTGCGGATTATGAGTGGTTATGCTCTAAGATCACGTAATAGACAACCATTAGAGTTAACGGTAGAGCGTAGTATGATACGAACCCCCGAACCAAGACCAAGGAATACATCTGAGCCACTCGCCGGATCCAGTACGCAACTAACACCTCCCACAACTAGCCCTATAACTGAACCCGCAAATTCATCATTTAATAACCCACTCGAAGGGGTTGTCGAGGACACTACACCGGTAATAAGTCCTGTAACAGCCACCGAAGAATCTCTGAGCTTTTCACTAAGCAGCACCGATCCCGCTATGCCCGATAACGGACTAGGGGATGCCGGAGGCGCGGCAGCGACGCCGGGTGAGGGCGCACGGCCTATGCAGGCTGCACCCATCGTTGATCCAACACAAGCACCGATCCCGCCGCGATTTGTAGAACCGAAAAAATTTGACCCGCAAAAGGGTATAGAAGCAGTGGATTTCTTACGGCACTTCGAAAGGGCCGCAAAAGCAAATAGGTGGAGCGATGCGTTAAAATTAGCATATTTTGACATGTACTTGGCCGGACGAGCGGAAGTGTGGTACCGGACGTTCACAAACCGTCATCCACCACAGAGTTGGCTTGCATTAGTCACTGCATTCAAGGCAGAGTTTTTCCCAATGGGATACGAGCGGAAACTGTGGGATCAGTGGTGCACCCGTGCACAGAAAAAGGAGGAAGATCCGCGGTCGTATTATTATGCAATGTTGGATGTGCACGATGATTTGCCAATGCCTCTGTCCAACGAACAGATCCGGGCCACCATCGAAAGTGGGTTACTGCCGCACCTACAAGAAAAGATTGCGGTCTGCAGGCCAAAAAACCTAAAAGAACTGAAAGACGCTATAGATCTTATATGCGACACGGAGGATCGCATAGCGCGCTTACGCGAGTGCAGTGATGAAAAAATAAAAGGCCGTAATGAGTACAAGGGTGATTTACTGGCTATGGAGGAAAGGTTAGTGAAAATGATCCGTAGTCAGACCACGCCAACAGTGACACCCCAATACTTGAGACCAGGGCCATCGGGGTACAGGCGAGAGCCACCCCGTCAGATGACTCGATTTGAACCACGTGAATCGCGACAGTTTGCACCAAGGGATGTTCGGCCAGTGCCAACATACGAGGCGCGAAATGCAAGGAGTCCTGCACCACCGACAGCACAGGGGTACGAGCCGCGCAATACAAGGACCCACGATGGGCGTCCAGTATGTTATAATTGTCAGCGACCAGGACATTATTCACGAATGTGTCCAGTAAACGAGCGCATGGGAGTAACCGGAAACCCTGTGCGGAGTAACGCTAATAACCCTCAGAGGCCGGGAAACGCGGCCTCACGGCGCTAATTGAGGACCATAGTGCCGTGTACCATGTTAACCAAGGGCCTCGCGAACAAAAAATAGACAAAATTAATGTTAGAATACTCACAATCGCAGGTAGGTTGAATAATCAACCCGTAAGCATCGTTGTTGACACAGGGGCCGCGTATAACGTAGTGGGTGTAGGCCACATCCAAGACTACGTTCCCACATCGGTAAATGTTTTACGCGCTGCAGGCGGACATTTGGTGCCGGTATTGGGAAAAACGCTGGCAAATGTCACAATGGGCCCGTGGACCACAGAAGTAGCCGCTCTAGTAGTCCATAAACTGCCATGTGACCTTATTCTGGGTATGCAATTTTTAACAAATCATAGGGCAATAATAGATTTCAACACCCAAAAAATAACTTTTGTTATTACTCCCGCGGAAATAGTCAACATAAAATTCAAATCACCAGACGATACCACTGTTTTAGAACCTCTGGAAAACATCATAGAAAACGTAAATACTAATGACGCTGAGAATAACAATGGCTGGCCTGCTATCAACAGCTTGCCGCCGATAAGAGATAAGAATAAACTCGCTCTCGCCAGCGACTTCCACATAGAGGGCGCTACGGAACGCTGTTTACTGATAGAAGAGAACACAACAAACGCCTACCACAACATAGAAATCCGTAAAGACTTGCTATCAAAATTCGGACTAGAAGTAATCGCATTATGGCCCGATGAAATTAATATTGGTACATGGCAGGCGCACGTTAGGAATATCTCGCGCAGTAATAAAAAATTATTTAAACACACCGCTTTTGCTTATAACAATTATGACGCTATGCAACAAACTAACCCAATAAATGATAATGTAAATAATATATTGTTACTAAACCCAGAGGACGATAAGAAGCACAATATTAATTTAGAATTAACCAAAGAGCAGCGGGATAAAGTACTAAAATTAATAGAGGAATTCAGTGACGTATTCGCCTGGAATTCAAAACAGATCGGCCTTACTCATCTGGTTCAGCATGAAATTCACACGGGGGATGCCCTCCCAATACATCAAAAGCCATATAGGGTTTCACACAAAGAACGAGAGGTCATCCGAGAACAAGTAAATGAGATGTTAGAAGACAATATTATACGACCATCATATGGACCATGATCATCACCGGTAGTTCTCGTAAAAAAGAAAGACGACACATGGAGGTTTTGTGTAGATTACCGAAAATTAAATGTGGTAACAAAGCCCAATGTGTACCCCCTCCCAGTAATAGAAGACATTCTGAGTTACCTAGGCAATGCAAAATATTTTTCAAGTCTAGATTTGTTCAGCGGTTACTGGCAAATACCAGTCAGGGAAGAGGATAAAACTAAAACCGCATTTATCACAGCTGACGGCCATTTCGAATTTAATGTACTTAGCTTCGGGCTATGTTCAGCCCCGGCGACTTTTCCAAATTTAGCGGACACTGTTTTTAAAGACTTAAAATGGAAGGAAGTGCTTATCTATCTCGACGACGTAATCGTTTTTAGTGAAACATTCGAGGAACATTTAACACGACTACGTCATGTATTTGAAAGATTAAGAGAGGCCAATCTCACACTAAAGCCGACGAAATGCTGCTATCTGCAAACAGCCATTGACCTCCTCGGATTCAGGGTAACAGCCGACGGGGTATCACCGGATGCCAAGAAATTAATAGCTATCAACGATTTTCCCATACCAAAGAAAGTAAAGGATGTACAAAGTTTTCTTGGACTATGTAATTACTATAGAAAATTCGCCAAAATTGCAAGACCGCTATATAACCTCACCAAAAAAGATGTAACTTTCCGCTTTACGGGAAAGGAGTTGGCCGCATTAAACATATTAAAAGAAAAATTAACAACCGCCCCCGTTTTGATACATTTCGACCCGAACGCTGATGTCGAACTCAGAGTTGATGCCTGCGATGCCGGACTAGGTGGTGTGCTTTTACAACACAAGGACGGATTCTGGCATCCAGTGGCGTACATTTCACGACGGCTCACACCTGCCGAGGTAAATTACTCCATCACAGAAAAAGAATGCCTAGCCTTTGTATACGCTCTTACACAATTCCGCCAGTATATATGGGAAAGGAAATTTCGTGTCGCAACCGACCATCATGCCCTATGCTGGCTAAGGACTGTTAGAGACCCAGTAGGTCGCCTGACCCGCTGGAGCGTAAAATTGCAAGATTTTCAGTATGAAATTTTCCATAAAAGTGGAAAGGCGCATACTGATGCCGATTGTTTATCACGATACCCCTGTAGCAACGCCACGAAACAAGACGAAGAAGAAGCCATTGACATCTCTACGTACCTGACTGTGCCCGAAGACATAGTGGCTCTGCAAAAACAGGACGAGACACTGTGTGAAATCATTGAGGCCATACTTAATCCTGAATACGGAAACTCATTATTGCAGAGGCGTGCAAAGAACTACGAACTCAGTAATGAAGGTGTACTTTATAAAAAGAATCCCTCTCCAGACGGCGAAACGCGACTACTTGTGATCCCGAAAGATTTAATCGGAGAAATCTTGTTCAGCAACCACGACGAGCCGCTAGCCGGACATTTGGGATTCGCTAAAACTTATCACCGTATCAGTGCACGGTATTATTGGGAAACAATGCGCAGAGATGTGGAAAAATATGTACGTGGGTGTAATGATTGTCAAGCCAGAAAGGGGGTATCAAATGCGAAACCAGCCGGACATCTGCATCCTCTGCCGATCGGGCAGCCATTTGATCGAGTGGGCATTGACCTATTAGGCCCATTTAGGAGAAGTAAGAAAGGAATTTTTTTATAATAATAGCGACCGATTATGCAACACGATGGGCAGAGACCAAAGCCCTTCCGAGCGGTAAGGCCGAACCAGTGGCCCAGTTCATTTTAGAACACATCATTTGTCGACATGGGTCGCCAAGAGTATTATTGAGTGACCGCGGAAAGGTATTCCAGTCACAAATGGTGGCCAAACTATTAAGAATCATGGGAACGGAAGGAAGATTCACAACCGCTTACCGGCCACAAACGAACGGCTTGACGGAAAGGCTCAATAAAACCATCGCTGACATGCTGAGTATTTATACAAATACGGCACAAACAGATTGGGATGGGTACTTACCTCATATTACCTTCGCATACAACACAGCCAGGCAGGACACAACCAAAATGTCGCCATTTTTATTATTATATGGACGAAAACCCATCCTGCCAACAGAGGCGCAAATTACATTGCCGGTAGAGAACGAGGTTGTCATACAAACACAAGAACAATTACAAAACATACGTGAGCAGGCCAAACAAAACATCGAAACAAAACAAATTAAAGATAAAGCGAGGTATGATGATAAGCATAGAGAAGTAAATTACATCGTCGGACAAAAGGTCAAATTGTACAGCCCTGAACGATTCGTAGGTAAGGGTGATAAGCTTCTGTTAAAATGGTACGGTCCATACGAAATCATGGACAAAAAGACAGATGTTACCTACGTAATTGCTAGAGGTAAGGGGAAAAAACAAAAATTAGAAACCGTACATGTTGCGAGAATGAAACCATATCATGAGCCGTGGCAGCCTGATAGCGATAAGCGGCCTACTACGCGCAGCCATCATAGAAATGATAAGAACAACTCGAGCGACACAGAACCGGTTTCAGATGAGTAAGGAAAATCTACTTATTAAAAAAAAATAAAAAAAATAACAGTATAAAATAAATAAATAATTATAGCAATAATATATAAACGCTAATTAAATAATAGCAAATAACATACAATACATATATATATATATATATATATATATATATATATAGCTTTGCGTAGTAATGTTCACAAATAAGGCATCTAAATCTCGTATAGGCGCTTGGACGTTGTCCAGCGAGAGGCCCTGCATCGTTGCGCCGAGCTGCAACGCCGCGCGCGCTGGATCGCCAGAGATCAGGCCCTAAATCGGGCGGCGAAATTTATGCTCGCCGCCGTATGGTTCTTGGTTCTACCCCTCATCCACGAGGTGGAAGGATGGATGCTGTGGGTGGCGAACGTCACGGGGGACGAGGAGGAGTGGTTATTACGCCTGCGGGGGTATAACTCCCCCCTGAGAAAATTAGAGCTGGCCACCACGTTATTAGACGCGCTAATATCCCCCGAGAACGGTCCTGCCAGTGCAATCACGGTGCTCAGAGAGTTTCAGGGGAAGTTCCAAACACTCCGCGGGGAGGCCACGCCGTTTAACATCGATGAGCTAATGGCCGAGGCGGCAAGCCGAGGGTGGCAGCCCGAGTTCTATTACCCCGAGGAAGACCCCGCGGAGAGACACTACGCGTCGATCTTCCAACCCCCGGAGCTCTCTGACGCCGGGCGATCGCAGTCCCCTGACGCCACGGTCACCCGTTCCTCCACTCCCTCCAACTGGTCACCAGATCGCACGTCAACCCCCATCCCAGAAGGAGAGCACGCCGTTTCCTCTACCTCGGTATCCCCCAGGAGGCCTATTATCGTGCCCCAGATAGAACCCATGGGCGCAGCCTTCATTCATATCCTGGCATTCATAATCGAGGATGCGACCGTTGTAAAGGAGGTGTGCGTGCGCCGGTCCGACGGGGACAGAACCTTCTGGTTTCGGCCCTCGGTGGACTGGAGTCAGCTAACCCCCGAACAGCGGGCGCACATCTGCGGGCGATCACTTATGACGGGACGTGAATGGAGGCTGGGCGCATACGGGCAGGAGCACGTGTACGCTACCTTGACATCCAACCTCGGCGGGGTGCACCTCCTGATAATGGACCGGAGAGCCAGCACGGCCGTCCAGTTGGCCAGGACGCTATTACCGGCCAGGAGTGTTCGGACAATAACCTTACCACCACGCGACCCCAACAAAACCTATCCCCAGTGCTCCACACACGCATGTGTGTCGCTTCCCGGCTGCGGCCTAGAAACCATAGAACGGTTAAGCGACGTGGTGTTGGAGCACGAACCCGAACTTTTCCCGCTCCTGTCCTAGCGCGTCGGTAACCGGGGGGAGTGCCCAAAAAATAAAAATAAAATGAAAATTTATAAAAAAAAAATAATAATAATAATATCTTTTCTTTCTCTCTAATAAAAAATATGTATTCATTATATCTATATATATAAAAAATAAAATGTTACAAAATATATTTTCAACTGTTTATTAATATAAAAACCTATCAAAAGTAGGTGCCGAATGGTTTACTTCTGTTACAGGGTGCTAGTAATAATAGCAATTTTTATTAATGGTCAACGCGCAATAGAGATACCAGTGAAAATCTCAGCAGGAGCATACTGGAAAGAATTGCCCGATGCAATTACCTACGAGGCCACCATCCCCCTCACCTACGAGTCTGAATGGATCCGAGATAAAGCCGACTTGGAGGAAGATTATCAGCCGACATGTAACAATAACTCAAAAGATTGTGGTACCATGAAGAGTATTCAGGACCTATCCTTCGAATATAAAAATATCTTCCGTCGAATCGAATCATCTTTAAATCCAGATTATTTCCTAACAATCGAGGAAATTGAACCTTCCAAGATAGAACAATTCGTAAAAGACAGCTTAAACACCATATCGGGCAGTCCGGGCCTGTCCAACGCTAAACAATCATCTTCGCCGAAGGAGCGCCGAGCCCTCAATTTTCTGGGAGACGCGTTCAACTGGTGTTGTGGCGTAATGACAGAGACAAAGATGAAGGACTTCGTAATGAACGAAAAGGAATTGGAAAAACGAGTCGAACTATTGCAGAAAGGAATGCATGAGACATACAAACATTTAACCGACATCACTACTAATTTCAAAGAATACGACGCCCAAATGCAGGAAGCTTTCAAAAACTTACAGCGTAAAATGACGATACTAAAAGATGCCGTAATATCCAATGAACACAACAAGAAGAACCTAAAGGACACAATGACACTCTTAATCCGAAACGACTATGTAAGAATCGTAATATACCAACGGCCGTACTCACACCAGCCGTACTCGCCGTCGACTTGGACAAATTGGAGTCAAAATTAAAAAACTACGGCCTACAGCTGGCCATACCCAGGGATAAACTATCGCAGTACTATAAATTGCCAATTGTGGACTGTGGAATAAGTGCAACTACACTGGTCATACACCTCAAAGTACCAGTAGCACAAATTGGAAGACAGTGGAAATTGGTAGAGCTCCTAACAACCCCCTTCGGGTGGAATAATGACACGTGTGGAATCATGCATGACACCATGTATCTCGCGGTAAGTGGAAAACACATGCGACCCATTTCCGGAGCTGGTTTACATCAATGTCAACCTTATCATGACCGATTGTGCTATCTACCACGTTTTTCGTCCGATGCGGTATACGGACCGCAATGTGCCTTCAAGATGTACGCAGGCGCAACCGTAGACGACATCACCAAACACTGCTCTTTCCGTTGCTATCGGTCTCAACAGATGATTATCTCTGAGGTGAGACCGGACACTTATGTGATAACACATCCACAAAATAATACGCACATACAATGTCCACGACGAGTACAGGAAGTAAATAAGCTACATATAGGACAGCCAGGCGCACTCCAAGTACAGTTACCTTGTAATTGCGCGTTATACATCAACTCAACGCAAGTAATAGCCGCACGGGTACCGTGCGGTGAAGATAGTCGTCTTCTACAAATTGTCCATGTATTGCCAGCCACATGGTCCACGTTAAAATCACTAAAAATCAACCCATTATCACCGGAGACGCATCCGGAGTACAACAACCTGTCAGAATGCCTAAATTACAATTGGACGTTGCACGTGCCACATCTTAATCTGTCATCAATCAGTGGTACGTCAAGAATTTGGGAGGAGAAATTTACACCCCTTACATGGAAACCGAATTATTTTTCAACTCGTAAAGATGTCCTAATCTATATGTGGAATATCGCCCTAAGCTTCTTCATCGTAAAAATATTACGACAAAACCGTCTAGCGGCAATACATCTCATCCACTTGGTAGGGGCGGATGGCACAACGGATTCAGAACTAGTGACCATATACTTGTTATATGTTATTACACTAACCATCTTTGGAATCATCGGACTTATTATTCTCCTGCGCTACCTAAATAAACATTGGAGAAACGGACGCTGCCCGCTGCGCAGCCATACAAGGACCATAACGGAAACCGAATTAGAATTCGTAGAAGTAGCCGAGGGTACGTTGAAGCTGCCCAACGGGAAAAGAATTCCCCTAAAAATCGGCCATACCCCAGTCGCGGAAGGAACGGCTCGGCAAGAGGCCGTTGGGTCACAACCTGGGACTTCGGGACATCTGTAGGAGCCGGGACCCGCACCTACAGTAGATGAGGCGACGCCTGGAGCCCCCTTCTAAAAAAGATAAGTAAATAGTTTGTGTGCTCTGAGAGTGGCTGGCCTGAAATGCGGAACTGACTGATCACCAGTACCAAATTTTGTACGGCTGAATGGTCACCTCATTTAGGGATTACGCGCGTAATAAATAAGTTTTGTTATAAAAGGGTACGTGGCCCACATGCGTTTTTAAAAATAATTTTTAAATACGAAATTTTTTATAAAATAAAGGCCCTTAGTTTGTAGACGGGGTAGGCTTCACTAAGTGGGTGAAGCTTTAGTACTTTTCAAGTACAAAAATTTTAATTATTGTTTATAGGCCCTTAGTTTGTAGACGGGGTAGGCTTCACTAAGCGGGTGAAGCTTTAGGGGTCATAGGTCGTGAGCACCGACCGATGACTCGGCTATGTTTAATTTGATAAGCGGGTATATCAAAACATAGTGACGTGTAGACAGCCACCGTGGTAGGAAAACCACAGAATTGTGATTAAAACGTTTAAAGCAACCACAACTGTAAAAACGCTGATAGAATCACACCCACAAACCGCAGAAGTACCAAAAACACAGAATTTAAAAAAGCGAGAAAACTCAAGAACACTGATAGAACTCGCACCCACAAACCGCAGAAGGACCAGGAACACAGGACTGAAAGAAGCAAGGAACTCACATATTACCCCGCTTGCTCACACAACATGTATAGGCTAATAAGTTTAATTATACTAACCATTGTACAAAATGGTTGGACAGGGCATGTAGAAGTCAACACAGGGGCATATTTCCAAATTCTTCCTGAGGCAATCGCTTATGAAACCTCTGTACCACTGATATACAAGGTAATATTTTTGGCGGCGGAAGAGAAAAATACAATATTAAAAACTTGCTGCAGAGGACTCACAGCAAGCAGAGACTGCGACGATTTAAAAAATTTAATATCGGGAATCGCCACGCCAAATATGGGTGGACAAATTTTAGCAAACGACGGAAATTCGGCCGGTTGGGACTTCCAAATTGCTTCTAGGAACCACGTTCAACGATTATTCTCCACCCAAGACGAAATAGCCATGTTTGGACAAAAATTAGAGGAATTTCAATTTAAATTAAAGTTAGGACAAACCATAAATCTCCATCCAAATTTTAACATATCGAGTTGTCAGGTGCTAAAAACGCACCTTAATACAATAAAGTTAAAAGTATTAACTCTCACCAGCGCATGTCACGCTCGTCATCTGGCACCTGAAATTATAGGCATGGACACTCTACAAAAAGATATAAACATATTTTCCAACACAATACAGCAAAACAAGTACAAACCAGCAATAGATGACGTAGGGAAATACTATGGCTTACCACTCACGGATTGTTTGCTTACAGCAGAAAACGCCATTATAGGTGTACACATACTTATACTAAGACAGGAGGTGGAAAGCGTTAGCTTACGGCGATTAATACCGGCCCCCTTGGCCTGGAATAATCTAACCTGCGCATTGGAAGCTGAACATGTCGATTTGGCTATTATCCACTATACTGATAAGCGCATCAGTATCGTCACACCACAGTGTGACCCAAATCGAGACAGACTGTGCGCCCTGGCTAGAACATATCAGGCTAATATAATTACGTCCACCTGTGCTACGCTACTGTTTTCTGGAACAACAATTAGTGAATTCACACGCTTTTGCCCTATGTCATGCAAGTTGGCCGACACAGCTACACGCATAATAACACAAATCAATCAAAACCAGTACATAGTAACACATGCCCGACCGGTGACAAACGTGCAGTGTAGTATAACAAAAAATGTATGTATTCTACCCCATTACGGTGCTATATGGGTACAAATCCCATGTGGATGTTCCATAACTATCGACACGGTGGCTAAAATTATACCATCTTTTCCGTGTATCGCGCAAAATTTAAGTTTCAGTTATAAACAAATAATTCCAGCAGCCTGGACAAAAGTTAAGACTCTAAGCCTCCCGCCGTTCGACTCAGGTAATTATCCTATCTTTAGTAATCTCGAAGAATGCCCCGATGTAAATGTAATGAAAACAGGTAAAACCGACGTCAACCTAATGCTTCTATATGCCCCATGGCCAGTCATTTTCATAATAATAATCATATTGTTATATAGAAATCGTAAGTTTGTTAAATGTAGGAATCCGTCAACAGAACTACAAAGGCCTCTCCCACCAATACCGTCGCCTGTAAACAGCCAGCTGACGGCCGGGACAGAACTGGGCACTAGTTCTTCGACACTGACACGTCGCCCACCACGACCATTACCGAGGAATCGTACCACGTCCGTCAATTCCTCAACCAATGACGGTGGTTACCTGTGCCCTGTACCTGTCCACACCTACGACATCGCCCAGGAGCCAGGACCGCCTGCACCCCCCTCCGAAGGAAACTACATACAAATGGAGTCCCCCCATTGCCTAGCTAGGCTAAATCACACTTAACATATAAATAACGTTATAATATTAGTAACCTCCATCTTGCGGTATCACTCCCGACTTCGTGACATATCGTGGACGCCATGGTCTGAGGGGAGGGGAAATGTCGCAATCAGAGAAATTATCACATCTAGTTCTTTCCAAATTACTCCTACTAAACGTGTTACCCTGTTACCAGAACAATTAACGAGTTCACTGACCGGAAGGCACAATCAAGTATGATAACACATTTCTTAATAAGCTTGCTAAAATACAATGTTTACTAGTAGTCTCGTGATTGCGACACCACAACGACCTAGTCATATTTGTGTAAATGTTCATGTCACTGGAATAATTGCGCTGTTGGGCACCGCAGGATGGGACGGCCAGCCGGTGTATTATAGTCACCGACTATCCGTCTAGTTCCGCGAAGCTTAATTGCGTATACGCATCTAGCAAGCCACCAGATTACGCACGATCAGTATGACCTAATATACTATCGGGACCTAATTCGCAATCCGGATCCGCAATCCGGTCTAATTCGTGGAAAGTGTGTTAATTAATGAATCAATTAAGTATTAATCATAAAAACCCAACTCGTGGCTCACTAGATCCTTGTGGGTTACGGGAAGTGATATCAGCACCGCAAGATAAGGGATTAAGTATAAAAAGGTCGGGTTGTCGAAGCAGGGGCAATTAGTGTTCGAGACCTGTGTGTGTGAACAATTGTCCCTGCTTCGCCAACTAAACCGATACTACCTCAAGATGGATCTGCTGACGACTAATGTGTAAGTCAACAATTTACAAATTCTTTATACCATGTATTGGCAGAACGAAATAATATAAGAACTGCTTCTTTTGTAACACCATTGTTGTTATTTATTATCCCATTATCCGATAATGAGTCTCCATACTCCTTGTCGGAGCCACAGTTATCTTTGATCGAGCCCTTACGTAAGTTAAGTCACGCCCACACATGACGTAGTGGGGATGAGAGTATGCATAAACGTGACAATATGGCCCTCATATACTGTATAAGTAAATTATTTACCCAAATAATGAATTTGAGACTTAAAAAATGGGTAGAAGACTATAAAATTCTTCATGAAAATCCGATGGGCTTTAGTGGTACGATCGACAATATATTTTGCCTCAGTCACTGGCACATCTACAACTTAAATTTATAAAAAAAACATATGTCTGCTATCTTTATAGACATCCAGCGTGAGTTTGACTCAGTCAACCATAATTAATTTGGAAAAAAACTCTATAGAACCGGCGTTAGCACTAAAATGATCAGAATTTTTAGAAATTAAATGAAAATGCAATTTTTCAAGTAGAACGGAACAATCAGAATTCAGAACAAGTGAAGATAACACAGGGAGTTTTACAAGGGAAATACTCAGCCCTCTTTTATTTTCAATTTTCGTTGACGATTTGGAAGATGAGATTCGTAATGCAGGACTACATGATGGTATGGTGCCATTTTATAAATCTACAGTAGAAGTGCAGAGAAAACTAGTCTCCCTGAATAAATATTGTGAAAATAATTTGCTACAGATAAATGCTCAAAATACTAAAGTATTGCTCTTCTGCAACGGATGTACCAAACTTCCAAAAAAATATTAAATATGCTAATCAAGAAATAGAAGTAGTTAAGAAATTTACATATGTACTTGGGTATTATATTTACTTCTTCAAGGAAATTTGCCTTGGCCGCTGAAGAATTTTTAAAAAAGTCCGGATCGCAAACCACAAAATCAACCAAATTTTAGTAAGAGGTAAATCTACAACGTGGTCTGAAAAGTATAAACTACTGAAATCTGAAGTGCTACAGCAATGTACGCATCTGAAGTATGGAGGTTAAGATACACGGATAATGTTGACATGACATATCAAATAAGATTATAAAGAGGATCTTACATTGCCCTAGAAATACTCCTAACTATATACTGACAATGGAGACAGATATAGATCATAGTGCACGCGAAATTTGGAAGTGAGCGCTAAATTGGTGGCACAAAATCTTAAATATTAATAACGATCGATACCCAAAAATGATGTATAACCGTCTTCTCGAGTTAACACCGAGCAACAATATACCTCTAAACTGGTGCTCATAAGTTAAAGAATTCTTACAACAAAATCAAACCGATATTTGTATACCAATGTATAAATAAAATTCAACTTATAATTTCTAACTTTTGTTTATCTAGGCGTGAATTAGTGCCAGAAATGGAAAATATAACAATCACTTTAACTTACTTAAACGTGACTTTAAAACTGAATATTATTTTAATATAAAAATCCCGCTGGTTAAACTAAGAATTTTCCTACGACTAAAATTGTCAAATAAACGAAAAATAACTGTATTCTATAAAAGTATAAAATACGAACTCAATGCAGAAGATAACTGCAGAATTCGCAACCTCCACCGGCCTGAGAATTTGTTCCATTTTCTAATCGAATGCTCAATGTATGATACTATAACAAATTCATATTTACAAAGGTACCTAAATGAAAATGTAAATGAATGTAATATGTATACAATCTTCCAAAATCCCGATATAAATAAAACCGACAACATATTCTACTTTACTGTAAACTCAATAAAACTGAGACGTTTCTATTTAAATGAATAGTTTTTAAGTTTATTCATTATAACTATACGGTGTATATCAAAAAATTAAATATATAAAAAAATAGTTACTGGTATATCAAATAATTATAGAAATTAAGAAACTCATTTATAATGTTAGATGTTAAACTAAATTGTATTTAATATGTTTATTATTATTACCGTTACTAATATGAGTAATACAATTCTAAAAATATGTATAATTTCGAAATTGACAACCACTATTATTGTTATAAGAATGTATTTTCTTTGCAAACAATAAACTTATCTATCTCTCTATGTAATACAGGGTGTTTCAGGACTAGTGTAACAAACTTTAACAGCTTATTCCTGAGGTCATTTTGAGCCAAAAATGTCATATGAATATAGGTCCTATTCCTTCTAGTTACCAAAATACAAGAAGTTGAAGTTCTATAAATAACACGAAATTTTCTAATTTTTGTAATCAAGGTACTTTCGTAAAACAGTTATTATTGAAAAGCCATACCTTATTTGTATTAATTAATTTTATTTATTAATATTAACGAATACGATTTGGACAACAAAACATACGATGATACAATTATTAAATAGACAAATAAATAAATTCTAAACACAGAACAACATGGAATAGGTTAACACAATATGAAATAATATAACAAATTTAAAAAATATTACAGCAAGTGCTCAAAATGCGCGCCTTGAACTCGTATGCATGCTTGACATCGGCGAATTATAGAATCATATACACGATAAATTACATTTTGATTGTTACGAATGGCAGCAGATGCATTCATAATTCGTTCAAGTAACTGTTCACGCGTGTTTATTTGTACCCTATAAACTTCTTGTTTCAAGTGTCCCCATAGATAGAAATCAAGAGAATATAAGTCTGGAGATCTTGCAGGCCAAAAGTTTGGACCTCCACGTCCAATCCACCTATTGGGAAAGTTTTGATTTAACCACTCAGTTACTTGTCTACCATAGTGAGGAGGAGCACCATCATGCTGGTACCACATATGTTGTACAAGAAGTGGAACATCTTCTATTAGTTCATGTAGTCTGTTTTCCAGAAAGTTTCTGTAGCCATCAGATGTTAATCGGTCAATTAAAATTTCAATTTCTAGTAATCTAGTATTGAAAATTCCAGCCCAGACATTTATGCTAAATCTTTGCTGAAAACGGGACTGAAAATCGCATGTGGATTTTCAATGCTCCATAAATGGTAATTATGGAAATTGTTTACTCCATCTCTCGTGAATTGGGCTTCATCAGACCATAACACTCTGGAAATAAAGTTAGGATCATTTAAATTTTAATGGAGAAACCAGCGACAAAATTCTAAACGAGGACCATAGTCTCCGGGTTGCAGTGCTTGAACTCGCTGAAAGTGATAGGGATGTAATTCCTCACGGTTTAATATCCGCCAAACAGTGCTGTGAGACATGTGTAATTGAGCAGCGATGCGTCTTGTGCTGATTTCAGGATTATCGAGAACAGCATCAATTACATTCTCTTCATCTTCAACGTTATTATTAACACCAATGCCATCATTTTGAATACCTCCCCGTACAGTTGTTGATCCAGTTTCACGTAGACGCTGAAAAATGCGCGCAAATAGGCGATGGGAAGGTTGGCGTCTATTTGGATATCTATCTTGGTATTCTCTGGACGCATAACGGGCATTACCATTACATAATCCATAAATAAAAATCATATCTGCATATTCAGCAGTACTATAACCATCCATTATGAAACAAAAATACAATCAAAAGTACAACAATTTTTAATTAAGACAATTAATTAATTAATACAAATAAGGTATGACTTTTCAATAATAACTCTTGTTTTCCGAAAGTACCTTGATTACAAAAATTAGAAAATTTCGTGTTATTTATAGAACTTCAACCTCTTGTATTTTGGTAACTAGAAGGAATAGGATCCATGTACAGGGTTTTACGAAAAAAGTGTGGAATGCAAAGTTGTACAGTATCTGAAGCTACACTTAGAACTGTTGTTTTATTTATGTTTCTGGTTACTTCTTAATTTTAAAAAGAAATTTCAAAAGTTCCGTTAATTATTAGCAATAGCCATGACTTATGACATTGTAGAAAACAATATTATTTTATTCATATTCTGTCATTTTTTTTTTTTGTAAAAGTCAATTAGATAATGAATGTTTATTCGAATAAGGAGCGTGTCATTATAATTGTAACGTTTATTTATTTGGGTGAAGTGTAAAAATCAGAGAAAAATTATTAATTAAAATAAAATTTTATTAAACGATAAATAATTAAGATAAAGATAATAAAATAACTAACACTATGATTAAACAATTATAAACACTAATTTAAGACTAAGAATTTTATTAAATACTTAAACACTAAGATTATTTATTTGAACACTATTTATTTCACTACATTTGTAGGAATAGATATAAATAATAATAATAATAATAATAATAATAATAATAATAATAATAAAAATAATATTAATAATAATAATAATAATAATAATAATAAAAATAATATTAATAATAATAATAATAATAATAATAATAATAATAATAATAATAATAATAATAATAATAATAATAATAATAATAATAATAATAATAATAATTGGTGTCAAACGTTTGTGCTTCGTTAGTGCTTAATTGTGCTTTTACAAAATATTCAGCAACCCCAAGTGTTCATTAGTTATTAACAAATTAAAAGTGGTTGCCAACTTCACGCTCAGCAACCACCTTAGAAGCACAAACGACCAAATTGGTGTCAAATGTTTGTGCTTCGTTAGTGCTTCAAGGATATGAATAAATAAAGTCAGAAACCCCAAGCGTTCATTAATTATTAACAATTTAAAAGTGGTTGCCAACTTCACACTCAGCAACCACCTTAGAAGCACAAACGACCAAATTAGTCTCAAACGTTTGTGCTTCGTTAGTGCTTCAAGGATATGCATAAATAAAGTCAACAACCCCAAGCGTTCATTAATTATTAACAATTTAAAAGTAGTTGCTAACTTCAAGCTCAGCAACTACTTTAGAAGCACAAACGACCAAATTAGTGTCAGACGTTTGTGCTTCGTTAGTGCTTCAAGAATATGTATAAATAAAGTCAGCAAACCCAAGCGTTCATTAATTAATAACAATTTAAAAGTGGTTGCCAACTTCACGCTCAACAACCACCTTAGAAGCACAAACGACCAAATTAGTCTCAAACGTTTGTGCTTCATTAGTGATTCAAGGATATGAATAAATAAAGCCAGAAACCCCAAGCGTTCTTTAATTATTAACAGTTTAAAAGTGGTTGCCTACTTCACGCTCAGCAACCATACGTGAAGCGCAAATGAGCAAAAAAAATTGCCAGCTTATGTAGAATAGAATAGGATTGACTAGAGATATTGCGCTAAAACAGTTTTTTACCTCCCGCTACCCTTGGTAAGGGCGGTATAGGGATCGTGCTAAAAATGGCATATCGAGATTTTGGTAAATGACCACGTTTTAAGGTCCCTACTATCCAATTTTAACATTTTCACGATGTCCGTGTGTATGTGTGTATGTATGTATGTGTGTTTGTGTATGTGTGTGTGTGTGTGTCTGTGTGTGTATCCTCTTTACGCTCTAACTCAAATACTATCATTCAGAAAGTTTTGAAACCATGTATTTCTACTAATATGGAAAGAAGCCATTAGATTTTGGTGGCAATCGGATAACCGGAAATGGCAGTTTACTTGAAGCTCAATATAATTTTTCTTCAAAAAATACCTTTAAATATAATTTTTTCGCAATTTGTTATTATAAAATTTAAAGGTTATGCCATTTTCTAGAGGTTTGCTTTAATACTTTTTCTTTATATTTTATGGATAAATTTATAAAGTAATATAAAAATTATATCTAGGAGCTTATGCTTTATCTCAATGGTTACATAGTTCATCTGAAATATATGTAACTGACAGATAAATGTCACTGTCAAAAAAATAATCATTTCAATTTAATAATAGTAGCGTTTTAAAAGGAAAATTGTAAATAGAACAAGAGTTTTATGGAAAGGAACTTAATATATATATATATATATATATATATATATATATATATATATATATATATATATATATATATATATACAGGGTGTAACACGAAAAGCGGGCCATAGGCGTTTAACATGGGAAAACAGTTTTTCCTTGGCCTATTAATTTTAGACAAAAATGCTTCAAATGAATGTTGTAGAGAATTAAATTCTGCATCCAACTCAATATTCATATTTTATTTTGCATGTTTAGTAACCGAACAAATCGTATTAAATTTTTTACAAAAGTTACTTCTTTATAATGTTAGCCATGACATTGAAACAAAATCGAACAAAAGTAATGACGTTTTACCTGTTAGAAACGCTCTGTTTAAGTCGAGAAATATAATTATTGAAAATGGAAAGTTATTCTCATGAAGAAGAGTTTCAAATTATTAAGTGGCATTATTCTGGGGAAAGTTTTCGGAAAACTTTATTTCTATTGTTGTTTATTTAGTTTATTTTGAGTGATAAATTTTCCAATTTCAATAATTAGACTTAAACAGTGTTTCTGACAGGTAAAAAGTCATTACATTTGTTTGATTTCGTTTTAATGTCATGGCTAACACTATAAAGAAGTAACTTTTGTAAAAATTTAAATTCGATTTGCTCGGTTACTAAACATGTAAAATAAAATATGAATATTGAATTGGATGCAGAATTTAATTGTCCACAACATTTATTTGAAGTATTTTTGTCTAAAATTAATAGGCCATTTTTAGCCAAGGAAAAACTGTTTTCCCATGTTAAATGCCTATGGCCCGCTTTTCGTGTTACACCCTGTATATATATATATATATATATATATATATATATATATATATATATATATATATATATATATATATATATATATATTTCTAGCATTAGTAAATATACAGGTATGTATTTAAATAAAGAAATAAATAAATATATTATCACGGCATATTATCCCATGCTGGGTGTTCTAATCTAATTTGTACACACATTTCGGTAATGACGATGACATATTTGTATTGTGCGAGCGTTTATCACAAGGGTTAATTTTATGCCATTTAAAATTCGAATTATTTGGCGTTGATCGGGATCGAATCGGATTCCCCAGATTCGCGACCAGGCACGCAGCGACGAAAGCCCATAGGTAAATGGCGGGAGGTATTGTGTTGGTCACATCAGATATTTTAAATTTACAATGCCGGTACATCATTCACATATTTTATATTCCAGCAAGATAATGATCCCAAAAATACAATTATTGTTAAGGAATGACTGTTTTACAAAATATGGAAACAAATTAAAACACCTCCCCAGTCTCCTGATTTCAACCCTATTGAAAATTTAAAGTCGGAATTAGATATGCGACCTTTCAAAAATATTTTCCACTACTTAGCAATGCCGGGGGAATCTGACAAGAATGGGAAAAAATCCACTTTCCATATTATCTAAATTAATAAAGTCAATGCCTAGGTTACTAGAAGCTGTAATAAAACCAATGGGTAGGTATCCTATTAAATATTAAATTGTACTATTATGTATTAATAATTTTATAACTGTAGGTTTAAGTATAATTTTGTGTTTCAGTTTTTGTATATATAAAAAAAACAGTTACAAAATAAATATTTATCCCAATCTAAACCTATTCATATTTCTTATTATTTTGGCAACATTACCCGTAACATATTGCAGAAGTGAACGTTCATTTTCGACTTGAGAAATTTGAATATCTGGAATGGATTAAGTGGCTTGGCTGTTAAATATCCCTGCTCCCCCAGGAAAGTATCACTTTCAGGTCTTGTTACATAAATTACTATTTCCGGTCGGAGCACTCTTATTATAGTGATATTTAAGTAAAAATTAATATAAAATTTAAATGCATTTTACTCAAAAAAAATGTTACGTGAGGGTGTAAAAATATATCAGTATATTCAGAATTAAATTAAATTAAATTAGAATTTTTGAACAATATATATCCCTACATATTTAAAATAAAAAAAGGTAGGTCTTGTATTTTGAGAACCACAGATTAAATTTTTTTTTCTGTTCATTACATTAGTCTTGTAAAATATGTAGCTCTTATAGTTCTTGAGATTGCAATGGTGGCCCATTTAAATTAAATTTAAATAAAATATTAAAAACACCTATCAAACCAGTGGCACTAAAAATGTTTATTTCAAGAAGGTAAACCATTCTAAATTTTGTGAATTTTTATTAGTACAGCATATATATATATATCATGCTGTGAAGTGTAAAAATCAAGAAATATTACTAATTAAAATAATACGTTTATTAAAAGATAAATAATTAAGTTTAAATATTAAAAAGATAATAAAGGTAACTAAAACCATGATAATTATAAACACTAATTTACGACTAATAATATTATTAAATGCTTAAACACTAAGATTATTTATTTAAACAATATTTACATCACTACATTTATTTATATAACTACATTTATTTATATTAACAACTCGTAGACTGTTTGTTTATATCACCCTCTGTGCATTGCTCGTTGCTTCTATATATCGGACTATATCTCCGCTGTTGTTCGAACGATATTTATACAGCCCAGTGTTCTTCTGGAACCTTCCGACACCAAAATGATTTCGGAATTACAATGACTTATTCTAGCACGCTTATTGATGCTAGAAGCTTCAATCTTAAACGATTTTTGGTAACATTATATTTGGGTTGGTTTGACTGCACTATAGTATAAAACAAATTACTGTTACCTACTTACTATTCTGTCAAAAAAATTCCCTTATTGTCAAATATTTTTATAAAAAATAATGTAAATGAAAGCCGAAACAGAGAAGATAATATAAAACAATCGTTACAGAAGTCTATTCAAGCACTCGTTCGTCCGCACACTCGCTGCTACGCGCTCTTGTTCGAAATTTAAACTCGTGCTTTCTGTAACTTATATTTTAATATCCTATTAAAGTTAGTGTAATAACTAATTTTTTTTTTTATTATTATTAATAATAAATGAGTTTCTTCTTCCAAATTTTGGAGGGTTCTGACCGCCAAAACCCCTCTCTAAGTACGCCCGTGCTTTCAAGTCATGTTGGGTACAATATTTTTAGCGGTACTGGAAAAAATAATAATAAAAATCTATAGGTATTGTAACGTTCATTTATTTGGGTCAAGTGTAAAAATCAAAGAGTTATTAATAATTAAATTAACTGTTTATTAAACGATAAATAATTAAAATAAAGATAATAAAAATAACTAATACTATGATTAAATAAATATGAATGCTAATTTAAGATTAAGATTATTATTAAATATTTATACACTAAGATTATTTATATAAACAATATTTGTTTCACTATTTATTTATATAACTATATTTATTTATGTCCATCACTCGTAGACTATTTATTTATATCACCAACTATTCATTTCACGATGCCTGTGTATATCAGAATGCCCGGCTGTCTTCCCTGACGGGGTTTATATAGTCTGGTGTCGTATTTCTAGAATGTTCTCCACTATTCTATACGATAATAACATCGAATACAAAGGATCAGGTGACCGTAAATAATTAAACTGGTTGAAACCTATTTGTTTACTTCGCCGGTTGCTCGCGCCGATTACGGCATCGACATGCTTAGACGCTCACTCAGCGAGGCGGCTATTTATGTTCAACCAGCGGCGTCGGTCGCGTACTCACTAGTCGGGTGCACGCACGCTACACTATGCACTATTTTATTTATTATTAAACAAGGAAGAAATAAATAAACAACTGATCGCATGGAAACATTCGATCCCTTATTAGACAATTTTCCGAGCCAGCTAAATGAAGAAGGATTTTCCGGTCTAAAAAGTGATGAGAAACAGCTCATTTTCTGAGCGATCGCGAAAAAAATCATTACTTACATGTTATATGTACATAGAATTAGAATGCCATGAACAAGTGAATATTTTGAGTATGTTGATATTTTATAAAAATAAGCATGACAAATTATCGATTGCGAATAAATAATATTAATTATTTTATAAATTTATCCGTAAAATGTAGAAAAAGTATTAGTGTTTACCTATAGGAAATGTAATAATCATTAGTTTTTACAATAACATAAACCGCGAAAAATAGTTATTTACGTATTAAGGGCATAATTAAAAGATTGTAGCACGAGTAGTATAATTTTGATTATGCCCGTGGTCAGTGGTGGATTTAGAAAATTATAATAGGAAGGGGGGCACGAAATTAGGAAAAATAAATTTTAATTATACAGTGGCTCACAAAATTATTCTTACATTTTACTTTTATCATTAACATGTAAAATAAAAAGAGTTACCAAAAAAGAAATTCATTTAAAAACTTAATCATAGGTTTCTTTCAATATCAAATGATAGTCATCAAATTAAAGAAATGTTTAATTTACTTTATGTTATACTTAATTTTCCCTTTATATTAATTAAAATATATATGTATATTTTTGTATGATATATATATGTTCTCAACTAAAATGTTACAATGTTAATATTATTCTGTAATTGGAACTCTGTTCTGTTAAATAATAAAGCTTATTATAATTATTATTATTATTATTAACATTTATGTAATATTGCTGAAAATAAATTACATATATACAAAAACTGAAACACAAAATTATACGTAAACCTACAGTTATAAAATTATTAATACATAATACGACAATTTAATATTTAATAGGATACCTACGCATTGGCTTTATTACAGCTTCTAGTAACCTAGACATTGACTTTATTAATTTAGATAATATGGAAAGTGGATTTTTTCCCATTCTTGTCAGATTCCCCCGGCATTGCTAAGTAGTGGAAAATATTTTTGAAATGTCGCATATCTAATTCCGACTTTAAATTTTCAATAGGGTTGAAATTAGGAGACTGGGGAGGTATTTTAAGTTGTTTCGGTATTTTGTAAAACAGTCATTCCTTAACAATAATTGTATTTTTGGGATCATTATCTTGCTGGAATATAAAATATGTGAATGATGTACCGGCATTGTAAATTTAAAATATCTGATGTGACCAACACAATACCTCCAGCCATTTACCTATGGGCTTTCGTTGCTACGTGCCTGGTCGCGAATCTGGGGAATCCGATTCGATACCGATCAACGCTAAATAATTCGAATTTTAAATGGCATAAAATTAACCATTGTGGTAAACGCCCGCACAATACAAATATGTCATCGTCATTACCGAAATGTGTGTACAAATCAGATTAGAACACACAGCAATGGATAATATGCCGTGATAATATTTTTATTTATTTCTTTATTTAAATACACACCTGTATATTTACTAATGCTAGAAATTATATATATTAAGTTCCTTTCGATAAAACTTTTGTTCTATTTACAATTTTCCTTTTAAAACGCTACTATTATTAATTTGAAATGATTATTTTTTTGACAGTGGCATTTATTTGTCAGTTACATATATTTCAGATGAACTATGTAACCATTGAGATAAAGCATAAGCTCCGAGATATAATTTTTATATTACTTTATAAATTTATCCATAAAATATATAGAAGTATTAAAGCAAACCTGTAGAAAATGGCTTAATCTTTAAATTTTATAATAACAAATTGCGAAAAAATATATTTAAAGGTATTTTTTGAAGAAAAACTATCTTGAGATTCAAGTAAACTGCCATTTCCGGTTATCCGATTGCCACCAAAATCTAATGGCTTCTTTCCATATTAGAATAAGGTAGAAATACGTGGTTTCAAAACTTTCTAAATGATAGTATTTAAAATAGAGCGTAAAGAGGATACACACGCACACACACACATACATACATACACACATACACACGGACATCGTGAAAATGTAAAATTGGATTGTAGGGACCTTTAGACGTGGTCATTTACCAAAATCTCGATATGCCATTTTTAGCAAGATCCCTATACCGCCCTTACCAAGGGTAGCGGGAGGTAAAAAACTGTTTTAGCGCAATATCTCTAGTCAATCCTATTCTACTTTACATAAGCTGGCAAATTTTTCCTCATTTGCGCTTCACGTATGGTTGCTGAGCGTGAAGTTGGCAACCACTTTTAAATTGTTAATAATTAATGAACGCTTGGGTTTGCTGACATTATTTATGCATATCCTTGAAGCACTAACGAAGCACAAACGTTTGACACTAATTTGGTCGTTTGTGCTTCTAAGGTGGTTGCTTAACGTGAACTTGGCAACCACTTTTAAATTGTTAATAATTAATGAACGCTTGGGGTTGCTGACTTTATTTATGCATATCCTTGAAGCACTAACGAAGCACAAACGTTCGACACTAATTTGGTCGTTTGTACTTCTAAAGTGGTTGCTGAGCGTGAAATTGGCAACCACTATTAAATTGTTAATAATTAATGTACGCTTGGGGTTGCTGACTTTATTTATGTATATTCTTGAAGCACTAGCGAAGCACAAACGTTTGACACAAATTTGGTCGTTTGTGCTTCTAAGGTGGTTGCTAAGTGTGAAGTTGGCAACCACTTTTAAATTGCTAATAATTAATGAACGCTTGGGGTTGCTGACTTTATTTATTCATATCCTTGAAGCACTAACGAAGCACAAACGTTTGACACCAATTTGGTCGTTTGTGCTTCTAAGGTGGTTGCTGAACGTGAAGTTGGCAACCACTTTTAAATTGTTAATAATTAATGAACGCTTGGGGTTGCTGACTTTATTTATGCATATTCTTGAATCACTAATGAAGCACAAACGTTTGACACTAATTTGGTAGTTTGTGCTTCTAAGGTGGTTGCTGAGTGTGAAGTTGGCAACCACTTTTAAATTGTTAATAATTATTGAACGCTTGGGGTTGCTGACTTTATTTATTCATATCCTTGAAGCACTAACGAAGCACAAACGTTTGACACCAATTTGGTCGTTTGAGCTTCTAAGGTGGTTGCTGAGCGTGAAGTTGTCAACCAATTTTAATTTGTTAATAACTAATGAACACTTGGGGTTGCTGTATATTTTGTAAAAGCACAATTAAGCACTAAACGTTTGACACCAATTTGGTCGTTTGTGCTTCATGGTAGTGGCTAACTTCACGGACCTATAAAATACAATATAAAAAAAAAGTATTTACGCATACTTATGTATACGTATAATGGGAAAAATAGAAAAGAATACAAGAATTAAATAAAGAAAATACAGCCTGGCCAGAAATTACTCTTCCTGTATTTTCCCATCCAGCCATTTATGCGGGAGATTTTAATAGTCACCATACACAGTGGAATTATACAGTTAACGACCAAATGGACTGAAACTTGTAGAATGGGCTGATGCTCAAAACTTGTATTTAGTATACAGTCCAAAAGATATAGGCTCATTCAGATCAGGTAGGTGGAATACAGAAACTAATCCTGACTTATGTTTTGTCACAGTAAATCAGCAAAACCAACCAGTTCCTGTCACTCGTCACGTTTATGAACAATTCCCAAATACTCAACATCGTGCAATAATTTTAGAAATAGGAATTCCTATTCCCCTTTTAAGTGTTACATATAAATTACTAGAACGTTTAATATATAATAGGATAAGTTCAACTATTCTGGACGCCTTGCCCATAGAACAAGCTGGTTTCCGACCGAACCGCAATTGTGAAGACCAGATTTTAGCACTAACAACATTTATTGAACGAAGATTTGAGCAACGTTTAAAAATAGGGGCAGTTTTTGTGGATCTTACAGCAGCGTATGACACGGTTTGGTCGTTTGTGCTTCTAAGGTGGTTGCTAAGTGTGAAGTTGGCAACCACTTTTAAATTGCTAATAATTAATGAACGCTTGGGGTTGCTGACTTTATTTATTCATATCCTTGAAGCACTAACGAAGCACAAACGTTTGACACCAATTTGGTCGTTTGTGCTTCTAAGGTGGTTGCTGAACGTGAAGTTGGCAACCACTTTTAAATTGTTAATAATTAATGAACGCTTGGGGTTGCTGACTTTATTTATGCATATTCTTGAATCACTAATGAAGCACAAACGTTTGACACTAATTTGGTAGTTTGTGCTTCTAAGGTGGTTGCTGAGTGTGAAGTTGGCAACCACTTTTAAATTGTTAATAATTATTGAACGCTTGGGGTTGCTGACTTTATTTATTCATTTCCTTGAAGCACTAACGAAGCACAAACGTTTGACACCAATTTGGTCGTTTGAGCTTCTAAGGTGTTTGCTGAGCGTGAAGTTGGCAACCAATTTTAATTTGTTAATAACTAATGAACACTTGGGGTTGCTGTATATTTTGTAAAAGCACAATTAAGCACTAAACGTTTGACACCAATTTGGTCGTTTGTGCTTCATGGTGGTGGCTAACTTCACGGACCTATAAAATACAATATAAAAAAAAAGTATTTACGCATACTTATGTATACGTATAATGGGAAAAATAGAAAAGAATACAAGAATTAAATAAAGAAAATACAGCCTGGCCAGAAATTACTCTTCCTGTATTTTCCCATCCAGCCATTTATGCGGGAGATTTTAATAGTCACCATACACAGTGGAATTATACAGTTAACGACCAAATGGACTGAAACTTGTAGAATGGGCTGATGCTCAAAACTTGTATTTAGTATACAGTCCAAAAGATATAGGCTCATTCAGATCAGGTAGGTGGAATACAGAAACTAATCCTGACTTATGTTTTGTCACAGTAAATCAGCAAAACCAACCAGTTCCTGTCACTCGTCACGTTTATGAACAATTCCCAAATACTCAACATCGTGCAATAATTTTAGAAATAGGAATTCCTATTCCCCTTTTAAGTGTTACATATAAATTACTAGAACGTTTAATATATAATAGGATAAGTTCAACTATTCTGGACGCCTTGCCCATAGAACAAGCTGGTTTCCGACCGAACCGCAATTGTGAAGACCAGATTTTAGCACTAACAACATTTATTGAACGAGGATTTGAGCAACGTTTAAAAATAGGGGCAGTTTTGTGGATCTTACAGCAGCGTATGACACGGTTTGGAGAGAAGGCCTAATTTATAAATTACTAAAACTTACTGGCTGTATGAAACTTGTTTCTTCAGTAAATAATATGTTAACTAAAAGAGGTTTGCAAGTATTTTTGGAAATTCTATCAGTAAACCAAAATTATTACATAATGGTCTTCCTCAAGGTTCTGTTTTAACTCCTCTCTTTTTCAACTTATTATTATTATTATTATTATTATTATTTTTGCCTATTTCTCTGTTTTTATCCAGGTAATAATCATACACACGGCCAAAAAAAGCGGCAAGTATGTACAATGGTTTAGTAAGTAAAATGTATTAAGTTACTGGTATATTATACTAATTAAATTTTTCTTTTTCAGGTTCAATTCAGGACTCTCCCAGGACCCTTCTAACGATGCTGCAGGTATGGAGTAAAACAGCTCTCTGCATGGGTATGTACAGTGACTTTTGAAGTTGTAATGTTTCCAGACTTTTATGTAATTTTAGTGGGATTTCGCCGGTGCATCCCAAGACTACTGGTACTATTTGGACTCGATCCATCTTCCACATCTTGCGGATCTCATCAGCTAATGGTAAATATTTATTAATTTTTCCCGCATAGCCTGTATTGACATTGGCACATAGTGGGACAGTTACATCGATTATGTATGTAATTTTCTCGTTCTTCAGCGTCAGTACAATGTGGATGGTATTTATATTATTATTATTATTATTATTATTATTATTATTATTATTATTATTATTATTATTATTATTATTATTATTATTATTATTATTATTATTATTATTATTATTATTATTATTATTATTATTATTATTATTATTATTATTATTATTATTATTATTATTATTATTATTATTATTATTATTATTATTATTATTATTATTATTATTATTATTATTATTATTAATATTAATATTATTATTATTATTATTATTATTATTATTATTATTATTATTATTATTATTATTATTATTATTATTATTATTATTATTATTATTATTATTATTATTATTATTATTATTATTATTATTATTATTATAATAATAATTATTATTATTATTATTATTATTATTATTATTATTATTATAATAATAATTATTATTATTATTATTATTATTATTATTATTATTATTATTATTATTATTATTATTATTATTATTATTATTATTATTATTATTATTATTATTATTATTATTATTATTATTATTATTATTATTATTATTATTATTATTATTATTATTATTATTTAGTTTATTCACCTAAGTCTAGTACAACTAAGAGCTACAAGGTAAATAATTAAATACAATACATTAGCAAAATTGTACTTTTCATTTTCAGGGCTCTAAGATTGCTCGTAATGATGGCCTAAACTTCGGGTTGGCAGGATGGAGATCTCTTCTGCTGACTAGGATGTGGTCTTTAGGTGTCCTAGTCGGTTTCAACCATATTCCAGTTATAAACCATACAGCTGAGGATATATGGGATTTTAGGAAAGTACTTTTCTTATAATGTGGGCTGTTCCATATATTGCTTGTTTTTGAATTTCATATGGGTCGTGATTTCCAGGGATGCGTTTGACATTTTTAATAAATTCCTTATTTACATAACCTGTCGCTCCAATTATTACTGGAATTATTTCGCATTTTGTTTTCCACATACGTTTAATTTCAATACACAAGTCTTTGTATTTTAGCTGTTTTTCGGCATCCTTTGTTATTATTTTCTCATCGGCTGGTACGGAGACGTCAATTAAGTATGTAGTACAAGGAGTTCTAACAATAATATCAGGTCTATTAGCATTGATGGTTCGGTCAGTTCGCACTCCCATATCATACAATATCGTTACATTTCCGTTTGCATTATTCACTACTTTCTCTGGTAGATATTTGTACCATAGCTGTTCATTTGTTCATTATTATTATTAATATTATTATTATTATTATTATTATTATTATTATTATTATTATTATTATTATTATTATTATTATTATTATTATTATTATTATTATTATTATTATTATTATTATTATTATTATTATTATTATTATTATTATTATTATTATTATTATTATTATTATTATTATTATTATTATTATTATTATTATTATTATTATTATTATTATTATTATTATTATTATTATTATTATTATTATTATTATTCCCCCCCGCGGGCCCACCTTGTCGTGGTGGGGGGCTCAGTAGCCTTTGTTGCCAGCAAAGGTGAAACTAACGGGACCTGAAGATTTCTATTAACCGGTCGATTAGTAGGTGATCGTCCGTGCACAGATTTTTTTCATACCTACCTGCATGTTGACCGTGTGCGGTGACCCGTGTCGGTGGAGGAGGGGATCCTGGTAGTTGAGGAAGCCCCAACACACTACTTTGGCCCTGAATTCACCTAAACGGGAGGTCGCAGGCTAACCCACCTGAGGCCAATCGGTTCCCATCCCGTTACGAGGCTGGGGGGTGAGTAGTCTTGGGGATGTGGCGGGATCACCGGGAAGCGGGCGTGCACGAGGACTTAGCGGCCCCATCGTGATCTCTCCCGTGGACTGGCCCTGCTGCTCTCCGGGATTGCTATAGTCTTTGGGAAGCCCTGGCACTATAACGGTTTGCGGTATTAGTGTCCCTTTTGAGACTCCATGGAGGGTGGGGATACCAAAGACCGAAAGTTCATTACAAATGAACATGAATTTTTCTAAGCCGCTGTCTGGTTCGCCGTCCTCCAAAAACGGTGCGCTTGGAGCCGTGTCAAAAGCTCCCGGGGAGAAAACCCCGTCAAAAAACAAAAATTCTTGTGAGGGTGCGCCTAGTAACCTCACTATTAATATGAACCAAGAAAAGGAGGTAGTACCCCGGTTCTTGGTCATTCAAAGGCTTAGTGGTACTTTTGAAAAAGTTAGTCCTTTTCTTCTACAAAAATTACTTTTTGGATTGGTAGGAGATTTAAAAACCATTAAGAAAATTAAAGATGGACTACTTGTGGAGACAGTTTCAGCTCCTCAAGCAAAAAAATTATTAAAATTAATAAAAATGGGAGATATGGGAATAGAAGTGGTCCCTCACAGAACACTTAATGTATGTAGGGGTGTCATTTATTGCAAAGACCTCTTGAATTGTACAGTGGAGGAGATATGCTCTGAGCTACGGGAACAGGGTGTAATTGAAGTAAGGCGAATTAAGTCTCGAATTAATGGTGAATTCAAAGACACACCAAATCACATCTTAACCTTCAATACCCCGAAACTTCCAGCTAAGTTAAAAGTAGCGTATATGTCCCTCCCTGTACGCATGTATGTCCCTGCACCGATGCGCTGCTTCCGATGTCAAAAGTTCGGACACACAGCTGCACGGTGCAATAGTCCACACATTTGTATATGTGGAAAGGTCTTGCATGAAGGAACCCCTTGCATGGAACCCATTAAATGTATTAACTGTGAAGGAGACCACTCTGCTCGTTCCAAAATTTGCCCACTTTATAGGCAAGAGGTTGCCATCCAAGAGCTCAAAGTAAAGGAGAATATTACTTATTTTGAAGCAAAGAAGAAAGTTGTTATTCCTACACCGGCCAGTATGTCTTATGCTAACAAAGCATCAGCTTTAGTAACACCGGATCCTACTTCTTTTGCGCAGCAAGTAATTCCTCATCTTGTTCAAGCATTAAAAAGTGTCTTTGTTACAAAAGAAATTTTTAATGCCAAACAAAGTGCACCTCTTATCACCTGTAATCCTATTTCGACTCCATCTAAAATTCCTACACAAGAGAAGAAAAAAGCAAATTCTACTAATTCTTCTTTTGTGCTTATTTCTCCTAGCCCTTCTCCTTCTTTCATTCCTACCAAGGAAAAGATAAGGGCAAATACTTCTTGTATTGTTTCTTCTTCTGACGAAGATCTTTCTCTTTGCTCTGTATCTTCGCAGCAGCAAAAGAAAAAGAAGGGTTGGCCTCTTGGCAAACCAAGAAAGCCTGTATAGTTCATCTACATTATATTATAAGTCATGAATAATATTATTCAGTGGAATATTAGGGGATGCGTCTTTCATTATTGTGACTTGAAGATGCTACTATCGGAATTTAATCCGATATGTACGTGCCTTCAAGAAACACACTTTACACCAGGCCAGGCTTACTCATTGAAGAATTACAGTATAGTTAGGTTCGATTCTGCACCCCATATCCGGGTCAATGGAGGTGTGGCGATTATTATAAGACAAGATGCGAATTTCAAACAGGTTAATCTCAACACTAATATTCAAGCGATTGCTATACGAATGTCAGCCCCATTTAACGTTACTATCTGTAACATATATTTACCTGACGCCAACTGGGATTTGACTGACATTCAAGCTATTATTCAGCAACTTCCCACTCCCTTTATTCTTCTGGGAGATTTCAATGCCCACCATTTCATATGGGGATCTGGGCATATTGATCCAAGGGGTAGAATTGTTGAGAACCTGCTTGATGATCCAAATCTTGTTCTGATAAATGATGGTTCACCTACATATTTTAATGCCCGTTCAGGGACCTTTTCTTGTATCGACCTAACTATACTCTCTTCAACATTATCAACTCGTTACTCTTGGCGGGCACTTGATGATCTACATGGGAGTGATCACTTTCCTATAGTGATCACTACAGACACTCCTATGTGTGAACAAGTGTTTGCGCCAAGTTGGTTAATGAGTAAAGCCGATTGGCCATGTTTCAAGGAATCCCTTAAAATTCCACTCATGACTAATAACACCAATATAAATGTAGAAGAACTAACACAAAATATTTTCTTAGCAGCAGAAACTGCAATCCCTCAGAGCAAGTCCAAAGCTCAAAGAAAGTCGGTTCCCTGGTGGAACCGCGAAATTCAAGAGTTGGTCCGGGATAAAAAAATGGCTTTTAACCGCTTCAAACGGATTCCCACTCAGGAGAACCTTATTCTTTTTAAGAAAGCCAGAGCACTAGCACGACGTTGTATATTGGAAAGCAAGCGAAAATCTTGGGACGAATATGTTTCTGGCATTTCGTCCAGTACCACAACTCAAGAGTGTTGGTCAAGGGTTAAACGTATCGCTGGGCATGGTAATTCTACAGGTATAACGTACCTAAAACTGGATGATGGAACTTATACAGATGATCCATCCGCTATCGCGGAAATAATGGCCGACCAGTTCCAAAGTACTAGCAGCTCTTCAAATTATATACCTGAGTTTCAAAACTCAAAAGCGGACAGGGAAGTACCGCTAGATTTCAGCACTACTGAAATTCTTAATTATAACGCTGCATTCGTACTTATGGAACTGGAATATGCTCTCAGCCAATCGAAGTCGTCATCTCCAGGTTTAGATAGAATTACCAATGATATGCTCAAAAATTTAACCCTTGATTTTAAAATACACTTGCTTTCCGTATACAATATGCTCTGGCAAGAAGGTTCATATCCTGAGAAGTGGAAGGAAGCCATTGTCATCCCTATCCCTAAGGTCGGAAAAGACCTATCGATACCGTCAAATCATAGGCCGATCAGTTTAACGTCTTGCATCGGAAAGATATTCGAAAGAATGATCAACAACCGTCTTATGTGGATTCTGGAAACCAATCATTTTCTGTCAGATCACCAGGCCGGGTTTCGCAAATTCAGATCCACCGTTGATCATCTCGTATATCTGGAAGATGCAATTCTCACTGCTTTCAACAATAAAGAACACTTGGTTGCAGTGTTCTTTTATATAGAGAAGGCCTATGATATGACGTGGCGTTATCACATTCTTAAGAAGCTACATGGCTGGGGTTTCCGTGGTACTTTGCCGCAACTTATTTCTTCTTTTTTGGCAGAACGCAAATTTAGAGTTCGGGTCGGTACTTCTCTATCATCCTCAAGGATATTAGAGAATGGAGTACCCCAAGGCTCTGTTTTGAGCGTCACACTTTTTGCCATTGCGGTACGCTCTTGGTGCGTTTCCCAGTACCCCCACATTAAATTTGTATTCAGAGTCAGGACTGACGCCACTTGATGTCAGACGTAAAAAGTTTCTGCTGCTTTATGTTTCTAAAATCAAGTCCTTACCGCAACACAAGAACTTCAATACTTTCTTTCTTTTACTGTTGACCCAATTATTCAGCATATCTTGTCCCTCATGAAACATCTTCATGAGACAGGGAGAGATATTTACTTTCTTTGGGTGCCAAGTCACGTCGGCATTAGGGGTAACGAATTGGCTGATGAGGCAGCACGTTTTGCCGCTGATAGTAACTCTGTTGATGTCGTAATGTATAAATCATCAGATATAAGTCTTCATCTGAAGAAAGAGGTATTGGCTTTGTGGCAGCGCACATGGGATGGGGTTCAGAACCATCTAAAAACCATTAAGCCGTTGGTTGCGCCAGTTTTATTGCCGAATGATCTTACCAGAAGGGATCAAGTCAAGATCCATCGTCTGAGAATGGGTCATACAAGTCTGACACATGGGTACCGTTTAAATCGGGATAATGCCCCTATGTGCACCAGATGTGATACTGCTCTGACAGTTGAACACATTCTTGTAGCATGTCCACAGTATGATCTACTCAGGCGACTATATCATTTAGATCAAGACCTTTCCTTTATTCTAACAGACTCTGATAAGATCCGTAATATTCTGAAGTTTTTGCGTGCGGTAAATATATATGAAAAGTTATAGACTTGTCTATTTTTTCATCTCATAAAAATTTTCTTTATGTAATTCTTGTATTCTTTTCTATTTTTCTCATTATACGTATACATAAGTATGCGTAAATACTTATATTTATATATTGTATTTTATGCATGTGGGTTTTGTTGATCTCGTATACATATGTATATTTATTTTATATACATATTTATTTACATGTTACTTTTTTTTCAAAATTATTATTATACATCTATTTGTAATACTTATATAGTAGTATATGTCCCGTATATTTATTTATATTATACTTTTTGATTAGTATATGGGCTAATAACCCGAGCAGTTGATGCCCTCTTCTAGTTAAAAAAAAAATTATTATTATTATTATTATTATTATTATTATTATTATTATTATTATTATTATTATTATTATTATTATTATTATTATTATTATTATTATTATTATTATTATTATTATTATTATTATTATTATTATTATTATTATTATTATTATTATTATTATTATTATTATTATTATTATTATTATTATTATTATTATTATTATTATTATTATTATTATTATTATTATTATTATTATTATTATTATTATTATTATTATTATTATTATTATTATTATTATTATTATTATTATTATTATTATTATTATTATTATTATTATTATTATTATTATTATTCATCTGAAGAAAGAGGTATTGGCTTTGTGGCAGCGCACATGGGATGGGGTTCAGAACCATCTAAAAACCATTAAGCCGTTGGTTGCGCCATATTTATTGCCGAATGATCTTACCAGAAGGGATCAAGTAAAGATCCATCGTCTGAGAATGGGTCATACAAGTCTGACACATGGGTACCGTTTAAATCGGGATAATGCCCCTATGTGCAACAGATGTGATACTGCTCTGACAGTTGAACACATTCTTGTTGCATGTCCACAGTATGATCTACTCAGGCGACTATATCATTTAGATCAAGACCTTTCCTTTATTCTTACAGACTCTGATAAGATCCGTAATGTTCTGAAGTTTTTGCGTGCGGTAAATATATATGAAAAGTTATAGACTTGTCTTTTTTTTTCATCTCGTTAAAATTTTCTTTATGTAATTCTTGTATTCTTTTCTATTTTTCTCATTATACGTATACATAAGTATGCGTAAATACTTATTTTGCCTATATTTATTGTATTTTATGCATGTGGGTTTTGTTCATCTCGTATACATATGTATATTTATTTTATGTATTTATTTACATGTTACCTTTTTCAAAATTATTGTTATACTTCTATTTGTAATACTTATATAATAGTATATGTCCCATATATTTATTTATATTATACTTTTTGATTAGTATATGGGCTAATAATCTCAGCAGTTGATGCCCTCATCTAGTTAAAAAAAAATTATTATTATTATTATTATTATTATTATTATTATTATTATTATTATTATTATTATTATATATATATACAGAATGTAACGGAACTAGGGAACGCGATTTTTCTCGGAAGTTATAAAAGATACAAAAAAATCTTTCAAATAAAATTATTAGTGTTTTTAGTAAGCTATATAAATTAATGTAAATCAGAAAAAAAATATTTTAATTTTTGACTTTTTTTTAAATGGTACGCCCTGTATATTTTTATACTATTTAGTAGGAAATATTTTTTGCTTTAAAAAAGTTCGATAAGTGATACCTTATAAACTTAATAGTATTCGAGATATTGAAGAAAATATTAAAATAATTTTACTGGAAATTAAAGCTAGCTATGGAAACAAACTATTTAAATCAAAATTTCCAAATATATATCCGATTTACCATAAACAACATCCAGAAACTTTGGCTATGCAGATGACCTTGCTCTTACTACACAGCACACCAACATAAGCAATTTAGAACAAATATTGTCTGAAGATTTAGAAGTATTAAGTGATTATCTTAGGAAATGGCGATTGTCTCCAAGCACCGCCAAAACTGAAGTATGTATGCTGTTTCCATTTGAACAACAGATTGGAAAGATCGACAATGAATATTTCTTTTAATGGTGTAATCTTACCGCACAACTTCTTTCCAAAATACTTGGGTGTTATATTAAATCGTACCCTTTTATATGAAAAACATTTACGCACTCTAGCAGCAAAGTTGAGAACACGTAATAATATTTTGCAGAAATTTGTAGGAACAACGTGGGGAGCCAATGCCAATACATTGCGGACAACTGCATTGAGCTTAGTATACTCAACTGCTGAGTACGCAGCCTCTGTTTGGTTAAATAGTGCCCATGTAAATAAAGTTGATATTGTTCTCAATCAGACAATGCGTATAATCTCTGGCTGTATTCAAAGTACTCCACTCAAGTGGCTTCCAGTCCTTAGTCATATTGAACCGCCTAAGATCCGAAGATGCAAAATTTTAGTTAGAGAGTATAAAAAGGCATGTCAAAATTTAGATTTACCAGTTCATCGGGATGTAATTGAATTTAGAAGATTGAAATCCAGAAATCCTCCAATAAAAACTGCTAAACATTTGGTTAATGAAAACTTCAACGGGTCAGATGCGTGGCGTACTGAATGGCAGAATCAAACTGATTCTACTGGGTATTCAATATTAAATACACGAAAACGTCCGGATGGCTTTGATCTTCCACGAAAAAAATGGGTTTCATTAAACAGGGTTAGAACTGGGCATGGTAGGTGCGGATATTCATTTTACAAATGGGGTTTGCGGTCAGATCCAAAATGTGATTGCGGCGCTGAACAACAAACAATCAACCACATTGTAAATGAATGTCCACTTAGCATTCCAGGGAACAATGCAAGATTTCTTTCAAGTTACTCCAGACGCTATCGTATGGTTGAACAATCTTGACTTGGACCTATAATAAATATTTATTTAATTTTTTTATTAATTTTATTATAATATTTATTGTGTATGTAATGCCATAAGCTAATAATAATCAGTTGCCCGACAAGAATGGCGAGTTGATAATGTTGATGAGAGTATAGTTAGGTCGATACAAGAAAAGGTCCCTGAACGGGCATTAAAATATGTGGGGGAACCATCATTTACTAGAACAAGATTTGGATCATCAAGCAGGTTCTCAACAATTCTACCCCTTGGATCAATATGCCCAGATCCCCATATGAAATGGTGGGCATTGAAATCTCCCAGAAAAATAAAGGGAGTGGGAAGTTGCCAAATAAAATAATAATAATAATAATAATAATAATAATAATAATAATAATAATAATAATAATAATAATAATAATAATAATAATAATAATAATAATAATAATAATAATAATAATAATAATAATAATAATAATAATAATAATAATAATAATAATAATAATAATAATAATAATAATAATAATAATAATAATAATAATAATAATAATAATAATAATAATAATAATAATAATAATAATAATAATAATAATAATAATAATAATAATAATAATAATAATAATAATAATAATAATAATAATAATAATAATAATAATAATAATAATAATAATAATAATAATTTTTTTTTTTTTTATTAGGGAAAGGGCATCAACTGCTGAGGTTATTAGCCCATATTAAAAAAGTATAATATAAATAAGTACACGGGACCTATACTGCTATATAAGTATTACAAATAGAAGTACGTATAATAATAATTTGAAAAAAAGTAACATGTAAATAAATATACATATGTATACGGGGTTCAAGAAAACTCACATGCACAAAATAAAACATAGGAAAAATAAGTATTTACGCATACTTATGTATACGTGGATGGGACAAATAGAAGAGAATGTAAGAATTAAATATTGAAAATTTTAATGAGACGAAAGAAAAAATTAATCAAGTCTATAACTTTTCATATATATTTACCGCACGCAAAAACTTCAGAACATTACGGATCTTATCAGAGTCTGTTAGAATAAAGGAAAGGTCTTGATCTAAATGATATAGTCGCCTGAGTAGATCATACTGTGGACATGCAACAAGAATGTGTTCAACTGTCAGAGCAGTATCACATCTGGTGCACATAGGGGCATTATCCCGATTTAAACGGTACCCATGTGTCAGACTTGTATGACCCATTCTCAGACGATGGATCTTGACTTGATCCCTTCTGGTAAGATCATTCGGCAATAAAACTGGCGCAACCAACGGCTTAATGGTTTTTAGATGGTTCTGAACCCCATCCCATGTGCGCTGCCACAAAGCCAATACCTCTTTCTTCAGATGAAGACTTATATCTGAAGATTTATACATTACCACATCAACAGAGTTACTATCAGCGGCGAAACGTGCTGCCTCATCAGCCAATTCGTTACCCCTAATGCCGACGTGACTTGGCACCCAAAGAAAATAAATATCTCTCCCTGTCTCATGAAGATGTTTCATGAGGGACAAGATTTGCTGAATAATTGGGTCAACAGTAAAAGGGCTTGAAATGGCTTGTAGGACGCTCAAAGAATCGCTTACTACGAGGAACTTCCTAGAAGTTCTGACGAACTCGCAGTAGCGTAGAGCTTGCCAGATAGCATAGGACTCTGCTGCGTAGATAGAAGTTAGAAGAGGCATTGACCATGAGTGCTGTGTGTTATCGACAGCAATTGCGCAACCAGTACCATGGTGGGTTTTAGAACCATCTGTATAAATTACCATCGTGTCTTTGTATCCGTGCAGAACCTCTAGAAACCTTGACTGTATCATTATCGGGGGACTGTTGGACTTGTCGTACAAAGTTAGTATGTAGTTGGTCCTAGCTAATGGAACCAACCACGGCGGTACTTCAGATTCCCCTACAGGAATCGATAATGGTATATCATAGTTTATTTGGTCTAGAAGCTCTTTCGCGCGGATACCAGCGGGTCTGGTTTGAATTTGTCGTGGATTGCACCAATTATCACTCCGAAAGAAAGTACTGAAGTTCTTGTGTTGCGGTAAGGACTTGATTTTAGAAACATAAAGCAGCAGAAACTTTTTACGTCTGACATCAAGTGGCGTCAGTCCTGACTCTGAATACAAATTTAATGTGGGGGTACTGGGAAACGCACCAAGAGCGTACCGTAGAGCCTGGTTGTGGATTGAGTCTAGTCTGTTGAGGGTTGTACGTTTTGCCGAGGCATAGACGACACACCCGTAATCAATCTTTGATAAAACCAGAGATTGGTACACCCGTATAAGAGTTTTGGGCTCTGCTCCCCATTTAGTACCCGCCAACATTTTTATAATGTTTAGAGCTTTAAGACAAACAGTCCTTAGCTCTTCAACATGTAATTTCCAAGTTAGCCTTGGATCGAAATGGAGTCCCAGGAATCTGACGCTATTGACGATTTTAATAGTATTATCCCTCATAAAAAGCAGTGGTCCATAGTGTGGTCGGTTTAGGCGACAGAAGTGCATGCACTGGGTTTTTTCTTGAGAGAACCTGAATCCAATTTTGTCAGCCCTCCGGGTAATGCTGTTAATTGCAGATAATAATAATAATAATAATAATAATAATAATAATAATAATAATAATAATAATAATAATAATAATAATAATAATAATAATAATAATAATAATAATAATAATAATAATAACAATAATAATAACAATAATAATAATAATAATAATAATAATAATAATAATAATAATAATAATAATAATAATAATAATAATAATAATAATAATAATAATAATAATAATAATAATAATAATAATAATAATAATAATAATAATAATAATAATAATAATAATAATAATAATAATAATAATAATATAATACAATGAATTGAAGACATTTCGAAAAATTAGAAGAGGATAAAATTTCTTCATAGAATGAATTTAAAATTATTAAAAAATCTAAATATAAAGAATAGATGTAAGTAGAATTTTTGGTGTAAAGTGTAGGTATTGTATAATAAACCGACATTATTTGACAGAGATTAGACCAGACCTAGATACAGAAGAATAAAGAAAATATTCTTTCAAACAGCACTGGGTGGAAAATAGAAAAGTAAAAGGCGAGAAATATTATATTAGCTTATATTTAGTATAATTTGCAACAGTATATTTGTGTGTATACGTATGTTTCTATGAACCACGCCTACATTTCGTACAGAGAATTTATTTTAAAATGCAACATATGATTCATCACTTCCATGGTTACACATACTACAGTCAAAAAATGAGAGCAGTGTAGTAGATATTCATTTTAAAATGCAACATTATAAAAAGTAAAACAGTATTACAGCACAGGATATACCTCCAAAACATATCACAAATGATGTCATTCTACGACCGACTAGGATATTGCCTCAGTGTGAATGGGCGTTATCTTTGAACATTTCTTACCATAAAATTATGAAATTTTTATTATTATTATTATTATTGTTATTATTATTATTATTATTATTATTATTATTATTATTATTATTATTATTATTATTAATATTATTATTATTATTATTATTATTATTATTATTATTATTATTATTATTATTATTATTATTATTATTATTATTATTATTATTATTATTATTATTATTATTATTATTATTATTATTATTATTATTATTATTATTATTATTATTATTATTATTATTATTATTATTATTATCCTTTATTTCACAGATACAGGTTATAGGTACAATATATACACAAACATTTGTATTTTTCGGGTGTAATCTCAGTAGTATGCGCCCACTTCCTGTTCCGGGATTTACACTCCTTCCAGCTGCTTACCAAGCAGCTCAGGTAAGGGTGTTAAGTAATTGTTTTTCTTATTATATGTGCAGTACCGTATATTGCAGTTTTTTGAATTTCCAGTGCGTCATGTTTACCAGGGATTTTTTCTATAGTTTTTTAAATTCTGCATCCACAAATCCTGTCCCTCCTACGATTATTGGAATTATAAATGTTTTTGTCTTCCACATTCTACTAATTTCAATACTTAAATCTTTATACTTTAGCAGCTTCTCAGAAAATTTTGATATTATATTTTCGTCTGCTGGAACTGAAACATCCAAAAGATAGGTAATTTTTTCTGTTTTTATTATTATGTCTGGTCTATTGGCTAACACAGTTCTGTCAGTTTGTATTCCAAAATCGTACAAAATTGTAACTTTATTGTCTGCACTAGTTATTACATTTACAGGGTTATGGTTATACCATTTTTCAGTTAAGTTTGTACATTTATAATGTTTGCATAAATTATAATGAATGAGAGTGCAAATTTTATTATGTCTTTTAACGTATTCATTTTTAGCAAGTTCCGAACATGAAGATATTATGTGATGTATAGTTTCATCATCCTTTTTGCATACTCTACAATATTTATCTTGTCTATTACGATGTAATTTATTTGCAATATACCTTGTAGTTAATGCATGTTCTTGAGCTGCTGTTATAAGACTCTCAGTTTCACCTTTAATAGTACCACTTGTTAACCATTTGTACGATTGTTCTTTGTCTATGTTTAAATTTTCCATTTGTCTAAATTTTTGTCCGTGCATAGATTTATTCTTCCAAATATTGTATAATTTTGTTTGACATTGTGTTTTTATGTGTGTAGGTGTCCTCCTTTCTTGCGGCTGAGTTTGTTGTGTTATTTGAATTTCATCTTCTACATTTTCTACGTTACTTTCAGAACTTGTTACCCCACTATATATTTTTTCTTCTATTTTCTTCGATATTTTTAAAAGAGATCTGTTCTGTGGAAGGCCCATTTCGTATCTTTTAATGTTGCTTATTATTGGATCACGGTTACTGTTTGTTCTAATGTAAAAACTTAACTGAAACATTGTTGCATAGTAAGCTGCTTCTATCTGTTGAAGTCCTCTTCCTCCCATTTTTCTTTTTACATATAGTCTTTCAACATCCTGACGTGGGTGTAATTGTCCATTGATGGTAAGTAATTTTCGTGTTTTTCTATCAACCTTCTTTATTTCTTCTAGGGTCCAATGTACTATACCAAAACTGTAGCGGATTACTGGGATAGCTAATGCTCCTATGGCTTGAAATTTGTTTTTACAATTTAGATGAGTATTTAATATTTTTTTAACTCTTGCTAAATATTCCTTTTTAATTCTTTCTTTAATTGTCTTGTGATCTATTCCATCGCCTTCATTCAACTCTAAGTATTTATATGTTTCTCCATGCTCTAAAGATTTTATACTTTCATCTGAATTTATTTGTATATTCTCTGTCCGTATTAATTTACCTCTCTGAAAATTAGCTGTAGCACATTTCTGTATACCAAATTTCATTCGAATGTCATCGGAGAACAATTTAACTTTGTCTATGGTTTCTTTCAGTTCTGTATTGCTTTTACAAATCAACTTTAGGTCGTCCATATACATTTGATGTGTTACTACATGTTGCGCTTCTTTTATTTTATATCCTATTGCAGTCTTATTAATTATTGTGGATAGTGGTGTCAACGCTAAACAAAACCAAATAGGTGACAATGAGTCTCCCTGATATATGCCTCTTCTGATATTGATAGTTCTTGTTTCTTTAATATCATTTGATGTTTTTAAATACATTTTAGTTTTCCATGTACTCATCATTTGTTCTAATAAATTTGTAATGTTTTGAGGTATACCATAAATTTTGAGAGATTCTAATAACCAGCTGTGAGGGACACTATCATACGCTTTCATATAATCTATCCAGGCAATGTTTAGGTTTTTCTTATATTTCTTGCAATCTTCAAGCACTGCTTTGGCATAGAGTAAGTGGTCTTTGCAGCCTTGCGAACCTTTGGCGCATCCCTTTTGTTCCGCCGGTATTATTTTTTGTTGTATAACATATTTGCTTATTCTGTTAGCCAATATACCGGTAAAGTTTTTATACATTACATTCAGACAGGTTATAGGTCTATAGTTTTTGGGGTTTTTAATATCTCCGTCTTTATACAATAAATATGTTTTTCCTGTTGAAAGCCATTCTGGAATAAGTGAAGGATCATCTATATATTCGTTAAATTGTTTTGCTAAATATTTATGAGATATATTTAATTCTTTTAGCCAATAGTTCGGAATCATATCAATTCCAGTAGATTTCCAATTTTGTGTCCGTTTAGTTTTTTCTGTAATTTCTTCACATGCCACTTCTTCCCAGTCCATTCTTCTATGTTCTTGACTCTGCTTTATTTCTTTAATCCAACTAGCATCTTTGTTGTGTTCTATATTATCCTCGTAAATATTTTGCCAATAATTTTCTATTTCATCTGCACTTGGACCTTCTTTATTTAGACAATTAGTACTTCTTAAAGTTTTATAAAATAATTTTATATTTTGATGAAACATTCTATTGTCCTAAACCTTCTAATTCTTTGTGCTGTCGCTGTTATTCGCTGTTTTAATTCTTCAATTACTACTTCGATAGATTTTTCTTTGTTTTCTAAATATGTTTTTGTTAAATATTCTACTCTCGATTTTGATTTTGGAGTTTTATTTTCTTTTAATAGATATAATTGTGATACATCTGTTCTTAATTTTTTAATCTTTTCTTCAAGTCTCTTTTGCCACATAGGTATGTCAAGTTGTTTTATAGGTTTTCGCATGATATTTTTGGATAGATCTATATTATTTATCTGCTGGGTTAAAACGTAGGCTGTGCTATATAAAGCTGTGTTAATAATGGTAATATTTACATTTTCAACTTCTTTCAGAATTTCATCTAGACAATTATTTCCAATGTTTATTAGTTGTCTTGTGTCTTTGTTGTATGTTATCTTAGGAAGTTTTACTCTACTATTGAAATCTTCTTGTATTAATTTTGTATATAGGTCTATTATTTCTCTTTTTATGTTAGTTTCTCTGTTTTCTACATTTTCTTCTTGATCTTGTTCTTGTACTTGTATTATTTCTTGTTGATTTATTGAAATTTCTTCAATAGTAGGAATTTCTTGAGTGTTAGGATGTGTTTCATGAATTTGAGACTCGATGTATGTTTTAACTTCATTTATAATTTGTTGTATTTCTTCGGGGGAAAGTTTTTCTTTTTGTTCAATATACCTGCGTTGATTTTGCAGCTTATTTGCATCCATATTTAATCTAGAGTTGGGATTTCTTTGACGCCATAACTTAAAAGTATCCCTGTAATTTTTAACGGTAAGTTTACTATGTTGGTAACACCACATTAACTCCTTATATTCCTCTTTTGACCACGTTTGTCTTATTCTTCTTCTACTTGATGTAGGTGGTTCTTCAGCTTGGCTACATAACGCTCCGCCTTGAGAAACCTCTGTGCAGTAAGCGTTATCATGCTGATGTGATGTTTCCATGTTGTTATCTACTCGTTGACCATTTTCATTGCGTAAGTCGTCTTCATTATGAATCCATCCTGTATGTGGCGAGATCCGACCCGGTAATCCCGGCACGCCACTCAAAATTTGACTTCTTGTTTGGACCATTATTTTAATTATTTTACATTTTATAGCTCCTGTCAGCTTTGAAACTAGACGCCTCCTCTGAAGAATCAGACGTTGTTGAGTACCGCGTACTCATAACTGATGGATGTTCCCCTATTTATCACCTGGGGAGGCATTCTGTTGGGAAAGTTTCAAACCCAAGTTTAAACACTAGTTCTTCTGTGTTTTGACTGTCAGAAATTACACTATTTATATCAAACTTTAATAATACCTATAAAATTGTATGTTAATAACATATTTTAAATACTTTGATTATACTATATATAATCTGATTTCAAATATAAATTTAATTATATTTATTAAGTTATCTATGTTATTTTTATATTTTTTAATGAAATAAAATGACAGCTGTCATTTTATATATTGTACAATATATTAGTATAATACAAAGATTATAAGATTAAATTATATGAAATATAAAAATATATTACCAATAAAGTAGCTCAATACAATTTATAATAAATATATAATACATTAATGGCCAAAATACTTGTACTATTAAAGAGTGATACATAGGTATCATTTCAGCAGTTATTATTATTATTATTATTATTATTATTATTATTATTATTATTATCATTATTATTATTATTATTATTATTATTATTATTATTATTATTATTATTATTATTATTATTATTATTATTATTATTATTATTATTATTATTATTATTATTATTATTATTATTATTATTATTATTATTATTATTATTATTATTGTTGTTATTATTATTATTATTATTATTATTATTATTATTATTATTATTATTATTATTATTATTATTATTATTATTATTATTATTATTATTATTATTATTATTATTATTATTATTATTATTATTATTATTATTATTATTATTATTATTATTATTATTATTATTATTATTATTATTATCCTTTATTTCACAGATACAGGTTATAGGTACAATATATACACAAACATTTGTATTTTTCGGGTGTAATCTCAGTAGTATGCGCCCACTTCCTGTTCCGGGATTTACACTCCTTCCAGCTGCTTACCAAGCAGCTCAGGTAAGGGTGTTAAGTAATTGTTTTTCTTATTATATGTGCAGTACCGTATATTGCAGTTTTTTGAATTTCCAGTGCGTCATGTTTACCAGGGATTTTTTCTATAGTTTTTTAAATTCTGCATCCACAAATCCTGTCCCTCCTACGATTATTGGAATTATAAATGTTTTTGTCTTCCACATTCTACTAATTTCAATACTTAAATCTTTATACTTTAGCAGCTTCTCAGAAAATTTTGATATTATATTTTCGTCTGCTGGAACTGAAACATCCAAAAGATAGGTAATTTTTTCTGTTTTTATTATTATGTCTGGTCTATTGGCTAACACAGTTCTGTCAGTTTGTATTCCAAAATCGTACAAAATTATAACTTTATTGTCTGCACTAGTTATTACATTTACAGGGTTATGGTTATACCATTTTTCAGTTAAGTTTGTACATTTATAATGTTTGCATAAATTATAATGAATGAGAGTGCAAATTTTATTATGTCTTTTAACGTATTCATTTTTAGCAAGTTCCGAACATGAAGATATTATGTGATGTATAGTTTCATCATCCTTTTTGCATACTCTACAATATTTATCTTGTCTATTACGATGTAATTTATTTGCAATATACCTTGTAGTTAATGCCTGTTCTTGAGCTGCTGTTATAAGACTCTCAGTTTCACCTTTAATAGTACCACTTGTTAACCATTTGTACGATTGTTCTTTGTCTATGTTTAAATTTTCCATTTGTCTAAATTTTTGTCCGTGCATAGATTTATTCTTCCAAATATTGTATAATTTTGTTTGACATTGTGTTTTTATGTGTGTAGGTGTCCTCCTTTCTTGCGGCTGAGTTTGTTGTGTTATTTGAATTTCATCTTCTACATTTTCTACGTTACTTTCAGAACTTGTTACCCCACTATATATTTTTTCTTCTATTTTCTTCGATATTTTTAAAAGAGATCTGTTCTGTGGAAGGCCCATTTCGTATCTTTTAATGTTGCTTATTATTGGATCACGGTTACTGTTTGTTCTAATGTAAAAACTTAACTGAAACATTGTTGCATAGTAAGCTGCTTCTATCTGTTGAAGTCCTCTTCCTCCCATTTTTCTTTTTACATATAGTCTTTCAACATCCTGACGTGGGTGTAATTGTCCATTGATGGTAAGTAATTTTCGTGTTTTTCTATCAACCTTCTTTATTTCTTCTAGGGTCCAATGTACTATACCAAAACTGTAGCGGATTACTGGGATAGCTAATGCTCCTATGGCTTGAAATTTGTTTTTACAATTTAGATGAGTATTTAATATTTTTTTAACTCTTGCTAAATATTCCTTTTTAATTCTTTCTTTAATTGTCTTGTGATCTATTCCATCGCCTTCATTCAACTCTAAGTATTTATATGTTTCTCCATGCTCTAAAGATTTTATACTTTCATCTGAATTTATTTGTATATTCTCTGTCCGTATTAATTTACCTCTCTGAAAATTAGCTGTAGCACATTTCTGTATACCAAATTTCATTCGAATGTCATCGGAGAACAATTTAACTTTGTCTATGGTTTCTTTCAGTTCTGTATTGCTTTTACAAATCAACTTTAGGTCGTCCATATACATTTGATGTGTTACTACATGTTGCGCTTCTTTTATTTTATATCCTATTGCAGTCTTATTAATTATTGTGGATAGTGGTGTCAACGCTAAACAAAACCAAATAGGTGACAATGAGTCTCCCTGATATATGCCTCTTCTGATATTGATAGTTCTTGTTTCTTTAATATCATTTGATGTTTTTAAATACATTTTAGTTTTCCATGTACTCATCATTTGTTCTAATAAATTTGTAATGTTTTGAGGTATACCATAAATTTTGAGAGATTCTAATAACCAGCTGTGAGGGACACTATCATACGCTTTCATATAATCTATCCAGGCAATGTTTAGGTTTTTCTTATATTTCTTGCAATCTTCAAGCACTGCTTTGGCATAGAGTAAGTGGTCTTTGCAGCCTTGCGAACCTTTGGCGCATCCCTTTTGTTCCGCCGGTATTATTTTTTGTTGTATAACATATTTGCTTATTCTGTTAGCCAATATACCGGTAAAGTTTTTATACATTACATTCAGACAGGTTATAGGTCTATAGTTTTTGGGGTTTTTAATATCTCCGTCTTTATACAATAAATATGTTTTTCCTGTTGAAAGCCATTCTGGAATAAGTGAAGGATCATCTATATATTCGTTAAATTGTTTTGCTAAATATTTATGAGATATATTTAATTCTTTTAGCCAATAGTTCGGAATCATATCAATTCCAGTAGATTTCCAATTTTGTGTCCGTTTAGTTTTTTCTGTAATTTCTTCACATGCCACTTCTTCCCAGTCCATTCTTCTATGTTCTTGACTCTGCTTTATTTCTTTAATCCAACTAGCATCTTTGTTGTGTTCTATATTATCCTCGTAAATATTTTGCCAATAATTTTCTATTTCATCTGCACTTGGACCTTCTTTATTTAGACAATTAGTACTTCTTAAAGTTTTATAAAATAATTTTATATTTTGATGAAACATTCTATTGTCTTTAAATTGCTGTGTTCTAGCCCTAAACCTTCTAATTCTTTGTGCTGTCGCTGTTATTCGCTGTTTTAATTCTTCAATTACTACTTCGATAGATTTTTCTTTGTTTTCTAAATATGTTTTTGTTAAATATTCTACTCTCGATTTTGATTTTGGAGTTTTATTTTCTTTTAATAGATATAATTGTGATACATCTGTTCTTAATTTTTTAATCTTTTCTTCAAGTCTCTTTTGCCACATAGGTATGTCAAGTTGTTTTATAGGTTTTCGCATGATATTTTTGGATAGATCTATATTATTTATCTGCTGGGTTAAAACGTAGGCTGTGCTATATAAAGCTGTGTTAATAATGGTAATATTTACATTTTCAACTTCTTTCAGAATTTCATCTAGACAATTATTTCCAATGTTTATTAGTTGTCTTGTGTCTTTGTTGTATGTTATCTTAGGAAGTTTTACTCTACTATTGAAATCTTCTTGTATTAATTTTGTATATAGGTCTATTATTTCTCTTTTTATGTTAGTTTCTCTGTTTTCTACATTTTCTTCTTGATCTTGTTCTTGTACTTGTATTATTTCTTGTTGATTTATTGAAATTTCTTCAATAGTAGGAATTTCTTGAGTGTTAGGATGTGTTTCATGAATTTGAGACTCGATGTATGTTTTAACTTCATTTATAATTTGTTGTATTTCTTCGGGGGAAAGTTTTTCTTTTTGTTCAATATACCTGCGTTGATTTTGCAGCTTATTTGCATCCATATTTAATCTAGAGTTGGGATTTCTTTGACGCCATAACTTAAAAGTATCCCTGTAATTTTTAACGGTAAGTTTACTATGTTGGTAACACCACATTAACTCCTTATATTCCTCTTTTGACCACGTTTGTCTTATTCTTCTTCTACTTGATGTAGGTGGTTCTTCAGCTTGGCTACATAACGCTCCGCCTTGAGAAACCTCTGTGCAGTAAGCGTTATCATGCTGATGTGATGTTTCCATGTTGTTATCTACTCGTTGACCATTTTCATTGCGTAAGTCGTCTTCATTATGAATCCATCCTGTATGTGGCGAGATCCGACCCGGTAATCCCGGCACGCCACTCAAAATTTGACTTCTTGTTTGGACCATTATTTTAATTATTTTACATTTTATAGCTCCTGTCAGCTTTGAAACTAGACGCCTCCTCTGAAGAATCAGACGTTGTTGAGTACCGCGTACTCATAACTGATGGATGTTCCCCTATTTATCACCTGGGGAGGCATTCTGTTGGGAAAGTTTCAAACCCAAGTTTAAACACTAGTTCTTCTGTGTTTTGACTGTCAGAAATTACACTATTTATATCAAACTTTAATAATACCTATAAAATTGTATGTTAATAACATATTTTAAATACTTTGATTATACTATATATAATCTGATTTCAAATATAAATTTAATTATATTTATTAAGTTATCTATGTTATTTTTATATTTTTTAATGAAATAAAATGACAGCTGTCATTTTATATATTGTACAATATATTAGTATAATACAAAGATTATAAGATTAAATTATATGAAATATAAAAATATATTACCAATAAAGTAGCTCAATACAATTTATAATAAATATATAATACATTAATGGCCAAAATACTTGTACTATTAAAGAGTGATACATAGGTATCATTTCAGCAGTTATTATTATTATTATTATTATTATTATTATTATTATTATTATTATTATTATTATTATTATTATTATTATTATTATTATTATTATTATTATTATTATTATTATTATTATTATTATTATTATTATTATTATTATTATTATTATTATTATTATTAATATTATTATTATTATTATTATTATTATTATTATTATTATTATTATTATTATTGTTGTTATTATTATTATTATTATTATTATTATTATTATTATTATTCCCCCCCGTGGGCCCACCTTGTCGTGGTGGGGGGGCTAAGTAGCTCTCTGTAGCCAGCAGAGAGTGAAACTAACGGGCCCCAGTCTTTCTTCGTTTTCGACCTTTGCTACGACCCTGGACATGTTGATCGGCACTGTAGTGGAAGCGTGGGGAGTACCCGGAAACTCTGTCGCCGAAAGGTTGGGTTGGAGTGGGTTAGTCCCCCTGCGGCCTCAGAGTGGAAGGGTTGATGTGTGCCTAGCACTGCCGAAACGTGGATGCTACAGGCGCCAGGAGCCAGCCACTTCGGGCCCTGATCGGGAAGTGTGACATGGGTAGGGGTGTCGGAACCCTTACTGCTCCGAGCGAGTCCGGCCCGTCCGAGTATTCCGGGGCCGGTTAAACGGATATAAGTTGGGCCTCAGGGAACTGGGGTAGGACAAGTCGTCCGAGGGTATACCCGCTCCCAACTTTTCTCCGGCCCGCTCCTTCTCACACGATGCGCTGGACAAACCATTCTAACATATGGCTAAAGAGGGGGAACTATATAGCGGTAAGCCGACCGGTAAAAGCGGCCCGTCAGGAGCGACGGCAAAAACTCCCGGGGAGAAAACCTCGATAAAAAACAAGATTGATGCTGGCCCGTCTAAAGGCCCAGCCGGAAAAGACAGTTATGTAAAACAAGATAAGACCATTGTATCGAAAGAAACGAGCCAAGAAAAGGAAGTAATTCCCCGGTTCTTGGTCATTAAAAAGACAGAAGGAGATTTTAGTAATGTTAACCCGTTCTTACTGCAAAAAATTCTGTTTGGTTTGGTAGGTTCATTAAAAGCAATAAAAAAGATTAGAGAGGGTTTGCTTGTTGAGACTGTGTCGGCCGCACAAGCGAAAAAATTAATGGGGTTAAAACAGCTTGGAGACTCCAGCATTGAAGTTATTCCTCACAGGTCTCTTAACACCTGTAGAGGAGTAATCTTTTGTAAAGATCTTCTTCTGTGTACGCCGGAGGAGATCTGCCTAGAGTTAAAGGGTCAGGGAGTTACAGAAGTAAGAAGAATTAAAACTAGAATGAATGGGGAACTACAAGATACGGCCAACCACATCCTAACCTTCAACACCCCAAAATTGCCACCAAAAGTGCAAGCTGCGTTCTATTCGCTTCCAGTAAGACCATATATTCCCGCCCCTCTTAGATGTTTCCGTTGCCAGAAATTTGGACATACCTCCACACGATGCACTAGCCCGCAAGTTTGTGTTTGCGGGAAAGAACTGCACGAAGGGAGACCCTGTGACGAACCTGTAAAATGCGTAAATTGCCAGGGAGACCATTCCGCCAGGTCTAGAAACTGTCCAATTTTCAAACAAGAAATGGCTATTCAGGAGATCAAGGTTAAGGAAAACCTTTCATATCCAGAGGCAAAGGCAAAAGTTGTTATACGGACCCCGACCGCTGGAGTATCCTATGCCAAAGCGGCATTAGCTCCAGCAGTAACTAACACGGCCTCATTGGTAAAGGAATTAATTCCTGAATTAGTTTCAGCAATGAAAGCCGTGTTTGTTACAAAAAGTAGCATAACGACACCTCAGATGCCGGAAGTACATCAACAAAATGCGCCTCTTGTCACCAGTAATCCTTTCCCGACACCATCAAAAATTCCTACACAAAAGAAGAAATCATTAAACACTATTTCTTCTTCTATTGTGTCTATTTCTCCTGGCCCTTCTCCATCTTTCATTTCTACTAAGGAAAAGATAAGGGCAAATACTTCTTGTATTGTTTCTTCTTCTGACGAAAATCTTTCTCTTTGCTCTGCATCGTCGCAGCAGCAAAAGAAAAAGAAAGGTTGGCCTTTAGGCAAACCAAGAAAACCAGTTTAGTTCTTCTACATTATATTATAAGTCATGAACAATATTATTCAGTGGAATATTAGGGGATGCGTCTTTCATTATTGTGACTTGAAGATGCTACTATCGGAATTTAATCCGATATGTACGTGTCTTCAAGAAACACACTTTACACCAGGACAGGTTTACTCATTGAAGAATTATAGTATAGTTAGGTTCGATTCTGCACCCCATATCCGGGTCAACGGAGGTGTGGCGATCATCGTAAGACAAGATGCGAGTTTCAAGCAGGTTAATCTCAACACTAATATTCAAGCGATTGCTATACGAATGTCAGCCCCATTTAACGTTACTATTTGTAACATATATTTACCTGACGCCAACTGGGATTTGACTGACATTCAAGGTATTATTCGGCAACTTCCCACTCCCTTTATTCTTCTGGGAGATTTCAATGCCCACCATTTCATATGGGGATCTGGGCATATTGATCCAAGGGGTAGAATTGTTGAGAACCTGCTTGATGATCCAAATCTTGTTCTAGTAAATGATGGTTCGCCCACATACTTTAATGCCCGTTCAGGGACCGTTTCTTGTATCGACCTAACTATATTCTCTTCAACATTATCAACTCGTTACTCTTGGCGGGCACTTGATGATCTACATGGGAGTGATCACTTTCCTATAGTGATCACTACTGACACTCCCATGTGTGAACAAGTGTTTGCGCCAAGTTGGTTAATGAGTAAAGCTGATTGGTCATGTTTCAAGGCATCCCTTAAAATTCCACCCATGACTAATAACACCAATATAAATATAGAAGAACTAACACAAAATATTTTCTTAGCAGCAGAAACTGCAATCCCTCAGAGCAAGTCCAAAGCTCAAAGAAAGTCGGTTCCCTGGTGGAACCGCGAAATTCAAGAGTTGGTCCGGGATAAAAAAATGGCTTTCAACCGCTTCAAACGGATTCCCACTCAGGAGAACCTTATTCTTTTTAAAAAAGCCAGAGCACTAGCACGACGTTGTATATTGGAAAGCAAGCGAAAATCTTGGGACGAATATGTTTCTGGCATTTCGTCCAGTACCACAACTCAAGAGTGTTGGTCAAGGGTTAAACGTATCGCTGGGCATGGTAATTCTACAGGTATAACGTACCTAAAACTGGATGATGGAACTTATACAGATGATCCATCCGCTATCGCGGAAATAATGGCCGACCAGTTCCAAAGTACTAGCAGCTCTTTAAATTATACACTTGAGTTTCAAAACTCAAAAGCGGACAAGGAAGTACCGCAAGATTTCAGCACTACTGAAATTCTTAATTATAACGCTGCATTCGTACTTATGGAACTGGAATATGCTCTCAGCCAATCGAAGTCGTCATCTCCAGGCTTAGATAGAATTACCAACGATATGCTCAAAAATTTAACCCTTGATTTTAAACTACACTTGCTTTCCGTATACAATATGCTCTGGCAAGAAGGTTCATATCCTGAGAAGTGGAAGGAAGCCATTGTCATCCCTATCCCTAAGGTCGGAAAAGACCTATCGATACCGTCAAATCATAGGCCGATCAGTTTAACGTCTTGCATCGGAAAGATATTCGAGAGAATGATCAACAACCGCCTTATGTGGATTCTGGAAACCAATCATTTTCTGTCAGATCACCAGGTCGGGTTTCGCAAATTCAGATCCACCGTTGACCATCTCGTATATCTAGAAGATGCAATTCTCACTGCTTTCAATAATAAAGAACACTTGGTTGCAGTGTTCTTTGATCTGGAGAAGGCCTATGATATGACGTGGCGGTATCACATTCTTAAGAAGCTACATGGCTGGGGTTTCCGTGGTAATTTGCCGCAACTTATTTCTTCTTTTCTGGCAGAACGCAAATTTAGAGTTCGGGTCGGTACTTCTCTATCATCCTCAAGGATATTAGAGAATGGAGTACCACAAGGCTCTGTTTTGAGCGTCACACTTTTTGCCATTGCGGTAAATGAGCTTGTGTCCTTTGTCAGCTCTGTAGGTATGTGTCTGTATGTTGATGATCTCGCCATTTTCTGTTCTGGTAAGAAGATGGGAGACATCAACAGAACTTTGCAATCTGCAATTAACAGCATTACCCGGAGGGCTGACAAAATTGGATTCAGGTTCTCTCGCGAAAAAACCCAGTGCATGCACTTTTGTCGCCTAAACCGACCACACTATGGACCACTCCTTTTTATGAGGGATAATACTATTAAAATCGTCAATAGCGTCAGATTCCTGGGACTCTATTTCGATCCAAGGCTAACTTGGAAATTACATGTAGAAGAGCTAAGGACTGTTTGTCTTAAAGCTCTAAACATTATAAAAATGTTGGCGGGTACTAAATGGGGAGCAGAGCCCAAAACTCTTATACGGGTGTACCAATCTCTGGTTTTATCAAAGATTGATTACGGGTGTGTCGTCTATGCCTCAGCAAAACGTACAACCCTCAACAGGCTAGACTCAATCCACAACCAGGCACTACGGTACGCTCTTGGTGCGTTTCCCAGTACCCCCACTTTAAATTTGTATTCAGAGTCAGGACTGACGCCACTTGATGTCAGACGTAAAAAGTTTCTGCTGCTTTATGTTTCTAAAATCAAGTCCTTACCGCAACACAAGAACTTCAGTACTTTCTTTCGGAGTGATAATTGGTGCAATCCACGACAAATTCAAACCAGACCCGCTGGTATCCGCGCGAAAGAGCTTCTAGACCAAATAAACTTTGATATGCCATTATCGATTCCTGTAGGGGAATCTGAAGTACCGCCGTGGTTGGTTCCATTAGCTAGGACTAACTACATATTAACTATGTACGACAAGTCCAACAGTCCCCCGATAATGATACAGTCAAGGTTTCTAGAGGTTCTGCACGGATACAAAGACACGATGGTAATTTATACGGATGGTTCTAAAACCCACCATGGTACTGGTTGCGCAATTGCTGTCGATAACACACAGCACTCATGGTCAATGCCTCTTCTAACTTCTATCTACACAGCAGAGTCCTATGCTATCTGGCAAGCTCTACGCTACTGCGAGTTCGTCAGAACTTCTAAGAAGTTCCTCGTAGTAAGCGATTCTTTGAGCGTCCTACAAGCCATTTCAAACCCTTTTACTGTTGACCCAATTATTCAGCATATCTTGTCCCTCATGAAACATCTTCATGAGACAGGGAGAGATATTTATTTTCTTTGGGTGCCAAGTCACGTCGGCATTAGGGGTAACGAATTGGCTGATGAGGCAGCACGTTTTGCCGCTGATAGTAACTCTATTGATGTGGTAATGTACAAATCTTCAGATATAAGTCTTCATCTGCAGAAAGAGGTATTGGCTTTGTGGCAGCGCACATGGGATGGGGTTCAGAACCATCTAAAAACCATTAAGCCGTTGATTGCACCAGTTTTATTGCCGAATGATCTTACCAGAAGGGATCAAGTCAAGATCCATCGTCTGAGAATGGGTCATACAAGTCTGACACATGGGTACCGTTTAAATCGGGATACTGCCCCTATGTGCAACAGATGTGATACTGCTCTGACAGTTGAACACATTCTTGTTGCATGTCCACAGTATGATCTACTCAGGCGACTATATCATTTAGATCAAGACCTTTCCATTATTCTAACAGACTCTGATAAGATCCGTAATGTTCTGAAGTTTTTGCGTGCGGTAAATATATATGAAAAGTTATAGACTTGATTTTTTATTTTCTCATCTCATTTTCTTTATTTAATTCTTGTATACTTTTCTATTTTTCCCATTAACGTATACATAAGTATGCGTAAATACTTATATTTTTATATTGTATTTTAGGCATGTGGGTTTTGTTGATCTTATATACATATGTATATATTTATTTTATATATTTATTTACATGTTGCCTATTTCAAAATTATTATTATTATACTTGTATTTGTAATATTTACATAGTAGTATATGTCCCGTATATTTATTTATATTATACTTTTTGATTAGTATATGGGCTAATAACCTCAGCAGTTGATGCCCTCTTCTAGTTAAAAAAAAAAATTATTATTATTATTATTATTATTATTATTATTATTATTATTATTATTATTATTATTATTATTATTATTATTATTATTATTATTATTATTATTATTATTATTATTATTATTATTATTATTATTATTATTATTATTATTATTATTATTATTATTATTATTATTATTATTATTATTATTATTATTATTATTATTATTATTATTATTATTATCCTTTATTTCACAGATACAGGTTATAGGTACAATATATACACAAACATTTGTATTTTTCGGGTGTAATCTCAGTAGTATGCGCCCACTTCCTGTTCCGGGATTTACACTCCTTCCAGCTGCTTACCAAGCAGCTCAGGTAAGGGTGTTAAGTAATTGTTTTTCTTATTATATGTGCAGTACCGTATATTGCAGTTTTTTGAATTTCCAGTGCGTCATGTTTACCAGGGATTTTTTCTATAGTTTTTTAAATTCTGCATCCACAAATCCTGTCCCTCCTACGATTATTGGAATTATAAATGTTTTTGTCTTCCACATTCTACTAATTTCAATACTTAAATCTTTATACTTTAGCAGCTTCTCAGAAAATTTTGATATTATATTTTCGTCTGCTGGAACTGAAACATCCAAAAGATAGGTAATTTTTTCTGTTTTTATTATTATGTCTGGTCTATTGGCTAACACAGTTCTGTCAGTTTGTATTCCAAAATTATTATTATTATTATTATTATTATTATTATTATTATTATTATTATTATTATTATTATTATTATTATTATTATTATTATTATTATTATTATTATTATTATTATTATTATTATTATTATTATTATTATTATTATTATTATTATTATTATTATTATTCCCCCCCGCGGTCCCACCTTGTCGTGGGGGGGGGCTCAGTAGCCTTTGTTGCCAGCAAAGGTGAAACTAACGGGACCTGACGATTTCTTATAACCGGTCGATTAGTAGGTGATCGTCCGTGCACAGATTTCTTTCATACCTACCTGCATGTTGACCGTGTGCGGTGACCCGTGTCGGTGGAGGAGGGGATCCTGGTAGTTGAGGAAGCCCCAACACACTACTTTGGCCCTGAATTCACCTAAACGGGAGGTCGCAGGCTAACCCACCTGAGGCCAATCGGTTCCCATCCCGTTACGAGGCTGGGGGGTGAGTAGTCTTGGGGATGTGGCGGGATCACCGGGAAGCGGGCGTGCACGAGGACTTAGCGGCCCCATCGTGATCTCTCCCGTGGACTGGCCCTGCTGCTCTCTGGGATTGCTATAGTCTTTGGGAAGCCCTGACACTATACCGGTTTGCGGTATTAGTGTCCCTTTTGAGACTCCATGGAGGGTGGGGATACCAAAGACCGAAAGTTCATTATAAATGAACATGAAATTTTCAAAGCCGCTGTCTGGTTCGCCGTCCTCCAAAAACGGTGCGCTTGGAGCCGTGTCAAAAGCTCCCGGGGAGAAGACCCCGTCAAAAAACAAAATATCTTGTGAGGGTACGCCTAGTAACCTCACTATTGATATGAACCAAGAAAAGAAGGTAGTACCCCGGTTCTTGGTCATTCAAAGACTTAGTGGTAATTTTGAAAAAGTTAGCCCTTTTCTTATACAAAAATTACTATTTGGATTGGTAGGAGATTTGAAAATCATAAAGAAAATTAAAGATGGTCTACTTGTGGAGACAGTTTCAGCTCCTCAAGCAAAAAAATTATTAAAAGTAATAAAAATGGGAGATATGGGAATAGAAGTGGTCCCTCACAGAACACTTAATGTATGTAGGGGTGTAATTTATTGCAAAGACCTCTTGAATTGTACAGTGGAGGAGATATGCTCTGAGCTACGGGAACAGGGTGTAATTGAGATAAGGCGAATTAAGTCTAGAATGAATGGTGAATTCAAAGACACGCCGAATCACATCTTAACCTTCAATACCCCGAAACTTCCAGCTAAGTTAAAAGTAGCGTATATGTCCCACCCTATACGCATGTATGTCCCTGCACCGATGCGCTGCTTCCGTTGTCAAAAGTTCGGACACACAGCTGCACGGTGCAATAGTCCACACATTTGTATATGTGGAAAGGTCTTGCATGAAGGAACCCCTTGCATGGAACCCATTAAATGTATTAACTGTGAAGGAGACCACTCTGCTCGTTCCAAAATTTGCCCACTTTATAGGCAAGAGGTTGCCATCCAAGAGCTCAAAGTAAAGGAGAATATTACTTATTTTGAAGCAAAGAAGAAGGTTGTTATTCCTACACCGGCCGGTATGACTTATGCTAACAAAGCATCAGCTTTAGTAACACCGGATCCTACTTCTTTTGCGCAGCAAGTAATTCCTCATCTTGTTCAAGCATTAAAAAGTGTCTTTGTTACAAAAGAAATTTTTAATGCCAAACAAAGTGCACCTCTTATCTCCTGTAATACTATTTCGACTCCATCTAAAATTCCTACACAAGAGAAGAAAAAAGCAAATTCTACTAATTCTTCTTTTGTGCCTATTTCTTCTGGCCCTTCTTCTATCATTCCTACAAAGGAAAAGAATAGGGCAACTACTATTGTTTCTTCTTCCGACGAAGATCTTTCCCTTAGCTCTGCACCTTCGCAGCAGCAAAAGAAAAAGAAGGGTTGGCCTATAGGCAAACCAAGGAAACCTGTTTAGTTCTTCAACATAACATTATAAGTCATGAATAATATTATTCAGTGGAATATTAGGGGATGCGTCTTTCATTATTGTGACTTGAAGATGCTACTATCGGAATTAAATCCGATATGTACGTGCCTTCAAGAAACACACTTTACACCAGGCCAGGCTTACTCATTGAAGAATTATAGTATAGTTAGGTTCGATTCTGCACCCCATATCCGGGTCAACGGAGGTGTGGCGATTATCATAAGACAAGATGCGAATTTCAAACAGGTTAATCTCAACACTAATCTTCAAGCGATTGCTATACGAATGTCAGCCCCATTTAACGTTACTATCTGTAACATATATTTACCTGATGCCAACTGGGATTTGACTGACATTCAAGCTATTATTCAGCAACTTCCCACTCCCTTTATTCTTCTGGGAGATTTCAATGCTCACCATTTCATATGGGGATCTGGGCATATTGATCCAAGGGGTAGAATTGTTGAGAACCTGCTTGATGATCCAAATCTTGTTCTAGTAAATGATGGTTCACCTACATATTTTAATGCCCGATCAGGGACCTTTTCTTGTATCGACCTAACTATACTCTCTTCAACATTATCAACTCGTTACTCTTGGCGGGCACTTGATGATCTACATGGGAGTGATCACTTTCCTATAGTGATCACTACAGACACTCCTATGTGTGAACAAGTGTTTGCGCCAAGTTGGTTAATGAGTAAAGCCGATTGGTCATGTTTCAAGGCATCCCTTAAAATTCCACCCCTGACTAATAACACCTATATGAATGTAGAAGAACTAACACAAAATATTTTCTTAGCAGCAGAAACTGCAATCCCTCAGAGCAAGTCCAAAGCTCAAAGAAGGTCGGTTCCCTGGTGGAACCGCGAAATTCAAGAGTTGGTCCGGGATAAAAAAATGGCTTTCAACCGCTTCAAACGGATTCCCACTTAGGAGAACCTTATTCTTTTTAAAAAAGCCAGAGCACTAGCACGACGTTGTATATTGGAAAGCAAGCGAAAATCTTGGGACGAATATGTTTCTGGTATTTCGTCCAATACCACAACACAAGAGTGTTGGTCAAGGGTTAAACGTATCGCTGGGCATGGTAATTCTACAGGTATAACTTGCCTAAACCTGCATGATGGAACTTATACAGATGATCCATCCGCTATCGCGGAAATAATGGCCGACCAGTTCCAAAGTACTAGCAGCTCTTCAAATTATGTACCTGAGTTTCAAAACTCAAAAGCGGACAGGGAAGTACCGCTAGATTTCAGCACTACTGAAATTCTTAATTATAATGCTGCATTCGTACTTATGGAACTGGAATATGCTCTCAGCCAATCGAAGTCGTCATCTCCAGGCTTAGATAGAATTACCAACGATATGCTCAAAAATTTAACCCTTGATTTTAAACTACACTTGCTTTTCGTATACAATATGCTCTGGCAAGAAGGTTCATATCCTGAGAAGTGGAAGGAAGCCATTGTCATCCCTATCCCTAAGGTCGGAAAAGACCTATCGATACCGTCAAATCATAGGCCGATCAGTTTAACGTCTTGCATCGGAAAGATATTCGAGAGAATGATCAACAACCGCCTTATGTGGATTCTGGAAACCAATCATTTTCTGTCAGATCACCAGGCCGGGTTTCGCAAATTCAGATCCACCGTTGATCATCTCGTATATCTAGAAGATGCAATTCTCACTGCTTTCAATAATAAAGAACACTTGGTTGCAGTGTTCTTTGATCTGGAGAAGGCCTATGATATGACATGGCGGTATCACATTCTTAAGAAGCTACATAGCTGGGGTTTCCGTGGTAATTTGCCGCAACTTATTTCTTCTTTTCTGGCAGAACGCAAATTTAGAGTTCGGGTCGGTACTTCACTATCATCCTCAAGGATATTAGAGAATGGAGTACCCCAAGGCTCTGTTTTGAGCGTCACACTTTTTGCCATTGCGGTAAATGAGCTTGTGTCCTTTGTCAGCTCTGTAGGTATGTGTCTGTATGTTGATGATCTCGCCATTTTCTGTTCTGGTAAGAAGATGGGTGACATCAACAGAACTTTGCAATCTGCAATTAACAGCATTACCCGGAGGGCTGACAAAATTGGATTCAGGTTCTCTCGTGAAAAAACCCAGTGCATGCACTTTTGTCGCCTAAACCGACCACACTATGGACCACTCCTTTTTATGAGGGATAATACTATTAAAATCGTCAATAGCGTCAGATTCCTGGGACTCTATTTCGATCCAAGGCTAACTTGGAAATTACATGTTGAAGAGCTAAGGACTGTTTGTCTTAAAGCTCTAAACATTATAAAAATGTTGGCGGGTACTAAATGGGGAGCAGAACCCAGAACTCTTAAACGGGTGTACCAATCTCTGGTTTTATCAAAGATTGATTACGGGTGTGTCGTCTATGCCTCGGCAAAACGTACAACCCTCAACAGGCTAGACTCAATCCACAACCAGGCTCTACGGTACGCTCTTGGTGCGTTTCCCAGTACCCCCACATTAAATTTGTATTCAGAGTCAGGACTGACGCCACTTGATGTCAGACGTAAAAGTTTCTGCTGCTTTATGTTTCTAAAATCAAGTCATTACCGCAACACAAGAACTTCAGCACTTTCTTTCGGAGTGATAATTGGTGCAATCCACGACAAATTCAAACCAGACCCGCTGGTATCCGCGCGAAAGAGCTTCTAGACCAAATAAACTTTGATATACCATTATCGATTCCTGTAGGGGAATCTGAAGTACCGCCGTGGTTGGTTCCATTACCTAGAACTAACTACATACTAAGTATGTACGACAAGTCCAACAGTCCCCCGATAATGATACAGTCAAGGTTTCTAGAGGTTCTGCACGGATACAAAAACACGATGGTAATTTATACGGATGGTTCTAAAACCCACCATGGTACTGGTTGCGCAATTTCTGTCGATAACACACAGCACTCATGGTCAATGCCTCTTCTAACTTCTATCTACACAGCAGAGTCCTATGCTATCTGGCAAGCTCTACGCTACTGCGAGTTCGTCAGAACTTCTAGGAAGTTCCTCGTAGTAAGTGATTCTTTGAGTGTCCTACAAGCCATTTCAAACCCTTTTACTGTTGACCCAATTATTCAGCATATCTTGTCCCTCATGAAACATCTTCATGAGACAGGGAGAGATATTTATTTTCTTTGGGTGCCAAGTCACGTCGGCATTAGAGGTAACGAATTGGCTGATGAGGCAGCACGTTTTGCCGCTGATAGTAACTCTGTTGATGTCGTAATGTATAAATCTTCAGATATAAGTCTTCATCTGAAGAAAGAGGTATTGGCTTTGTGGCAGCGCACATGGGATGGGGTTCAGAACCATCTAAAAACCATTAAGCCGTTGGTTGCGCCATATTTATTGCCGAATGATCTTACCAGAAGGGATCAAGTCAAGATCCATCGTCTGAGAATGGGTCATACAAGTCTGACACATGGGTACCGTTTAAATCGGGATAATGCCCCTATGTGCAACAGATGTGATACTGCTCTGACAGTTGAACACATTCTTGTTGCATGTCCACAGTATGATCTACTCAGGCGACTATATCATTTAGATCAAGACTTTTCCTTTATTCTAACAGACTCTGATAAGATCCGTAATGTTCTGAAGTTTTTGCGTGCGGTAAATATATATGAAAAGTTATAGACTTGTCTTTTTTTTTTCATCTCGTTAAAATTTTCTTTATGTAATTCTTGTATTCTTTTCTATTTTTCTCATTATACGTATACATAAGTATGCGTAAATACTTATTTTTCCTATATTTATTGTATTTTATGCATGTGGGTTTTGTTCATCTCGTATACATATGTATATTTATTTTATGTATTTATTTACATGTTACCTTTTTCAATATTATTGTTATACTTCTATTTGTAATACTTATATAATAGTATATGTCCCATATATTTATTTATATTATACTTTTTGATTAGTATATGGGCTAATAACCTCAGCAGTTGATGCCCTCATCTAGTTAAAAAAAATTATTATTATTATTATTATTATTATTATTATTATTATTATTATTATTATTATTATTATTATTATTATTATTATTATTATTATTATTATTATTATTATTATTATTATTATTATTATTATTATTATTATTATTATTATTATTATTATTATTATTATTATTATTATTATTATTATATATATACAGAATGTAACGGAACTAGGGAACGCGATTTTTCTCGGAAGTTATAAAAGATACAAAAAAATCTTTCAAATAAAATTATTAGTGTTTTTAGTAAGCTATATAAATTAATGTAAATCAGAAAAAAAATATTTTAATTTTTGACTTTTTTTTAAATGGTACGCCCTGTATATTTTTATACTATTTATTAGGAAATATATTTTGCTTTAAAAAAGTTCGATAAGTGATACCTTATAAACTTAATAGTATTCGAGATATTGAAGAAAATATTAAAATAATTTTACTGGAAATTAAAGCTAGCTATGGAAACAAACTATTTAAATCAAAATTTCCAAATATATATCCGATTTACCATAAACAACATCCAGAAACTTTGGCTATGCAGATGACCTTGCTCTTACTACACAGCACACCAACATAAGCAATTTAGAACAAATATTGTCTGAAGATTTAGAAGTATTAAGTGATTATCTTAGGAAATGGCGATTGTCTCCAAGCACCGCCAAAACTGAAGTATGTATGCTGTTTCCATTTGAACAACAGATTGGCAAGATCGACAATGAATATTTCTTTTAATGGTGTAATCTTACCGCACAACTTCTTTCCAAAATACTTGGGTGTTATATTAAATCGTACCCTTTTATATGAAAAACATTTACGCACTCTAGCAGCAAAGTTGAGAACACGTAATAATATTTTGCAGAAATTTGTAGGAACAACGTGGGGAGCCAATACCAATACATTGCGGACAACTGCATTGAGCTTAGTATACTCAACTGCTGAGTACGCAGCCTCTGTTTGGTTAAATAGTGCCCATGTAAATAAAGTTGATATTGTTCTCAATCAGACAATGCGTATAATCTCTGGCTGTATTCAAAGTACTCCAATCAAGTGGCTTCCAGTCCTTAGTCATATTGAACCGCCTAAGATCCGAAGATGCAAAATTTTAGTTAGAGAGTATAAAAAGGCATGTCAAAATTTAGATTTACCAGTTCATCGGGATGTAATTGAATTTAGAAGATTGAAATCCAGAAATCCTCCAATAAAAACTGCTAAACATTTGGTTAATGAAAACTTCAACGGGTCAGATGCGTGGCGTACTGAATGGCAGAATCAAACTGATTCTATTGGTTATTCATTTTTAATTACACGAAAACGTCCGGATGGCTTTGATCTTCCACGAAAAAATTGGGTTTCATTAAACAGGGTTAGAACTGGGCATGGTAGGTGCGGATCTTCATTTTACAAATGGGGTTTGCGGTCAGATCCAAAATGTGATTGCGGCGCTGAACAACAAACAATCAACCACATTGTAAATGAATGTCCACTTAGCATTCCAGGGAACAATGCAAGATTTCTTTCAAGTTACTCCAGACGATATCGTATGGTTGAACAATCTTGACTTGGACCTATAATAAATATTTATTTAATTTTTTTATTAATTTTATTATAATATTTATTGTGTATGTAATGCCATAAGCTAATAATAATCAGTTGCCCGACAAGAATGGCGAGTTGATAATGTTGATGAGAGTATAGTTAGGTCGATACAAGAAAAGGTCCCTGAACGGGCATTAAAATATGTGGGGGAACCATCATTTACTAGAACAAGATTTGGAACATCAAGCAGGTTCTCAACAATTCTACCCCTTGGATCAATATGCCCAGATCCCCATATGAAATGGTGGGCATTGAAATCTCCCAGAAAAATAAAGGGAGTGGGAAGTTGCCAAATAAAATAATAATAATAATAATATTAATAATAATAATAATATTAATAATAATAATAATAATAATAATAATAATAATAATAATAATAATAATAATAATAATAATAATAATAATAATAATAATAATAATAATAATAATAATAATAATAATAATAATAATAATAATCAAAATCGAATCGTTCATGTGGCTAAGAAGAGGAAGAATTAAAGGGGAAACGGAGAGTTTAATAACAGCGGCTCAAGAACAAGCCATAACAACAAGATATATAGGAAAGAAAATCCATAAATCATCCGAAAACAAGTCATGCAGAATTTGTAAAGCTGCAGATGAAACCATCCATCACATAATGTCATCCTGCTCAGAATTGGCCAAAACTGAATATGTCATACGGCATAATAAAATCTGCAATCTTATTCACTACAATCTCTACAATCATTATATAGGACAAACAAATGAACAGCTATGGTACAAATATCTACCAGAGAAAGTAGTGAATAATGCAAACGGAAATGTAACGATATTGTATGATATGGGAGTGCGAACTGACCGAACCATCAATGCTAATAGGCCTGATATTATTATTAGAACTCCTTGTACTACATACTTAATTGACGTCTCCGTACCAGCCGATGAGAAAATAATAAAAAAGGATGCCGAAAAACAGCTAAAATACAAAGACTTGTGTATTGAAATTAAACGTATGTGGAAAACAAAATGCGAAATAATTCCAGTAATAATTGGAGCGACAGGTTATGTAAATAAGGAATTTATTAAAAATGTCAAACGCATCCCTGGAAATCACGACCCATATGAAATTCAAAAACAAGCAATATATGGAACAGCCCACATTATAAGAAAAGTACTTTCCTAAAATCCCATATATCCTCAGCTGTATGGTTTACAGCTGGAATATGGTTGAAACCGACTAGGACACCTAAAGACCACATCCTAGTCAGCAGAAGAGATCTCCATCCTGCCAACCCGAAGTTTAGGCCATCATTACGAGCAATCTTAGATCCCTGAAAATGAAAAGTACAATTTTGCTAATGTATTGTATTTAATTATTTATCTTGTAGCTCTTAGATGTACTAGACTTAGGTGAATAAACTAAATAATAATAATAATAATAATAATAATAATAATAATAATAATAATAATAATAATAATAATAATAATAATAATAATAATAATAATAATAATAATAATAATAATAATAATAATAATAATAATAATAATAATAATAATAATAATAATAATAATAATAATAATAATAATAATAATAATAATAATAATAATAATAATAATAATAATAATAATAATAATAATAATAATAATAATAATTTTTTTTTTTTTTTTTTTTTTAACTAGATGAGGGCATCAACTGCTGAGGTTATTAGCCCATATACTAATCAAAAAGTATAATATAAATAAATATATGGGACATATACTATTATATAAGTATTACAAATAGAAGTATAACAATAATATTGAAAAAGGTAACATGTAAATAAATACATAAAATAAATATACATATGTATACGAGATGAACAAAACCCACATGCATAAAATACAATAAATATAGGAAAAATAAGTATTTACGCATACTTATGTATACGTATAATGAGAAAAATAGAAAAGAATACAAGAATTACATAAAGAAAATTTTAACGAGATGAAAAAAAAAAGACAAGTCTATAACTTTTCATATATATTTACCGCACGCAAAAACTTCAGAACATTACGGATCTTATCAGAGTCTGTTAGAATAAAGGAAAGGTCTTGATCTAAATGATATAGTCGCCTGAGTAGATCATACTGTGGACAAGCAACAAGAATGTGTTTAACTGTCAGAGCAGTATCACATCTGTTGCACATAGGGGCATTATCCCGATTTAAACGGTACCCATGTGTCAGACTTGTATGACCCATTCTCAGACGATGGATCTTGACTTGATCCCTTCTGGTAAGATCATTCGGCAATAAATATGGCGCAACCAACGGCTTAATGGTTTTTAGATGGTTCTGAACCCCATCCCATGTGCGCTGCCACAAAGCCAATACCTCTTTCTTCAGATGAAGACTTATATCTGAAGATTTATACATTACGACATCAACAGAGTTACTATCAGCGGCAAAACGTGCTGCCTCATCAGCCAATTCGTTACCTCTAATGCCGACGTGACTTGGCACCCAAAGAAAATAAATATCTCTCCCTGTCTCATGAAGATGTTTCATGAGGGACAAGATATGCTGAATAATTGGGTCAACAGTAAAAGGGTTTGAAATGGCTTGTAGGACGCTCAAAGAATCGCTTACTACGAGGAACTTCCTAGAAGTTCTGACGAACTCGCAGTAGCGTAGAGCTTGCCAGATAGCATAGGACTCTGCTGTGTAGATAGAAGTTAGAAGAGGCATTGACCATGAGTGCTGTGTGTTATCGACAGCAATTGCGCAACCAGTACCATGGTGGGTTTTAGAACCATCCGTATAAATTACCATAGTGTCTTTGTATCCGTGCAGAACCTCTAGAAACCTTGACTGTATCATTATCGGGGGACTGTTGGACTTGTCGTACATAGTTAGTATGTAGTTAGTCCTAACTAATGGAACCAACCACGGCGGTACTTCAGATTCCCCTACAGGAATCGATAATGGTATATCAAAGTTTATTTGGTCTAGAAGCTCTTTCGCGCGGATACCAGCGGGTCTGGTTTGAATTTGTCGTGGATTGCACCAATTATCACTCCGAAAGAAAGTACTGAAGTTCTTGTGTTGCGGTAAGGACTTGATTTTAGACACATAAAGCAGCAGAAACTTTTTACGTCTTACATCAAGTGGCGTCAGTCCTGACTCTGAATACAAATTTAATATGGGGGTACTGGGAAACGCACCAAGAGCGTACCGTAGAGCCTGGTTGTGGATTGAGTCTAGCCTGTTGAGGGTTGTACGTTTTGCCGAGGCATAGACGACACACCCGTAATCAATCTTTGATAAAACCAGAGATTGGTACACCCGTATAAGGGTTTTGGGCTCTGCTCCCCATTTAGTACCCGCTAACATTTTTATAATGTTGAGAGCTTTAAGACAAACAGTCCTTAGCTCTTCAATATGTATTTTCCAAGTTAGCCTTGGATCGAAATAGAGTCCCAGGAATCTGACGCTATTGAAGATTTTAATAGTATTATCCCTCATAAAAAGGAGTGGTCCATAGTGTGGTCGATTTAGGCGACAGAAGTGCATGCACTGGGTTTTTTCTCGAGAGAACCTGAATCCAATTTTGTCAGCCCTCCGGGTAATGCTGTTAATTACAGATTGCAAAGTTCTGTTGATGTCTCCCATCTTCTTACCAGAACAGAAAATGGCGAGATCATCAACATACAAACACATACCTACAGAGCTGACAAAGGACACAAGCTCATTTACCGCAATGGCAAAAAGTGTGACGCTCAAAACAGAGCCTTGGGGTACTCCATTCTCTAATATCCTTGAGGATGATAGAGAAGTACCGACCCGAACTCTAAATTTGCGTTCTGCCAGAAAAGAAGAAATAAATTGCGGCAAATTACCACGGAAACCCCAGCCATGTAGCTTCTTAAGAATGTGATACCGCCACGTCATATCATAGGCCTTCTCCAGATCAAAGAACACTGCAACCAAGTGTTCTTTATTATTGAAAGCAGTGAGAATTGCATCTTCTAGATATACGAGATGGTCAACGGTGGATCTGAATTTTCGAAACCCGGCCTGGTGATCTGACAGAAAATAATTGGTTTCCAGAATCCACATAAGACGGTTGTTGATCATTCTCTCGAATATCTTTCCGATGCAAGACGTTAAACTGATCGGCCTATGATTTGACGGTATCGATAGGTCTTTTCCGACCTTAGGGATAGGGATGACAATGGCTTCCTTCCACTTCTCAGGATATGAACCTTCTTGCCAGAGCATATTATATACGGAAAGCAAGTGTAGTTTAAAATCAAGGGTTAAATTTTTGAGCATATCGTTGGTAATTCTATCTAAGCCTGGAGATGACGACTTCGATTGGCTGAGAGCATATTCCAGTTCCAAAAGTACGAATGCAGCGTTATAATTAAGAATTTCAGTAGTGCTGAAATCTAGCGGTACTTCCCTGTCCGCTTTTGAGTTTTGAAACTCAGGTACATAATTTGAAGAGCTGCTAGTACTTTGGAACTGGTCGGCCATTATTTCCGCGATAGCGGATGGATCATCTGTATAAGTTCCATCATCCAGTTTTAGGTACGTTATACCTGTAGAATTACCATGCCCAGCGATACGTTTAACCCTTGACCAACACTCTTGAGTTGTGGTACTGGACGAAATGCCAGAAACATATTCGTCCCAAGATTTTCGCTTGCTTTCCAATATACAACGTCGTGCTAGTGCTCTGGCTTTTTTAAAAAGAATAAGGTTCTCCTGAGTGGGAATCCGTTTGAAGCGGTTGAAAGCCATTTTTTTATCCCGGACCAACTCTTGAATTTCGCGGTTCCACCAGGGAACCGACTTCCTTTGAGCTTTGGACTTGCTCTGAGGGATTGCAGTTTCTGCTGCTAAGAAAATATTTTGTGTTAGTTCTTCTACATTTATATTGGTGTTATCAGTCATGGGTGGAATTTTAAGGGATGCCTTGAAACATGACCAATCGGCTTTACTAATTAACCAACTCGGCGCAAACACTTGTTCACACATAGGAGTGTCTGTAGTGATCACTATAGGAAAGTGATCACTTCCATGTAGATCATCAAGTGCCCGCCAAGAGTAACGAGTTGATAATGTTGATGAGAGTATAGTTAGGTCGATACAGGAAAAGGTCCCTGAACGGGCATTAAAATATGTAGGTGAGCCATCATTTACAAGAACAAGATTTGGATCATCAAGCAGGTTCTCAACAATTCTACCCCTTGGATCAATATGCCCAGATCCCCATATGAAATGGTGGGCATTGAAATCTCCCAGAAGAATAAAGGGAGTGGGAAGTTGCTGAATAATAGCTTGAATGTCAGTCAAATCCCAGTTGGCGTCAGGTAAATATATGTTACAGACCGTAACATTAAATGGGGCTGACATTCGTATAGCAATCGCTTGAAGATTAGTGTTGAGATTAACCTGTTTGAAATTCGCATCTTGTCTTATGATAATCGCCACACCTCCGTTGACCCGGATATTGGGTGCAGAATCGAACCTAACTATACTATAATTCTTCAATGAGTAAGCCTGGCCTGGTGTAAAGTGTGTTTCTTGAAGGCACGTACATATCGGATTAAATTCCGATAGTAGCATCTTCAAGTCACAATAATGAAAGACGCATCCCCTAATATTCCACTGAATAATATTGTTCATGACTTATAATGTTATGTTGAAGAACTATACAGGTTTCCTTGGTTTGCCTATAGGCCAACCCTTCTTTTTCTTTTGCTGCTGCGAAGGTGCAGAGCTTAGGGAAAGATCTTCGTCGGAAGAAGAAACAATAGTAGTTGCCCTATTCTTTTCCTTTGTAGGAATGATAGAAGAAGGACCAGAAGAAATAGGCACAAAAGAAGAATTAGTAGAATTTGCTTTTTTCTTCCCTTGTGTAGGAATTTTAGATGGAGTCGAAATAGGATTACAGGAGATAAGAGGTGCACTTTGTTTGGCATTAAAAATTTCTTTTGTAACAAAGACACTTTTTAATGCTTGAACAAGATGAGGAATTACTTGCTGCGCAAAAGAAGTAGGATCCGGTGTTACTAAAGCTGATGCTTTATTAGCATAAGACATACCGGCCGGTGTAGGAATAACAACCTTCTTCTTTGCTTCAAAATAAGTAATATTCTCTTTTACTTTGAGCTCTTGGATGGCAACCTCTTGTCTATAAAGTGGGCAAATTTTGGAACGAGCAGAGTGGTCTCCTTCACAATTGATACATTTAATGGGTTCCATGCAAGGGGTTCCTTCATGCAAGACCTTTCCACATATACAAATGTGTGGACTATTGCACCGTGCAGCTGTGTGTCCGAACTTTTGACATCGGAAGCAGCGCATCGGTGCAGGGACATACATGCGTACAGGGAGGGACATATACGCTACTTTTAACTTAGCTGGAAGTTTCGGGGTATTGAAGGTTAAGATGTGATTCGGCGTGTCTTTGAATTCACCATTAATTCTAGACTTAATTCGCCTTACTTCAATTACACCCTGTTCCCGTAGCTCAGAGCATATCTCCTCCACTGTACAATTCAAAAGGTCTTTGCAATAAATGACGCCCCTACATACATTAAGTGTTCTGTGAGGGACCACTTCTATTTCCATATCTCCCATTTTTATTAATTTTAATAATTTTTTTGCTTGAGGAGCTGAAACTGTCTCCACAAGTAGACCATCTTTAATTTTTTTAATGGTTTTTAAATCTCCTACCAATCCAAATAGTAATTTTTGTAGAAGAAAAGGGCTTACTTTGTCAAAATTACCACTAAGCCTTTGAATGACCAAGAACCGGGGTACTACCTCCTTTTCTTGGTTCATATCAATAGTGAGGTTATTAGGCGTACCCTCACAAGAAATTTTGTTTTTTGACGGGGTTTTCTCCCCGGGAGCTTTTGACACGGCTCCAAGCGCACCGTTTTTGGAGGACGGCGAACCAGACAGCGGCTTAGAATATTCCATGTTCATTTAAAATGAACCTTCGGTCTTTGGTATCCCCACCCTCCATGGAGTCTCAAAAGGGACACTAATACCGCAAACCGGTATAGTGCCAGGGCTTCCCAAAGACTATAGCAATCCCGGAGAGCAGCAGGGCCAATCCACGGGAGAGATCACGATGGGGCCGCTAAGTCCTCGTGCACGCCCGCTTCCCGGTGATCCCGCCACATCCCCAAGACTACTCACCCCCCAGCCTCGTAACGGGATGGGAACCGATTGGCCTCAGGTGGGTTAGCCTGCGACCTCCCGTTTAGGTGAATTCAGGGCCAAAGTAGTGTGTTGGGGCTTCCTCAACTACCAGGATCCCCTCCTCCACCGACACGGGTCACCGCACACGGTTAACATGCAGGTAGGTATGAAAAAGATCAGTGCACGGACGATCACCTACTAATCGACCGGTTATAAGAAATCGTCTGGTCCCGTTAGTTTCACCTTTGCTGGCAACAAAGGCTACTAAGCCCCCCCACCACGACAAGGTGGGCCCGCGGGGGGGAATAATAATAATAATAATAATAATAATAATAATAATAATAATAATAATAATAATAATAATAATAATAATAATAATAATAATAATAATAATAATAATAATAATAATAATAATAATAATAATAATAATAATAATAATAATAATAATAATAATAATAATAATAATAATAATAATAATAATAATAATAATAATAATAATAATAATAATAATAATAATAGGCCAATCACATGCTTACCTACAACTTACAAACTTTTCACGAGCGTACTTTGCACGAAAATTTATAACCACCTCGACACCAACGATTTGCTTGCAGAAGAACAGAAGGGATGTAGAAAGAAGAGTCAGGGTTGTAAAGAACAACTAATCATTGACACTGTAATCACTAAAGATGCCAAAACCATGAAAAAGGACTTACACATAGCTTACATAGACTATCAAAAAGCCTTCGACAGCGTACCGCATTCCTGGCTTATAGAATGTTTAAATATGTATAAGATTCATTCATTTATAATTAGTTCACTACAAACAATGATGCAACGATGGGAAACAAAACTTTGTTTCGGGAACACTGTTACCGAGCCCATTAAGATCAATAGGGGAATTTTCCAAGGTGATGCTCTTAGCGCACTTTGGTTCTGCATGGCTCTAAATCCCCTGTCTACCTACCTGAACTCCACAAACAAAGGTTACAATTTCCAGTCAGGACGCAGGATCACACACTTATTATACATGGACGACATCAAACTATATGCAGATACCAAACACCACCTACAACAGACACTAAAATTAGTAGAAACATTCACTAAAGACATAAAAATGGATTTTGGCATTGACAAGTGCAGAACAAATGGAATGACTAAAGGGAAATGGGAGAAAGAAGGAGAATACAAACTAAAAGGAGACTCTGGGGAGAAAATCGTAGATTTGCAAGAACATGAATACTATAAATACCTAGGATTCCAGCAGAATCTAACAATCAAAGAAGCTGAAATGAAAGAACAAATGACGAAAAAGATGATGATGCGTGTAAAAACTATACTTACCACCAGACTATCAGGCGCAAACAAAGTTAAAGCGGTAAACTCATATGCCATACCAGTTATTACTTACAGCTTTGGTGTCCTAAAATGGACAAAAACAGATCTGGAAAACTTGAACCGGAAAGTACGAGTGATGTTTACTAAATACAGAGCACATCATCCCAGGAGCTCCGTGGAACGGTTCCATCTTCCACGAGAGCAAAGCGGCCGTGGGGTTGTAGACCTCCATACCAGTCATTACAAGCAAGTGAATAATCTGCGTGAATACTTCCGAACAAAGAGTCAAACAATCCCCCTTCATGAAGATATATGCAACGCAGATACCAACCATACTCCACTGAATCTTCAAAACAAAAGTTACAATCCATCTAACAACATTATCACAGATCAAGATAAAATAAACAACTGGCTTGGGAAGGAACTACATGGTAGATACCTAGCAAATATAAGACTGCCGCACATTGAGCAGCAAGCGAGTACAGCTTGGCTGAAGCACAGTAATATCTTCGCCGAAACAGAAGGATTTGTACTAGCCATACAAGATCAAGTCGTCTCTACAAGAAACTACAAGAAACATATTCTGAAAGATAATACAGTTACCAATGATAAATGCAGAATGTGTGCTAAATCAACCGAAAATATTGACCACCTTATAAGCGGTTGTTCAGTTCTAGCACCAACAGATTATACTCTACGCCATAATAATGTAGCAAAAATCGTACACCACGTCTTAGCATATAGAATAAATACGGAAATAGAAACCAAACCATATTACAAATATGAACCTGAAAATGTCATATCTAACAACAATGGCAAGTTATATTGGAACAGAACAGTTTTGACCGATCACCCCGTCAAACACAATAGACCAGATATAACACTGCACGACTTCAAAACGAACACAGTTTATATTATAGACATTGCTGTGCCAGCGCCGCATAACATCGAAGAAAAAAGCAGGGAGAAGATTAGAAACTACACACCACTCGCACAAGAAATAAAAACCCTATGGCATACTGAAAACGTAGTAATCGTCCCTATTATAATAGGAGCGACTGGAGAAATTCCCAAGTCCCTGTTCACATCTCTGGACGTGCTGCAAATAGAACGGAAAACTTACCTTGAAATGCAGAAAATAGTGCTCCTTGAAACAACCAGAATAGTACGAATGGCATTGAACAACCCAGATGTTTCGAACACCACTTAGAACTACATGGTCCCAACAGCTGACCCTGAAATAAAACAATAAATTAGAACCACAAAATGTAACATGTATTTGTATGCTTACCTCTTATGTATGTAATTACAAAGTATTGTATATACTTACCTTGCCAAACAAGGTCGTTGTACAAACTGTACCAAAAATTCAATGAAATAAACAAAATAATAATAATAATAATAATAATAATAATAATAATAATAATAATAATAATAATAATAATAATAATAATAATAATAATAATAATAATAATAATAATAATAATAATAATAATAATAATAATAATAACAATAATAACAATAATAACAATAATAACAATAATAACAATAATAACAATAATAACAATAATAACAATAATAACAATAATAACAATAATAACAATAATAACAATAATAACAATAATAACAATAATAACAATAATAACAATAATAACAATAATAACAATAATAACAATAATAACAATAATAACAATAATAATAATAATAATAATAATAATAATAATAATAATAATAATAATAATAATAATAATAATAAAAACGCCATGATGACGTAGCAAAAATTGTGCACCAACACTTGTGCCTGCAACACAAATTGTTAGAAGAAGAAAAACCCTACTATAAATATAAACCCAATTCGGTCCTAGAGAATAGAAACATCAAAATATACTGGAACCGGTCCGTTATAACCGACCATTACATACCTAGTAACAGACCAGATATAATATACAGCTTGAAACAAGAAAAAACAACTTACCTCATTGATGTGGCTATTCCAGCAGCGAATAACATCAGCAAGACACAATCCAAAAAAATCGAAAAGTACTTAGACCTGGCCCAAGAGATCAAAACAATATGGAATCAGCAACGCGTAGAAATCGTCCCCATTGTAATCGGAGCAACCTGCGAAATTCCTTTTAAACTATATGAAGGACTAAAAACTCTTAAAATCCCAGAAAAGACTTACCTCAGTATGCAGAAAAGCGTGGCCCTCAACACATGCAACATCGTCAGGAAGGTGCTGAACCGGTCAATGCCCGAAGATTCCACCCAAGCAGAGATTAAGGACCGAACGACCATCGAGACGGATGAGTAGCCTAACCACCGACTGGTGCCATCCCCTGAAAGCCCAAATAAAATAAAATATGTACTTTGTAATACTATCAATGCAATGTATTTCTCTTACCTCATCTCACAAAATTTATTGTATATATACTTGCCTAAAACAGGCCGTTTTGTACATGATTCCTGTATAAAAGCAGAGAGAAATAAACGAATAATAATAATAATAATAATAATTTTTTTTTAACTAGATGAGGGCATCAACTGCTGAGGTTATTAGCCCATATACTAATCAAAAAGTATAATATAAATAAATATATGGGACATATACTATTATATAAGAATTACAAATAGAAGTATAACAATAATATAGAAAAAGGTAACATGTAAATAAATACATAAAATAAATATACATATGTATACGAGATGAACAAAACCCACATGCATAAAATACAATAAATATAGGAAAAATAAGTATTTACGCATACTTATGTATACGTATAATGAGAAAAATAGAAAAGAATACAAGAATTACATAAAGAAAATTTTAACGAGATGAAAAAAAAAGACAAGTCTATAACTTTTCATATATATTTACCGCACGCAAAAACTTCAGAACATTACGGATCTTATCAGAGTCTGTTAGAATAAAGGAAAGGTCTTGATCTAAATGATATAGTCGCCTGAGTAGATCATACTGTGGACATGCAACAAGAATGTGTTCAACTGTCAGAGCAGTATCACATCTGTTGCACATAGGGGCATTATCCCGATTTAAACGGTACCCATGTGTCAGACTTGTATGACCCATTCTCAGACGATGGATCTTGACTTGATCCCTTCTGGTAAGATCATTCGGCAATAAATATGGCGCAACCAACGGCTTAATGGTTTTTAGATGGTTCTGAACCCCATCCCATGTGCGCTGCCACAAAGCCAATACCTCTTTCTTCAGATGAAGACTTATATCTGAAGATTTATACATTACGACATCAACAGAGTTACTATCAGCGGCAAAACGTGCTGCCTCATCAGCCAATTCGTTACCTCTAATGCCGACGTGACTTGGCACCCAAAGAAAATAAATATCTCTCCCTGTCTCATGAAGATGTTTCATGAGGGACAAGATATGCTGAATAATTGGGTCAACAGTAAAAGGGTTTGAAATGGCTTGTAGGACACTCAAAGAATCACTTACTACGAGGAACTTCCTAGAAGTTCTGACGAACTCGCAGTAGCGTAGAGCTTGCCAGATAGCATAGGACTCTGCTGTGTAGATAGAAGTTAGAAGAGGCATTGACCATGAGTGCTGTGTGTTATCGACAGAAATTGCGCAACCAGTACCATGGTGGGTTTTAGAACCATCCGTATAAATTACCATCGTGTTTTTGTTTCCGTGCAGAACCTCTAGAAACCTTGACTGTATCATTATCGGGGGACTGTTGGACTTGTCGTACATACTTAGTATGTAGTTAGTTCTAGGTAATGGAACCAACCACGGCGGTACTTCAGATTCCCCTACAGGAATCGATAATGGTATATCAAAGTTTATTTGGTCTAGAAGCTCTTTCGCGCGGATACCAGCGGGTCTGGTTTGAATTTGTCGTGGATTGCACCAATTATCACTCCGAAAGAAAGTGCTGAAGTTCTTGTGTTGCGGTAATGACTTGATTTTAGAAACATAAAGCAGCAGAAACTTTTACGTCTGACATCAAGTGGCGTCAGTCCTGACTCTGAATACAAATTTAATGTGGGGGTACTGGGAAACGCACCAAGAGCGTACCGTAGAGCCTGGTTGTGGATTGAGTCTAGCCTGTTGAGGGTTGTACGTTTTGCCGAGGCATAGACGACACACCCGTAATCAATCTTTGATAAAACCAGAGATTGGTACACCCGTTTAAGAGTTTTGGGTTCTGCTCCCCATTTAGTACCCGCCAACATTTTTATAATGTTTAGAGCTTTAAGACAAACAGTCCTTAGCTCTTCAACATGTAATTTCCAAGTTAGCCTTGGATCGAAATAGAGTCCCAGGAATCTGACGCTATTGACGATTTTAATAGTATTATCCCTCATAAAAAGGAGTGGTCCATAGTGTGGTCGGTTTAGGCGACAAAAGTGCATGCACTGGGTTTTTTCACGAGAGAACCTGAATCCAATTTTGTCAGCCCTCCGGGTAATGCTGTTAATTGCAGATTGCAAAGTTCTGTTGATGTCACCCATCTTCTTACCAGAACAGAAAATGGCGAGATCATCAACATACAGACACATACCTACAGAGCTGACAAAGGACACAAGCTCATTTACCGCAATGGCAAAAAGTGTGACGCTCAAAACAGAGCCTTGGGGTACTCCATTCTCTAATATCCTTGAGGATGATAGAGAAGTACCGACCCGAACTCTAAATTTGCGTTCTGCCAGAAAAGAAGAAATAAGTTGCGGCAAATTACCACGGAAACCCCAGCCATGTAGCTTCTTAAGAATGTGATACCGCCATGTCATATCATAGGCCTTCTCCAGATCAAAGAACACTGCAACCAAGTGTTCTTTATTATTGAAAGCAGTGAGAATTGCATCTTCTAGATATACGAGATGATCAACGGTGGATCTGAATTTGCGAAACCCGGCCTGGTGATCTGACAGAAAATGATTGGTTTCCAGAATCCACATAAGGCGGTTGTTGATCATTCTCTCGAATATCTTTCCGATGCAAGACGTTAAACTGATCGGCCTATGATTTGACGGTATCGATAGGTCTTTTCCGACCTTAGGGATAGGGATGACAATGGCTTCCTTCCACTTCTCAGGATATGAACCTTCTTGCCAGAGCATATTGTATACGGAAAGCAAGTGTAGTTTAAAATCAAGGGTTAAATTTTTGAGCATATCGTTGGTAATTCTATCTAAGCCTGGAGATGACGACTTCGATTGGCTGAGAGCATATTCCAGTTCCATAAGTACGAATGCAGCATTATAATTAAGAATTTCAGTAGTGCTGAAATCTAGCGGTACTTCCCTGGCCGCTTTTGAGTTTTGAAACTCAGGTACATAATTTGAAGAGCTGCTAGTACTTTGGAACTGGTCGGCCATTATTTCCGCGATAGCGGATGGATCATCTGTATAAGTTCCATCATGCAGGTTTAGGCAAGTTATACCTGTAGAATTACCATGCCCAGCGATACGTTTAACCCTTGACCAACACTCTTGTCTTGTGGTATTGGACGAAATACCAGAAACATATTCGTCCCAAGATTTTCGCTTGCTTTCCAATATACAACGTCGTGCTAGTGCTCTGGCTTTTTTAAAAAGAATAAGGTTCTCCTGAGTGGGAATCCGTTTGAAACGGTTGAAAGCCATTTTTTTATCCCGGACCAACTCTTGAATTTCGCGGTTCCACCAGGGAACCGACCTTCTTTGAGCTTTGGACTTGCTCTGAGGGATTGCAGTTTCTGCTGCTAAGAAAATATTTTCTGTTAGTTCTTCTACATTTACATTGATGTTATCAGTCATGGGTGGAATTTTAAGGGATGCCTTGAAACATGACCAATCGGCTTTACTCATTAACCAACTCGGCGCAAACACTTGTTCACACATGGGAGTGTCTGTAGTGATCACTATAGGAAAGTGATCACTCCCATGTAGATCATCAAGTGCCCGCCAAGAGTAACGAGTTGATAATGTTGATGAGAGTATAGTTAGGTCGATACAAGAAAAAGTCCCTGAACGGGCATTAAAGTATGTGGGCGAACCATCATTTACTAGAACAAGATTTGGATCATCAAGCAGGTTCTCAACAATTCTACCCCTTGGATCAATATGCCCAGATCCCCATATGAAATGGTGGGCATTGAAATCTCCCAGAAGAATAAAGGGAGTGGGAAGTTGCCGAATAATACCTTGAATGTCAGTCAAATCCCAGTTGGCGTCAGGTAAATATATGTTACAGATAGTAACGTTAAATGGGGCTGACATTCGTATAGCAATCGCTTGAATATTAGTGTTGAGATTAACCTGCTTGAAACTCGCATCTTGTCTTACGATGATCGCCACACCTCCATTGACCCGGATATGGGGTGCAGAATCGAACCTAACTATACTATAATTCTTCAATGAGTAAACCTGGCCTGGTGTAAAGTGTGTTTCTTGAAGACACGTACATATCGGATTAAATTCCGATAGTAGCATCTTCAAGTCACAATAATGAAAGACGCATCCCCTAATATTCCACTGAATAATATTGTTCATGACTTAAAATATAATGTAGAAGAACTAAACTGGTTTTCTTGGTTTGCCTAGAGGCCAACCCTTCTTTTTCTTTTGCTGCTGCGAAGATGCAGAGCAAAGAGAAAGATCTTCGTCAGAAGAAGAAACAATACAAGAAGTATTTGCCCTTATCTTTTCCTTAGTAGGAATAAAAGAAGGAGAAGGGCCAGGAGCAATAGACACAATAGAAGAAGAAATACTGTTTAATGTTTTCTTCTTTTGTGTAGGAATTTTTGATGGTGTCGGGAAAGGATTACTGGTGACAAGAGGCGCACTTTGTTCGGCATTAAAAGTTTCTTTCGTAACAAAGATACTTTTCAATGCCTGAACTATATGGGGAATTATTTCTTTGGCAAAGGAAGTAGTATCCGGTTTTGCTGAGGCTAATGCTTTATTGGCATAAGAGATACCGGCCGGTGTAGAAATAATGACCTTCTTCCTTGCCTCAAGATATGTATTATTCTCCTTTATTTTCATCTCTTGTATGGCAACCTCTTGCTTATAAATAGGGCAATTTTTGGAAAGAGGCAAGTGGTCTCCCGCGCAGTTAATACAGGTAATGGGTTCTATGCAAGGGGTTCCTTCATGTAAGGCCTTTCCACATATGCAAATCTGTGGACTTTTGCATCGTGCAGCTGTGTGTCCGAACTTTTGACAATGGAAACAGCGCATTGGTGCAGGCACATACATGCGTACAGGGAGGGACATATATGCTACTTTCAACTTAAGTGGAAGTTTCGGGGTATTGAAGGTCAAGACATGATTTGGTGTGTCTTTATATTGACCATTGAATCTTGTCTTAATGCGTCGCACTTCAATAACACCCTGCTCCCGTAACTCGTTGCATATTTCCTCCACTGTACAATTTAAGAGGTCTTTACAATAAATGACACCCTTGCATATATTAAGTGTCCTATGTGGGACCACTTCTATGTCCATATTTCCCATTTTGGTCATTTTTAATATTTTTTTTGCTTGCGAAGCCGAAACTGTCTCCACAAGTAGACCATCTCTAATTTTCTTTATAGTTTTTAAATCGCCGAATAATCCGAAAAGTAATTTTTGTATAATAAAGGGACTAACTTTTTCAAAATTATCACCAAGCCTTTGAATGACCAAGAACCGGGGTACTACCACCTTTTCTTGGTTCATCTCAGAAGTGGGGTTATTGGACATACCCGCACAAGATGTGTTTTTTGACGAGGCTTTCTCCCCGGGAGCTTTTAACACGGCTCCAAGCGCACCGGTTTTGGTGGTCGGTGAACCAGAGAGCGGCTTTGGTTGTTGCATTTTCATGAAAAATGATCCTTCGGTCTTTCGTATCCCCACCCTCCTTGGAGTCTCAAACGGGACACTAATACCGCAAACCGGTATAGTGCCAGGGCTTCCCAAAGACTATAGCAATCCCGGAGGGTAGCAAGGCCAGTCCACGGGAGAGATCACGATGGGGCCGCTAAGTCCTCGTGCACGCCCGCTTCCTGGTGATCTCGCTACGTCCCCAAGACGACTCACCCCCCAGCCTCGCAATGGGATGGGAACCGATTGGTCACAGGTGGGTTAGTCTGCAACCTCCCGTTTGAGTGAATTCAGGGCCAAAGTAGTGTGTTGGGGCTTCCTCAACTACCAGGATCCCCTCCTCCACCGACACGGGTCACCGCACACGGTCAACATGCAGGTAGGCATAAAGAAAACTGTGTACGGACGATCACCTACTAATCGTCCGGTTAGATGAATGGAGGACACATAGGTCATGACCCGTTAGTTTCACCTTTGCTGGCAACAAAGGCTACTGAGCCCCCCCACCACGACAAGGTGGGCCCGCGGGGGGGAATAATAATAAGAAAAGTGTTAAATTTCAAATAACCACAATACTTACCTGGACAGTAGAACAGAGCCATAACATCAGGACAACTTCAATGTTTTTAAAATTTTATCTTATATACACTTGCTGTTTTATAGCCGTATATATAATAGAACCTCTCGTCAGGGTGAGAGTGAAAATATCAAATAATAATAATAATAATAATAATAATAATAATAATAATAATAATAATAATAATAACAATAATAATAATAATAACAATAATAATAATAATAATAATAACAATAATAACAATAATAACAATAATAACAATAATAACAATAATAATAATAATAATAATAATAATAATAATAATAATAATAATAATAATAATAATAATAATAATAATAATAATAATAATAATAATAATAATAAAAACAAAACAATCACACAGACCCCATTATATCCAACATTGTTTTATATGACATGAGCCTGCCACAGAATTTCTCCATCCTTAAGAAAGCATCAAAACTAAAGACCAAAATCAACAAACCCATACAACTGTACGAAGACATAAACGAAATAAGACTTCTAGATATGGACAACGAAACTGAAGTAATTGATGAGGTTATTGTACAGGAAAGATATGGAGAAGATACTGACACTACGGACATAGAACGTGTTATTGATGTAAATGAAACACCTGAGGAAGAAAGGCTTGCTCATTCTCAGTACACACCAAAACAATTTAAGGAGCAATGTTATCATCGTTTTTATCAAAAATGGAGAAATAAACCATTACATGGACAAAAACTTAGAAACATGGAAAAGATTGCGTATGACAAGAAGGATTCGTTTAAATGGCTAATACAAGGCAAAATGAAAGGAGAAACAGAAAGCCTTATAACATCTGCTCAGGATCAAGCAATAAACACCCGCTATATTAAAAACAAAATTCATAAAACAAGTACTAATATAAAATGCAGAATATGCAAGAAAGAAAATGAAACCATACACCACATAATATCCCATTGTGAAGAATTAGCAAAAAAAGAATATCTTGAGCGTCATAATAAAATATGCAACCTGATCCATTACAATTTAAGTAAGTATTATAACTGCCCTACAGATACTGACCGATGATACAACCATACACCTGCAAAAGTAGTAACTAACAATGGAACAACTTTAATGTATGATATGAGCATCAGAACAGATCGAACAATCCACGCTAATAGACCGGATTTAGTTATAAAAACTCCTGGTAAAACTTATCTAGTAGATGTATCTGTTCCTGCGGACGAAAATATTATTACACAAGACGCTAAAAAACAACTGAAGTACAAAGATCTTAGTATTGAAATATCAAGAATGTGGAACACTAAGACTGAAATTATTCCAATCATTATTGGTGCGACTGGATATGTAAATTCTGAATTTAAAAACAACTTTTCAAGGCTTCCTGGACAACACGACCCATTCGAAATACAAAGACAAGCGTTATTTGGTACAGCACACATAATCAGAAAAGTGCTTGGATGAAACCCCTTATAGCCTCAGCTGTATGGTATATGGCTGGTATAAGGAGTAAAACCAGAAGAGAGGTATTTAGACCTTGACTGTGAAAAGAAGATACTTCATTCGAAGAATTCCTGTCCATCTGGAAATGTGAGGAGACCGAACACCTACAAATTCACAAATTATAAATTTATTATAATTACAAAACTTATTGTATACAACCTGTGAATGAAATGTATCTTTTTGAGATAAATAAAATAATAATAATAATAATAATAATAATAATAATAATAATAATAATAATAATAATAACAATAATAATAATAACAATAATAATAATAACAATAATAATAATAACAATAATAATAATAACAATAATAATTATAACAATAATAATAATAACAATAATAATAATAACAATAATAATAATAATAACAATAATAATAATAATAACAATAATAATAATAATAACAATAATAATAATAATAACAATAATAATAATAATAACAATAATAATAATAATAACAATAATAACAATAATAACAATAATAACAATAATAACAATAATAACAATAATAACAATAATAACAATAATAACAATAATAACAATAATAACAATAATAACAATAATAACAATAATAACAATAATAATAATAATAATAATAATAAATAAAAAATAAATAAATATTTCATCACGGCATATTACCCATTGCTGGGTGTGCCAATCTGCTTCATACACAGATGTCGGTAATGATGGAATATTTGTACCGTGCGGGCGCTTACCAGGCGTCACCTCACGGGCACTCATTGCTGGCGTGGAGAGTGCGCCACAGGGATCAATTTTGTGCCATTAAAATGCGATGTAATTTTTGGCGTCGGTCGGGATCGAACCCGGGTCCCCTAGATTCGCGACCAGACACTCAGGCACACGGCCACGAGACCCCATAATAATAATAATAATAATAATAATAATAATAATAATAATAATAATTTTTTTTTTAACTAGATGAGGGCATCAACTGCTGAGGTTATTAGCCCATATACTAATCAAAAAGTATAATATAAATAAATATATGGGACATATACTATTATATAAGTATTACAAATAGAAGTATAACAATAATATAGAAAAAGGTAACATGTAAATAAATACATAAAATAAATATACATATGTATACGAGATGAACAAAACCCACATGCATAAAATACAATAAATATAGGAAAAATAAGTATTTACGCATACTTATGTATACGTATAATGAGAAAAATAGAAAAGAATACAACAATTACATAAAGAAAATTTTAACGATGAAAAAAAAAAAAAAAAAAAAAAAGACAAGTCTATAACTTTTCATATATATTTACCGCACGCAAAAACTTCAGAACATTACGGATCTTATCAGAGTCTGTTAGAATAAAGGAAAGGTCTTGATCTAAATGATATAGTCGCCTGAGTAGATCATACTGTGGACATGCAACAAGAATGTGTTCAACTGTCAGAGCAGTATCACATCTGTTGCACATAGGGGCATTATCCCGATTTAAACGGTACCCATGTGTCAGACTTGTATGACCCATTCTCAGACGATGGATCTTGACTTGATCCCTTCTGGTAAGATCATTCGGCAATAAATATGGCGCAACCAACGGCTTAATGGTTTTTAGATGGTTCTGAACCCCATCCCATGTGCGCTGCCACAAAGCCAATACCTCTTTCTTCAGATGAAGACTTATATCTGAAGATTTATACATTACGACATCAACAGAGTTACTATCAGCGGCAAAACGTGCTGCCTCATCAGCCAATTCGTTACCTCTAATGCCGACGTGACTTGGCACCCAAAGAAAATAAATATCTCTCCCTGTCTCATGAAGATGTTTCATGAGGGACAAGATATGCTGAATAATTGGGTCAACAGTAAAAGGGTTTGAAATGGCTTGTAGGACACTCAAAGAATCACTTACTACGAGGAACTTCCTAGAAGTTCTGACGAACTCGCAGTAGCGTAGAGCTTGCCAGATAGCATAGGACTCTGCTGTGTAGATAGAAGTTAGAAGAGGCATTGACCATGAGTGCTGTGTGTTATCGACAGAAATTGCGCAACCAGTACCATGGTGGGTTTTAGAACCATCCGTATAAATTACCATCGTGTTTTTGTGTCCGTGCAGAACCTCTAGAAACCTTGACTGTATCATTATCGGGGGACTGTTGGACTTGTCGTACATACTTAGTATGTAGTTAGTTCTAGGTAATGGAACCAACCACGGCGGTACTTCAGATTCCCCTACAGGAATCGATAATGGTATATCAAAGTTTATTTGGTCTAGAAGCTCTTTCGCGCGGATACCAGCGGGTCTGGTTTGAATTTGTCGTGGATTGCACCAATTATCACTCCGAAAGAAAGTGCTGAAGTTCTTGTGTTGCGGTAATGACTTGATTTTAGAAACATAAAGCAGCAGAAACTTTTACGTCTGACATCAAGTGGCGTCAGTCCTGACTCTGAATACAAATTTAATGTGGGGGTACTGGGAAACGCACCAAGAGCGTACCGTAGAGCCTGGTTGTGGATTGAGTCTAGCCTGTTGAGGGTTGTACGTTTTGCCGAGGCATAGACGACACACCCGTAATCAATCTTTGATAAAACCAGAGATTGGTACACCCGTTTAAGAGTTTTGGGTTCTGCTCCCCATTTAGTACCCGCCAACATTTTTATAATGTTTAGAGCTTTAAGACAAACAGTCCTTAGCTCTTCAACATGTAATTTCCAAGTTAGCCTTGGATCGAAATAGAGTCCCAGGAATCTGACGCTATTGACGATTTTAATAGTATTATCCCTCATAAAAAGGAGTGGTCCATAGTGTGGTCGGTTTAGGCGACAAAAGTGCATGCACTGGGTTTTTTCACGAGAGAACCTGAATCCAATTTTGTCAGCCCTCCGGGTAATGCTGTTAATTGCAGATTGCAAAGTTCTGTTGATGTCACCCATCTTCTTACCAGAACAGAAAATGGCGAGATCATCAACATACAGACACATACCTACAGAGCTGACAAAGGACACAAGCTCATTTACCGCAATGGCAAAAAGTGTGACGCTCAAAACAGAGCCTTGGGGTACTCCATTCTCTAATATCCTTGAGGATGATAGAGAAGTACCGACCCGAACTCTAAATTTGCGTTCTGCCAGAAAAGAAGAAATAAGTTGCGGCAAATTACCACGGAAACCCCAGCCATGTAGCTTCTTAAGAATGTGATACCGCCATGTCATATCATAGGCCTTCTCCAGATCAAAGAACACTGCAACCAAGTGTTCTTTATTATTGAAAGCAGTGAGAATTGCATCTTCTAGATATACGAGATGATCAACGGTGGATCTGAATTTGCGAAACCCGGCCTGGTGATCTGACAGAAAATGATTGGTTTCCAGAATCCACATAAGGCGGTTGTTGATCATTCTCTCGAATATCTTTCCGATGCAAGACGTTAAACTGATCGGCCTATGATTTGACGGTATCGATAGGTCTTTTCCGACCTTAGGGATAGGGATGACAATGGCTTCCTTCCACTTCTCAGGATATGAACCTTCTTGCCAGAGCATATTGTATACGGAAAGCAAGTGTAGTTTAAAATCAAGGGTTAAATTTTTGAGCATATCGTTGGTAATTCTATCTAAGCCTGGAGATGACGACTTCGATTGGCTGAGAGCATATTCCAGTTCCATAAGTACGAATGCAGCATTATAATTAAGAATTTCAGTAGTGCTGAAATCTAGCGGTACTTCCCTGGCCGCTTTTGAGTTTTGAAACTCAGGTACATAATTTGAAGAGCTGCTAGTACTTTGGAACTGGTCGGCCATTATTTCCGCGATAGCGGATGGATCATCTGTATAAGTTCCATCATGCAGGTTTAGGCAAGTTATACCTGTAGAATTACCATGCCCAGCGATACGTTTAACCCTTGACCAACACTCTTGTCTTGTGGTATTGGACGAAATACCAGAAACATATTCGTCCCAAGATTTTCGCTTGCTTTCCAATATACAACGTCGTGCTAGTGCTCTGGCTTTTTTAAAAAGAATAAGGTTCTCCTGAGTGGGAATCCGTTTGAAACGGTTGAAAGCCATTTTTTTATCCCGGACCAACTCTTGAATTTCGCGGTTCCACCAGGGAACCGACCTTCTTTGAGCTTTGGACTTGCTCTGAGGGATTGCAGTTTCTGCTGCTAAGAAAATATTTTCTGTTAGTTCTTCTACATTTACATTGATGTTATCAGTCATGGGTGGAATTTTAAGGGATGCCTTGAAACATGACCAATCGGCTTTACTCATTAACCAACTCGGCGCAAACACTTGTTCACACATGGGAGTGTCTGTAGTGATCACTATAGGAAAGTGATCACTCCCATGTAGATCATCAAGTGCCCGCCAAGAGTAACGAGTTGATAATGTTGATGAGAGTATAGTTAGGTCGATACAAGAAAAAGTCCCTGAACGGGCATTAAAGTATGTGGGCGAACCATCATTTACTAGAACAAGATTTGGATCATCAAGCAGGTTCTCAACAATTCTACCCCTTGGATCAATATGCCCAGATCCCCATATGAAATGGTGGGCATTGAAATCTCCCAGAAGAATAAAGGGAGTGGGAAGTTGCCGAATAATACCTTGAATGTCAGTCAAATCCCAGTTGGCGTCAGGTAAATATATGTTACAGATAGTAACGTTAAATGGGGCTGACATTCGTATAGCAATCGCTTGAATATTAGTGTTGAGATTAACCTGCTTGAAACTCGCATCTTGTCTTACGATGATCGCCACACCTCCATTGACCCGGATATGGGGTGCAGAATCGAACCTAACTATACTATAATTCTTCAATGAGTAAACCTGGCCTGGTGTAAAGTGTGTTTCTTGAAGACACGTACATATCGGATTAAATTCCGATAGTAGCATCTTCAAGTCACAATAATGAAAGACGCATCCCCTAATATTCCACTGAATAATATTGTTCATGACTTAAAATATAATGTAGAAGAACTAAACTGGTTTTCTTGGTTTGCCTAGAGGCCAACCCTTCTTTTTCTTTTGCTGCTGCGAAGATGCAGAGCAAAGAGAAAGATCTTCGTCAGAAGAAGAAACAATACAAGAAGTATTTGCCCTTATCTTTTCCTTAGTAGGAATAAAAGAAGGAGAAGGGCCAGGAGCAATAGACACAATAGAAGAAGAAATACTGTTTAATGTTTTCTTCTTTTGTGTAGGAATTTTTGATGGTGTCGGGAAAGGATTACTGGTGACAAGAGGCGCACTTTGTTCGGCATTAAAAGTTTCTTTCGTAACAAAGATACTTTTCAATGCCTGAACTATATGGGGAATTATTTCTTTGGCAAAGGAAGTAGTATCCGGTTTTGCTGAGGCTAATGCTTTATTGGCATAAGAGATACCGGCCGGTGTAGAAATAATGACCTTCTTCCTTGCCTCAAGATATGTATTATTCTCCTTTATTTTCATCTCTTGTATGGCAACCTCTTGCTTATAAATAGGGCAATTTTTGGAAAGAGGCAAGTGGTCTCCCGCGCAGTTAATACAGGTAATGGGTTCTATGCAAGGGGTTCCTTCATGTAAGGCCTTTCCACATATGCAAATCTGTGGACTTTTGCATCGTGCAGCTGTGTGTCCGAACTTTTGACAATGGAAACAGCGCATTGGTGCAGGCACATACATGCGTACAGGGAGGGACATATATGCTACTTTCAACTTAAGTGGAAGTTTCGGGGTATTGAAGGTCAAGACATGATTTGGTGTGTCTTTATATTGACCATTGAATCTTGTCTTAATGCGTCGCACTTCAATAACACCCTGCTCCCGTAACTCGTTGCATATTTCCTCCACTGTACAATTTAAGAGGTCTTTACAATAAATGACACCCTTGCATATATTAAGTGTCCTATGTGGGACCACTTCTATGTCCATATTTCCCATTTTGGTCATTTTTAATATTTTTTTTGCTTGCGAAGCCGAAACTGTCTCCACAAGTAGACCATCTCTAATTTTCTTTATAGTTTTTAAATCGCCGAATAATCCGAAAAGTAATTTTTGTATAATAAAGGGACTAACTTTTTCAAAATTATCACCAAGCCTTTGAATGACCAAGAACCGGGGTACTACCACCTTTTCTTGGTTCATCTCAGAAGTGGGGTTATTGGACATACCCGCACAAGATGTGTTTTTTGACGAGGCTTTCTCCCCGGGAGCTTTTAACACGGCTCCAAGCGCACCGGTTTTGGTGGTCGGTGAACCAGAGAGCGGCTTTGGTTGTTGCATTTTCATGAAAAATGATCCTTCGGTCTTTCGTATCCCCACCCTCCTTGGAGTCTCAAACGGGACACTAATACCGCAAACCGGTATAGTGCCAGGGCTTCCCAAAGACTATAGCAATCCCGGAGGGTAGCAAGGCCAGTCCACGGGAGAGATCACGATGGGGCCGCTAAGTCCTCGTGCACGCCCGCTTCCTGGTGATCTCGCTACGTCCCCAAGACGACTCACCCCCCAGCCTCGCAATGGGATGGGAACCGATTGGTCACAGGTGGGTTAGTCTGCAACCTCCCGTTTGAGTGAATTCAGGGCCAAAGTAGTGTGTTGGGGCTTCCTCAACTACCAGGATCCCCTCCTCCACCGACACGGGTCACCGCACACGGTCAACATGCAGGTAGGCATAAAGAAAACTGTGTACGGACGATCACCTACTAATCGTCCGGTTAGATGAATGGAGGACACATAGGTCATGACCCGTTAGTTTCACCTTTGCTGGCAACAAAGGCTACTGAGCCCCCCCACCACGACAAGGTGGGCCCGCGGGGGGGAATAATAATAAGAAAAGTGTTAAATTTCAAATAACCACAATACTTACCTGGACAGTAGAACAGAGCCATAACATCAGGACAACTTCAATGTTTTTAAAATTTTATCTTATATACACTTGCTGTTTTATAGCCGTATATATAATAGAACCTCTCGTCAGGGTGAGAGTGAAAATATCAAATAATAATAATAATAATAATAATAATAATAATAATAATAATAATAATAATAATAACAATAATAATAATAATAACAATAATAATAATAATAATAATAACAATAATAACAATAATAACAATAATAACAATAATAACAATAATAATAATAATAATAATAATAATAATAATAATAATAATAATAATAATAATAATAATAATAATAATAATAATAATAATAATAATAATAATAAAAACAAAACAATCACACAGACCCCATTATATCCAACATTGTTTTATATGACATGAGCCTGCCACAGAATTTCTCCATCCTTAAGAAAGCATCAAAACTAAAGACCAAAATCAACAAACCCATACAACTGTACGAAGACATAAACGAAATAAGACTTCTAGATATGGACAACGAAACTGAAGTAATTGATGAGGTTATTGTACAGGAAAGATATGGAGAAGATACTGACACTACGGACATAGAACGTGTTATTGATGTAAATGAAACACCTGAGGAAGAAAGGCTTGCTCATTCTCAGTACACACCAAAACAATTTAAGGAGCAATGTTATCATCGTTTTTATCAAAAATGGAGAAATAAACCATTACATGGACAAAAACTTAGAAACATGGAAAAGATTGCGTATGACAAGAAGGATTCGTTTAAATGGCTAATACAAGGCAAAATGAAAGGAGAAACAGAAAGCCTTATAACATCTGCTCAGGATCAAGCAATAAACACCCGCTATATTAAAAACAAAATTCATAAAACAAGTACTAATATAAAATGCAGAATATGCAAGAAAGAAAATGAAACCATACACCACATAATATCCCATTGTGAAGAATTAGCAAAAAAAGAATATCTTGAGCGTCATAATAAAATATGCAACCTGATCCATTACAATTTAAGTAAGTATTATAACTGCCCTACAGATACTGACCGATGATACAACCATACACCTGCAAAAGTAGTAACTAACAATGGAACAACTTTAATGTATGATATGAGCATCAGAACAGATCGAACAATCCACGCTAATAGACCGGATTTAGTTATAAAAACTCCTGGTAAAACTTATCTAGTAGATGTATCTGTTCCTGCGGACGAAAATATTATTACACAAGACGCTAAAAAACAACTGAAGTACAAAGATCTTAGTATTGAAATATCAAGAATGTGGAACACTAAGACTGAAATTATTCCAATCATTATTGGTGCGACTGGATATGTAAATTCTGAATTTAAAAACAACTTTTCAAGGCTTCCTGGACAACACGACCCATTCGAAATACAAAGACAAGCGTTATTTGGTACAGCACACATAATCAGAAAAGTGCTTGGATGAAACCCCTTATAGCCTCAGCTGTATGGTATATGGCTGGTATAAGGAGTAAAACCAGAAGAGAGGTATTTAGACCTTGACTGTGAAAAGAAGATACTTCATTCGAAGAATTCCTGTCCATCTGGAAATGTGAGGAGACCGAACACCTACAAATTCACAAATTATAAATTTATTATAATTACAAAACTTATTGTATACAACCTGTGAATGAAATGTATCTTTTTGAGATAAATAAAATAATAATAATAATAATAATAATAATAATAATAATAATAATAATAATAATAATAATAATAACAATAATAATAATAACAATAATAATAATAACAATAATAATAATAACAATAATAATAATAACAATAATAATTATAACAATAATAATAATAACAATAATAATAATAACAATAATAATAATAATAACAATAATAATAATAATAACAATAATAATAATAATAACAATAATAATAATAATAACAATAATAATAATAATAACAATAATAATAATAATAACAATAATAACAATAATAACAATAATAACAATAATAACAATAATAACAATAATAACAATAATAACAATAATAACAATAATAACAATAATAACAATAATAACAATAATAACAATAATAACAATAATAATAATAATAATAATAATAATAATAATAATAATAATAATAATAATAATAATAATAATTTTTTTTTTAACTAGATGAGGGCATCAACTGCTGAGGTTATTAGCCCATATACTAATCAAAAAGTATAATATAAATAAATATATGGGACATATACTATTATATAAGTATTACAAATAGAAGTATAACAATAATATAGAAAAAGGTAACATGTAAATAAATACATAAAATAAATATACATATGTATACGAGATGAACAAAACCCACATGCATAAAATACAATAAATATAGGAAAAATAAGTATTTACGCATACTTATGTATACGTATAATGAGAAAAATAGAAAAGAATACAACAATTACATAAAGAAAATTTTAACGATGAAAAAAAAAAAAAAAAAAAAAAAGACAAGTCTATAACTTTTCATATATATTTACCGCACGCAAAAACTTCAGAACATTACGGATCTTATCAGAGTCTGTTAGAATAAAGGAAAGGTCTTGATCTAAATGATATAGTCGCCTGAGTAGATCATACTGTGGACATGCAACAAGAATGTGTTCAACTGTCAGAGCAGTATCACATCTGTTGCACATAGGGGCATTATCCCGATTTAAACGGTACCCATGTGTCAGACTTGTATGACCCATTCTCAGACGATGGATCTTGACTTGATCCCTTCTGGTAAGATCATTCGGCAATAAATATGGCGCAACCAACGGCTTAATGGTTTTTAGATGGTTCTGAACCCCATCCCATGTGCGCTGCCACAAAGCCAATACCTCTTTCTTCAGATGAAGACTTATATCTGAAGATTTATACATTACGACATCAACAGAGTTACTATCAGCGGCAAAACGTGCTGCCTCATCAGCCAATTCGTTACCTCTAATGCCGACGTGACTTGGCACCCAAAGAAAATAAATATCTCTCCCTGTCTCATGAAGATGTTTCATGAGGGACAAGATATGCTGAATAATTGGGTCAACAGTAAAAGGGTTTGAAATGGCTTGTAGGACACTCAAAGAATCACTTACTACGAGGAACTTCCTAGAAGTTCTGACGAACTCGCAGTAGCGTAGAGCTTGCCAGATAGCATAGGACTCTGCTGTGTAGATAGAAGTTAGAAGAGGCATTGACCATGAGTGCTGTGTGTTATCGACAGAAATTGCGCAACCAGTACCATGGTGGGTTTTAGAACCATCCGTATAAATTACCATCGTGTTTTTGTGTCCGTGCAGAACCTCTAGAAACCTTGACTGTATCATTATCGGGGGACTGTTGGACTTGTCGTACATACTTAGTATGTAGTTAGTTCTAGGTAATGGAACCAACCACGGCGGTACTTCAGATTCCCCTACAGGAATCGATAATGGTATATCAAAGTTTATTTGGTCTAGAAGCTCTTTCGCGCGGATACCAGCGGGTCTGGTTTGAATTTGTCGTGGATTGCACCAATTATCACTCCGAAAGAAAGTGCTGAAGTTCTTGTGTTGCGGTAATGACTTGATTTTAGAAACATAAAGCAGCAGAAACTTTTACGTCTGACATCAAGTGGCGTCAGTCCTGACTCTGAATACAAATTTAATGTGGGGGTACTGGGAAACGCACCAAGAGCGTACCGTAGAGCCTGGTTGTGGATTGAGTCTAGCCTGTTGAGGGTTGTACGTTTTGCCGAGGCATAGACGACACACCCGTAATCAATCTTTGATAAAACCAGAGATTGGTACACCCGTTTAAGAGTTTTGGGTTCTGCTCCCCATTTAGTACCCGCCAACATTTTTATAATGTTTAGAGCTTTAAGACAAACAGTCCTTAGCTCTTCAACATGTAATTTCCAAGTTAGCCTTGGATCGAAATAGAGTCCCAGGAATCTGACGCTATTGACGATTTTAATAGTATTATCCCTCATAAAAAGGAGTGGTAATAATAATAATAATAATAATAATAATAATAATAATAATAATAATAATAATAATAATAATAATAATAATAATAATAATAATAATAATAATAATAATAATAATAATAATGATAATAATAATAATAATAATAATAATAATAATAATAATAATAATAATAATAATAATAATAATAATAATAATTTTTTTTAACTAGATGAGGGCATCAACTGCTGAGGTTATTAGCCCATATACTAATCAAAAAGTATAATATAAATAAATATATGGGACATATACTATTATATAAGTATTACAAATAGAAGTATAACAATAATATAGAAAAAGGTAACATGTAAATAAATACATAAAATAAATATACATATGTATACGAGATGAACAAAACCCACATGCATAAAATACAATAAATATAGGAAACATAAGTATTTACGCATACTTATGTATACGTATAATGAGAAAAATAGAAAAGAATACAAGAATTACATAAAGAAAATTTTAACGAGATGAAAAACAAAAGACAAGTCTATAACTTTTCATATATATTTACCGCACGCAAAAACTTCAGAACATTACGGATCTTATCAGAGTCTGTTAGAATAAAGGAAAGGTCTTGATCTAAATGATATAGTCGCCTGAGTAGATCATACTGTGGACATGCAACAAGAATGTGTTCAACTGTCAGAGCAGTATCACATCTGTTGCACATAGGGGCATTATCCCGATTTAAACGGTACCCATGTGTCAGACTTGTATGACCCATTCTCAGACGATGGATCTTGACTTGATCCCTTCTGGTAAGATCATTCGGCAATAAATATGGCGCAACCAACGGCTTAATGGTTTTTAGATGGTTCTGAACCCCATCCCATGTGCGCTGCCACAAAGCCAATACCTCTTTCTTCAGATGAAGACTTATATCTGAAGATTTATACATTACGACATCAACAGAGTTACTATCAGCGGCAAAACGTGCTGCCTCATCAGCCAATTCGTTACCTCTAATGCCGACGTGACTTGGCACCCAAAGAAAATAAATATCTCTCCCTGTCTCATGAAGATGTTTCATGAGGGACAAGATATGCTGAATAATTGGGTCAACAGTAAAAGGGTTTGAAATGGCTTGTAGGACACTCAAAGAATCACTTACTACGAGGAACTTCCTAGAAGTTCTGACGAACTCGCAGTAGCGTAGAGCTTGCCAGATAGCATAGGACTCTGCTGTGTAGATAGAAGTTAGAAGAGGCATTGACCATGAGTGCTGTGTGTTATCGACAGAAATTGCGCAACCAGTACCATGGTGGGTTTTAGAACCATCCGTATAAATTACCATCGTGTTTTTGTATCCGTGCAGAACCTCTAGAAACCTTGACTGTATCATTATCGGGGGACTGTTGGACTTGTCGTACATACTTAGTATGTAGTTAGTTCTAGGTAATGGAACCAACCACGGCGGTACTTCAGATTCCCCTACAGGAATCGATAATGGTATATCAAAGTTTATTTGGTCTAGAAGCTCTTTCGCGCGGATACCAGCGGGTCTGGTTTGAATTTGTCGTGGATTGCACCAATTATCACTCCGAAAGAAAGTGCTGAAGTTCTTGTGTTGCGGTAATGACTTGATTTTAGAAACATAAAGCAGCAGAAACTTTTACGTCTGACATCAAGTGGCGTCAGTCCTGACTCTGAATACAAATTTAATGTGGGGGTACTGGGAAACGCACCAAGAGCGTACCGTAGAGCCTGGTTGTGGATTGAGTCTAGCCTGTTGAGGGTTGTACGTTTTGCCGAGGCATAGACGACACACCCGTAATCAATCTTTGATAAAACCAGAGATTGGTACACCCGTTTAAGAGTTTTGGGTTCTGCTCCCCATTTAGTACCCGCCAACATTTTTATAATGTTTAGAGCTTTAAGACAAACAGTCCTTAGCTCTTCAACATGTAATTTCCAAGTTAGCCTTGGATCGAAATAGAGTCCCAGGAATCTGACGCTATTGACGATTTTAATAGTATTATCCCTCATAAAAAGGAGTGGTCCATAGTGTGGTCGGTTTAGGCGACAAAAGTGCATGCACTGGGTTTTTTCACGAGAGAACCTGAATCCAATTTTGTCAGCCCTCCGGGTAATGCTGTTAATTGCAGATTGCAAAGTTCTGTTGATGTCACCCATCTTCTTACCAGAACAGAAAATGGCGAGATCATCAACATACAGACACATACCTACAGAGCTGACAAAGGACACAAGCTCATTTACCGCAATGGCAAAAAGTGTGACGCTCAAAACAGAGCCTTGGGGTACTCCATTCTCTAATATCCTTGAGGATGATAGAGAAGTACCGACCCGAACTCTAAATTTGCGTTCTGCCAGAAAAGAAGAAATAAGTTGCGGCAAATTACCACGGAAACCCCAGCCATGTAGCTTCTTAAGAATGTGATACCGCCATGTCATATCATAGGCCTTCTCCAGATCAAAGAACACTGCAACCAAGTGTTCTTTATTATTGAAAGCAGTGAGAATTGCATCTTCTAGATATACGAGATGATCAACGGTGGATCTGAATTTGCGAAACCCGGCCTGGTGATCTGACAGAAAATGATTGGTTTCCAGAATCCACATAAGGCGGTTGTTGATCATTCTCTCGAATATCTTTCCGATGCAAGACGTTAAACTGATCGGCCTATGATTTGACGGTATCGATAGGTCTTTTCCGACCTTAGGGATAGGGATGACAATGGCTTCCTTCCACTTCTCAGGATATGAACCTTCTTGCCAGAGCATATTGTATACGGAAAGCAAGTGTAGTTTAAAATCAAGGGTTAAATTTTTGAGCATATCGTTGGTAATTCTATCTAAGCCTGGAGATGACGACTTCGATTGGCTGAGAGCATATTCCAGTTCCATAAGTACGAATGCAGCATTATAATTAAGAATTTCAGTAGTGCTGAAATCTAGCGGTACTTCCCTGGCCGCTTTTGAGTTTTGAAACTCAGGTACATAATTTGAAGAGCTGCTAGTACTTTGGAACTGGTCGGCCATTATTTCCGCGATAGCGGATGGATCATCTGTATAAGTTCCATCATGCAGGTTTAGGCAAGTTATACCTGTAGAATTACCATGCCCAGCGATACGTTTAACCCTTGACCAACACTCTTGTCTTGTGGTATTGGACGAAATACCAGAAACATATTCGTCCCAAGATTTTCGCTTGCTTTCCAATATACAACGTCGTGCTAGTGCTCTGGCTTTTTTAAAAAGAATAAGGTTCTCCTGAGTGGGAATCCGTTTGAAACGGTTGAAAGCCATTTTTTTATCCCGGACCAACTCTTGAATTTCGCGGTTCCACCAGGGAACCGACCTTCTTTGAGCTTTGGACTTGCTCTGAGGGATTGCAGTTTCTGCTGCTAAGAAAATATTTTGTGTTAGTTCTTCTACATTCATATAGGTGTTATTAGTCAGGGGTGGAATTTTAAGGGATGCCTTGAAACATGACCAATCGGCTTTACTCATTAACCAACTTGGCGCAAACACTTGTTCACACATAGGAGTGTCTGTAGTGATCACTATAGGAAAGTGATCACTCCCATGTAGATCATCAAGTGCCCGCCAAGAGTAACGAGTTGATAATGTTGAAGAGAGTATAGTTAGGTCGATACAAGAAAAGGTCCCTGATCGGGCATTAAAATATGTAGGTGAACCATCATTTACTAGAACAAGATTTGGATCATCAAGCAGGTTCTCAACAATTCTACCCCTTGGATCAATATGCCCAGATCCCCATATGAAATGGTGAGCATTGAAATCTCCCAGAAGAATAAAGGGAGTGGGAAGTTGCTGAATAATAGCTTGAATGTCAGTCAAATCCCAGTTGGCATCAGGTAAATATATGTTACAGATAGTAACGTTAAATGGGGCTGACATTCGTATAGCAATCGCTTGAAGATTAGTGTTGAGATTAACCTGTTTGAAATTCGCATCTTGTCTTATGATAATCGCCACACCTCCGTTGACCCGGATATGGGGTGCAGAATCGAACCTAACTATACTATAATTCTTCAATGAGTAAGCCTGGCCTGGTGTAAAGTGTGTTTCTTGAAGGCACGTACATATCGGATTAAATTCCGATAGTAGCATCTTCAAGTCACAATAATGAAAGACGCATCCCCTAATATTCCACTGAATAATATTATTCATGACTTATAATGTTATGTTGAAGAACTAAACAGGTTTCCTTGGTTTGCCTATAGGCCAACCCTTCTTTTTCTTTTGCTGCTGCGAAGGTGCAGAGCTAAGGGAAAGATCTTCGTCGGAAGAAGAAACAATAGCAGTTGCCCTATTCTTTTCCTTTGTAGGAATGATAGAAGAAGGGCCAGAAGAAATAGGCACAAAAGAAGAATTAGTAGAATTTGCTTTTTTCTTCTCTTGTGTAGGAATTTTAGATGGAGTCGAAATAGTATTACAGGAGATAAGAGGTGCACTTTGTTTGGCATTAAAAATTTCTTTTGTAACAAAGACACTTTTTAATGCTTGAACAAGATGAGGAATTACTTGCTGCGCAAAAGAAGTAGGATCCGGTGTTACTAAAGCTGATGCTTTGTTAGCATAAGTCATACCGGCCGGTGTAGGAATAACAACCTTCTTCTTTGCTTCAAAATAAGTAATATTCTCCTTTACTTTGAGCTCTTGGATAGCAACCTCTTGCCTATAAAGTGGGCAAATTTTGGAACGAGCAGAGTGGTCTCCTTCACAGTTAATACATTTAATGGGTTCCATGCAAGGGGTTCCTTCATGCAAGACCTTTCCACATATACAAATGTGTGGACTATTGCACCGTGCAGCTGTGTGTCCGAACTTTTGACAACGGAAGCAGCGCATCGGTGCAGGGACATACATGCGTATAGGGAGGGACATATACGCTACTTTTAACTTAGCTGGAAGTTTCGGGGTATTGAAGGTTAAGATGTGATTCGGCGTGTCTTTGAATTCACCATTCATTCTAGACTTAATTCGCCTTACCTCAATTACACCCTGTTCCCGTAGCTCAGAGCATATCTCCTCCACTGTACAATTCAAGAGGTCTTTGCAATAAATTACACCCCTACATACATTAAGTGTTCTGTGAGGGACCACTTCTATTCCCATATCTCCCATTTTTATTACTTTTAATAATTTTTTTGCTTGAGGAGCTGAAACTGTCTCCACAAGTAGACCATCTTTAATTTTCTTTATGATTTTCAAATCTCCTACCAATCCAAATAGTAATTTTTGTATAAGAAAAGGGCTAACTTTTTCAAAATTACCACTAAGTCTTTGAATGACCAAGAACCGGGGTACTACCTCCTTTTCTTGGTTCATATCAATAGTGAGGTTACTAGGCGTACCCTCACAAGAAATTTTGTTTTTTACGGGGTCTTCTCCCCGGGAGCTTTTGACACGGCTCCAAGCGCACCGTTTTTGGAGGACGGCGAACCAGACAGCGGCTTTGAAAATTTCATGTTCATTTATAATGAACTTTCGGTCTTTGGTATCCCCACCCTCCATGGAGTCTCAAAAGGGACACTAATACCACAAACCGGTATAGTGTCAGGGCTTCCCAAAGACTATAGCAATCCCAGAGAGCAGCAGGGCCAGTCCACGGGAGAGATCACGATGGGGCCGCTAAGTCCTCGTGCACGCCCGCTTCCCGGTGATCCCGCCACATCCCCAAGACTACTCACCCCCCAGCCTCATAACGGGATGGGAACCGATTGGCCTCAGGTGGGTTAGCCTGCGACCTCCCGTTTAGGTGAATTCAGGGCCAAAGTAGTGTGTTGGGGCTTCCTCAACTACCAGGATCCCCTCCTCCACCGACACGGGTCACCGCACACGGTCAACATGCAGGTAGGTATGAAAGAAATCTGTGCACGGACGATAACCTACTAATCGACCGGTTATAAGAAATCGTCAGGTCCCGTTAGTTTCACCTTTGCTGGCAACAAAGGCTAGTGAGCCCCCCCACCACGACAAGGTGGGACCGCGGGGGGGAATAATAATAATAATAATAATAATAATAATAATAATAATAATAATAATAATAATAATAATAATAATAATAATAATAATAATAATAATAATAATAATAATAATAATAATAATAATAATAATAATAATAATAATAATAATAATAATAATAATAAAGATGTTTGCGAATAAAACAAAAAATCTACAAGCCCATTGAAAAATATGAGAATAGAAGGAACCATGTGAGGCATGAAGAAGGTTTAGATGAAATACTAGTAGAAAATGCAGATATGGAAGAGGTAGAAAACAATGCACAAGAAGAAAGAACTAATATTAGCCCAGTATAAATTAAAAAGCAATGTAGGAAACGTTTATATGAAATGTGGAGAAACAAACCGCTTCATGGACAAAAATTACGCGACATGGAAAAAATAGAATATGACAAAATCGAATCGTTCATGTGGCTAAGAAGAGGAAGAATTAAAGGGGAAACGGAGAGTTTAATAACAGCGGCTCAAGAACAAGCCATAACAACAAGATATATAGGAAAGAAAATCCATAAATCATCCGAAAACAAGTCATGCAGAATTTGTAAAGCTGCAGATGAAACCATCCATCACATAATGTCATCCTGCTCAGAATTGGCCAAAACTGAATATGTCATACGGCATAATAAAATCTGCAATCTTATTCACTACAATCTCTACAATCATTATATAGGACAAACAAGTGAACAGCTATGGTACAAATATCTACCAGAGAAAGTAGTGAATAATGCAAACGGAAATGTAACGATATTGTATGATATGGGAGTGCGAACTGACCGAACCATCAATGCTAATAGACCTGATATTATTGTTAGAACTCCTTGTACTACATACTTAATTGACGTCTCCGTACCAGCCGATGAGAAAATAATAACAAAGGATGCCGAAAAACAGCTAAAATACAAAGACTTGTGTATTGAAATTAAACGTATGTGGAAAACAAAATGCGAAATAATTCCAGTAATAATTGGAGCGACAGGTTATGTAAATAAGGAATTTATTAAAAATGTCAAACGCATCCCTGGAAATCACGACCCATATGAAATTCAAAAACAAGCAATATATGGAACAGCCCACATTATAAGAAAAGTACTTTCCTAAAATCCCATATATCCTCAGCTGTATGGTTTATAGCTGGAATATGGTTGAAACCGACTAGGACACCTAAAGACCACATCCTAGTCAGCAGAAGAGATCTCCATCCTGCCAACCCGAAGTTTAGGCCATCATTACGAGCAATCTTAGAGCCCTGAAAATGAAAAGTACAATTTTGCTAATGTATTGTATTTAATTATTTACCTTGTAGCTCTTAGATGTACTAGACTTAGGTGAATAAACTAAATAATAATAATAATAATAATAATAATAATAATAATAATAATAATAATAATAATAATAATAATAATAATAATAATAATAATAATAATAATAATAATAATAATAATAATAATAATAATAATAATAATAATAATAATAATAATAATAATAATAATAATAATAATAATAATAATAATAATAATAATAATAATAATAATAATAAAAATAATAATAATAATAATAATAATAATAATAATAAACCATTTATTTGCTAAAAACGAAAAGTTATTCTATAAAACGCTAACAGAAACGTCAACCGAGGACAACACAACTCAAGCACCAGACCCAAAGGAAGTCAAGAAATACTGGGAAACTATATGGAGTAACCCAGGCAAACATAATAGACATAAATGGCTCTATGACGAAAAAAGAAATATGTCAAACTTACGAACTATGCTCCGATGGAAAATCACTACGGAAGATGTGCAGCAGGCCATAAGAAAAACGCAGGGTTGGAAAGCCCCCGGTCCCGATAAAATTCATAATTTCTGGTTGAAGAAATTCCCTGAAACACACAAACACTTAGCAAAAAACTTCACAGATATGTTAGAAAATCCCCATCTTATGCCAGAATTCCTCGCACGCGGCAATACTTACCTGATACCAAAAACAAAATCCACAACAACTGAACCCTCACAGTACAGACCAATAACATGTCTGTCCACTATGTATAAGATTCTAACATCCGTAGTAGCAGAAAAGATATATCAGCACCTAGAAGTAAACAACATACTAGACGAAGAACAAAAAGGATGTCGCAAGGGATCCAAAGGATGTAAAGAACAACTCATAATAGACACTGTTATTAGCAACAAGGCAAAGGAGAAAAAACATGCACTATATACAGCGTATGTTGACTACAAAAAGGCATTTGACAGTGTCCCTCACAGTTGGCTTCTAGAATGCTTAACAATATATAAAATAGACAACCACATTGTAAACTTTCTGCAACATGCTATGCATCTCTGGTCAACAAAATTAATATTAAATACCGAACGAGGAAGTAAAGAAGTAGGCCGGATTAAAATCAAGAGAGGTATATTTCAAGGGGATGCGCTAAGCCCTTTATGGTTTTGCTTATCCTTGAAGCCCCTAACTACTCAATTGAAAGCACAGAACATGGGATATACCATAGACACCACTACAATTAATCATCTATGGTACATGGATGACTTAAAACTTTTTTCAACAAAACAAGAACACCTGTATAAACTATTGGATATTGTTGGTAAGTTCAGTTCTGACATAGACATGCAGTTTGGCCTCAATAAATGCAAAATAAATAATATGGAGAAAGGAAAATGGATAAAGAGTGAAGGATACGAAATAACAAAACAAGGAAAGGTAGAAGGATTGGAGGAGGAAGACAGATATAAATATCTAGGATATGCACAGGCTCAAGGAATAGACCAGAAAACATGCAAGGAAGAAATAGTCAACACATACAAGAACAGAGTAAAGGCGGTATTAAAAACGGAAATATCAGCTCGAAACACTTCCAAAGCCATAAACACATACGCCACCTCAGTGTTAACATATAGTTTCGGTGTACTCTTCTGGACTGACACAGAGCTACAAGCTCTGGATATACTTACCAGAAAACTCTTCAAAAAATATAGATGCCATCACCCGCATAGCGCCATTGAAAGATTCCATCTACCACGCAAATATGGAGGCCGTGGTATACCAAGTATCCCACCCCGTCACCATGAACAAATCGAAAATTTGCGAACATATTTCCAAAACAAGGCAAAAGAAAGTAATCTACATCGGTCAGTCGTGAACACAGATAAAAAACTAACACCGCTACGCTTAAACGACATAAATTACAATGTAGTAGATAAAATCCCAAGCATCGAACAACTAAAGTTTCAATGGAAATCAAAGCCTTTACACGGAAAATACATAAATGCAATCCATCAAAAGCATATAGATACAACAGCATCACAAATGTGGACGCGGACGGGAAATATATTCAAGGAAACTGAAGGGTTCGTAAATGCAATTCAAGATCAAGTAGTGGCAACCCGAAGTTATAGAAGTAGAATAATCAAAGAGACCATACCGAACAGAAATTGCAGGATGTGTGGAAAGTATGAGGAAACAATAGACCATATCATCGATGGATGCTCTGTTCTCGCATCAAAACAATATTTAGACAGGCATAATAAAGTCGCTGGTATAATACACCAAGCACTACAACAAAAATATTTTATAACTCACGAATATGTACCACCCTACAAATACACACCAGCACCTGTGTCCGAGAATGAACAAGCAAGGCTATATTGGAACCGCAAGATAATCACAGATAAAACAATCAGCTGCAACATACCAGACATCGTATTGACTCTGAAAGAAAAGAAAACCACATACATAATAGACATAGGGGTACCGCTATGCGCCAACGTCGAAAAAACGTATGCAGAAAAAATAAACAAGTACTTACCCCTCGCAGATGAGATTAAGGAAATGTGGAAGATGGATGTGGTAAAAATAATTCCCATAATAATAGGATCAACGGGCGAAATACCTAATAAATTGCACAAAAGCATTGAAAATTTAGAACTACATAAAAACATATACATACCCATGCAGAAAGCAGTGATACTGAATACAAGCAGCATAGTAAGAAGAGTCCTCGGAGAGTCGACCTGAGAAAATAATTTTTCTGTAAATTATATAAAAAAAATTACAGTATACTTACTTGCTTTTTAAAGCCGTTTGTATATATTATACCTGTAAATAAAATTGCAGAGAAAAAAGGAGATAATAATAATAATAATAATAATAATAATAATAATAATAATAATAATAATAATAATAATAATAATAATAATAATAATAATAATAATAATAATAATAATAATAATAATAATAATAATAATAACAATAATAATAATAACAATAATAATAATAACAATAATAATAATAACAATAATAATAATAACAATAATAATAATAACAATAATAATAATAACAATAATAATAATAACAATAATAATAATAACAATAATAATAATAACAATAATAATAATAACAATAATAATAATAACAATAATAATAATAACAATAATAATAATAATAACAATAATAATAATAATAACAATAATAATAATAATAACAATAATAATAATAATAACAATAATAATAATAATAACAATAATAATAATAATAACAATAATAATAATAACAATAATAATAATAATAACAATAATAATAATAATAACAATAATAATAATAATAACAATAATAATAATAACAATAATAATAATAATAACAATAATAATAATAATAACAATAATAATAATAATAACAATAATAATAATAATAATAACAATAATAATAATAATAATAACAATAATAATAATAATAATAACAATAATAATAATAATAATAACAATAATAATAATAATAACAACAATAATAATAATAATAACAACAATAATAATAATAATAACAACAATAATAATAATAATAACAACAATAATAATAATAATAACAACAATAATAATAATAATAACAACAATAATAATAATAATAACAACAATAATAATAATAATAACAATAATAACAATAATAATAATAATAATAATAATAATAATAATAATTTTTTTTTAACTAGATGAGGGCATCAACTGCTGAGGTTATTAGCCCATATACTAATTAAAAGTATAATATAAATAAATATATGGGACATATACTATTATATAAGTATTACAAATAGAAGTATAACAATAATATTGAAAAAGGTAACATGTAAATAAATACATAAAATAAATATACATATGTATACGAGATGAACAAAACCCACATGCATAAAATACAATAAATATAGGAAAAATAAGTATTTACGCATACTTATGTATACGTATAATGAGAAAAATAGAAAATAATACAAGAATTACATAAAGAAAATTTTAACGAGATGAAAAAAAAAAAAAAGACAAGTCTATAACTTTTCATATATATTTACCGCACGCAAAAACTTCAGAACATTACGGATCTTATCAGAGTCTGTTAGAATAAAGGAAAGGTCTTGATCTAAATGATATAGTCGCCTGAGTAGATCATACTGTGGACATGCAACAAGAATGTGTTCAACTGTCAGAGCAGTATCACATCTGTTGCACATAGGGGCATTATCCCGATTTAAACGGTACCCATGTGTCAGACTTGTATGACCCATTCTCAGACGATGGATCTTGACTTGATCCCTTCTGGTAAGATCATTCGGCAATAAATATGGCGCAACCAACGGCTTAATGGTTTTTAGATGGTTCTGAACCCCATCCCATGTGCGCTGCCACAAAGCCAATACCTCTTTCTTCAGATGAAGACTTATATCTGAAGATTTATACATTACGACATCAACAGAGTTACTATCAGCGGCAAAACGTGCTGCCTCATCAGCCAATTCGTTACCTCTAATGCCGACGTGACTTGGCACCCAAAGAAAATAAATATCTCTCCCTGTCTCATGAAGATGTTTCATGAGGGACAAGATATGCTGAATAATTGGGTCAACAGTAAAAGGGTTTGAAATGGCTTGTAGGACACTCAAAGAATCACTTACTACGAGGAACTTCCTAGAAGTTCTGACGAACTCGCAGTAGCGTAGAGCTTGCCAGATAGCATAGGACTCTGCTGTGTAGATAGAAGTTAGAAGAGGCATTGACCATGAGTGCTGTGTGTTATCGACAGAAATTGCGCAACCAGTACCATGGTGGGTTTTAGAACCATCCGTATAAATTACCATCGTGTTTTTGTATCCGTGCAGAACCTCTAGAAACCTTGACTGTATCATTATCGGGGGACTGTTGGACTTGTCGTACATACTTAGTATGTAGTTAGTTCTAGGTAATGGAACCAACCACGGCGGTATTTCAGATTCCCCTACAGGAATCGATAATGGTATATCAAAGTTTATTTGGTCTAGAAGCTCTTTCGCGCGGATACCAGCGGGTCTGGTTTGAATTTGTCGTGGATTGCACCAATTATCACTCCGAAAGAAAGTGCTGAAGTTCTTGTGTTGCGGTAATGACTTGATTTTAGAAACATAAAGCAGCAGAAACTTTTTACGTCTGACATCAAGTGGCGTCAGTCCTGACTCTGAATACAAATTTAATGTGGGGGTACTGGGAAACGCACCAAGAGCGTACCGTAGAGCCTGGTTGTGGATTGAGTCTAGCCTGTTGAGGGTTGTACGTTTTGCCGAGGCATAGACGACACACCCGTAATCAATCTTTGATAAAACCAGAGATTGGTACACCCGTTTAAGAGTTTTGGGTTCTGCTCCCCATTTAGTACCCGCCAACATTTTTATAATGTTTAGAGCTTTAAGACAAACAGTCCTTAGCTCTTCAACATGTAATTTTCAAGTTAGCCTTGGATCGAAATAGAGTCCCAGGAATCTGACGCTATTGACGATTTTAATAGTATTATCCCTCATAAAAAGGAGTGGTAATAATAATAATAATAATAATAATAATAATAATAATAATAATAATAATAATAATAATAATAATAATAATAATAATAATAATAATAATTATAATAATAATAATAATAATAATAATAATAATAATAATAATAATAATGATAATAATAATAATAATAATAATAATAATAATAATAATAATAATAATAATAATAATAATAATAATAATAATAATAATAATAATAATAATAATAATAATAATAATAATAATAATAATAATAACAATAATAATAATAATAATAACAATAATAATAATAATAATAACAATAATAATAATAATAACAATAATAATAATAATAATAACAATAATAATAATAATAATAACAATAATAATAATAATAATAACAATAATAATAATAATAACAATAATAATAATAATAACAATAATAACAATAATAACAATAATAACAATAATAACAATAATAACAATAATAACAATAATAACAATAATAACAATAATAACAATAATAACAATAATAACAATAATAATAATAATAATAATAATAATAATAATAATAATAATAATAATAATAATAATAATAATAATAATAATAATAATAATAATAATAATAATAATAATATTTTTTTAACTAGAAGAGGGCATCAACTGCTGAGGTTATTAGCCCATATACTAATCAAAAAGTATAATATAAATAAATATACGGGACATATACTACTATATAAGTATTACAAATAGAAGTATCATAATAATTTTGAAAAAGGTAACATGTAAATAAATATATTAAATAAATATACATATGTATACGAGATCAACAAAACCCACATGCATAAAATACAATATAAAAATATAAGTTTTAACGCATACTTATGTATACGTATAAGGGAAAAATATAAAAGTATACAAGAATTAAAAAAAGAAAATTTAAATGAGATGAGAAAAAAAGACAAGTCTATAACTTTTCATATACAGTGTGTTAATTAAAAACCTGGCCATAGGCGTTTAACATGGGAAATCAGTTTTTCCTTGCGCAAAAGTTCCCAAATTATTTTAGGCAAAAATACTTCAAATAAATGTTGTAGAGAATTAAATTCTGCATCCAGATTAGTTATAAGATTTTATTTTCGACGTTTCATAACCGAGAAAATCAATTTCAAAGTTTTTCGAAAATTGCTGATTTATAGCGATAGCCATGAAACTCAAACAAAATTACGAACAATTGTATGACATTGACACAATGAATTAGAATTTAACTTTTTTAGAATACATAGCTGTCAACATATACAAAATAAAATAAAAATGAAAACAAGAATAATGTATTTATTTAAAAAGAAAAACAGAAAACTAGAATGAATATAATTTTATATTAAATGTTCAAATAACCCTCCATTTTGCGCTAAGCAATACCCAAGTCTATTATAAAAGCCATGTCGAACATTATGCAGCTGTCTGGCATTTATTTTTCTACATTCATTGGAAATTACAGCTTTAAGTTTTTGTAATAAGATTCTATTGTGGTTTTACTTGGAATTTGTCGATGTGACCACATTACACTTATTAAATCACGTATTTTTCTATAGCTTTGTCCACAGTAACACCATTTTATAATCTGAAGCTTTTCTTCATGAGAAAACTGTTCCATACTTCCAAAAAAATATGTTACTGAACGAAAATCACAAAACACAAACTTTCTTTGACAGTTAAGATGTCATACAATTGTTTGTAATTTTGTTTGACTTCCATGGCTATCGCTATAAATCAGCAATTTTCGATAAACTTTGAAATTGATTTTCTCGGTTACGAAACATCGAAAATAAAATCTTATTACTAATCTGGATGCAGAATTTAATTCTCTACAACATTTATTTGAAGTATTTTTGTCTAAAATAATTTGGGAACTTTTGCGCAAGGAAAAACTGATTTCCCATGTTAAACGCCTATGGCCAGGTTTTTAATTAACACACTGTATATTTACCGCACGCAAAAACTTCAGAACATTACGGATCTTACCAGAGTCTGTTAGAATAAAGGAAAGGTCTTGATCTAAATGATGTAGTCGCCTGAGTAGATCATACTGTGGACATGCAACAAGAATGTGTTCAACTGTCAGAGCAGTATCACATCTGTTGCACATAGGGGCATTATCCCGATTTAAACGGTACCCATGTGTCAGACTTGTATGACCCATTCTCAGACGATGGATCTTGACTTGATCCCTTCTAGTAAGATCATTCGGCAATAAAACTGGTGCAACCAACGGCTTAATGGTTTTTAGATGGTTCTGAACCCCATCCCATGTGCGCTGCCACAAAGCCAATACCTCTTTCTTCAGATGAAGATTTATATCTGAAGATTTATACATTACCACATCAACAGAGTTACTATCAGCGGCGAAACGTGCTGCCTCATCAGCCAATTCGTTACCCCTAATGCCAACGTGACTTGGCACCCAAAGAAAATAAATATCTCTCCCTGTCTCATGAAGATGTTTCATGAGTACATTGGTACACTCGTATAAGAGTTTTGGGTTCTGCTCCCCATTTAGTACCCGCCAACATTTTTATAATGTTTAGAGCTTTAAGACAAACAGTCCTTAGCTCTTCAACATGTAATTTCCAAGTTAGCCTTGGATCGAAATAGAGTCCCAGGAATCTGACGCTATTGACGATTTTAATAGTATTGTCCCTCATAAAAAGGAGTGGTCCATAGTGTGGTCGGTTTAGGCGACAAAAGTGCATGCACTGGGTTTTTTCACGAGAGAACCTGAATCCAATTTTGTCAGCCCTCCGGGTAATGCTGTTAATTGCAGATTGCAAAGTTCTGTTGATGTCACCCATCTTCTTACCAGAACAGAAAATGGCGAGATCATCAACATACAGACACATACCTACAGAGCTGACAAAGGACACAAGCTCATTTACCGCAATGGCAAAAAGTGTGACGCTCAAAACAGAGCCTTGGGGTACTCCATTCTCTAATATCCTTGAGGATGATAGTGAAGTACCGACCCGAACTCTAAATTTGCGTTCTGCCAGAAAAGAAGAAATAAGTTGCGGCAAATTACCACGGAAACCCCAGCCATGTAGCTTCTTAAGAATGTGATACCGCCATGTCATATCATAGGCCTTCTCCAGATCAAAGAACACTGCAACCAAGTGTTCTTTATTATTGAAAGCAGTGAGAATTGCATCTTCTAGATATACGAGATGATCAACGGTGGATCTGAATTTGCGAAACCCGGCCTGGTGATCTGACAGAAAATGATTGGTTTCCAGAATCCACATAAGGCGGTTGTTGATCATTCTCTCGAATATCTTTCCGATGCAAGACGTTAAACTGATCGGCCTATGATTTGACGGTATCGATAGGTCTTTTCCGACCTTAGGGATAGGGATGACAATGGCTTCCTTCCACTTCTCAGGATATGAACCTTCTTGCCAGAGCATATTGTATACGGAAAGCAAGTGTAGTTTAAAATCAAGGGTTAAATTTTTGAGCATATCGTTGGTAATTCTATCTAAGCCTGGAGATGACGACTTCGATTGGCTGAGAGCATATTCCAGTTCCATAAGTACGAATGCAGCATTATAATTAAGAATTTCAGTAGTGCTGAAATCTAGCGGTACTTCCCTGTCCGCTTTTGAGTTTTGAAACTCAGGTACATAATTTGAAGAGCTGCTAGTACTTTGGAACTGGTCGGCCATTATTTCCGCGATAGCGGATGGATCATCTGTATAAGTTCCATCATGCAGGTTTAGGCAAGTTATACCTGTAGAATTACCATGCCCTGCGATACGTTTAACCCTTGACCAACACTCTTGTGTTGTGGTATTGGACGAAATACCAGAAACATATTCGTCCCAAGATTTTCGCTTGCTTTCCAATATACAACGTCGTGCTAGTGCTCTGGCTTTTTTAAAAAGAATAAGGTTCTCCTGAGTGGGAATCCGTTTGAAGCGGTTGAAAGCCATTTTTTTATCCCGGACCAACTCTTGAATTTCGCGGTTCCACCAGGGAACCGACCTTCTTTGAGCTTTGGACTTGCTCTGAGGGATTGCAGTTTCTGCTGCTAAGAAAATATTTTGTGTTAGTTCTTCTACATTCATATAGGTGTTATTAGTCAGGGGTGGAATTTTAAGGGATGCCTTGAAACATGACCAATCGGCTTTACTCATTAACCAACTTGGCGCAAACACTTGTTCACACATAGGAGTGTCTGTAGTGATCACTATAGGAAAGTGATCACTCCCATGTAGATCATCAAGTGCCCGCCAAGAGTAACGAGTTGATAATGTTGAAGAGAGTATAGTTAGGTCGATACAAGAAAAGGTCCCTGATCGGGCATTAAAATATGTAGGTGAACCATCATTTACTAGAACAAGATTTGGATCATCAAGCAGGTTCTCAACAATTCTACCCCTTGGATCAATATGCCCAGATCCCCATATGAAATGGTGAGCATTGAAATCTCCCAGAAGAATAAAGGGAGTGGGAAGTTGCTGAATAATAGCTTGAATGTCAGTCAAATCCCAGTTGGCATCAGGTAAATATATGTTACAGATAGTAATAATAATAATAATAATAATAATAATAATAATAATAATAATAATAATAATAATAATAATAATAATAATAATAATAATAATAATAATAATAATAATAATAATAATAATAATAATAATAATAATAATAATAATAATAATAATAATAATAATAATAATAATAATAATAATAATAATAATAATAATAATAATAATAATAATAATAATAATAATAATAATAATAATAATAATAATAATAATAATAATAATAATAATAATAATAATAATAATAATAATAATAATAATAATAATAATAATAATAATAATAATAATAATAATAATAATAATAATAATAATAATAATAATAATAATAATAATAATAATAATAATAATAATAATAATAATAATAATAATAATAATAATAATAATAATAATAATAATAATAATAATAATAATAATAATAATAATAATAATAATAATAATAATAATAATAATAATAACAATAATAATAATAATAACAATAATAATAATAATAATAATAACAATAATAATAATAATAACAATAATAATAATAATAATAACAATAATAATAATAATAATAACAATAATAATAATAATAATAACAATAATAATAATAATAACAATAATAATAATAATAACAATAATAACAATAATAACAATAATAACAATAATAACAATAATAACAATAATAACAATAATAACAATAATAACAATAATAACAATAATAACAATAATAACAATAATAACAATAATAACAATAATAACAATAATAACAATAATAACAATAATAACAATAATAACAATAATAACAATAATAATAATAATAATAATAATAATAATAATAATAATAATAATAATAATAATAATAATAATAATAATAATAATAATTTTTTAACTAGAAGAGGGCATCAACTGCTGAGGTTATTAGCCCATATACTAATCAAAAAGTATAATATAAATAAATATACGGGACATATACTACTATATAAGTATTACAAATAGAAGTATCATAATAATTTTGAAAAAGGTAACATGTAAATAAATATATTAAATAAATATACATATGTATACGAGATCAACAAAACCCACATGCATAAAATACAATATAAAAATATAAGTTTTAACGCATACTTATGTATACGTATAAGGGAAAAATATAAAAGTATACAAGAATTAAAAAAAGAAAATTTAAATGAGATGAGAAAAAAAGACAAGTCTATAACTTTTCATATACAGTGTGTTAATTAAAAACCTGGCCATAGGCGTTTAACATGGGAAATCAGTTTTTCCTTGCGCAAAAGTTCCCAAATTATTTTAGGCAAAAATACTTCAAATAAATGTTGTAGAGAATTAAATTCTGCATCCAGATTAGTTATAAGATTTTATTTTCGACGTTTCATAACCGAGAAAATCAATTTCAAAGTTTTTCGAAAATTGCTGATTTATAGCGATAGCCATGAAACTCAAACAAAATTACGAACAATTGTATGACATTGACACAATGAATTAGAATTTAACTTTTTTAGAATACATAGCTGTCAACATATACAAAATAAAATAAAAATGAAAACAAGAATAATGTATTTATTTAAAAAGAAAAACAGAAAACTAGAATGAATATAATTTTATATTAAATGTTCAAATAACCCTCCATTTTGCGCTAAGCAATACCCAAGTCTATTATAAAAGCCATGTCGAACATTATGCAGCTGTCTGGCATTTATTTTTCTACATTCATTGGAAATTACAGCTTTAAGTTTTTGTAATAAGATTCTATTGTGGTTTTACTTGGAATTTGTCGATGTGACCACATTACACTTATTAAATCACGTATTTTTCTATAGCTTTGTCCACAGTAACACCATTTTATAATCTGAAGCTTTTCTTCATGAGAAAACTGTTCCATACTTCCAAAAAAATATGTTACTGAACGAAAATCACAAAACACAAACTTTCTTTGACAGTTAAGATGTCATACAATTGTTTGTAATTTTGTTTGACTTCCATGGCTATCGCTATAAATCAGCAATTTTCGATAAACTTTGAAATTGATTTTCTCGGTTATGAAACATCGAAAATAAAATCTTATTACTAATCTGGATGCAGAATTTAATTCTCTACAACATTTATTTGAAGTATTTTTGTCTAAAATAATTTGGGAACTTTTGCGCAAGGAAAAACTGATTTCCCATGTTAAACGCCTATGGCCAGGTTTTTAATTAACACACTGTATATTTACCGCACGCAAAAACTTCAGAACATTACGGATCTTACCAGAGTCTGTTAGAATAAAGGAAAGGTCTTGATCTAAATGATGTAGTCGCCTGAGTAGATCATACTGTGGACATGCAACAAGAATGTGTTCAACTGTCAGAGCAGTATCACATCTGTTGCACATAGGGGCATTATCCCGATTTAAACGGTACCCATGTGTCAGACTTGTATGACCCATTCTCAGACGATGGATCTTGACTTGATCCCTTCTAGTAAGATCATTCGGCAATAAAACTGGTGCAACCAACGGCTTAATGGTTTTTAGATGGTTCTGAACCCCATCCCATGTGCGCTGCCACAAAGCCAATACCTCTTTCTTCAGATGAAGATTTATATCTGAAGATTTATACATTACCACATCAACAGAGTTACTATCAGCGGCGAAACGTGCTGCCTCATCAGCCAATTCGTTACCCCTAATGCCAACGTGACTTGGCACCCAAAGAAAATAAATATCTCTCCCTGTCTCATGAAGATGTTTCATGAGTACATTGGTACACTCGTATAAGAGTTTTGGGTTCTGCTCCCCATTTAGTACCCGCCAACATTTTTATAATGTTTAGAGCTTTAAGACAAACAGTCCTTAGCTCTTCAACATGTAATTTCCAAGTTAGCCTTGGATCGAAATAGAGTCCCAGGAATCTGACGCTATTGACGATTTTAATAGTATTATCCCTCATAAAAAGGAGTGGTCCATAGTGTGGTCGGTTTAGGCGACAAAAGTGCATGCACTGGGTTTTTTCACGAGAGAACCTGAATCCAATTTTGTCAGCCCTCCGGGTAATGCTGTTAATTGCAGATTGCAAAGTTCTGTTGATGTCACCCATCTTCTTACCAGAACAGAAAATGGCGAGATCATCAACATACAGACACATACCTACAGAGCTGACAAAGGACACAAGCTCATTTACCGCAATGGCAAAAAGTGTGACGCTCAAAACAGAGCCTTGGGGTACTCCATTCTCTAATATCCTTGAGGATGATAGTGAAGTACCGACCCGAACTCTAAATTTGCGTTCTGCCAGAAAAGAAGAAATAAGTTGCGGCAAATTACCACGGAAACCCCAGCCATGTAGCTTCTTAAGAATGTGATACCGCCATGTCATATCATAGGCCTTCTCCAGATCAAAGAACACTGCAACCAAGTGTTCTTTATTATTGAAAGCAGTGAGAATTGCATCTTCTAGATATACGAGATGATCAACGGTGGATCTGAATTTGCGAAACCCGGCCTGGTGATCTGACAGAAAATGATTGGTTTCCAGAATCCACATAAGGCGGTTGTTGATCATTCTCTCGAATATCTTTCCGATGCAAGACGTTAAACTGATCGGCCTATGATTTGACGGTATCGATAGGTCTTTTCCGACCTTAGGGATAGGGATGACAATGGCTTCCTTCCACTTCTCAGGATATGAACCTTCTTGCCAGAGCATATTGTATACGGAAAGCAAGTGTAGTTTAAAATCAAGGGTTAAATTTTTGAGCATATCGTTGGTAATTCTATCTAAGCCTGGAGATGACGACTTCGATTGGCTGAGAGCATATTCCAGTTCCATAAGTACGAATGCAGCATTATAATTAAGAATTTCAGTAGTGCTGAAATCTAGCGGTACTTCCCTGTCCGCTTTTGAGTTTTGAAACTCAGGTACATAATTTGAAGAGCTGCTAGTACTTTGGAACTGGTCGGCCATTATTTCCGCGATAGCGGATGGATCATCTGTATAAGTTCCATCATGCAGGTTTAGGCAAGTTATACCTGTAGAATTACCATGCCCTGCGATACGTTTAACCCTTGACCAACACTCTTGTGTTGTGGTATTGGACGAAATACCAGAAACATATTCGTCCCAAGATTTTCGCTTGCTTTCCAATATACAACGTCGTGCTAGTGCTCTGGCTTTTTTAAAAAGAATAAGGTTCTCCTGAGTGGGAATCCGTTTGAAGCGGTTGAAAGCCATTTTTTTATCCCGGACCAACTCTTGAATTTCGCGGTTCCACCAGGGAACCGACCTTCTTTGAGCTTTGGACTTGCTCTGAGGGATTGCAGTTTCTGCTGCTAAGAAAATATTTTGTGTTAGTTCTTCTACATTCATATAGGTGTTATTAGTCAGGGGTGGAATTTTAAGGGATGCCTTGAAACATGACCAATCGGCTTTACTCATTAACCAACTTGGCGCAAACACTTGTTCACACATAGGAGTGTCTGTAGTGATCACTATAGGAAAGTGATCACTCCCATGTAGATCATCAAGTGCCCGCCAAGAGTAACGAGTTGATAATGTTGAAGAGAGTATAGTTAGGTCGATACAAGAAAAGGTCCCTGATCGGGCATTAAAATATGTAGGTGAACCATCATTTACTAGAACAAGATTTGGATCATCAAGCAGGTTCTCAACAATTCTACCCCTTGGATCAATATGCCCAGATCCCCATATGAAATGGTGAGCATTGAAATCTCCCAGAAGAATAAAGGGAGTGGGAAGTTGCTGAATAATAGCTTGAATGTCAGTCAAATCCCAGTTGGCATCAGGTAAATATATGTTACAGATAGTAATAATAATAATAATAATAATAATAATAATAATAATAATAATAATAATAATAATAATAATAATAATAATAATAATAATAATAATAATAATAATAATAATAATAATAATAATAATAATAATAATAATAATAATAATAATAATAATAATAATAATAATAATAATAATAATAATAATAATAATAATAATAATAATAATAATAATAATAATAATAATAATAATAATAATAATAATAATAATAAAAACAAAACAATCACACAGACCCCATTATATCCAACATTGTTTTATGACATGAGCCTGCCACAGAATTTCTCCATCCTTAAGAAAGCATCAAAACTAAAGACCAAAATCAACAAACCCATACAACTGTACGAAGACATAAACGAAATAAGACTTCTAGATATGGACAACGAAACTGAAGTAATTGATGAGGTTATTGTACAGGAAAGATATGGAGAAGATACTGACACTACGGACATAGAACGTGTTATTGATGTAAATGAAACACCTGAGGAAGAAAGGCTTGCTCATTCTCAGTACACACCAAAACAATTTAAGGAGCAATGTTATCATCGTTTTTATCAAAAATGGAGAAGTAAACCATTACATGGACAAAAACTTAGAAACATGGAAAAGATTGCGTATGACAAGAAGGATTCGTTTAAATGGCTAATACAAGGCAAAATGAAAGGAGAAACAGAAAGCCTTATAACATCTGCTCAGGATCAAGCAATAAACACCCGCTATATTAAAAACAAAATTCATAAAACAAGTACTAATATAAAATGCAGAATATGCAAGAAAGAAAATGAAACCATACACCACATAATATCCCATTGTGAAGAATTAGCAAAAAAAGAATATCTTGAGCGTCATAATAAAATATGCAACCTGATCCATTACAATTTAAGTAAGTATTATAACTGCCCTACAGATACTGACCGATGGTACAACCATACACCTGCAAAAGTAGTAACTAACAATGGAACAACTTTAATGTATGATATGAGCATCAGAACAGATCGAACAATCCACGCTAATAGACCGGATTTAGTTATGAAAACTCCTGGTAAAACTTATCTAGTAGATGTATCTGTTCCTGCGGACGAAAATATTATTACACAAGACGCTAAAAAACAACTGAAGTACAAAGATCTTAGTATTGAAATATCAAGAATGTGGAACACTAAGACTGAAATTATTCCAATCATTATTGGTGCGACTGGATATGTAAATTCTGAATTTAAAAACAACGTTTCAAGGCTTCCTGGACAACACGACCCATTCGAAATACAAAGACAAGCGTTATTTGGTACAGCACACATAATCAGAAAAGTGCTTGGATGAAACCCCTTATAGCCTCAGCTGTATGGTATATGGCTGGTATAAGGAGTAAAACCAGAAGAGAGGTATTTAGACCTTGACTGTGAAAAGAAGATACTTCATTCGAAGAATTCCTGTCCATCTGGAAATGTGAGGAGACCGAACACCTACAAATTCACAAATTATAAATTTATTATAATTACAAAACTTATTGTATACAACCTGTGAATGAAATGTATCTTTTTGAGATAAATAAAATAATAATAATAATAATAATAATAATAATAATAATAATAATAATAATAATAATAATAATAATAATAATAATAATAATAATAATAATAATAATAATAATAATAATAATAATAATAATAATAATAATAATAATAATAATAATAATAATAATAATAATAATAATAATAATAATAATAATAATAATAATAATAATAATAATAATAATAATAATAATAATAATAATAATAATAATAATATTTTTTTTTTTTTTTTTTTAACTAGAAGAGGGCATCAACTGCTGAGGTTATTAGCCCATAACTAATCAAAAAGTACAATATAAATAAATACACGGGACATATACTACTATGTAAGTATTACAAATAGAAGTATCATAATAATTTTGAAAAAGGCAACATGTAAATAAATATGTAAAATAAATATACACATGTACACGAGATCAACAAAACCCACATGCATAAAACACAATATAAAAATATAAGTATTCACGCATACATATGTATACGTATAAGGGAAAAATATAAAAGTATACAAGAACCAAATAAAGAAAATTTAAATGAGATGAGAAAAAAAGACAAGTCTATAACTCCTCATATATATTTACCGCACGCAAAAACTTCAGAACATTACGAATCTTACCAGAGTCTGTTAAAATAAAGGAAAGGTCTTGATCTAAATGATGTAGTCGCCTGAGTAGATCATACTGTGGACATGCAACAAGAATGTGTTCAACTGTCAGAGCAGTATCACATCTGGTGCACATAGGGGCATTATCCCGATTTAAACGGTACCCATGTGTCAGACTTGTATGACCCATTCTCAGACGATGGATCTTGACTTGATCCCTTCTGGTAAGATCATTCGGCAATAAAACTGGCGCAACCAACGGCTTAATGGTTTTCAGATGGTTCTGAACCCCATCCCATGTGCGCTGCCACAAAGCCAATACCTCTTTCTTCAGATGAAGACTTATATCTGAAGATTTATACATTACGACATCAACAGAGTTACTATCAGCGGCAAAACGTGCTGCCTCATCAGCCAATTCGTTACCCCTAATGCCGACGTGACTTGGCACCCAAAGAAAATAAATATCTCTCCCTGTCTCATGAAGATGTTTCATGAGGGACAAGATATGCTGAATAATTGGGTCAACAGTAAAAGGGTTTGAAATGGCTTGTAGGACGCTCAAAGAATCGCTTACTACGAGGAACTTCCTAGAAGTTCTGACGAACTCGCAGTAGCGTAGAGCTTGCCAGATAGCATAGGACTCTGCTGTGTAGATAGAAGTTAGAAGAGGCATCGACCATGAGTGCTGTATGTTATCGACAGCAATTGCGCAACCAGTACCATGGTGGGTTTTAGAACCATCCGTATAAATTACCATCATGTTTTTGTATCCGTGCAGAACCTCAAGAAACCTTGACTGTATCATTATCGGGGGACTGTTGGACTTGTCGTACATACTTAGTATGTAGTTAGTCCTAGCTAATGGAACCAACCACGGCGGTACTTCAGATTCCCCTACAGGAAACGATAATGGTATGTCAAAGTTTATTTGGTCTAGAAGCTCTTTCGCGCGGATACCAGCGGGTCTGGTTTGAATTTGTCGTGGATTGCACCAATTATCACTCCGAAAGAAAGTATTGAAGTTCTTGTGTTGCGGTAAGGACTTGATTTTAGAAACATAAAGCAGCAGAAACTTTTTACGTCTTACATCAAGTGGCGTCAGTCCTGACTCTGAATACAAATTTAATGTAGGGGTACTGGGAAACGCACCAAGAGCGTACCGTAGAGCCTGGTTGTGGATTGAGTCTAATCTATTGAGGGTTGTACGTTTTGCCGAGGCATAGACGACACACCCGTAATCAATCTTTGATAAAACCAGAGATTGGTACACCCGTATAAGAGTTTTGGGCTCTGCTCCCCATTTAGTACCCGCCAACATTTTTATAATGTTTAGAGCTTTAAGACAAACAGTCCTTAGCTCTTCAACATGTAATTTCCAAGTTAGCCTTGGATCGAAATAGAGTCCCAGGAATCTGACGCTATTGACGATTTTAATAATATTATCCCTCATAAAAAGGAGTGGTCCATAGTGTGGTCGGTTTAGGCGACAGAAGTGCATGCACTGGGTTTTTTCGCGAGAGAACCTGAATCCAATTTTGTCAGCCCTCCGGGCAATGCTGTTAATTGCAGATTGCAAAGTTCTGTTGATGTCTCCCATCTTCTTACCAGAACAGAAAATGGTGAGATCATCAACATACAGACACATACCTACAGAGCTGACAAAGGACACAAGCTCATTTACCGCAATGGCAAAAAGTGTGACGCTCAAAACAGAGCCTTGGGGTACTCCATTCTCTAATATTCTTGAGGATGATAGAGAGGTACCGACCCGAACTCTAAATTTGCGTTCTGCCAGAAAAGAAGAAATAAGTTGCGGCAAATTACCACGGAAACCCCAGCCATGTAGCTTCTTAAGAATGTGATACCGCCACGTCATATCATAGGCCTTCTCTAGATCAAAGAACACTGCAACCAAGTGTTCTTTATTATTGAAAGCAGTGAGAATTGCATCTTCCAGATATACGAGATGATCAACAGTGGATCTGAATTTGCGAAACCCGGCCTGGTGATCTGACAGAAAATGATTGGTTTCCAGAATCCACATAAGACGGTTGTTGATCATTCTTTCGATTATCTTTCCGATGCAAGACGTTAAACTGATCGGCCTATGATTTGACGGTATCGATAGGTCTTTTCCGACCTTAGGGATAGGGATGACAATGGCTTCCTTCCACTTCTCAGGATATGAACCTTCTTGCCAGAGCATATTGTATACGGAAAGCAAGTGCAGTTTAAAATCAAGGGTTAAATTTTTGAGCATATCGTTGGTAATTCTATCTAAGCCTGGAGATGACAACTTCGATTGGCTGAGAGCATATTCCAGTTCCATAAGTACGAATGCAGCATTATAATGAAGAATTTCAGTAGTGCTGAAATCTAGCGGTACTTCCCTGTCCGCTTTTGAGTTTTGAAACTCAGGTACGTAATTAGAAGAGCTGCTAGTACTTTGGAACTGGTCGGCCATTATTTCCGCGATAGTGGATGGATCATCCGTATAAGTTCCATCATCCAGTTTCAGGCAGGTTATGCCTGTAGAATTACCATGCCCAGCGATACGTTTAACCCTTGACCAACATTCTTGTGTTGTGGTATTGGACGAAATACCAGAAACATATTCGTCCCAAGATTTTCGCTTGCTTTTCAATATACAACGTCGTGCTAGCGCTCTGGCTTTTTTAAAAAGAATAAGGTTCTCCTGCGTGGGAATCCGTTTGAAGCGGTTGAAAGCCATTTTTTTATCCCGGACCAACTCTTGAATTTCGCGGTTCCACCAGGGAACCGACCTTCTTTGAGCTTTGGACTTGCTCTGAGGGATTGCAGTTTCTGCTGCTAAGAAAATATTTTCTGTTAGTTCTTCTACATTTACATTGATGTTATCAGTCATGGGTGGAATTTTAAGGGATGCCTTGAAACATGACCAATCGGCTTTACTCATTAACCAACTCGTCGCAAACACTTGTTCACACATGGGAGTGTCTGTAGTGATCACTATAGGAAAGTGATCACTCCCATGTAGATCATCAAGTGCCCGCCAAGAGTAACGAGTTGATAATGTTGATGAGAGTATAGTTAGGTCGATACAAGAAAAGATCCCTGAACGGGCATTAATAATAATAATAATAATAATAATAATAATAATAATAATAATAATAATAATAATAATAATAATAATAATAATAATAATAATAATAATAATAATAATAATAATAATAATAATAATAATAATAATAATAATAATAATAATAATAATAATAATAATAATAATAATAATAATAATAATAATAATAATAATAATAATAATAATAATAATAATAATAATAATAATAATAATAATAATAATAATAATAATAATAATAATAATAATAATAATAATAATAATAATAATAATAATAATAATAATAATAATAATAATAATAATAATAATAATAATAATAATAATAATAATAATAATAATAATAATAATAATAATAATAATAATAATAATAATAATAATAATAATAATAATAATAATAATAATAATAATAATAATAATTTTTTTTTTTTTTTAACTAGATGAGGGCATCAACTGCTGAGGTTATTAGCCCATATACTAATCAAAAAGTATAATATAAATAAATATATGGGACATATACTATTATATAAGTATTACAAATAGAAGTATAACAATAATATAGAAAAAGGTAACATTTAAATAAATACATAAAATAAATATACATATGTATACGAGATGAACAAAACCCACATGCATAAAATACAATAAATATAGGAAAAATAAGTATTTACGCATACTTATGTATACGTATAATGAGAAAAATAGAAAAGAATACAAGAATTACATAAAGAAAATTTTAACGAGATGAAAAAAAAAAGGACAAGTCTATAACTTTTCATATATATTTACCGCACGCAAAAACTTCAGAACATTACGGATCTTATCAGAGTCTGTTAGAATAAAGGAAAGGTCTTGATCTAAATGATATAGTCGCCTGAGTAGATCATACTGTGGACATGCAACAAGAATGTGTTCAACTGTCAGAGCAGTATCACATCTGTTGCACATAGGGGCATTATCCCGATTTAAACGGTACCCATGTGTCAGACTTGTATGACCCATTCTCAGACGATGGATCTTGACTTGATCCCTTCTGGTAAGATCATTCGGCAATAAATATGGCGCAACCAACGGCTTAATGGTTTTTAGATGGTTCTGAACCCCATCCCATGTGCGCTGCCACAAAGCCAATACCTCTTTCTTCAGATGAAGACTTATATCTGAAGATTTATACATTACGACATCAACAGAGTTACTATCAGCGGCAAAACGTGCTGCCTCATCAGCCAATTCGTTACCTCTAATGCCGACGTGACTTGGCACCCAAAGAAAATAAATATCTCTCCCTGTCTCATGAAGATGTTTCATGAGGGACAAGATATGCTGAATAATTGGGTCAACAGTAAAAGGGTTTGAAATGGCTTGTAGGACACTCAAAGAATCACTTACTACGAGGAACTTCCTAGAAGTTCTGACGAACTCGCAGTAGCGTAGAGCTTGCCAGATAGCATAGGACTCTGCTGTGTAGATAGAAGTTAGAAGAGGCATTGACCATGAGTGCTGTGTGTTATCGACAGAAATTGCGCAACCAGTACCATGGTGGGTTTTAGAACCATCCGTATAAATTACCATCGTGTTTTTGTATCCGTGCAGAACCTCTAGAAACCTTGACTGTATCATTATCGGGGGACTGTTGGACTTGTCGTACATACTTAGTATGTAGTTAGTTCTAGGTAATGGAACCAACCACGGCGGTACTTCAGATTCCCCTTCAGGAATCGATAATGGTATATCAAAGTTTATTTGGTCTAGAAGCTCTTTCGCGCGGATACCAGCGGGTCTGGTTTGAATTTGTCGTGGATTGCACCAATTATCACTCCGAAAGAAAGTGCTGAAGTTCTTGTGTTGCGGTAATGACTTGATTTTAGAAACATAAAGCAGCAGAAACTTTTTACGTCTGACATCAAGTGGCGTCAGTCCTGACTCTGAATACAAATTTAATGTGGGGGTACTGGGAAACGCACCAAGAGCGTACCGTAGAGCCTGGTTGTGGATTGAGTCTAGCCTGTTGAGGGTAGTACGTTTTGCCGAGGCATAGACGACACACCCGTAATCAATCTTTGATAAAACCAGAGATTGGTACACCCGTTTAAGAGTTTTGGGTTCTGCTCCCCATTTAGTACCCGCCAACATTTTTATAATGTTTAGAGCTTTAAGACAAACAGTCCTTAGCTCTTCAACATGTAATTTCCAAGTTAGCCTTGGATCGAAATAGAGTCCCAGGAATCTGACGCTATTGACGATTTTAATAGTATTATCCCTCATAAAAAGGAGTGGTCCATAGTGTGGTCGGTTTAGGCGACAAAAGTGCATGCACTGGGTTTTTTCACGAGAGAACCTGAATCCAATTTTGTCAGCCCTCCGGGTAATGCTGTTAATTGCAGATTGCAAAGTTCTGTTGATGTCACCCATCTTCTTACCAGAACAGAAAATGGCGAGATCATCAACATACAGACACATACCTACAGAGCTGACAAAGGACACAAGCTCATTTACCGCAATGGCAAAAAGTGTGACGCTCAAAACAGAGCCTTGGGGTACTCCATTCTCTAATATCCTTGAGGATGATAGAGAAGTACCGACCCGAACTCTAAATTTGCGTTCTGCCAGAAAAGAAGAAATAAGTTGCGGCAAATTACCACGGAAACCCCAGCCATGTAGCTTCTTAAGAATGTGATACCGCCATGTCATATCATAGGCCTTTTCCAGATCAAAGAACACTGCAACCAAGTGTTCTTTATTATTGAAAGCAGTGAGAATTGCATCTTCTAGATATACGAGATGATCAACGGTGGATCTGAATTTGCGAAACCCGGCCTGGTGATCTGACAGAGAATGATTGGTTTCCAGAATCCACATAAGGCGGTTGTTGATCATTCTCTCGAATATCTTTCCGATGCAAGACGTTAAACTGATCGGCCTATGATTTGACGGTATCGATAGGTCTTTTCCGACCTTAGGGATAGGGATGACAATGGCTTCCTTCCACTTCTCAGGATATGAACCTTCTTGCCAGAGCATATTGTATACGGAAAGCAAGTGTAGTTTAAAATCAAGGGTTAAATTTTTGAGCATATCGTTGGTAATTCTATCTAAGCCTGGAGATGACGACTTCGATTGGCTGAGAGCATATTCCAGTTCCATAAGTACGAATGCAGCATTATAATTAAGAATTTCAGTAGTGCTGAAATCTAGCGGTACTTCCCTGTCCGCTTTTGAGTTTTGAAACTCAGGTACATAATTTGAAGAGCTGCTAGTACTTTGGAACTGGTCGGCCATTATTTCCGCGATAGCGGATGGATCATCTGTATAAGTTCCATCATCCAGTTTTAGGTACGTTATACCTGTAGAATTACCATGCCCAGCGATACGTTTAACCCTTGACCAACACTCTTGAGTTGTGGTACTGGACGAAATGCCAGAAACATATTCGTCCCAAGATTTTCGCTTGCTTTCCAATATACAACGTCGTGCTAGTGCTCTGGCTTTTTTAAAAAGAATAAGGTTCTCCTGAGTGGGAATCCGTTTGAAGCGGTTGAAAGCCATTTTTTTATCCCGGACCAACTCTTTAATTTCGCGGTTCCACCAGGGAACCGACTTTCTTTGAGGTTTGGACTTGCTCTGAGGGATTGCAGTTTCTGCTGCTAAGAAAATATTTTGTGTTAGTTCTTCTACATTTATATTGGTGTTATTAGTCATGGGTGGAATTTTAAGGGATGCCTTGAAACATGACCAATCGGCTTTACTCATTAACCAACTTGGCGCAAACACTTGTTCACACATAGGAGTGTCTGTAGTGATCACTATAGGAAAGTGATCACTTCCATGTAGATCATCAAGTGCCCGCCAAGAGTAACGAGTTGATAATGTTGATGAGAGTATAGTTAGGTCGATACAGGAAAAGGTCCCTGAACGGGCATTAAAATATGTAGGTGAGCCATCATTTACAAGAACAAGATTTGGATCATCAAGCAGGTTCTCAACAATTCTACCCCTTGGATCAATATGCCCAGATCCCCATATGAAATGGTGAGCATTGAAATCTCCCAGAAGAATAAAGGGAGTGGGAAGTTGCTGAATAATAGCTTGAATGTCAGTCAAATCCCAGTTGGCATCAGGTAAATATATGTTACAGATAGTAACGTTAAATGGGGCTGACATTCGTATAGCAATCGCTTGAAGATTAGTGTTGAGATTAACCTGTTTGAAATTCGCATCTTGTCTTATGATAATCGCCACACCTCCGTTGACCCGGATATGGGGTGCAGAATCGAACCTAACTATACTATAATTCTTCAATGAGTAAGCCTGGCCTGGTGTAAAGTGTGTTTCTTGAAGGCACGTACATATCGGATTTAATTCCGATAGTAGCATCTTCAAGTCACAATAATGAAAGACGCATCCCCTAATATTCCACTGAATAATATTATTCATGACTTATAATGTTATGTTGAAGAACTAAACAGGTTTCCTTGGTTTGCCTATAGGCCAACCCTTCTTTTTCTTTTGCTGCTGCGAAGGTGCAGAGCTAAGGGAAAGATCTTCGTCGGAAGAAGAAACAATAGTAGTTGCCCTATTCTTTTCCTTTGTAGGAATGATAGAAGAAGGGCCAGAAGAAATAGGCACAAAAGAAGAATTAGTAGAATTTGCTTTTTTCTTCTCTTGTGTAGGAATTTTAGATGGAGTCGAAATAGTATTACAGGAGATAAGAGGTGCACTTTGTTTGGCATTAAAAATTTCTTTTGTAACAAAGACACTTTTTAATGCTTGAACAAGATGAGGAATTACTTGCTGCGCAAAAGAAGTAGGATCCGGTGTTACTAAAGCTGATGCTTTGTTAGCATAAGTCATACCGGCCGGTGTAGGAATAACAACCTTCTTCTTTGCTTCAAAATAAGTAATATTCTCCTTTACTTTGAGCTCTTGGATGGCAACCTCTTGCCTATAAAGTGGGCAAATTTTGGAACGAGCAGAGTGGTCTCCTTCACAGTTAATACATTTAATGGGTTCCATGCAAGGGGTTCCTTCATGCAAGACCTTTCCACATATACAAATGTGTGGACTATTGCACCGTGCAGCTGTGTGTCCGAACTTTTGACAACGGAAGCAGCGCATCGGTGCAGGGACATACATGCGTATAGGGAGGGACATATACGCTACTTTTAACTTAGCTGGAAGTTTCGGGGTATTGAAGGTTAAGATGTGATTCGGCGTGTCTTTGAATTCACCATTAATTCTAGACTTAATTCGCCTTACTTCAATTACACCCTGTTCCCGTAGCTCAGAGCATATCTCCTCCACTGTACAATTCAAAAGGTCTTTGCAATAAATGACGCCCCTACATACATTAAGTGTTCTGTGAGGGACCACTTCTATTTCCATATCTCCCATTTTTATTACTTTTAATAATTTTTTTGCTTGAGGAGCTGAAACTGTCTCCACAAGTAGACCATCTTTAATTTTCTTTATGATTTTCAAATCTCCTACCAATCCAAATAGTAATTTTTGTATAAGAAAAGGGCTAACTTTTTCAAAATTACCACTAAGTCTTTGAATGACCAAGAACCGGGGTACTACCTCCTTTTCTTTGTTCATATCAATAGTGAGGTTACTAGGCGTACCCTCACAAGAAATTTTGTTTTTTGACGGGGTCTTCTCCCCGGGAGCTTTTGACACGGCTCCAAGCGCACCGTTTTTGGAGGACGGCGAACCAGACAGCGGCTTTGAAAATTTCATGTTCATTTATAATGAACTTTCGGTCTTTGGTATCCCCACCCTCCATGGAGTCTCAAAAGGGACACTTATACCGCAAACCGGTATAGTGTCAGGGCTTCCCAAAGACTATAGCAATCCCAGAGAGCAGCAGGGCCAGTCCACGGGAGAGATCACGATGGGGCCGCTAAGTCCTCGTGCACGCCCGCTTCCCGGTGATCCCGCCACATCCCCAAGACTACTCACCCCCCAGCCTCGTAACGGGATGGGAACCGATTGGCCTCAGGTGGGTTAGCCTGCGACCTCCCGTTTAGGTGAATTCAGGGCCAAAGTAGTGTGTTGGGGCTTCCTCAACTACCAGGATCCCCTCCTCCACCGACACGGGTCACCGCACACGGTCAACATGCAGGTAGGTATGAAAGAAATCTGTGCACGGACGATCACCTACTAATCGACCGGTTATAAGAAATCGTCAGGTCCCGTTAGTTTCACCTTTGCTGGCAACAAAGGCTACTGAGCCCCCCCACCACGACAAGGTAGGACCGCGGGGGGGAAAAAATAATAATAATAATAATAATAATAATAATAATAATAATAATAATAATAATAATAATAATAATAATAATAATAATAATAATAATAATAATAATAATAATAATAATAATAATAATAATAATAATAATAATAATAATAATAATAATAATAATAATAATTTTTTTTTTAACTAGAAGAGGGCATCAACTGCTGGGGTTATTAGCCCATATACTAATCAAAAAGTATAATATAAATAAATATACGGGACATATACTACTATATAAGTATTACAAATAGATGTATAATAATAATTTTGAAAAAAAAGTAACATGTAAATAAATATGTATATAAAATAAATATACATATGTATACGAGATCAACAAAACCCACATGCATAAAATACAATATATAAATATAAGTATTTACGCATACTTATGTATACGTATAATGAGAAAAATAGAAAAGAATACAAGAATTACATAAAGAAAATTTTAACGAGATGAAAAAAAAAAGACAAGTCTATAACTTTTCATATATATTTACCGCACGCAAAAACTTCAGAACATTACGGATCTTATCAGAGTCTGTTAGAATAAAGGAAAGGTCTTGATCTAAATGATATAGTCGCCTGAGTAGATCATACTGTGGACATGCAACAAGAATGTGTTCAACTGTCAGAGCAGTATCACATCTGGTGCACATAGGGGCATTATCCCGATCTAAACGGTACCCATGTGTCAGACTTGTATGACCCATTCTCAGACGATGGATCTTGACTTGATCCCTTCTGGTAAGATCATTCGGTAATAAAACTGGCGCAACCAACGGCTTAATGGTTTTTAGATGGTTCTGAACCCCATCCCATGTGCGCTGCCACAAAGCCAATACCTCTTTCTTCAGATGAAGACTTATATCTGAAGATTTATACATTACGACATCAACAGAGTTACTATCAGCGGCAAAACGTGCTGCCTCATCAGCCAATTCGTTACCCCTAATGCCGACGTGACTTGGCACCCAAAGAAAGTAAATATCTCTCCCTGTCTCATGAAGATGTTTCATGAGGGACAAGATATGCTGAATAATTGGGTCAACAGTAAAAGGGTTTGAAATGGCTTGTAGGACGCTCAAAGAATCGCTTACTACGAGGAACTTTCTAGAAGTTCTGACAAACTCGCAGTACCGTAGAGCTTGCCAGATAGCATAGGACTCTGCTGTGTAGATAGAAGTTAGAAGAGGCATTGACCATGAGTGCTGTGTGTTATCGACAGCAATTGCGCAACCAGTACCATGGTGGGTTTTAGAACCATCTGTATAAATTACCATCGTGTTTTTGTACCCGTGCAGAACCTCTAGAAACCTTGACTGTATCATTATCGGGGGACTGTTGGACTTGTCGTACATAGTTAGTATGTAGTTAGTCCTAGCTAATGGAACCAACCACGGCGGTACTTCAGATTCCCCTACAGGAATCGATAATGGTATATCAAAGTTTATTTGGTCTAGAAGCTCTTTCGCGCGGATACCAGCGGGTCTGGTTTGAATTTGTCGTGGATTGCACCAATTATCACTCCGAAAGAAAGTATTGAAGTTCTTGTGTTGCGGTAAGGACTTGATTTTAGAAACATAAAGCAGCAGAAACTTTTTACGTCTGACATCAAGTGGCGTCAGTCCTGACTCTGAATACAAATTTTATGTGGGTGTACTGGGAAACGCACCAAGAGCGTATCGTAGAGCCTGGTTGTGGATTGAGTCTAGTCTGTTGAGGGTTGTACGTTTTGCCGAGGCATAGACGACACACCCGTAATCAATCTTTGATAAAACCAGAGATTGGTACACCCGTATAAGAGTTTTGGGTTCTGCTCCCCATTTAGTACCCGCCAACATTTTTATAATGTTTAGAGCTTTAAGACAAACAGTCCTTAGCTCTTCAACATGTAATTTCCAAGTTAGCCTTGGATCGAAATGGAGTCCCAGGAATCTGACGCTATTGACGATTTTAATAGTATTATCCCTCATAAAAAGCAGTGGTCCATAGTGTGGTCGGTTTAGGCGACAGAAGTGCATGCACTGGGTTTTTTCTTGAGAGAACCTGAATCCAATTTTGTCAGCCCTCCGGGTAATGCTGTTAATTGCAGATTGCAAAGTTCTGTTGATGTCTCCCATCTTCTTACCAGAACAGAAAATGGCGAGATCATCAACATACAGACACATACCTACAGAGCTGACAAAGGACACAAGCTCATTTACCGCAATGGCAAAAAGTGTGACGCTAAAAACAGAGCCTTGGGGTACTCCATTCTCTAATATCCTTGAGGATGATAGAGAAGTACTGACTCGAACTCTAAATTTGCGTTCTGCCAGAAAAGAAGAAATAAGTTGCGGCAAATTACCACGGAAACCCCAGCCATGTAGCTTCTTAAGAATGTGATACCGCCACGTCATATCATAGGCCTTCTCCAGATCAAAAAACACTGCAACCAAGTGTTCTTTATTATTGAAAGCAGTGAGAATTGCATCTTCTAGATATACGAGATGGTCAACGGTGGATCTGAATTTGCGAAACCCGGCCTGGTGATCTGACAGAAAATGATTGGTTTCCAGAATCCACATAAGACGGTTGTTGATCATTCTCTCGAATATCTTTCCGATGCAAGACGTTAAACTGATCGGCCTATGATTTGACGGTATCGATAGGTCTTTTCCGACCTTAGGGATAGGGATGACAATGGCTTCCTTCCACTTCTCAGGATATGAACCTTCTTGCCAGAGCATATTGTATACGGAAAGCAAGTGTAGTTTAAAATCAAGGGTTAAATTTTTAAGCATATCGTTGGTAATTCTATCTAAGCCTGGAGATGACGACTTCGATAGGCTGAGAGCATATTCCAGTTCCATAAGTACGAATGCAGCATTATAATAAAGAATTTCAGTAGTACTGAAATCTAGCGATACTTCCCTGTCCGCTTTCGAGTTTTGAAACTCTGGTATGTAATTAGAAGAGCTGCTAGTACTTTGGAACTGGTCGGCCATTATTTCCGCGATAGCGGATGGATCATCCGTATAAGTTCCATCATCCAGTTTTAGACAGGATATGCCTGTAGAATTACCATGCCCAGCAATACGTTTAACCCTTGACCAACATTCTTGTGTTGTGGTATTGGACGAAATACCAGAAACATATTCGTCCCAAGATTTTCGCTTGCTTTCCAATATACAACGTCGAGCTAGTGCTCTTGCTTTTTTAAAAAGAATAAGGTTCTCCTGAGTGGGAATCCGTTTGAAGCGGTTGAAAGCCATTTTTTTATCCCGGACCAACTCTTGAATTTCGCGGTTCCACCAGGGAACCGACCTTCTTTGAGCTTTGGACTTGCTCTGAGGGATTGCAGTTTCTGCTGCTAAGAAAATAATAACAATAATAATAATAATAATAATAATAATAATAATAATAATAATAATAATAATAATAATAATAATAATAATAATAATAATAATAATAATAATAATAATAATAATAATAATAATAATAATAATAATAATAATAATAATAATAATAATAATAATAATAATAATAATAATAATAATAATAATAATAATAATAATAATAATAATAATAATAATAATAATAATAATAATAATAATAATAATAATAATAATAATAATAATAATAATAATAATAATAATAATAATAATAATAATAATAATAATAATAATAATAATAATAATAATAATAATAATAATAATAATAATAATAATAATAATAATAATAATAATAATAATAATAATAATAATAATAATAATAATAATAATAATAATAATAATAATAATAATAATAATAATAATAATAATAATAATAATAATAATAATAATAATAATAATAATAATAATAATAATAATAATAATAATAATAATAATAATAATAATAATAATAATAATAATAATAATAATAATAATAATAATAATAATAATAATAATAATAATAATAATAATAATAATAATAATAATAATAATAATAATAATAATAATAATAATAATAATAATAATAATAATAATAATAATAATAATAATAATAATAATAATAATAATAATAATAATAATAATAATAATAATAATAATAATAATAATAATAATAATAATAATAATAATAATAATAATAATAATAATAATAATAATAATAATAATAATAATAATAATAATAATAATAATAATAATAATAATAATAATAATAATAATAATAATAATAATAATAATAATAATAATAATAATAATCCCGCAGGGGTAGACTGGCCTACAGCAGTCTATTCGGGCTTAGTGACCCCGCGTACCCGAACTAAAAAGGTGGCTGAACCAAGCACTAGTCACCTCCCATATGAGTGCACAGTGTCTGCGAAGTGTTGCCTCCCGTTGTGTGGAGGTCCACCCGCAGTCTGTAAGTTTCATGAGGTGATGGCACCTGTGCATGGCAGAGACCTGATATTTAGGGGCTACAGCATGGCTTCGCCGCACCCATCAGGCTCTCTGTCTTTTCCACCTGGTTCCAGAGGCCCGCTCCAGTATGACCACGGAATACTGGTATCAGTGTTGTGTTGCCATTGTGCCCACCCACTGCCCAGCTCCGCGGTCCTGGCTGCGACAGAAGCGCGACTATGAGGGGTTACAGCCTGGCTTCGCCGCACCCTCTGGTCCCTCTGTTCTCACCTCTCGCCATCCTCCACCTGGTTACTTGGTGAAAACCCGTACCAGGTGTGTACACCGTTACCTCACCCTGAGTACTCGTCTGTAGGCGTACTACACAAAGTCACCCCGACCACCTGGGTGGCTGCCTTGATCATCTTGGCATATCGTCCGCGCCTAGCCTCTCCAGCAATTGCTGAGAGGCAGGTCAATGGTACCCAGGATTCCTGAGGTAGTGAGAAACAAAAGAGCGGAAATAATAATAATAATAATAATAATAATAATAATAATAATAATAATAATAATAATAATAATAATAATAATAATAATAATAATAATAATAATAATAATAATAATAATAATAATAATAATAATAATAATAATAATAATAATAATAATAATAATAATAATAATAATAATAATAATAATAATAATAATAATAATAATAATAATAATAATAATAATAATAATAATAATAATAATAATAATAATAATAATAATAATAATAATAATAATAATAATAATTTTTTAACTAGATGAGGGCATCTACTGCTGAGGTTATTAGCCCATATACTAATCAAAAAGTATAATATAAATAAATATATGGGACATATACTATTATATAAGTATTACAAATAGAAGTATAACAATAATATTGAAAAAGGTAACATGTAAATAAATACATAAAATAAATATACATATGTATACGAGATGAACAAAACCCACATGCATAAAATACAATAAATATAGGAAAAATAAGTATTTACGCATACTTATGTATACGTATAATGAGAAAAATAGAAAAGAATACAAGAATTACATAAAGAAAATTTTAACGAGATGAAAAAAAAAAGACAAGTCTATAACTTTTCATATATATTTACCGCACGCAAAAACTTCAGAACATTACGGATCTTATCAGAGTCTGTTAGAATAAAGGAAAGGTCTTGATCTAAATGATATAGTCGCCTGAGTAGATCATACTGTGGACAAGCAACAAGAATGTGTTTAACTGTCAGAGCAGTATCACATCTGTTGCACATAGGGGCATTATCCCGATTTAAACGGTACCCATGTGTCAGACTTGTATGACCCATTCTCAGACGATGGATCTTGACTTGATCCCTTCTGGTAAGATCATTCGGCAATAAATATGGCGCAACCAACGGCTTAATGGTTTTTAGATGGTTCTGAACCCCATCCCATGTGCGCTGCCACAAAGCCAATACCTCTTTCTTCAGATGAAGACTTATATCTGAAGATTTATACATTACGACATCAACAGAGTTACTATCAGCGGCAAAACGTGCTGCCTCATCAGCCAATTCGTTACCTCTAATGCCGACGTGACTTGGCACCCAAAGAAAATAAATATCTCTCCCTGTCTCATGAATTTGTTTCATGAGGGACAAGATATGCTGAATAATTGGGTCAACAGTAAAAGGGTTTGAAATGGCTTGTAGGACGCTCAAAGAATCGCTTACTACGAGGAACTTCCTAGAAGTTCTGACGAACTCGCAGTAGCGTAGAGCTTGCCAGATAGCATAGGACTCTGCTGTGTAGATAGAAGTTAGAAGAGGCATTGACCATGAGTGCTGTGTGTTATCGACAGCAATTGCGCAACCAGTACCATGGTGGGTTTTAGAACCATCCGTATAAATTACCATAGTGTCTTTGTATCCGTGCAGAACCTCTAGAAACCTTGACTGTATCATTATCGGGGGACTGTTGGACTTGTCGTACATAGTTAGTATGTAGTTAGTCCTAACTAATGGAACCAACCACGGCGGTACTTCAGATTCCCCTACAGGAATCGATAATGGTATATCAAAGTTTATTTGGTCTAGAAGCTCTTTCGCGCGGATACCAGCGGGTCTGGTTTGAATTTGTCGTGGATTGCACCAATTATCACTCCGAAAGAAAGTACTGAAGTTCTTGTGTTGCGGTAAGGACTTGATTTTAGACACATAAAGCAGCAGAAACTTTTTACGTCTTACATCAAGTGGCGTCAGTCCTGACTCTGAATACAAATTTAATATGGGGGTACTGGGAAACGCACCAAGAGCGTACCGTAGAGCCTGGTTGTGGATTGAGTCTAGCCTGTTGAGGGTTGTACGTTTTGCCGAGGCATAGACGACACACCCGTAATCAATCTTTGATAAAACCAGAGATTGGTACACCCGTATAAGGGTTTTGGGCTCTGCTCCCCATTTAGTACCCGCTAACATTTTTATAATGTTGAGAGCTTTAAGACAAACAGTCCTTAGCTCTTCAATATGTATTTTCCAAGTTAGCCTTGGATCGAAATAGAGTCCCAGGAATCTGACGCTATTGAAGATTTTAATAGTATTATCCCTCATAAAAAGGAGTGGTCCATAGTGTGGTCGATTTAGGCGACAGAAGTGCATGCACTGGGTTTTTTCTCGAGAGAACCTGAATCCAATTTTGTCAGCCCTCCGGGTAATGCTGTTAATTACAGATTGCAAAGTTCTGTTGATGTCTCCCATCTTCTTACCAGAACAGAAAATGGCGTGATCATCAACATACAAACACATACCTACAGAGCTGACAAAGGACACAAGCTCATTTACCGCAATTGCAAAAAGTGTGACGCTCAAAACAGAGCCTTGGGGTACTCCATTCTCTAATATCCTTGAGGATGATAGAGAAGTACCGACCCGAACTCTAAATTTGCGTTCTGCCAGAAAAGAAGAAATAAATTGCGGCAAATTACCACGGAAACCCCAGCCATGTAGCTTCTTAAGAATGTGATACCGCCACGTCATATCATAGGCCTTCTCCAGATCAAAGAACACTGCAACCAAGTGTTCTTTATTATTGAAAGCAGTGAGAATTGCATCTTCTAGATATACGAGATGGTCAACGGTGGATCTGAATTTTCGAAACCCGGCCTGGTGATCTGACAGAAAATAATTGGTTTCCAGAATCCACATAAGACGGTTGTTGATCATTCTCTCGAATATCTTTCCGATGCTAGACGTTAAACTGATCGGCCTATGATTTGACGGTATCGATAGGTCTTTTCCGACCTTAGGGATAGGGATGACAATGGCTTCCTTCCACTTCTCAGGATATGAACCTTCTTGCCAGAGCATATTATAATAATAATAATAATAATAATAATAATAATAATAATAATAATAATAATAATAATAATAATAATAATAATAATAATAATAATAATAATAATAATAATAATAATAATAATAATAATAATAATAATAATAATAATAATAATAATAATAATAATAATAATAATAATAATAATAATAATAATAATAATAATAATAATAATAATAATAATAATAATAATAATAATAATAATAATAATAATAATAATAATAATAATAATAATAATAATAATAATAATAATAATAATAATAATAATAATAATAATAATAATAATAATAATAATAATAATAATAATAATAATAATAATAATAATAATAATAATAATAATAATAATAATAATAATAATAATAATAATAATAATAATAATAATAATAATAATAATAATAATAATAATAATAATAATAATAATAATAATAATAATAATAATAATAATAATAATAATAATAATAATAATAATAATAATAATAATAATAATAATAATAATAATAATAATAATAATAATAATAATAATAATAATAATAATAATAATTTTTTTTTTTTTAATAATAATAATTTTTTTTTTTTTAACTAGAAGAGGGCATCAACTGCTGGGGTTATTAGCCCATATACTAATCAAAAAGTATAATATAAATAAATATACGGGACATATACTACTATATAAGTATTACAAATAGATGTATAATAATAATTTTGAAAAAAAAGTAACATGTAAATAAATATGTGTATAAAATAAATATACATATGTATACGAGATCAACAAAACCCACATGCATAAAATACAATATATAAATATAAGTATTTACGCATACTTATGTATACGTATAATGAGAAAAATAGAAAAGAATACAAGAATTACATAAAGAAAATTTTTATGAGATGAAAAAATAGACAAGTCTATAACTTTTCATATATATTTACCGCACGCAAAAACTTCAGAACATTACGGATCTTATCAGAGTCTGTTAGAATAAAGGAAAGGTCTTGATCTAAATGATATAGTCGCCTGAGTAGATCATACTGTGGACATGCAACAAGAATGTGTTCAACTGTCAGAGCAGTATCACATCTGGTGCACATAGGGGCATTATCCCGATTTAAACGGTACCCATGTGTCAGACTTGTATGACCCATTCTCAAACGATGGATCTTGACTTGATCCCTTCTGGTAAGATCATTCGGCAATAAAACTGGCGCAACCAACGGCTTAATGGTTTTTAGATGGTTCTGAACCCCATCCCATGTGCGCTGCCACAAAGCCAATACCTCTTTCTTCAGATGAAGACTTATATCTGATGATTTATACATTACGACATCAACAGAGTTACTATCAGCGGCAAAACGTGCTGCCTCATCAGCCAATTCGTTACCCCTAATGCCGACGTGACTTGGTACCCAAAGAAAGTAAATATCTCTCCCTGTCTCATGAAGATGTTTCATGAGGGACAAGATATGCTGAATAATTGGGTCAACAGTAAAAGGGTTTGAAATGGCTTGTAGGACGCTCAAAGAATCGCTTACTACGAGGAACTTTCTAGAAGTTCTGACAAACTCGCAGTACCGTAGGGCTTGCCAGATAGCATAGGACTCTGCTGTGTAGATAGAAGTTAGAAGAGGCATTGACCATGAGTGCTGTGTGTTATCGACAGCAATTGCGCAACCAGTACCATGGTGGGTTTTAGAACCATCTGTATAAATTACCATCGTGTTTTTGTACCCGTGCAGAATCTCTAGAAACCTTGACTGTATCATTATCGGGGGACTGTTGGACTTGTCGTACATAGTTAGTATGTAGTTAGTCCTAGCTAATGGAAACAACCACGGCGGTACTTCAGATTCCCCTACAGGAATCGATAATGGTATATCAAAGTTTATTTGGTCTAGAAGCTCTTTCGCGCGGATACCAGCGGGTCTGGTTTGAATTTGTCGTGGATTGCACCAATTATCACTCCGAAAGAAAGTATTGAAGTTCTTGTGTTGCGGTAAGGACTTGATTTTAGAAACATAAAGCAGCAGAAACTTTTTACGTCTGACATCAAGTGGCGTCAGTCCTGACTCTGAATACAAATTTAATGTGGGGGTACTGGGAAACGCACCAAGAGCGTACCGTAGAGCCTGGTTGTGGATTGATTCTAGTCTGTTGAGGGTTGAACGTTTTGCCGAGGCATAGACGACACATCCGTAATCAATCTTTGATAAAACCAGAGATTGGTACACCCGTATAAGGGTTTTGGGCTCTGCTCCCCATTTAGTACCCGCTAACATTTTTATAATGTTGAGAGCTTTAAGACAAACAGTCCTTAGCTCTTCAACATGTATTTTCCAAGTTAGCCTTGAATCGAAATAGAGTCCCAGGAATCTGACGCTATTGACGATTTTAATAGTATTATCCCTCATAAAAAGGAGTGGTCCATAGTGTGGTCGATTTAGGCGACAGAAGTGCATGCACTGGGTTTTTTCTCGAGAGAACCTGAATCCAATTTTGTCAGCCCTCCGGGTAATGCTGTTAATTACAGATTGCAAAGTTCTGTTGATGTCTCCCATCTTCTTACCAGAACAGAAAATGGCGAGATCATCAACATACAGACACATACCTACAGAGCTGACAAAGGACACAAGCTCATTTACCGCAATGGCAAAAAGTGTGACGCTCAAAACAGAGCCTTGGGGTACTCCATTCTCTAATATCCTTGAGGATGATAGAGAAGTACCGACCCGAACTCTAAATTTGCGTTCTGCCAGAAAAGAAGAAATAAATTGCGGCAAATTACCACGGAAACCCCAGCCATGTAGCTTCTTAAGAATGTGATACCGCCACGTCATATCATAGGCCTTCTCCAGATCAAAGAACACTGCAACCAAGTGTTCTTTATTATTGAAAGCAGTGAGAATTGCATCTTCTAGATATACGAGATGGTCAACGGTGGATCTGAATTTTCGAAACCCGGCCTGGTGATCTGACAAAAAATAATTGGTTTCCAGAATCCACATAAGACGGTTGTTGATCATTCTCTCGAATATCTTTCCGATGCAAGACGTTAAACTGATCGGCCTATGATTTGACGGTATCGATATGTCTTTTCCGACCTTAGCGATAGGGATGACAATGGCTTCCTTCCACTTCTCAGGATATGAACCTTCTTGCCAGAGCATATTATATACGGAAAGCAAGTGTAGTTTAAAATCAAGGGTTAAATTTTTGAGCATATCGTTGGTAATTCTATCTAAGCCTGGAGATGACGACTTCGATTGGCTGAGAGCATATTCCAGTTCCAAAAGTACGAATGCAGCGTTATAATTAAGAATTTCAGTAGTGCTGAAATCTAGCGGTACTTCCCTGTCCGCTTTTGAGTTTTGAAACTCAGGTACATAATTTGAAGAGCTGCTAGTACTTTGGAACTGGACGGCCATTATTTCCGCGATAGCGGATGGATCATCTGTATAAGTTCCATCATCCAGTTTTAGGTACGTTATACCTGTAGAATTACCATGCCCAGCGATACGTTTAACCCTTGACCAACACTCTTGAGTTGTGGTACTGGACGAAATGCCAGAAACATATTCGTCCCAAGATTTTCGCTTGCTTTCCAATATACAACGTCGTGCTAGTGCTCTGGCTTTTTTAAAAAGAATAAGGTTCTCCTGAGTGGGAATCCGTTTGAAGCGGTTGAAAGCCATTTTTTTATCCCGGACCAACTCTTGAATTTCGCGGTTCCACCAGGGAACCGACTTTCTTTGAGCTTTGGACTTGCTCTGAGGGATTGCAGTTTCTGCTGCTAAGAAAATATTTTGTGTTAGTTCTTCTACATTTATATTGGTGTTATTAGTCATGGGTGGAATTTTAAGGGATGCCTTGAAACATGACCAATCGGCTTTACTCATTAACCAACTTGGCGCAAACACTTGTTCACACATAGGAGTGTCTGTAGTGATCACTATAGGAAAGTGATCACTTCCATGTAGATCATCAAGTGCCCGCCAAGAGTAACGAGTTGATAATGTTGATGAGAGTATAGTTAGGTCGATACAGGAAAAGGTCCCTGAACGGGCATTAAAATATGTAGGTGAGCCATCATTTACAAGAACAAGATTTGGATCATCAAGCAGGTTCTCAACAATTCTACCCCTTGGATCAATATGCCCAGATCCCCATATGAAATGGTGGGCATTGAAATCTCCCAGAAGAATAAAGGGAGTGGGAAGTTGCTGAATAATAGCTTGAATGTCAGTCAAATCCCAGTTGGCGTCAGGTAAATATATGTTACAGACCGTAACATTAAATGGGGCTGACATTCGTATAGCAATCGCTTGAAGATTAGTGTTGAGATTAACCTGTTTGAAATTCGCATCTTGTCTTATGATAATCGCCACACCTCCGTTGACCCGGATATTGGGTGCAGAATCGAACCTAACTATACTATAATTCTTCAATGAGTAAGCCTGGCCTGGTGTAAAGTGTGTTTCTTGAAGGCACGTACATATCGGATTAAATTCCGATAGTAGCATCTTCAAGTCACAATAATGAAAGACGCATCCCCTAATATTCCACTGAATAATATTGTTCATGACTTATAATGTTATGTTGAAGAACTATACAGGTTTCCTTGGTTTGCCTATAGGCCAACCCTTCTTTTTCTTTTGCTGCTGCGAAGGTGCAGAGCTTAGGGAAAGATCTTCGTCGGAAGAAGAAACAATAGTAGTTGCCCTATTCTTTTCCTTTGTAGGAATGATAGAAGAAGGACCAGAAGAAATAGGCACAAAAGAAGAATTAGTAGAATTTGCTTTTTTCTTCCCTTGTGTAGGAATTTTAGATGGAGTCGAAATAGGATTACAGGAGATAAGAGGTGCACTTTGTTTGGCATTAAAAATTTCTTTTGTAACAAAGACACTTTTTAATGCTTGAACAAGATGAGGAATTACTTGCTGCGCAAAAGAAGTAGGATCCGGTGTTACTAAAGCTGATGCTTTATTAGCATAAGACATACCGGCCGGTGTAGGAATAACAACCTTCTTCTTTGCTTCAAAATAAGTAATATTCTCTTTTACTTTGAGCTCTTGGATGGCAACCTCTTGTCTATAAAGTGGGCAAATTTTGGAACGAGCAGAGTGGTCTCCTTCACAATTGATACATTTAATGGGTTCCATGCAAGGGGTTCCTTCATGCAAGACCTTTCCACATATACAAATGTGTGGACTATTGCACCGTGCAGCTGTGTGTCCGAACTTTTGACATCGGAAGCAGCGCATCGGTGCAGGGACATACATGCGTACAGGGAGGGACATATACGCTACTTTTAACTTAGCTGGAAGTTTCGGGGTATTGAAGGTTAAGATGTGATTCGGCGTGTCTTTGAATTCACCATTAATTCTAGACTTAATTCGCCTTACTTCAATTACACCCTGTTCCCGTAGCTCAGAGCATATCTCCTCCACTGTACAATTCAAAAGGTCTTTGCAATAAATGACGCCCCTACATACATTAAGTGTTCTGTGAGGGACCACTTCTATTTCCATATCTCCCATTTTTATTAATTTTAATAATTTTTTTGCTTGAGGAGCTGAAACTGTCTCCACAAGTAGACCATCTTTAATTTTTTTAATGGTTTTTAAATCTCCTACCAATCCAAATAGTAATTTTTGTAGAAGAAAAGGGCTAACTTTGTCAAAATTACCACTAAGCCTTTGAATGACCAAGAACCGGGGTACTACCTCCTTTTCTTGGTTCATATCAATAGTGAGGTTATTAGGCGTACCCTCACAAGAAATTTTGTTTTTTGACGGGGTTTTCTCCCCGGGAGCTTTTGACACGGCTCCAAGCGCACCGTTTTTGGAGGACGGCGAACCAGACAGCGGCTTAGAATATTCCATGTTCATTTAAAATGAACCTTCGGTCTTTGGTATCCCCACCCTCCATGGAGTCTCAAAAGGGACACTAATACCGCAAACCGGTATAGTGCCAGGGCTTCCCAAAGACTATAGCAATCCCGGAGAGCAGCAGGGCCAATCCACGGGAGAGATCACGATGGGGCCGCTAAGTCCTCGTGCACGCCCGCTTCCCGGTGATCCCGCCACATCCCCAAGACTACTCACCCCCCAGCCTCGTAACGGGATGGGAACCGATTGGCCTCAGGTGGGTTAGCCTGCGACCTCCCGTTTAGGTGAATTCAGGGCCAAAGTAGTGTGTTGGGGCTTCCTCAACTACCAGGATCCCCTCCTCCACCGACACGGGTCACCGCACACGGTCAACATGCAGGTAGGTATGAAAAAGATCAGTGCACGGACGATCACCTACTAATCGACCGGTTATAAGAAATCGTCTGGTCCCGTTAGTTTCACCTTTGCTGGCAACAAAGGCTACTAAGCCCCCCCACCACGACAAGGTGGGCCCGCGGGGGGGAATAATAATAATAATAATAATAATAATAATAATAATAATAATAATAATAATAATAATAATAATAATAATAATAATAATAATAATAATAATAATAATAATAATAATAATAATAATAATAATAATAATAATAATAATAATAATAATAATAATAATAATAATAATAATAATAATCCCGCAGGGGTAGACTGGCCTACAGCAGTCTATTCGGGCTTAGTGACCCCGCGTACCCGAACTAAAAAGGTGGCTGAACCAAGCACTAGTCACCTCCCATATGAGTGCACAGTGTCTGCGAAGTGTTGCCTCCCGTTGTGTGGAGGTCCACCCGCAGTCTGTAAGTTTCATGAGGTGATGGCACCTGTGCATGGCAGAGACCTGATATTTAGGGGCTACAGCATGGCTTCGCCGCACCCATCAGGCTCTCTGTCTTTTCCACCTGGTTCCAGAGGCCCGCTCCAGTATGACCACGGAATACTGGTATCAGTGTTGTGTTGCCATTGTGCCCACCCACTGCCCAGCTCCGCGGTCCTGGCTGCGACAGAAGCGCGACTATGAGGGGTTACAGCCTGGCTTCGCCGCACCCTCTGGTCCCTCTGTTCTCACCTCTCGCCATCCTCCACCTGGTTACTTGGTGAAAACCCGTACCAGGTGTGTACACCGTTACCTCACCCTGAGTACTCGTCTGTAGGCGTACTACACAAAGTCACCCCGACCACCTGGGTGGCTGCCTTGATCATCTTGGCATATCGTCCGCGCCTAGCCTCTCCAGCAATTGCTGAGAGGCAGGTCAATGGTACCCAGGATTCCTGAGGTAGTGAGAAACAAAAGAGCGGAAATAATAATAATAATAATAATAATAATAATAATAATAATAATAATAATAATAATAATAATAATAATAATAATAATAATAATAATAATAATAATAATAATAATAATAATAATAATAATAATAATAATAATAATAATAATAATAATAATAATAATAATAATAATAATAATAATAATAATAATAATAATAATAATAATAATAATAATAATAATAATAATAATAATAATAATAATAATAATAATAATAATAATAATAATAATAATTTTTTTTTTAACTAGAAGAGGGCATCAACTGCTGGGGTTATTAGCCCATATACTAATCAAAAAGTATAATATAAATAAATATACGGGACATATACTACTATATAAGTATTACAAATAGATGTATAATAATAATTTTGAAAAAAAAGTAACATGTAAATAAATATGTATATAAAATAAATATACATATGTATACGAGATCAACAAAACCCACATGCATAAAATACAATATATAAATATAAGTATTTACGCATACTTATGTATACGTATAATGAGAAAAATAGAAAAGAATACAAGAATTACATAAAGAAAATTTTAACGAGATGAAAAAAAAAAAGACAAGTCTATAACTTTTCATATATATTTACCGCACGCAAAAACTTCAGAACATTACGGATCTTATCAGAGTCTGTTAGAATAAAGGAAAGGTCTTGATCTAAATGATATAGTCGCCTGAGTAGATCATACTGTGGACATGCAACAAGAATGTGTTCAACTGTCAGAGCAGTATCACATCTGGTGCACATAGGGGCATTATCCCGATCTAAACGGTACCCATGTGTCAGACTTGTATGACCCATTCTCAGACGATGGATCTTGACTTGATCCCTTCTGGTAAGATCATTCGGTAATAAAACTGGCGCAACCAACGGCTTAATGGTTTTTAGATGGTTCTGAACCCCATCCCATGTGCGCTGCCACAAAGCCAATACCTCTTTCTTCAGATGAAGACTTATATCTGAAGATTTATACATTACGACATCAACAGAGTTACTATCAGCGGCAAAACGTGCTGCCTCATCAGCCAATTCGTTACCCCTAATGCCGACGTGACTTGGCACCCAAAGAAAGTAAATATCTCTCCCTGTCTCATGAAGATGTTTCATGAGGGACAAGATATGCTGAATAATTGGGTCAACAGTAAAAGGGTTTGAAATGGCTTGTAGGACGCTCAAAGAATCGCTTACTACGAGGAACTTTCTAGAAGTTCTGACAAACTCGCAGTACCGTAGAGCTTGCCAGATAGCATAGGACTCTGCTGTGTAGATAGAAGTTAGAAGAGGCATTGACCATGAGTGCTGTGTGTTATCGACAGCAATTGCGCAACCAGTACCATGGTGGGTTTTAGAACCATCTGTATAAATTACCATCGTGTTTTTGTACCCGTGCAGAACCTCTAGAAACCTTGACTGTATCATTATCGGGGGACTGTTGGACTTGTCGTACATAGTTAGTATGTAGTTAGTCCTAGCTAATGGAACCAACCACGGCGGTACTTCAGATTCCCCTACAGGAATCGATAATGGTATATCAAAGTTTATTTGGTCTAGAAGCTCTTTCGCGCGGATACCAGCGGGTCTGGTTTGAATTTGTCGTGGATTGCACCAATTATCACTCCGAAAGAAAGTATTGAAGTTCTTGTGTTGCGGTAAGGACTTGATTTTAGAAACATAAAGCAGCAGAAACTTTTTACGTCTGACATCAAGTGGCGTCAGTCCTGACTCTGAATACAAATTTTATGTGGGTGTACTGGGAAACGCACCAAGAGCGTATCGTAGAGCCTGGTTGTGGATTGAGTCTAGTCTGTAATAATAATAATAATAATAATAATAATAATAATAATAATAATAATAATAATAATAATAATAATAATAATAATAATAATAATAATAATAATAATAATAATAATAATAATAATAATAATAATAATAATAATAATAATAATAATAATAATAATAATAATAATAATAATAATAATAATAATAATAATAATAATAATAATAATAATAATAATAATAATAATAATAATAATAATAATAATAATAATAATAATAATAATAATAATAATAATAATAATAATAATAATAATAATAATAATAATAATAATAATAATAATAATAATAATAATAATAATAATAATAATAATAATAATAATAATAATAATAATAATAATAATAATAATAATAATAATAATAATAATAATAATAATAATAATAATAATAATAATAATAATAATAATAATAATAATAATAATAATAATAATAATAATAATAATAATAATAATAATAATAATAATAATAATAATAATAATAATAATAATAATAATAATAATAATAATAATAATAATAATAATAATAATAATAATAATAATAATAATAATAATAATAATAATAACAATAATAATAATAATAATAATAATAATAATAATAATAATAATAATAATAATAATAATAATAATAATAATAATAATAATAATAATAATAATAATAATAATAATAATAATAATAATAATAATAATAATAATAATAATAATAATAATAATAATAATAATAATAATAATAATAATAATAATAATAATACAAGCAGCATAGTAAGAAGAGTCCTCGGAGAGTCGACCTGAGAAAATAATTTTTCTGTAAATTATATAAAAAAAAATTACAGTATACTTACTTGCTTTTTAAAGCCGTTTGTATATATTATACCTGTAAATAAAATTGCAGAGAAAAAAGGAGATAATAATAATAATAATAATAATAATAATAATAATAATAATAATAATAATAATAATAATAATAATAATAATAATAATAATAATAATAATAATAATAATAATAATAATAATAATAATAATAATAATAATAATAATAATAATAATAATAATAATAATAATAATAATAATAATAATAATAATAATAATAATAATAATAATAATAATAATAATAATAATAATAATAATAATAATAATAATAATAATAATAATAATAATAATAATAATAATAATAATAATAATTTTTTTTTTTTAACTAGAAGAGGGCATCAACTGCTGGGGTTATTAGCCCATATACTAATCAAAAAGTATAATATAAATAAATATACGGGACATATACTACTACATAAGTATTACAAATAGATGTATATAATAATTTTGAAAAAAAAGTAACATGTAAATAAATATGTATATAAAATAAATATACATATGTATACGAGATCAACAAAACCCACATGCATAAAATACAATATATAAATATAAGTATTTACGCATACTTATGTATACGTATAATGAGAAAAATAGAAAAGAATACAAGAATTACATAAAGAAAATTTTTATGAGATGAAAAAATAGACAAGTCTATAACTTTTCATATATATTTACCGCACGCAAAAACTTCAGAACATTACGGATCTTATCAGAGTCTGTTAGAATAAAGGAAAGGTCTTGATCTAAATGATATAGTCGCCTGAGTAGATCATACTGTGGACATGCAACAAGAATGTGTTCAACTGTCAGAGCAGTATCACATCTGGTGCACATAGGGGCATTATCCCGATTTAAACGGTACCCATGTGTCAGACTTGTATGACCCATTCTCAGACGATGGATCTTGACTTGATCCCTTCTGGTAAGATCATTCGGCAATAAAACTGGCGCAACCAACGGCTTAATGGTTTTTAGATGGTTCTGAACCCCATCCCATGTGCGCTGCCACAAAGCCAATACCTCTTTCTTCAGATGAAGACTTATATCTGATGATTTATACATTACGACATCAACAGAGTTACTATCAGCGGCAAAACGTGCTGCCTCATCAGCCAATTCGTTACCCCTAATGCCGACGTGACTTGGCACCCAAAGAAAGTAAATATCTCTCCCTGTCTCATGCAGATGTTTCATGAGGGACAAGATATGCTGAATAATTGGGTCAACAGTAAAAGGGTTTGAAATGGCTTGTAGGACGCTCAAAGAATCGCTTACTACGAGGAACTTTCTAGAAGTTCTGACAAACTCGCAGTACCGTAGGGCTTGCCAGATAGCATAGGACTCTGCTGTGTAGATAGAAGTTAGAAGAGGCATTGACCATGAGTGCTGTGTGTTATCGACAGCAATTGCGCAACCAGTACCATGGTGGGTTTTAGAACCATCTGTATAAATTACCATCGTGTTTTTGTACCCGTGCAGAACCTCTAGAAACCTTGACTGTATCATTATCGGGGGACTGTTGGACTTGTCGTACATAGTTAGTATGTAGTTAGTCCTAGCTAATGGAAACAACCACGGCGGTACTTCAGATTCCCCTACAGGAATCGATAATGGTATATCAAAGTTTATTTGGTCTAGAAGCTCTTTCGCGCGGATACCAGCGGGTCTGGTTTGAATTTGTCGTGGATTGCACCAATTATCACTCCGAAAGAAAGTATTGAAGTTCTTGTGTTGCGGTAAGGACTTGATTTTAGAAACATAAAGCAGCAGAAACTTTTTACGTCTGACATCAAGTGGCGTCAGTCCTGACTCTGAATACAAATTTAATGTGGGGGTACTGGGAAACGCACCAAGAGCGTACCGTAGAGCCTGGTTGTGGATTGATTCTAGTCTGTTGAGGGTTGAACGTTTTGCCGAGGCATAGACGACACACCCGTAATCAATCTTTGATAAAACCAGAGATTGGTACACCCGTATAAGGGTTTTGGGCTCTGCTCCCCATTTAGTACCCGCTAACATTTTTATAATGTTGAGAGCTTTAAGACAAACAGTCCTTAGCTCTTCAACATGTATTTTCCAAGTTAGCCTTGAATCGAAATAGAGTCCCAGGAATCTGACGCTATTGACGATTTTAATAGTATTATCCCTCATAAAAAGGAGTGGTCCATAGTGTGGTCGATTTAGGCGACAGAAGTGCATGCACTGGGTTTTTTCTCGAGAGAACCTGAATCCAATTTTGTCAGCCCTCCGGGTGATGCTGTTAATTACAGATTGCAAAGTTCTGTTGATGTCTCCCATCTTCTTACCAGAACAGAAAATGGCGAGATCATCAACATACAGACACATACCTACAGAGCTGACAAAGGACACAAGCTCATTTACCGCAATGGCAAAAAGTGTGACGCTCAAAACAGAGCCTTGGGGTACTCCATTCTCTAATATCCTTGAGGATGATAGAGAAGTACCGACCCGAACTCTAAATTTGCGTTCTGCCAGAAAAGAAGAAATAAATTGCGGCAAATTACCTCGGAAACCCCAGCCATGTAGCTTCTTAAGAATGTGATACCGCCATGTCATATCATAGGCCTTCTCCAGATCAAAGAACACTGCAACCAAGTGTTCTTTATTATTGAAAGCAGTGAGAATTGCATCTTCTAGATATACGAGATGGTCAACGGTGGATCTGAATTTTCGAAACCCGGCCTGGTGATCTGACAGAAAATAATTGGTTTCCAGAATCCACATAAGACGGTTGTTGATCATTCTCTCGAATATCTTTCCGATGCAAGACGTTAAACTGATCGGCCTATGATTTGACGGTATCGATAGGTCTTTTCCGACCTTAGGGATAGGGATGACAATGGCTTCCTTCCACTTCTCAGGATATGAACCTTCTTGCCAGAGCATATTATATACGGAAAGCAAGTGTAGTTTAAAATCAAGGGTTAAATTTTTGAGCATATCGTTGGTAATTCTATCTAAGCCTGGAGATGACGACTTCGATTGGCTGAGAGCATATTCCAGTTCCAAAAGTACGAATGCAGCGTTATAATTAAGAATTTCAGTAGTGCTGAAATCTAGCGGTACTTCCCTGTCCGCTTTTGAGTTTTGAAACTCAGGTACATAATTTGAAGAGCTGCTAGTACTTTGGAACTGGTCGGCCATTATTTCCGCGATAGCGGATGGATCATCTGTATAAGTTCCATCATCCAGTTTTAGGTACGTTATACCTGTAGAATTACCATGCCCAGCGATACGTTTAACCCTTGACCAACACTCTTGAGTTGTGGTACTGGACGAAATGCCAGAAACATATTCGTCCCAAGATTTTCGCTTGCTTTCCAATATACAACGTCGTGCTAGTGCTCTGGCTTTTTTAAAAAGAATAAGGTTCTCCTGAGTGGGAATCCGTTTGAAGCGGTTGAAAGCCATTTTTTTATCCCGGACCAACTCTTGAATTTCGCGGTTCCACCAGGGAACCGACTTTCTTTGAGCTTTGGACTTGCTCTGAGGGATTGCAGTTTCTGCTGCTAAGAAAATATTTTGTGTTAGTTCTTCTACATTTATATTGGTGTTATTAGTCATGGGTGGAATTTTAAGGGATGCCTTGAAACATGACCAATCGGCTTTACTCATTAACCAACTTGGCGCAAACACTTGTTCACACATAGGAGTGTCTGTAGTGATCACTATAGGAAAGTGATCACTTCCATGTAGATCATCAAGTGCCCGCCAAGAGTAACGAGTTGATAATGTTGATGAGAGTATAGTTAGGTCGATACAGGAAAAGGTCCCTGAACGGGCATTAAAATATGTAGGTGAGCCATCATTTACAAGAACAAGATTTGGATCATCAAGCAGGTTCTCAACAATTCTACCCCTTGGATCAATATGCCCAGATCCCCATATGAAATGGTGGGCATTGAAATCTCCCAGAAGAATAAAGGGAGTGGGAAGTTGCTGAATAATAGCTTGAATGTCAGTCAAATCCCAGTTGGCGTCAGGTAAATATATGTTACAGACCGTAACATTAAATGGGGCTGACATTCGTATAGCAATCGCTTGAAGATTAGTGTTGAGATTAACCTGTTTGAAATTCGCATCTTGTCTTATGATAATCGCCACACCTCCGTTGACCCGGATATTGGGTGCAGAATCGAACCTAACTATACTATAATTCTTCAATGAGTAAGCCTGGCCTGGTGTAAAGTGTGTTTCTTGAAGGCACGTACATATCGGATTAAATTCCGATAGTAGCATCTTCAAGTCACAATAATGAAAGACGCATCCCCTAATATTCCACTGAATAATATTGTTCATGACTTATAATGTTATGTTGAAGAACTATACAGGTTTCCTTGGTTTGCCTATAGGCCAACCCTTCTTTTTCTTTTGCTGCTGCGAAGGTGCAGAGCTTAGGGAAAGATCTTCGTCGGAAGAAGAAACAATAGTAGTTGCCCTATTCTTTTCCTTTGTAGGAATGATAGAAGAAGGACCAGAAGAAATAGGCACAAAAGAAGAATTAGTAGAATTTGCTTTTTTCTTCCCTTGTGTAGGAATTTTAGATGGAGTCGAAATAGGATTACAGGAGATAAGAGGTGCACTTTGTTTGGCATTAAAAATTTCTTTTGTAACAAAGACACTTTTTAATGCTTGAACAAGATGAGGAATTACTTGCTGCGCAAAAGAAGTAGGATCCGGTGTTACTAAAGCTGATGCTTTATTAGCATAAGACATACCGGCCGGTGTAGGAATAACAACCTTCTTCTTTGCTTCAAAATAAGTAATATTCTCTTTTACTTTGAGCTCTTGGATGGCAACCTCTTGTCTATAAAGTGGGCAAATTTTGGAACGAGCAGAGTGGTCTCCTTCACAATTGATACATTTAATGGGTTCCATGCAAGGGGTTCCTTCATGCAAGACCTTTCCACATATACAAATGTGTGGACTATTGCACCGTGCAGCTGTGTGTCCGAACTTTTGACATCGGAAGCAGCGCATCGGTGCAGGGACATACATGCGTACAGGGAGGGACATATACGCTACTTTTAACTTAGCTGGAAGTTTCGGGGTATTGAAGGTTAAGATGTGATTCGGCGTGTCTTTGAATTCACCATTAATTCTAGACTTAATTCGCCTTACTTCAATTACACCCTGTTCCCATAGCTCAGAGCATATCTCCTCCACTGTACAATTCAAAAGGTCTTTGCAATAAATGACGCCCCTACATACATTAAGTGTTCTGTGAGGGACCACTTCTATTTCCATATCTCCCATTTTTATTAATTTTAATAATTTTTTTGCTTGAGGAGCTGAAACTGTCTCCACAAGTAGACCATCTTTAATTTTTTTAATGGTTTTTAAATCTCCTACCAATCCAAATAGTAATTTTTGTAGAAGAAAAGGGCTAACTTTGTCAAAATTACCACTAAGCCTTTGAATGACCAAGAACCGGGGTACTACCTCCTTTTCTTGGTTCATATCAATAGTGAGGTTATTAGGCGTACCCTCACAAGAAATTTTGTTTTTTGACGGGGTTTTCTCCCCGGGAGCTTTTGACACGGCTCCAAGCGCACCGTTTTTGGAGGACGGCGAACCAGACAGCGGCTTAGAATATTCCATGTTCATTTAAAATGAACCTTCGGTCTTTGGTATCCCCACCCTCCATGGAGTCTCAAAAGGGACACTAATACCGCAAACCGGTATAGTGCCAGGGCTTCCCAAAGACTATAGCAATCCCGGAGAGCAGCAGGGCCAATCCACGGGAGAGATCACGATGGGGCCGCTAAGTCCTCGTGCACGCCCGCTTCCCGGTGATCCCGCCACATCCCCAAGACTACTCACCCCCCAGCCTCGTAACGGGATGGGAACCGATTGGCCTCAGGTGGGTTAGCCTGCGACCTCCCGTTTAGGTGAATTCAGGGCCAAAGTAGTGTGTTGGGGCTTCCTCAACTACCAGGATCCCCTCCTCCACCGACACGGGTCACCGCACACGGTTAACATGCAGGTAGGTATGAAAAAGATCAGTGCACGGACGATCACCTACTAATCGACCGGTTATAAGAAATCGTCTGGTCCCGTTAGTTTCACCTTTGCTGGCAACAAAGGCTACTAAGCCCCCCCACCACGACAAGGTGGGCCCGCGGGGGGGAATAATAATAATAATAATAATAATAATAATAATAATAATAATAATAATAATAATAATAATAATAATAATAATAATAATAATAATAATAATAATAATAATAATAATAATAATAATAATAATAATAATAATAATAATAATAATAATAATAATTTTTTTTTTATTAGGGAAAGGGCATCACCTGCTGAGGTTATTAGCCCATATTCAAAAAGTATAATATAAATAAGTACACGGGACCTATACTGCTATATAAGTATTACAAATAGAAGTACGTATAATAATAATTTGAAAAAAAGTAACATGTAAATAAATATACATATGTATACGGGGTTCAAGAAAACTCACATGCACAAAATAAAACATAGGAAAAATAAGTATTTACGCATACTTATGTATACGTGGATGGGACAAATAGAAGAGAATGTAAGAATTAAATATTGAAAATTTTAATGAGACGAAAGAAAAAATTAATCAAGTCTATAACTTTTCATATATATTTACCGCACGCAAAAACTTCAGAACATTACGGATCTTATCAGAGTCTGTTAGAATAAAGGAAAGGTCTTGATCTAAATGATATAGTCGCCTGAGTAGATCATACTGTGGACATGCAACAAGAATGTGTTCAACTGTCAGAGCAGTATCACATCTGTTACACATAGGGGCATTATCCCGATTTAAACGGTACCCATGTGTCAGACTTGTATGACCCATTCTCAGACGATGGATCTTGACTTGATCCCTTCTGGTAAGATCATTCGGCAATAAAACTGGCGCAACCAACGGCTTAATGGTTTTCAGATGGTTCTGAACCCCATCCCATGTGCGCTGCCACAAAGCCAATACCTCTTTCTTCAGATGAAGACTTATATCTGAAGATTTATACATTACCACATCAACAGAGTTACTATCAGCGGCAAAACGTGCTGCCTCATCAGCCAATTCGTTACCCCTAATGCCGACGTGACTTGGCACCCAAAGAAAGTAAATATCTCTCCCTGTCTCATGAAGATGTTTCATGAGGGACAAGATATGCTGAATAATTGGGTCAACAGTAAAAGGGTTTGAAATGGCTTGTAGGACGCTCAAAGAATCGCTTACTACGAGGAACTTCCTAGAAGTTCTGACGAACTCGCAGTAGCGTAGAGCTTGCCAGATAGCATAGGATTCTGCTGTGTAGATAGAAGTTAGAAGAGGCATTGACCATGAGTGCTGTGTGTTATCGACAGCAATTGCGCAACCAGTACCATGGTGGGTTTTAGAACCATCCGTATAAATTACCATAGTGTCTTTGTATCCGTGCAGAACCTCTAGAAACCTTGACTGTATCATTATCGAGGGACTGTTGGACTTGTCGTACATAGTTAGTATGTAGTTAGTCCTAACTAATGGAACCAACCACGGCGGTACTTCAGATTCCCCTACAGGAATCGATAATGGTATATCAAAGTTTATTTGGTCTAGAAGCTCTTTCGCGCGGATACCAGCGGGTCTGGTTTGAATTTGTCGTGGATTGCACCAATTATCACTCCGAAAGAAAGTACTGAAGTTCTTGTGTTGCGGTAAGGACTTGATTTTAGACACATAAAGCAGCAGAAACTTTTTACGTCTTACATCAAGTGGCGTCAGTCCTGACTCTGAATACAAATTTAATGTGGGGGTACTGGGAAACGCACCAAGAGCGTACCGTAGAGCCTGGTTGTGGATTGAGTCTAGCCTGTTGAGGGTTGTACGTTTTGCCGAGGCATAGACGACACACCCGTAATCAATCTTTGATAAAACCAGAGATTGGTACACCCGTATAAGGGTTTTGGGCTCTGCTCCCCATTTAGTACCCGCTAACATTTTTATAATGTTGAGAGCTTTAAGACAAACAGTCCTTAGCTCTTCAACATGTATTTTCCAAGTTAGCCTTGGATCGAAATAGAGTCCCAGGAATCTGACGCTATTGACGATTTTAATAGTATTATCCCTCATAAAAAGGAGTGGTCCATAGTGTGGTCGATTTAGGCGACAGAAGTGCATGCACTGGGTTTTTTCTCGAGAGAACCTGAATCCAATTTTGTCAGCCCTCCGGGTAATGCTGTTAATTACAGATTGCAAAGTTCTGTTGATGTCTCCCATCTTCTTACCAGAACAGAAAATGGCGAGATCATCAACATACAGACACATACCTACAGAGCTGACAAAGGACACAAGCTCATTTACCGCAATGGCAAAAAGTGTGACGCTCAAAACAGAGCCTTGGGGTACTCCATTCTCTAATATCCTTGAGGATGATAGAGAAGTACCGACCCGAACTCTAAATTTGCGTTCTGCCAGAAAAGAAGAAATAAATTGCGGCAAATTACCACGGAAACCCCAGCCATGTAGCTTCTTAAGAATGTGATACCGCCACGTCATATCATAGGCCTTCTCCAGATCAAAGAACACTGCAACCAAGTGTTCTTTATTATTGAAAGCAGTGAGAATTGCATCTTCTAGATATACGAGATGGTCAACGGTGGATCTGAATTTTCGAAACCCGGCCTGGTGATCTGACAGAAAATAATTGGTTTCCAGAATCCACATAAGACGGTTGTTGATCATTCTCTCGAATATCTTTCCGATGCAAGACGTTAAACTGATCGGCCTATGATTTGACGGTATCGATAGGTCTTTTCCGACCTTAGGGATAGGGATGACAATGGCTTCCTTCCACTTCTCAGGATATGAACCTTCTTGCCAGAGCATATTATATACGGAAAGCAAGTGTAGTTTAAAATCAAGGGTTAAATTTTTGAGCATATCGTTGGTAATTCTATCTAAGCCTGGAGATGACGACTTCGATTGGCTGAGAGCATATTCCAGTTCCAAAAGTACGAATGCAGCGTTATAATTAAGAATTTCAGTAGTGCTGAAATCTAGCGGTACTTCCCTGTCCGCTTTTGAGTTTTGAAACTCAGGTACATAATTTGAAGAGCTGCTAGTACTTTGGAACTGGTCGGCCATTATTTCCGCGATAGCGGATGGATCATCTGTATAAGTTCCATCATCCAGTTTTAGGTACGTTATACCTGTAGAATTACCATGCCCAGCGATACGTTTAACCCTTGACCAACACTCTTGAGTTGTGGTACTGGACGAAATGCCAGAAACATATTCGTCCCAAGATTTTCGCTTGCTTTCCAATATACAACGTCGTGCTAGTGCTCTGGCTTTTTTAAAAAGAATAAGGTTCTCCTGAGTGGGAATCCGTTTGAAGCGGTTGAAAGCCATTTTTTTATCCCGGACCAACTCTTTAATTTCGCGGTTCCACCAGGGAACCGACTTTCTTTGAGGTTTGGACTTGCTCTGAGGGATTGCAGTTTCTGCTGCTAAGAAAATATTTTGTGTTAGTTCTTCTACATTTATATTGGTGTTATTAGTCATGGGTGGAATTTTAAGGGATGCCTTGAAACATGACCAATCGGCTTTACTCATTAACCAACTTGGCGCAAACACTTGTTCACACATAGGAGTGTCTGTAGTGATCACTATAGGAAAGTGATCACTTCCATGTAGATCATCAAGTGCCCGCCAAGAGTAACGAGTTGATAATGTTGATGAGAGTATAGTTAGGTCGATACAGGAAAAGGTCCCTGAACGGGCATTAAAATATGTAGGTGAGCCATCATTTACAAGAACAAGATTTGGATCATCAAGCAGGTTCTCAACAATTCTACCCCTTGGATCAATATGCCCAGATCCCCATATGAAATGGTGGGCATTGAAATCTCCCAGAAGAATAAAGGGAGTGGGAAGTTGCTGAATAATAGCTTGAATGTCAGTCAAATCCCAGTTGGCGTCAGGTAAATATATGTTACAGACCGTAACATTAAATGGGGCTGACATTCGTATAGCAATCGCTTGAAGATTAGTGTTGAGATTAACGTGTTTGAAATTCGCATCTTGTCTTATGATAATCGCCACACCTCCGTTGACCCGGATATTCCACTGAATAATATTGTTCATGACTTAAAATATAATGTAGAAGAACTAAACTGGTTTTCTTGGTTTGCCTAGAGGCCAACCCTTCTTTTTCTTTTGCTGCTGCGAAGATGCAGAGCAAAGAGAAAGATCTTCGTCAGAAGAAGAAACAATACAAGAAGTATTTGCCCTTATCTTTTCCTTAGTAGGAATAAAAGAAGGAGAAGGGCCAGGAGAAATAGACACAATAGAAGAAGAAATACTGTTTAATGTTTTCTTCTTTTGTGTAGGAATTTTTGATGGTGTCGGGAAAGGATTACTGGTGACAAGAGGCGCACTTTGTTCGGCATTAAAAGTTTCTTTCGTAACAAAGATACTTTTCAATGCCTGAACTATGTGGGGAATTATTTCTTTGGCAAAGGAAGTAGTATCCGGTTTTGCTGAGGCTAATGCTTTATTGGCATAAGAGATACCGGCCGGTGTAGAAATAATGACCTTCTTCCTTGCCTCAAGATATGTAATATTCTCCTTTATTTTCATCTCTTGTATGGCAACCTCTTGCTTATAAATAGGGCAATTTTTGGAAAGAGGCAAGTGGTCTCCCGCGCAGTTAATACAGTTAATGGGTTCTATGCAAGGGGTTCCTTCATGTAAGGCCTTTCCACATATGCAAATCTGTGGACTTTTGCATCGTGCAGCTGTGTGTCCGAACTTTTGACAATGGAAACAGCGCATTGGTGCAGGCACATACATGCGTACAGGGAGGGACATATATGCTACTTTTAACTTAAGTGGAAGTTTCGGGGTATTGAAGGTCAAGACATGATTTGGTGTGTCTTTATATTGACCATTGAATCTTGTCTTAATGCGTCGCACTTCAATAACACCCTGCTCCCGTAACTCGTTGCATATTTCCTCCACTGTACAATTTAAGAGGTCTTTACAATAAATGACACCCTTGCATATATTAAGTGTCCTATGTGGGACCACTTCTATGTCCATATTTCCCATTTTGGTCATTTTTAATATTTTTTTTGCTTGCGAAGCCGAAACTGTCTCCACAAGTAGACCATCTCTAATTTTCTTTATAGTTTTTAAATCGCCGAATAATCCGAAAAGTAATTTTTGTATAATAAAGGGACTAACTTTTTCAAAATTATCACCAAGCCTTTGAATGACCAAGAACCGGGGTACTACCACCTTTTCTTGGTTCATCTCAGAAGTGGGGTTATTGGACATACCCGCACAAGATGTGTTTTTTGACGAGGCTTTCTCCCCGGGAGCTTTTAACACGGCTCCAAGCGCACCGGTTTTGGTGGTCGGTGAACCAGAGAGCGGCTTTGGTTGTTTCATTTTCATGAAAAGTGATCCTTCGGTCTTTGGTATCCCCACCCTCCTTGGAGTCTCAAACGGGACACTAATACCGCAAACCGGTATAGTGCCAGGGCTTCCCAAAGACTATAGCAATCCCGGAGGGTAGCAAGGCCAGTCCACGGGAGAGATCACGATGGGGCCGCTAAGTCCTCGTGCACGCCCGCTTCCTGGTGATCTCGCTACGTCCCCAAGACGACTCACCCCCCAGCCTCGCAATGGGATGGGAACCGATTGGTCACAGGTGGGTTAGTCTGCAACCTCCCGTTTGAGTGAATTCAGGGCCAAAGTAGTGTGTTGGGGCTTCCTCAACTACCAGGATCCCCTCCTCCACCGACACGGGTCACCGCACACGGTCAACATGCAGGTAGGCATGAAGAAAACTGTGTACGGACGATCACGATCGTCCGGTTAGATGAATGGAGGACACATAGGTCATGACCCGTTAGTTTCACCTTTGCTGGCAACAAAGGCTACTGAGCCCCCCCACCACGACAAGGTGGGCCCGCGGGGGGGAATAATAATAATAATAATAATAATAATAATAATAATAATAATAATAATAATAATAATAATAATAATAATAATAATAATAATAATTTATTTTTTTTCTTCGGGTAAAGGCATCGACAGCTAAGGTCATTAGCCTGTATAAAAAAGGTAAGTTTTCAAAAAAATTTCAGTAGTGTATATATATTTAAACTTTAACGTTTTCAAAAAATTTTCAGTAGTGTATATATATTTAAACTTTAACGTTATAAAGAAATGTGTTAAATAAATTTGTTAAGAAAAATGAACAATAAATAAAAGGATTACATAGTATAAATGAATAGGTAATTTAGAATAATTATCTCAAAGTCCTTGATACAGGTCACAGGCCTTAAGGAATTTCAATAATGCCTTAACTTTACCATGATCTGTCAACAGCTCCTGAATGTTGTCACCAAGATTGTAAATTTGTCTCATCGGCTGTAATCTGGGGCACTCCACTAGAATGTGCGGTACAGTCATAGGAACATGACAGTTCTCACAGGAAGGCTGATCTTCCCTTGTGAATCTGTACCGATGAGTGAGGCTAGTGTGGCCTAACCGCAGCCGATGGACTTTTACAAGGTCTTGTCTAGACAGATCATGGGGTAAATGAGTGTGTCCGATAAAAGGTTTGACTCGGTGTAGGTGATTATCCACCCGGTTCCAATCTTGTTGCCACAGCAAGGACACTCTCCTGTATGCTGCATTCCTAGTATCAGTATACTTCATGACCAGTGCTTCTATTGTATTTATTTCAGCAGCATTACGTGCTGCTTCATCCGCTAGCTCATTCCCTCTTATTCCAACGTGACTTGGAATCCACATAAATTTAATGTTTTTCCCCAAGTCAGACAAATGTTTTAACTTTGATAAAATCATCTGAATGATTGGGTCCGTTGTGGAATAATCTGACAATGCAGTCAAAATGCTGAGGGAGTCACTAGCGATGATGAATTTTGACGAGAAGCAATCTAAATCACAATAGAGTAATGCCTGCCAAATTGCGTAGGCCTCAGTAGTGTATACCGATGCATCACAATGCAGTGACCAGGAGTGGCTAACGTTATTGACTACAATTGCCGAGCCAGAACCTTGGTCAGTTTTCGACCCATCCGTAAAAATAAATTTTACTTCAGGGTACATACCAACCAATTCTAAAAACCTCTGAATGAAAAACACCGAAGGAAATGAGTTTTTATCATACTGGCAAAGATCCAGTATAACCTTAGCTGGAGGAATAAGCCATGGTGGGTTTTCTAGAAAGCCAATAGGTAATACCTTTGGCAGTTGGTATTCAATTTGACTTAAAAGTTCTCTAAATCGAACACATAATGGCTTAGATTTTGCACGTGACCTGTAGTTTTCTTCAAAAAGGATTTTAAAGTTTTTATGACTGTGTTGAGCCCACATTTTGCATATATATGCTATTATGATTTTCTTTCGTCTAAATTCCAGGGGTGTTAGCCCGGCTTCGCAACAGAGATTCACTGTTGGGGTGGTGGGAAAGGCACCGATGCAATATCTAATGCCTGCGTGATGGCATGGATCTAACAACTTCAAGGAGCTTCTAGCAGCAGATACATAAACAACACAGCCATAATCTATCCTGGATAGTACTAGAGCCTGATACACTGTAAGGAGTGTTTTAGGCTCAGCACCCCATTTAGTTCCAGCTAGGACTTTGATACAATTTAGAGATAGTAAGCATTTGGTCTTCAATTGTTTTAGGTGAGGCTTCCAGGTTAGCTTAGGGTCAAAAATAAGTCCGAGAAATCTAACCTTGTCCCTACACCTAATATTCTCATTTCTCAAGTAAAGCATTGGACCATAATGAGGACGATTCAATCTGCAAAAGTGCATACATTGAGTCTTCTCAGGGGAGAACTTAAATCCGGTACCTGCAGCATTTAGAACAATCTGATTGATTGCTGTCTGCAATGTTCGATTGATGTCTCCCATTTTCTTTGCACTGCAAAAAATTGTAAGATCATCAACATACATGCATACCTCAACAGTATTGCTGAGGCCGGATATAAAATCAATGACCGCGATAATAAAAAGTGTGACACTTAGAGTAGAGCCCTGTGGTACACCATTCTCCAGTATCCTACTGGAAGATAGAACAGTGCCGATTCTGACTCTGAATGTCCGGTCAGTAAGAAATGATCTTATAAAATTCGGTAAATTACCCCGAAATCCCCACTCATACAACTTTTGCAGAATATGATATCGCCAGGTCATATCATATGCTTTCTCGATATCAAAGAATACTGTGACCAAATGCTCACGATTCCAAAAGGCTTTTTGAATGAAGTGTTCTAGGTACACTAATTGGTCGGTAGTGGATCGGTATTTACGAAATCCAGCTTGGTGCTCGCTTAGAAGACCACGAGTCTCGAGACACCAAACTAACCGATTGTTGACCATCCGTTCCAATAGCTTCCCTAGACACGAAGTCAGGCTGATTGGCCTGTAGCTTGATGGAAGAAGAGGGTCTTTCCCTGGTTTTGGAATTGGCACAACAAGTGCTTCTTTCCAAACAGTCGGGTAGTTTCCCTCAAGCCATAAATGATTGTATATGGAAAGCAAGGATGTTTTAAATGCTGGGGTTAGGTGTTTAAGCATCTCATTCGGGATGTTATCCTGTCCAGGAGATGAAGAGGTAGCACGAGCAATTGCAGTATCAAGTTCTAACCTGGTAAAGGGTTCGTTATATGGGAGTACATTTTGAACCTCTAGACTAAAATCCAATGGTATTTCCCTTGCAACCTTAGAAGATAAAAATACAGGTTCATAGTTCAAAGAACTACTAGTCATTTCGAATTGATCTGCAATTAGTTCAACAATTGCGCTAACATCGTTCGTAATGTTCTCTTCATCCCATTTCAGGTGGGTTATAGGTGGGGAGTAACCCCTACCCATGATGCTTTTCACCCGAGCCCAACACTCCTTAGTGGTAGTCTCTGACGAAATGCTAGAGACGTAGGCGTTCCAGGATGCTCGCTTGCTTTCCAATATACATTTACGTGCCATAGCTCTGGCTCTCTTAAAAGCTACAAGGTTGTGATCAGTAGGGTGCCTTTTGAATCTATTAAAAGCAGCTTTCTTGAGGCGAATAAGATTTTGTACCTCTTGATTCCACCAGGGTATTCTACGTTTGTAGATTCCTGGTTTGGTGACAGGAATTGAGTTCTTAGCTGCTCCTCAAATTATTGGTCAGATCAATAATTTGAGTGTGTACATTATAGTTTGGGTCTGGAGTAACAAGTGCCGCTTCAAACTTTGGCCAGTTAGCCCTATGGAGTAGCCACTTGGATGGACGAACCTGGTTGGTAGTAATTGTGTCCGTAGTGATCACTATAGGAAAATGATCGCTACCATACAGGTCGTCAAGAGCTCTCCAAGAGAATCTACTCGCTAGTCCGGAAGATACTATGGTAAGGTCGATATGAGAGAAACATTTCGACCGTGCATTGAAATAGGTGGGTGAACCATCATTCATAAGAACGAGATCGGGTGACAACAAAAGGTCTTCAATTAAACGACCTCTTTGGTCCCTGTGATCAGAGCCCCAGAGTCCATTATGAGCATTGAAATCTCCAAGTAGTACGAATGGAGTTGGTAGTTGGTTTACAACATGTCGTATATCGTCAAGATCCCAATCTGCATCTGGTAAGTAAATATTACATATTGTCAAGACAGATGGGATAGACATGCGGATTGCTACAATTTGGAGACTTGTGTCAACTTGGACACGCTCATATTTCGTTCCGTCTCTCATGATGATGGCTACCCCACCTCGAACCCGGGCGTTGGGTTCCATATCACTTCGGACTATTGAGTAGTTTTTAAGAGAATAGGCCTGGCCTGGTTTAAAATGTGTTTCCTGAAGACACGTGCATAACGGGTTGAATTCCGTTAGTAGTATCTTCAGTTGGCAATAGTGGTACACACAGCCCTTTATATTCCACTGGATGATGGAATCCATAATAAAATTTACAAATAATAGATCTAGCCAACAGCTTTAGGCTTCCTTGGCTTCCCAGCAGGCCAGCCTTTTTTCTTTTTGGTCTCAGTTATTGTAGAGTTTTTTGGGGAAACGGAGTAAACTGAGAATTCTGCCCCAGAAGAGTTCCCTCCGTCCTCAGTTTCTCTATTGTTTTTATTTGATATCACGGATGGTGCAGGACTATTTGTTTTTTGCAAAGTGGTGTGTGATGTTGATGGCCCAGAATGCGTTAAACTATCTTTTACTACAAAAACAGATTTAAGAACTGCTACTAATTGTGGTAAAAGATCTTTTACTATTTGTGAAGAATCAATTGGTGATTTTACGATATTTATTGCGGATGAATACGAGACTCCAGGAGTTGGCGTACGCACAACAACCTTGCTCCTCGCCTCAAAGTAGGTTAGATTTTCCCGGATTCTAATTTCCTGAATGGCCGCTTCCTGTTTGTAGATAGGACAATTACGGGATCGAGCAGAATGGTCACCTTTACAGTTAATGCACTGTAAAGGTTCTTCACATCCTTTTCCCTCGTGCGGTTCCTTCCCGCAGATACATATCTGAGTATTCATGCATCTAGCAGAGGTATGGCCGAAACGTTGACACTTAAAACACCTCATTGGTGTCGGAATAAACAATTTAACCTTGAGGAAATAGAAGGCTACCTTAATACGCGCCGGTAAAATTGGAGTATTGAAGGTGAGAATGTGGTTTGGTGTATCCATCAACTCACCATTTTCACGCTTCTTAATACGGCGTACTTCAACAACACCTTGATCACTTAATTCTTCCACAATTTCATCAACACTACAATTTAATAGGTCTTTGCAAAAAATAATTCCTTTGGAACTGTTCATGGTCCTGTGTGCAGTGACTTCAATATTATGCATGCCAAGCTTTTTGGCTTTTAAAAGCCGTTCAGCTTGGGCAGCGGACACAGTCTCTATTAACAGTCCATCTTTTATTTTTTTAATTGATTTCAAAGTTCCTACTAAACCAAATAAACATTTGTTAATAATAAAAGGACTTTCTCTATCAAATGAACCAGATATAGATTTTACGACCAGGAACCGAGGTACAACCATCTTTTCCTGGCTCGAAGTTTCATTCCGAATCTCAGAAACCATTTTACTTTCCATCTTAGAGGGAGACAACTTGCTCGATGAAAGACAAGGAATGTTTGATTTATTTCCAGACGTGGAAATTCGTTTTTTTAGCGGGGTTTTCTCCCCGGAAGCTTTTGACGTGGCCCCAAACGCACCATTTTGACCGGATGGCAAACCGGTTAGCGGGTGAAACTTATCATCCATTAAGTAAAGAAATTCGGTCTCAGGTATCCCCGCCCTCCACGGAGCCTCAAATGGGACGCATGCATCGCAAGCCGATGTAGCGCCAGGGCTTCCCCAAGACTATAGCTATCCCAGGGGGCAGCAGGGACAGTCCACGGGTGAGATCGCACGGATCCGCTAAGTCCATACGCACACTCGCTTTCTGGTTATCCCACCCCCACCCTGAGACGACTCACCCCCCAGCCTCATAATGGGATGGGGACCGATTGATCACAGGTGGGTTAGCCTGCAACCTCCCGTTTAGGTGAATTCAGGGCCAAAGTAGTGTGTTGGGGCTTCCTCAACTACCAGGATCCCCTCCTCCTCCGACACGGGTCACCGCACACGGCCAACATGCAGGTAGGTTAAAGAAATACAGAACACGGCCAATTGCCTACTGATCGCCCGGTACGAACAAAGTATGACACAGAGGTCTAGGACCCGTTAGTTTCACTCTTGCTGGCAACAAGAGCTACTCAGCCCCCCCACCACAACAAGGTGGGTCCACGGGGGGGAAATAATAATAATAATAATAATAATAATAATAATAATAATAATAATAATAATAATAATAATAATAATAATAATAATAATAATAATAATAATAATAATAATAATAATTAATAATAATTAATAATAATTAATAATAATAATAATAATAATAATAATAATAATAATAATAATATTAATAATAATAATAATAATTAATAATAATTAATAATAATAATAATAATAATAATAATAATAATAATAAATAATACAATGAATTGAAGACATTTCGAAAAATTAGAAGAGGATAAAATTTCTTCATAGAATGAATTTAAAATTATTAAAAAATCTAAATATAAAGAATAGATGTAAGTAGAATTTTTGGTGTAAAGTGTAGGTATTGTATAATAAACAGACATTATTTGAGAGAGATTAGACCAGACCTAGATACAGAAGAATAAAGGAAATATTCTTTCAAACAGCACTGGGTGGAAAATAGAAAAGTAAAAGGCGAGAAATTTAATATTAGCTTATATTTAGTATAATTTGCAACAGTATATTTGTGTGTATACGTATGTTTCTTTTGCACATTCCATTGAAATTATGGTTTTCTACAATTTTATTATGAACCACGCCTACATTTCGTACAGAGAATTTATTTTAAAATGCAACATATGATTCATCACTTCCATGGTTACACATACTACAGTCAAAAAATGAGAGCAGTGTAGTAGATATTTATTTTAAAATGCAACATTATAAAAAGTAAAACAGTATTACAGCACAGGATATACCTCCAAAACATATCACAAATGATGTCATTCTACGACCGACTAGGATATTGCCTCAGTGTGAATGGGCGTTATCTTTGAACATTTCTTACCATAAAATTATGAAATTTTGTAAGCCAAAGTTTATTAACACGTTGACTACGGATGATGTGTTAACACGTCATTCGCTCGCACTGTCTGAGGCGGGTGACGTGTGACTACGTCAAGCTGTTAGGAGAATTGTTGTGATACTTCAACCCGGCAGTGAATTGTCAGTGAACGTGTTAAAATGTGCTGCATTAATTTTGATTTTTTGTTAATCGTATGTAGGGTAATTTATTGGAAATTAGTATTGATAATACATAACTACAAATTTTGTTTGTTGCATTTTAAAATGGACATTTATTACATTGCTATCATTTTTTGACAATATAATGTTTAACCATGGAAGTGATTGACCATATGTTGTATATTAAAACAAATTCCCAATATATATATATATATATATATATATATATATATATATATATATATATATATATATATATATGTAGCGAAACGGATTATCTTTGATTGATAATCCTATCGTTACAATGTGTAAAATAAACTTTTTGTAATTAAATTGTATAAATGTTGTAAATATAATTTTATTAAGTAATTTTGACTGTCTGGTACAATGAATACACAATTAATGATGTTTTGGTTGTCAGCTGCTCCAAGGTAACCTCGGAACAGCTGAACAACAATGGGCGAGGGTAACGTGGCGGATAACTTACTAAATATATTGAATACTTGATCCGCCACATTACCCCCTACCCAGAGAAACGAGATACATAATTCATAATATCTATAATTAACAATGGTTCCTCTTCTGTTCCACGGTTCTGGTGCGTGTGGGCATGGAGGAGTTTTAAACCCGTTAGGGTAAGATGTATGCTGGTTTTACTCTGTTTATTGAAACGGTTTGTGGTTTTTTGTTTATTTCCAAAGTGAAATAATTGTTATGTCTATTGATTATTTTGTATGGGCCATCGTAATTTTGTTGGAGGGGTGTTTTGATTGCGTCATGTCGTATGAATGCATATTCTGTTTTGAATAGGTCTGGATTTATGTATGCGTTTTGTTTTTGTTGTAAATAGTTTGTTGTTGGCACTGGAAGGTTTTTCATATTCAGTTTTAGTTTAGTTAGGTAGGTTGGAAAGTCTAATTTATCTTTTGTTGTATTGTACGCTTTATCTTTAAATTCTCCTGGTAATGTTATATTTGTTCCATAGACCATTTCCGCTGCTGTACCATTGAGTGGTTCTTTGTATGTTGTTCGTATTCCTAATAATATTATTGGAATGTTGTCGAACCAATCCTTGGCATTGTAGCAGGATTTTAATGCGGATTTTAGTTGTCTATGGAATCGTTCTATCATACCATTGGATTCCGGATGATAAGCTGTTGTACTGATGTGTTTTGAGCCTAATAGTGAAGTTAAATGTTTAAAAAATGATGATTGAAACTGTGGGCCTAAATATATATATATATATATATATATATATATATATATATATATATATATATACAGGGTGGGGCAGAAAAACCTATCCGATTTCAAATCCCTTTTTCTCAGAAGAGGGAGCAGGTAGAGTAGTGGGGTAAAAACCGTTAGAAAGCCGGTTTTATGCCATTTGTCAGTAGTCAACATGCCTTGGTCTGGTGAACATCGTGCTTTTGTTATTGAGCGGTTTATCGAATGCGGCGGTTCGATAATTGCTACACAACGTGCTTTTCGAATTCATTTCGGACTCGGGCGTCATGATCCTGTTCCACATCACGCTACGATTAAAGTGTGGGTGTCAAATTTTAGACAGACGAGTTCAGCATTGAAAAAGAAGTCGCCTGGACGTCCCAGGACAGCAACAGGACCTGAAAACGTGGCCAATGTGAGAGCCGCGATTGAGCGCTATTATTTCATGCTGGAAAATTTTCTTAGACCCAAAATGGAAGAAAATGGCGTGGAAAATGTGTGGTTTCAACAGGATGGGGCAACCGCCCACACATCGCGACGATCAATGGACATTCTCAGGGAACTGTTTCCCGGTCGCCTCATTTCCCTGAGAGGTGATCTTGGCTGGCCGCCGCGCTCACCGGATCTCACTCCATGTGACTTCTTCCTTTGGGGTTACCTCAAATCGAAGGTTTACCAGCATCGACCAAGGACCCTTCTTGCTTTACGAAGGGAAATTGCTCGGGCAATTGAAGAAATTCCTGTGGAAATGACGGTGAAAGTCATGGAAAGCTACCGCGAGCGCCTAAATCAGTGTATCCGCTCCCAAGGACGACATTTGAGTGATGTGCTTTTCAAAACTTAAATTTAGAAATGGCATAAAATTTGCGATATGTTAATAAAAATTTTTTTTGACAAGTTGAGTGGTTTTAATTTTATAACGTTTTGAAATCGGATAGGTTTTTCTGCCCCACCCTGTATTTACTAATTCTTTTTTCGATTTAGGAATTGAAAGTGTCATTTGGGGTTAAATTAAAAATGCGCAGAACTCCAGAGGTCAGAGAATCTTCTATAAAGCTGTAATCCTTTGAGGTGTGAGTTGTATTCTATATAATAGATAAAAACGTAAGTAATCATTTTACTTACATTATATATGCCGTCTAAAGATAGGTTGAAAGTCAAAAGAAACAGCAATATCACAACAAAGTACACAAAAAAATGTAATCAAGCCGAGTAATATGGTAAATGAGAATGAATCTAATTTAAATATCGCCATTTTAAATAAAGAAAGAAATTATACTACGAAAGAAAAAGTAGATATATTTAAAATGTCAATAGCTGATGAAACATAACATAGTCAAAATGAAATTAATAATTTAAATGTAGGCATTGTAGGCGTAGGAAATGAAGTAAATCAATATAATATGACAGATAATGATATTAATATATTGCTAAATCCTCAAGGTTGGATTATGGATTATTTATTTTCTTTAGTGCGATATAGTTCTAATTTTAACACACAATGTCCCGCATACATTCAAGCTGTAAATCGTATAGTACCTATACCACAAGGAAATAAACATATCCAAATATTATATTCGCCGGGTTTAAATATAGGGAGCATAGACCATTGGATATCGATATATTATGACGGTTCTCAATTTTTTTGTGTACGATAGTGTGAATTCTCAATCATTAAACAACAATATTAAAGTTTATTTAGACAAATTGTTCCCGTACAGCCCATCCATTAAATTTAGCAATTACAGCAACAAACAAATGTCTACGGTTGTGGTCTATTTACTATTGCGTTAAGTACCAGCATAATATTTTACCGTAATCCTGATCAGGAAACGTACGATGTAACTAGAATGCGATCTAATGTTTTACAAATGTTTCGGGCAAGGCAGTTAACAATTTTTCTAGTTGCTCGTCAACAGTAATTACGTGAAAACTATTTGAAACGAAAATCTAAGAAATCAAAGAACAGCGAAATAATCGTTTAAAAAAACAAAACGAAATTAATTTATAACGGTTATCGAATGAAACACCTCACAAAAACCTGATAGATTAAAAAAACGTAATTTAATCTCACTAATTACTTAAGTAAGGAATCTGCCGAACAAAAAACAAAACGTTTAGATAAATATAAAGATAAATTTGCGAATATAATTAAAATCGAAACTGATGAACAAAAACAAAGATTATTAAAAAATAATCAAATAAATAAAGCTAAAATCGTAGCAAAGAAACACAAAAATAAAGTTTCAGACACATACATGTTAGCTAGTAAAGGGTTAGAATTACAAATAGAGTCACACAGTTTAGGCTAAATTACAATTTTATGTAAATATTGTTCACCCAAAAACTTTGCTTTCGAAAAGCCCTCAGATGGCAAGTTCACTTATTGCTGTCGTAAAGGCAAGTTAATACCAGATCAGTCAGGTGATTTTCCGGATTACAACAAAGGTCTAATGATTGGTAATAATTCAGATAGTATAAATTTTAAAGAAAACATTAGAAATAAATGTTCCAAAAAATCCCCCCAAAGAATTTAGAAATGAAACACATGAGAATATAAATGGTTATCTACTTTATAAAAGACCTAATAACAACGCAAAAATGTATATTTTGTAAAAAAAATTGTACAGTTAAATATACAATTAACAATCGCTGGATAATTCCGTACAATCCATTATTATTAAAAAAAATATCGAGCTCACATAAATATACAAATATGTTCATCAGTTAAAAGTATTAAATACATTTGCGATTATTTAAGAAAAGGCCACGATTGCGCGTCTACAAAATTAGGTCAAATTGATAAAAATAAGACTGTTCAATGGGACGAAATTAACGGTTATTTAGACGACAGATATGTATCTGCCCCAGAATGTCTTTGGCGTCTTTTAGAATATCCTTTACATGACAAATCTCATGCTATTTTTGAACTTGCTGTTCATTTAAAGTATCAACATAGCGTTTGTTTCGTAACCGGTCAAGAAAAACAAGCTATAGAACATGCAGCAAAAAACCATACTACGCTGACAGCGTGGTTCATGTTAAATCAAACAGATATCAATGCGCGAAAATATCGCTACATGGAAATTCCAAAATTTTATGTTTTCACTAATAACATGTGGAAAGATAGACAAAGTGAGAAAAAGCCACCAATAGGTCGTATGATTCCAGTAAGTCCAAAAGATATAGAGTAGTTTCACTTATGTTTAATATTGATTCATGCGACGGGTGCCACAAGTTTGGAAGACTTACGCATAGTTGATGGGATATTGTATAATACATATCAAGCTGCCAGGGCTTTAGGGCTTTTAGAAAATAACCAAGAATCCGAAAATTGTTTAAGTGAAGCTGTATTATGTAAATTTCCCAAAAAACTGCGAGAGTTATTTGCATATTTAATTTGTTTTCATACAACAACAAATGCAGTTGAATTATGGGAAAAACTCGAGGATTATTTAAGGGAAGATTATTTATTGCATTATTCCAAAGAAACTGCACAGAGTAAATGTTTAAGAAAGATTCAAGAAATCTTAGTCATTCATAGATACGATCTTAGTGATTTCGGTTTGCCACAGCCAAAGAAATAGATGATGTAAGTAATGACAATGATCTCATAGATATAGATGCAGAAAAATTAAAGGGCGAAAAAAATGTATCTTTATTCAGTAGTGAACAATGAGATATTTTACAATACATTTTAAATGCAGTAAACGATGTAAATTGTAAAAACAAATGTTTCTTCATTGATTGCCCGGGAGGAAACGGATTTTTTTTATACAACACACTAATCAATGTACTAACAGGACAAGGGCGAAAAGTTATAGCTGTTGCTTGGACAAGTATCGCAGCTACATTGTTAAAAGGGGGTCAAACGCTTCATTCAATTTTTAAATTGCCAGTCCCAGTAACTGACGGTTGTGTTTATAAAATCAAATCTAATAGTTTTTCAGAGAAACTAATTAAAAATGCAAAAGTAATAATTTGTGACGAAGTCACAATGATCCCACATGCCCTAAATGCAATTGATTTAGTTTTGAAAGATCTAATGAATAATGCAGTACCATTTGTTAGTAAAATTGTTATTTTAGGTGATTTTCAACGGTGCCTACCTGTAGTAAACTACATTAATCACAGGACAGCTATAACAGAAACTTCGGTATTAAGAAGTCACTGATGGCCGTTGTTCATGAAATTTTCCTTGAAACAAAGTATGCGAGTGAATAAAGATCAAATCGAATTTTTAAAATACCCGTTAAAAGTAGGCAATGGTGGTAAGGAAATTGTTTCTATACCATCAACCTGTATTTCAAATATTTCATAATTCATGCGTCTATGTTGGCATGAAACTTTACAATATATTGTCATGTGAAATTAAATTAGGTAAAATAACAAAGTTACAGAAACTGTTAAAAATTAATTAGTCAATAAGAAATATATTGTATTGAAGCGTTCATAAACGATTGTAAAAATAAATTTTTGTAAAATATCATTTCTATGTAATGAAGGTCATGCGTACACTGTTGCCAATTGTCATATCTTTAATATATATTATGTATTAGTAGTATAGTTCTGCCGTTACTGGCTCACTTGACCTCGTTTGACCCCGCGGATGATCGTGGTCATCCACATCTACCATGGGGGTGGTTCTTCAGCGATTTTAGTCGGATTTGGGGGTGGTTCTTTGGTACCCTTTGGTGTTTATGGGATGTTCTTTAAGTTAGGGTAAAGTTGCAGGTGACTGTGGTACCTGGAAGGTGTTAGATGTGGATGGCTGTTGTCGTTGGAGATGGTGTTGTGGATGGTTAGTGTTGGGGGTGGTGGACTTGGAGGAGTTAGCTGTGTGGGGGGGGTGGTACTTGTCGTTGGAGATGGTGTTGGAGGTAGTGATGTAGTCGGCGGGAGCTTTGGCTAGCGGGGGGCTTCGGTTTGGGTGATTGTTAAGACACCTGGAGACGGTGACAGAATTTACTTATGACGCGAGTATTTTTATGTTTTTAAAATTGTTTGTACTTGTTTGTGAAATTTGTTATTTACTTGTGAAATATGTTTTATATCATGTGAGACAGGGTTAATAGGTTATCTATCAGCACAATTCAAAGTCATACAAAGTCACAATCAGCTATCAGTACAATTCAAAGTCATACAAAGTCACACAATCAAAAAACTGTAATTATAAAACCGACAAAGATATTTGTATTAATTAAAATGTTAAAAAATAATTAGAAATCTGTTTACCAAAGATAACCTCTAACCTTTATTTATATGTTGTTATAAATTTTCAAGGCTCATCTCATTAATTAAATTTGATATTGCAATTGGGTAATGTTATAATATAATTATAATCGCTAATATTGCACAATTTGTTTTTGATGGAATAATTTTAAGAAATATGACTATGCGGTTTTGTTTTATATTATTTACTTGTGAAATATGTTTTTTCTACAAAGGTGATAAGAAAACAGTAAGGTTATAATTGGTAATATTACACAATTTGTTTTTGATGAAATAATTTTTGAAAAATATAAGGTTTTTTATGTAATATTTGTGTTAAAAAATGTATATAAATAAAAAGTATACCTTAGCATATTAACAGGTACCATTCAAATTTACTATTATAAGTAAAAATATTAAACTTACACATATTAACCTTTTTATATATTTTATATTATAATACAATTAAAAAATAGTTTTTAGTATAATAATAGTCTGTTTAATAATATAAACATAAAGTTACATAAAAAAATAAAATAAAAAATAATTATTACATTTTTTACAAATATTTATTTTCATATTCTACTACATATTCATTGTTTATACAAATACATATATTATACTCATTAATTACTTCATACCATGCAGGATTTTTTGAAAATAATCATATTGTGTCCAATCGTTTTCATATTCTATTATTTCACTATCGGTCATTGGTTGTCTACACCATTTAATAAATATTTCTTCAGTACTTAAACAGTTTTGTACATACATTTTTCCTATAAATATTATAATAAAATTAGTAATGCAAAGTTTAGAAGTTACTAATAAAATGCAATCAATTCCAAAAAGAATTATTAATCGTGAAATATTTGGGACTCATATATCACCCTCTTATTGTAGAAAAAATAAAAGTTTAGAAGAAATTGCAAAATTAAAAAACGTTGAATTATTTTGCAAAGAAAACTTAATACGAAAAGAAAATATATATGATAAACAAATAAAAGTACTTACGAACTCAATTATTTTAACAAATCAAAAAAAAATAAGTAAAATATGTAATTGTAATTTTACAAAAAATATTTACTGTATAATTCTAAGCAAAAGTAATATATATAATTTTATAAATAGTTGTAGATGTATTGTTTTATACAGTACACATGCACGTGCACGTGATTTTAAAAAGGTTAAATGTTATCGTTATCAAACTTAATACTATATATAAAAACAGTGTACTGTGTTTTAGTATTATGTTTATATTAATTCAGAAAACATGAGTGATTTTATTTCTGATGTTGAAGTATTGTGTGATAAGATAATTAAAAATATAAATAAATCAGTATTATTAATTAAAAATGAAAAAGATATAAACAATTGGAGAAAACGTATACGAAATATAATTGTTTTAGTTAAAAAAGCTATAAAAAATAAAACGCTACACTCAAAACATAATTTATTTAAATTAGAAAGTAATTTAGCATTACTAAAATATTATGAATTAAAACTAAAAAATTTAAAAATTAAAACTGTGGGAGCAGGTTTAACTAAAGTAAGAAAACATGGAAAAAAATTAGAATGGTGTAATTTAGAGTCAATATTTAATGGACGAAAAACAGGTGCTACAATAAATAAAAATGGAAATTTTAAAGATGTTAAATAGTTTTTAATAAAAGCTAAAATAATTTTTAAAAATTAAATAAAAAATGAATTAAAAAACTCAATTTTAAAATTAAATGTTGTACTAATTACAGAATTTATTCTACCAAACAGTGGAAAGTGTGAAAGAAAAAGTTTTAATACGTGTAATGAAATAATAGATTTTGGAACTGATTTAAATTTGTGGTATGAAGAAAATGTGTTGGAAACTATTTTACGGAAAGTTGAAGAGTTTCAAGAAAAGGATTCCAGTTGGGCATTACATGAAATAATGTATTTAAAAATCAACATAAATAATTATACACCGTTAAGAGGTAGCTCTTACATTGATTTACCTCAGGATATAAAAAATAAAAAAGCAATAGTTAATATAAAAAATAAAGATAATTATTGCTTTTTATGGGCTGTAACATCTGCTTTATATCCCAATGAAAAAAATTCAGATAGAATATCATCTTACCCACATTTTAGTAATATACTAAAATATGATGGAATAAAATTCCCAATACATTTAAAAGACATTAAAAAGTTTGAAAACTTAAATAGTTTAAACATTAACATTTATACATTAGAAAGAATGGGGAAAAAATGAAGTAGTTCCAGTATTATTAACAAAAAACAAATACAAAAAAACTATTCATTTATTAATGATACATTCTAATAATGATATAGAAGAAAACAACATGGAATGTGATACAAATGATGAACATGCAGAAATTATGGAAGAAATTGATGACATAGAAAAAAATATTAGGTCACCTTCTAATTACCATTTTATGTGGATTAAAAATTTATCACGATTGTTTAATAGTCAAATTAATAATAATACTCATAAAAAGTGGATTTGTGATCGTTGTTTAATTAATTTTAGTACAAAATTATCTTTAGAAAATCATTTTAATACATGTTTCAAAATTAATACCTGTAAAATGACTTTGCCAACAGAAAATAATAAAATACTAGCTTTTAAAAATAAAGAAAGAGTTCCGTTTGTAATTTATGCAGACATTGAGTATTTTAAAACCTGTAAAAGATAATGAAAATAAAAATACTGAATTATTACAAAAACATATACCTTTTAGTATTGGTTATTACGTAAAATGTTCTTATGATAATAATTTATCATTTTTTAATTTATATCAAGGAAAAGATTGTATAGAATGGTTTACAAAACATTTACATAATATAGCTTTAGATATAAATAGCAAAATATTTAATATAGTTCTAATAAATTTAAAAAAAAATGATAAAATATTATTTAATAATAGTAAATTATGTCATATTTGTGAACAAATTTTTACTAATAACGATAAATTATCTTCTTATTTAACAAATAACGAAAAATGTACAACAAAAATGTATTGTAATTCAGAAAATGAATTTCATTTATTAACACGTAAAGGTGTATTTCCTTATGAATACATTGATTGTTGGGAAAAACTAAATGAGGTAAAACTTCCTGCAAAAGAAAATTTTTATTCCATATTAACTAATGAAAATATTAGTGATGAAAATTATGAATTTGCTAATACTGTTTGGAAAATATTTAATATAAAAACATTAGGTGAATATGCCAATTTGTATTTAAAAACAGATATTTTATTACTATGTGATGTGTTTGAAAATTTTCGAGATAGCTGTTTGGAAACATACAAATTAGATGCACTGCACTACTACACAGCACCAGGTTTAGCATTTGATGCTATGTTGAAAATATCAAATGTTAAATTAGAACTTTTAGATGATATTGATAAAATAATGTTTATTGAAAAAGGAATTAGAGGTGGTGTTTCGCAGTGTTGTAACAGGTATGGTAAAGCAAATAATCCATACATGGGTGAAAACTTTAATAATAATGAAATTGAATCATATTTGATGTATTATGATGTAAATAATTTGTATGGTGCTGCAATGAGTCATTTTCTTCCTTATGAAGGTTTTGAATGGGTATTAGATACAAATTTTTACAATATTAATATTCAAAAATTAAAAGAAAATTCAGATATTGGCTACATTTTTGAAGTTGATTTAGAATACCCTAAACAATAAAGATTTACCTCTTTGCCCAGAACATTTTATACCACCAAAATCAAAACAAGCAAAATTAATAACTAATTTATATAATAAAAAAAATTATGTTATACATTATCAAAATTTAAAACAATGTTTAGAATTAGGTTTAAAAATAACACGTATACATAGGGTATTACAATTTAAACAAGCACCTTGGTTAAAAAGTTATATTGATCTTAATACTATTTTAAGGCAAAACTCTAACAATGAATTAAAAAAATTTTTTTATAAACTTATGAACAATAGCGTTTTTGGCAAATGTCTTGAAAATATTCGAAAATATAAAAATGTTAAGCTTGTTACAAATTGGTATGGTCGCTGTGGTGCTCGAAAATTAATTAGTAGTCCAAATTTTCATAGTTGTGTAGTATTAAGTGATGATGCAGTAATTATAGAAATGAAAATTAGGAAGTATTTTTTAATAAACCTATTTATGTAGGCTTTAGTATTTTAGACATTTCTAAAACTTACTTGTATGATTTTTATTATAATTTTATAAAAAAAACATTAGCAAATAATGTAAAATTGTTATATACAGATACAGATAGTTTAATATATCATATTTTTAATATAAATATTTATGAAATAATGAAAAAAAATATTTCAAAATTTGATACTTCAAATTATAAAATAAATAATAATTATAATATACCACTAATTAATAAACAAGTAATTGGAATAATGAAAGATGAAAATAATGGTGAAATAATGAGTGAATTTATTGGATTACGATCAAAAATGTATACTTACAAAGTATTTAATAATAATTTAGAAATATTAAATAAAAAAGTAAAAGGAATTACAAAAGGTGTTTTAAAAACTATTACTTTTAGTGACTATTATAATTGTTTATTTAACCAAATTGAAATGTATAAAAATCAATACAATATACAATCAAAAAATCATGTACTTCATACAGTAAAGCAAAAAAAATTAGCTTTAAGTCCATATGATGATAAGCGTATAATAAGTTTTTTGTCTACAGATACTTATCCATATGAATATAACTGTAAATATAAATTTATAATAAAAATATGTAAATTTAAGGTATTTATTTTTAATTTCTTATCCTTTTAGAGTATAATATTTTTTTTCCAGTAAATGTATGAAAAAGATTAATACAATAAGGTAAGTATCAAATATATAAAATATATACCAATGTAATTTTGTATTTAGTAGCATAATAAACATGGCACGTATAAGTTTGATAGTATTGTTATTTGTGTATAATTATTTTGTAATTGGTGACAGTGACAATATAAATATTTTTTTTTAATCAATAATTTTTTTAGAACATTATGAATATTTAAAAAGCAATAAAAATGATATGCTTAATATAAATCAGACAAGTGAAACATATGTAAAAGCACTCCAATTGTTTCAAAACTATTATGATATAGAACCAACAGGAGAATTAAACCAAGAAACATTAAAATTAATGCAATTAAAACGATGTGGTATACGTGATATTTATAATAAAAATGTTTATACTAAATGGAATGTATTACCTATAACATGGGACATAATTCATACAACAAATAAAAATTTAGTTAATATAGTAAAACAAGCATTTCAAGGGAAAATTATGCAAATATTTCTTTTCAATATACACCACATAAATACAATTTGTATACAAATTATAGCTTTATAAATAGCAAATATAGTCCAAATATAATATCTGTTAGCGGAATAAAACATTTTTCATATTTTCAAAATAAATTTTGTGATTATAATTTTGATGGAGCTGGAAATATTTTAGGACATGCATTTGCCCCATATTCGTTTTTAACCTCTGTAGATATACATATGGATATTGATGAAAATTAGAATTTTGAATTATCTCAAACTAAGGAAGATACTAGAGTAAATTTTTTTGAAACATTAGCTCATGAAATTGGGCATGCTTTAGGATTAGAACATGTTAGAAATAGAAATGCTCTAATGTACCCTTATAATAGAAATTCAATTTTTAAAAATGTATTAGAATTTAAATTAGATCACACAGATATTAATGAAATTCAACAATTATATGGAACAAAAGAAAAAAGTATTTTGCCTACAACAGAACTTACAACAATAACAAAAGAAAAACAAATAAATAAAACAATTACTAATAAGGAACCTGAATTATGTAATATACATGAACGTAATATAAAAAAATTAATTAATTGTTAATAATAATATACTAATATTTTTTAAAAAATGGGTATGGATAAAAAAAATAACAGAAGAAGGTTATTCTACACCATATTATATTCCAAAATGGTTACCATTTAAAAATAATGAATTTGAAAATGTATCTGCAGTATATCGAAAACTTAATGGTGATATAGTTTTAATAATTAATAACTTTTTATATATAATAAAATGGCCATTATTAAAAATTATTAAAGTAGAAAATTTACAAACAATTTCAAACGATATTACAAATGTTACTGCAGCAATTCACACAAATTTAGGAAAAACAATAATAGTTTATAAAAATGGACATATAATTGAAATAAGTGAATGTAATAATAATTTTGAAGTTATAAATCGTGGTATTATTAGTACTACTTTTCCTGGAATACCCAATGATATAGATGGTGCTTTTCAATATATTAATGGTTATATATATTTTTTAAAAAATAATATTATGTATGAATATAGTGAATATTTAAAATCTGTTATAAAAGCAATACCATTTAAATTATCTTTTTTTAATATATATTGTCCTAATATAAGTATTTTAGAACAAATAAGATCACTTTTATTAAAAATAAAATATTAAATATATTTTATTTAAACTTGTTTAAACTTGTTTAATTTTTTATAAAAGGTTATATTAAGATTTATGTGCGGTTATTATCAAATATAATATTGCAAAACATGTTTTTACTTGTTTAATTAGTTGTTATTATGTTACTAAGAAAATTTAATTACATTTTTTATAAAAGGTAAAAAATTATATAGATAAATATTAGTTACATTTTATTTATACTTGTTTAATCTTTTATTAGGAAATTTATTTCAAAACATGTTTTTGCCTGTTTAATTAGTTATCATGTTAGTAAAAACAAAATTGATTACATTTTGTAAAAGGCTAAAAGGTTATATATTAAAATTTATGTGTGGTCATTACTAGATATAATATTTTAAAATGTTTTTTTATATACAAAATTTTTAAGTGATAATATTTTTTTAAATATTTAAGTTGGTATATAAAGCAACATGAAATTAAATATTAACAGTATACTGTTTGGTAGTAAACATACTTCATTCAAATATTATAAAATAATACAGTGTTAATAATACATAAAAATGATGAGTTACAAATCAATTAACAAAAATGCTAAAATAAAGCAAATAGTTAGTATATCAACTTTAAAACAAAATCATTTATATAAAGTAAAAAATATTAAAAAAATTGAAATTAAATTTGGCAGCAAAGTATGTGCCGAATTAGAATTGTGTTCAATTGTGCTACCAGATCGTTTCTACAATATTTTAACAGATGACGTTATAAACAATGTTTTGAAAAAAGATATTACTAAAAATGTTGTTTATATAAAAAACAAAGGTATTTATTTATTTATTTTATTTATTTATTTTATAATAGGCCATACAACAGGAACTAGTCCCAATTATAGTACAGCACTAATTTACAGATACAATGAAAATAATATGAAAGTTTTAGTGAACAATTTTAATTAAATATTATGATATGAATATGAAATAAGATAAATATATAATACAGTTTATCGCATAAATGAGTATGTAGAAGTTACGAATTGATTGCTAGGATATGGTTATTAACAATCCTCTTAAATTTCATTAAATTGAAGGAAAATATATCTATTTCATTAATATGAGACAATAAATTATTATAGGACATAGATAACCTAATTATAGGTGAGTTCATTTCAGAATTGGTTTTAATATTTTTTATAAAGATCAAGTTACATGAACGAGTGGAACGAACAGATATCTTGAAGTAGAACTTGCCAACGAGAAAAGGGCTATCGAAAAAGTTATTAAATATTTTGTACAAAAATATTAAATCTAGAACTGTACGTCTATTTTGTAACGTCATGAGGCTGGTGTGGACCTGAGGAAATTTCCAGTTCAGGAAAGAGATAAATTTTCGTTGCACTCGTTCAATTCTACTGACATATATTTGATATTGGGGAGACCAACAAACTGATGCGAATTCAAGCTGCGATCGGACTAAAGTATAATATAGATTAATAAAAGTCTTATAGTTACAAAAGAGCTTGCCAATTCGCAGGATGAATCCCAACATTTTGTAAGCCTTTTTTACAATTTTGTCAATATGGATATCAAATAATAATTTAGTATCGAGAATGACGCCAAGATCTTTGATGTGCGTGACTCGATTAACGGGATTTTGATCAATATAATAATTGTATTGAAACACATTTCTATTACGGGTAAAGGTTATGCAGGAACATTTGCTAATATTCAACAATAAGTCATTATTTATTAATTAAGAACTAAGTCTGTCAAGATCGGCCTGAAGGGCTGAGGCATCAGAATTAGTCGAGACAGCTTTATAGATCTTAAGATCATCCGCGTACATACTGAAATTACTGTTTACAAAACATGTATTTATATCATTGATAAAAATGATAAAAAGAAGTGGCCCTAGATGGGATCCCTGTGGTACTCCAGAGGTCACGGGAAGATAATTAGATGTAAAACCCTTGAATGAAACACATTGGTACCTATCTGAGAAGTAAGATGTGAACCACTGGAGCATATTACCATGTATACCATACATCTCTAATTTCGACAATAAAATGGAGTGGTTAATTTTATCGAACGCTTTACTAAAATCAGTATACACTGCGTCGACTTGTGTCCTTTCATTTATGTGTTCCAGAATGAAGTTAGTATACTCTACCATGTTAGTATCTACAGAACGACCTTTAAAGAAACCATGTTGTTCAAAGTTTATAATATGTTTAAAAGATGAAAATAAGTGTTTATAAATTATTTTTTCTAGAACCTTTTCGAAAATGCATAATTTTGAAATAGGTCGATAATTTTCAACGGAGTTTCTATTACCAGACTTAAAAACTGGTGTAATTTGTGCCTTTTTCCAAATACTGGGACAATAACCTTCACTTAGCGATTTATTATAGATTAATGTTAGAGGATGGCAAAGAGATGACGAGCATGATTTTACGAATAAAGAGGGAATCCCATCTGAACCAGCTCCTTTGTTTGTATCAAGGTTAGACAATACATCAAATACTTCATTCTCATTTGCAATAATTCGACCAATACTTATATTGTTATTTGCCAATGCATTATAGTTACAAAAGGGCGTATTATTATTATTTAAAAAGACTGATTGAAAATAATCAGCAAACATGTTACTTATTTCATAGCCATTACTGGAGCTGCAATTGTTATACGACATATTTGATGGAATACTGTGTTTTTTTACAGAGGAAACATAACTCCAAAACTTTTTAATATTCCCGGGGATTTCATGTTCAATATTTTTTAAATAATTATTGTAGCATGTTGTGGATAAATCTTTAACTTGTCTCCTGAGTGAAGAAAAAATTATATAATCCGAGGAATTGTGGAATCTTTTAAATTTGCTATGAGCTTTGCTTTTCTTTTTGATTAAATGTATGAGTTCAGAGGAGAACCAGGAAGGGTATGAATTCCTGGGAATAATTTTTTTGGGGACATATGATTCAATAGTTTTATTTAAAATATCATAGAATTTATTAACTGAATTCTCTGAATTCAAACCATAAAATTGTTCAGCCCAGTTTATTTTTGATAAGTGATCATTTATGGCGTTGTAGTCAGCCTTTTTAAATAATAACACCTCCCTGTTGTTTTGTTTCAATGTCGATTGCAGTTCACATTGATAATAAGTAACAAGCGGTGGATGATGCAGGTCTATTTTAGTGAGAGGAGTTCTACATTCAACAGTGTTTATGCATTCGATATTAGACAAAATTAAATCTAAACATCGGTTATTGTGATTTAAAACGCCATTGAATTGTTTTAAATTACAGTAAGATATATTATCTACGAAATCGGATGATAGTGTGTTGTAGATATTGTCGGCAACATAACCATTTTTAGATAATCGCCATTGTAAAAGGGGCAAGTTAAAGTCTCCACATATTATGAATTTATCATTCGGCGCTGAATCTATTAGTTGTATTAAATTATTCATAAAAATATATAGATGTGGAGGACAGTCAAAGGGAATATAAACACAACATATATTTAATATCCCTGTTTTCAAATGAATCGATATCCAAACATCTTCAATACTAGTAGACCATTTGGGCTTATGCTTATAGTCGATATTATGTTTAACGCCAATAAGTACTCCACCACCATCACATTTCACTGACGAAGAGGATTGTCGGTCACGTCGCACTAAGGAGTAATTATCACCAATAACTTCTTGATCGTAAACAGACGAGTTTAAGAATGTTTCAGTTAAACACAAAATGTCAACATCACATGTAGTGGAATTTATTTTCATATCATGCGTTTTAGTTCTTAGTCCGCGAACGTTTTGGTAATAAAGACTGAGAGACATGAGAGACGTAAAAGATACGAGTATTAATATACCGGAGTAGAGATGTTGTTATTGTAGTTTGTTAACATCAGTTTCAGATGAAATTGTAATGGTTTTTGAGGTATCAGTTTTACGCGCAAGAATTTTACAATTTTTTGTCCACACGAATTTAAAGTTTTTAGCACGGAGTTGTTCACGAGCTAATTTAAATAGAGCGGCATTTTCTTTGGTGAGGTGTTCATTTACATAAATTTTAACATCATCCTCATATCCTAAAATTTTAGTGGTGACACTACTGGATTTAACTGCAGTCACGAACGTATCCTTCATGGTCCGCGAGATGAATTTTACTATTATGTTCTTCGGATGATTGACGTTTGCTCTATTTAAATGTGGAACGCGATGGACGGCATCAAGATCAGTAAGTTTTACATCAATTTTTGTAGATTTTGCCAATTTCATAACTATATCATTCACGTTTTCGTTTTTCATTTCCGGAATATTCTGTATCAAGACGTTATTAATTCTGGAGTATTGCTCCAGATCATTTATTTTCTTATTTAATATATCTACATTTAGTTTTAATTCGGAATTTACTGCCTGAATTGTGTCTATATCTTTTACTTTATTATTTATGATTTTTAGTTCTTTTTCAAAGTCGGTAATTTTATCACAACAAAAGTTAATCGATTTCATAATTGTGTCAAACTTAGAATCAATAGCAGTTAATAGCTCGGTTTTTAATGTCTTTATCATTTCGTGCAAATCTCGGTTGGGTGTAGGAGATGAACCTGAATCGGCCACAGCTGCCATGTTGACATCTTGAGGTCTGCATGACGGACACAGCCAGGCGTAGCAGCGTTGGTCAGCAAGTTGATTATTATCGCCGTCAGCGCATGCACTATGGAACACGCGCGTACATTTGAAGCAGCGAACATACGGGTATTTGTTGTTTACATTGCGACTGCACTTGCTGCACGTTGGCATGGTGACGGATTAGTAAACAAGTTCCAACACAACAAAAATTATAGCAGAATTGATAAAAAAAACACGTGTAAACGATATACAAGATGAAGATATGAATTTATTTAAAGAAAATCACTTCACTTATATTCACCAGCACATTCGATACACCACCGCAAATGAAATTATTATTACAATTACTTGTGAAGAGTTGGTAAAAATATAATAACTTTAACCACATCAAATTAAGTAAAATCTACGGAGCAGAAAAAAACAATGCGAACACTTCAACTTTCAACTTATACTTATGAAAGGAAAAAGTTACAATGTTCAAATAATAAATGTAACTGAAGAAGATGGTGGTGAAATAACAGACAGTGACGACGAAGAAGAAAAAAAGGTTGAAGAAATTGTTAGCATAGATGAAAGCGAAGATAATAGTGACGATGAACCACAACCTGCAAAAAAGGCCCGAAAAGAAAAATATGTGAAAAAAAATAAATATTAAATGTAAATACATTATATAATTGATTGTATTACTGTTTTATTAAATATGTATATTTTACTGTTTTACTAATAATGTATCTGTATATTTTTGTTTATACTAATTATGTATATTTTACTGTTTATACTATACTAATTGTGTAACAATGTGTGTGATTAATAAAAACAAATTGTTAAAATTATAAGTGTTTATATTTATAGATAATTATTTTAATACAATACATTTTATTACATTTAATACATTTTTTTATTATTGGTTAAATTTATTTTTATAACATTACATTTACATAATTCGTACAATATTTGTTAAAGGTGTATATTTAATAATTTTATCAAATAATATTAAACAGTAAGCAGTAGTGTTGGGTGGAATATTTTTATTTGTTTCAAAATTTAATTTTAAATCTATAGTACCAGTTTTTAAAGATTCATTTTGATATAATGTATTTATAACAACAATTGGACATTTTCCTTTAAAATCTGATGGTGAAAAAACTAGCTCACTATTTTTTTGATAATATGCATATTGAAATTGTGTATACATATTATATAAAATAGCCCAATGGTTATTATCAAAATTTAAATGTAAATTATCATATGGAAATACTTGAGAATTTAATTTAACTTTAAAATTAGTTAAATTACAGTGATCAAATACACTCATATTTTTTGTAATATTGTTTTTACGATTTGTTTGGAATCCAAAAATAATAAATCTGGGTTTTTCCAATTGTGCTGCGGTTTTTACAACCCAGGTGTGTTGTTGAGTTTCTGGCAATATTGGATATTCATGTAACTCCCAGCTTCTAAATGCAATTGGTAATTCTATATTACTTTCCATATACTTTAGTAATTTTAATTTTTCCTCATCTGAAACTGTTATATGAGGTATACGCCATTGTACTTTGTAAAGGTTTACTTTTAAAACTTCTGTATTATTTGTTGAGATTAAAGCATTTTTGTCAGAACTAGCACGTAAAAGAACTAAATCTTGACGTGAATTTAACAATTTTTTTAAAATCTTCAGCAAAACCTAATACCATATATATATATACATACATATATATACATATACATACATAGATTTACATATACATAGATATACATATACATACATATACGTATACATACATATACATAGATTACATATACATAAACATACATACGTATACGTACATATACATGTACTTATACATACATACATACGTATACATATATATATATATATACAGTGTGTTAATTAAAAACCTGGCCATAGGCGTTTAACATGGGAAATCAGTTTTTCCTTGCGCAAAAGTTCCCAAATTATTTTAGACAAAAATACTTCAAATAAATGTTGTAGAGAATTAAATTCTGCATCCAGATTAGTAATAAGATTTTATTTTCGATGTTTCATAACCGAGAAAATCAATTTCAAAGTTTATCGAAAATTGCTGATTTATAGCGATAGCCATGGAAGTCAAACAAAATTACAAACAATTATATGACATCTTAACTGTCAAAGAAAGTTTGTGTTTTGTGATTTTCGTTCAGTAACATATTTTTTTGGAAGTATGGAACAGTTTTCTCATGAAGAAAAGCTTCAGATTATAAAATGGTGTTACTGTGGACAAAGCTATAGAAAAATACGTGATTTAATAAGTGTAATGTGGTCACATCGACAAATTCCAAGTAAAACCACAATAGAATCTTATTACAAAAACTTAAAGCTGTAATTTCCAATGAATGTAGAAAAATAAATGCCAGACAGCTGCATAATGTTCGACATGGCTTTTATAATAGACTTGGGTATTGCTTAGCGCAAAATGGAGGGTTATTTGAACATTTAATATAAAATTATATTCATTCTAGTTTTCTGTTTTTCTTTTTAAATAAATACATTATTCTTGTTTTCATTTTTATTTTATTTTGTATATGTTGACAGCTATGTATTCTAAAAAAGTTAAATTCTAATTCATTGTGTCAATGTCATACAATTGTTCGTAATTTTGTTTGAGTTTCATGGCTATCGCTATAAATCAGCAATTTTCGAAAAACTTTGAAATTGATTTTCTCGGTTATGAAACGTCGAAAATAAAATCTTATAACTAATCTGGATGCAGAATTTAATTCTCTACAACATTTATTTGAAGTATTTTTGCCTAAAATAATTTGGGAACTTTTGCGCAAGGAAAAACTGATTTCCCATGTTAAACGCCTATGGCCAGGTTTTTAATTAACACACTGTATATATATATATATATATATATATATATATATATATATATATATATATATATATATATATATATATATATATACCTTCTTGAAATAAACATTTTTAGTGCCACTGGTTTGATAGGCGTTTTTAATATTTTATTTAAATTTAATTTAAATGGGCCACCAAGAACCAATCTCAAGAACTATAAGAGCTACATATTTTACAAGACTAATGTAATGAACAGAAAAAACATTTTTTAATATGTGGTTCTCAAAATACAAAACCTATCTTTTTTATTTTAAATATGTAGGAATATATATTGTTCAAAAATTCTAATTTAATTTAATTTAATTCTGAATATAATGATATATTTTTACATCTTCACGTAACATTTTTTTGAGTAAAATGCATATAAATTTTATATTAATTTTTATTTAAATGTCACTATAATAAGAGTGCTCCGACCGGAAATAGTAATTTATGTAACAAGACCTGAAAGTGATACTTTACTGGGTGAGCAGGGATATTTAACAGCCAAGCCACTTAATCCATTCCAGGCATTTAAATTTCTCAAGTCGAAAATGAACGTTCACTTCTGTAAGATGTTACGGGTATTGTTGCCAAAATAATAAGAAATATGAATAGGTTTAGATTGGGGTAAATATTTATTTTGTAACGTTTTTTTTTTATATATACAAAACCTGAAACACAAAATTATACGTAAACCTACAGTTATAAAATTATTAATACATAATACTACAATTTAATATTTAATAGGATACCTTTCCATTGGCTTTATTACAGGTTCTAGTAACCTAGGCATTGACTTTATTAATTTAAATAATATGGAAAGTGGATTTTTCCCATTCTTGTCAGATTCCCCCGGCATTGCTAAGTAGTGGAAAATAGTTTTGAAAGGTCGTATATCTAGTTCCGACTTTAAATTTTCAATAGGGTTGAAATCAGGAGACTGGGGAGGTGTTTTAAGTTGTTTCGGTATGTTGTAAAACAGTCATTCCTTAACAATAATTGTATTTTTGGGATCATTATCTTGCTGGAATATAAAATATGTGAATGATGTACCGGCATTGTAAATTAAAAATATCTGATGTGACCAACACAATACTTCCCGCCATTTACCTATGGGCTTTCGTCGCTGCGTGCCTGGTCGCGAATCTGGGGAATCCGATTCGATCCCGATCAACGCCAAATAATTCGAATTTTAAATGGCATAAAATTAACCCTTGTGGTAAACGCCCGCACAATACAAATATATCATCGCATTACCGAAATGTGTGTACAAATCAGATTAGAACACCCAGCAATGGATAATATGGCGTGATAATATATTTATTTATTTCTTTATTTAAATAAATACCTGTATATTTACTAATGCTAGAAATTATATATATATATATATATATATATATATATATATATATATATATATATATATATATATAAAGTTCCTTTCCATAAAACTCTTGTTCTATTTACAATTTTCCTTTTAAAACGCTACTATTATTAATTTGAAATGATTATTTTTTTGACAGTGACTTTTATCTGTCAGTTACATATATTTCAGATGAACTATGTATGTAACCATTGAGCATAAGTTCCGAGATATAATTTTTATATTACTTTATAAATGTATCCATAAAATATATAGAAAATGTATTAAAGCAAACCTGTAGAAAATGGCATAATCTTTAAATTTTATAATAACAAATTGCGAAAAAAATATTTTTAAAGGTATTTTTTGAAGAAAAACTATCTTGAGCTTCAAGTAAACTGCCATTTCCGGTTATCCGATTGCCACCAAAATCTAATGGCTTCTTTCCATATTAGAATAAGGTAGAAATATATGGTTTCAAAACTTTCTGAATGATAGTATTTGAGATAGAGCGTAAAGAGGATACACACACACACACACACACATACACACACATACATACATACATACATACACACATACACACGGACATCGTAAAAATGATAAATAGGATAGTAGGGACTTTAAAACGTGATCATTTACCAAAATCTCGATATGCCATTTTTAGCACGATCCCTATACCGCCCTTACCAAGGGTAGCGGGAGGTAAAAACCTATTTTAGCGCAATATCTCTAGTCAATCCTGTAATAATAGACGTTTTGTACTATTATATTATTTTTATTTTTATACTAATGATAATTACAAACTTCAACATAACTTTGAAATGGACTGACAGGCAACGGCCATGTTGTTTCACCAATGACACTAATTTGAATACAGCAACAAGACACAATGTATTCTACATTTCAAAAACATCAAACTATTATTATTATGACACCACCCTTTTTTTAAGTATTTATTTATATAAATAGAAGTCTTTGTATCTTGCTGGTATATTTATTTGCCTTTTTGGTCTAACAGGCTCTGGCACTTTAACATCACAGTTTTCTTGGTTGTTATTATGACTGTCAGACACAAGTAAAGAGTTCACAGGATCAATATCCTCTTGACACTTGTTATATGACTTTCTTAAATGAGAACTGTTTCTCCGCACATTATTACCAAATTCGTTCTTAATAATGAATGAACGAGGCGAGTCATGTGTTGAGATCATTTTAACAGGTTTCCATTTATTTTGATCTCTATATACCACATCATCACCCTCTTTAAAATTATTACCTACACTTATTGTCTGACGATCATAATAATGTTTGTACAAATGTCTTTTAACATCTAGATTCTCTATTTAATTTGTTATCATAAGCAACTCTTATGGGTAATTTTGTTTTCTGTCTAATATTAAATATTAATTGAGCAGGAGAACGTTTTAAACTAGTAATTGGTGTATTACGGTATTCCATAAGAGCAATGCTTAAGTCATCACTTTTACGTAGCATATTCTTTGCTATCTGAACTGCTCGTTCAGATAAGCCATTTGATCTTGGGTACCTCGGACTGCTTGTAACAAATTCAAACCCCCAGTCTTTAGCAAATTTTCGACATTCCCAAGATGAAAAAGGATTATTGTCTGAAATTACAATATCAGGTACACCATGAGTAGAAAAAATAGTTTTAAATGCAATTATCACATCTTTGGCTTGTTTACTTTTAAGTGGAATGACTTCTAGCCACTTTGTCAAGTAATCAATTACTACTAGGTAATTTTTGTTTTGATATTCAAGTATATCAGATCCTACTTTTTGAAAGGGCAGTTCAGACATTTCATGTAATATTAAAGGTTCCTTGATATTAACAGACCTATAAGTTTCGCAGATTTTACAATGTTTTATCATTGTTTCAATATCTGTCATCATACCTGGCCAGTACATAATTTCTCTGGCCCTATCACGAGTTCTGTTGATACCAAAGTGACCTTCATATAGTAGTTTTAACATTTTACATCTTAATTCAAAAGGAACTATGATTCTGTCATGAAAAAACAGCAGGTCTTCTACTACATTTATATCATTTCTTATTTTATAATAACAACTAATTTCGCCTGTTTTACATAGATCTGCAATCCAACCATTAAAATGGAATTGTTTTACCTTTTGCAATGTTTCGTCTAATTTTGTAATTGTCTGAAACTTTTTCTCATTACTAATTCGTAAATACTTCACTACCTATTTCATGTACAACTTCACTTAATTCAGGATCATCTGTTTTTTTTTTTTCATTACAGACATATCTGGACAAGTAATCTGCTATAACCAAATATTTTCCTGGAACATACTCTATTTTTATATCATACTTAAGTAATTTTAATCTAAGTCTTTGAAGTCTAGCAGAATTAATTTTACACAAGTCTTTGTTTAATACTGCTACGTTGGGTTTATGGTCTGTGATTATTTTAATTGGATGACCATAGACATAGTTATGAAATTTATTAACAGCATAAACAACTGCTAGTAGTTCCTTCTCTATAACAGCATACTGTTTTTCAGTATCAGTTAAAGATCGGGAAGCATACGCAATTGGACGCTTATCTTGAATCAAACAACAACCTAAGCCATTATTTGATGCATCAGTTTGCAAAGTGATTTCTTTAGTACTATCAAAATGCAACAAAGTTTGGGCATTTTCAACTTCAGCTTTAATTTTATTAAGTACTTTAGTATGAACGTCGAACCACTGCCATGTGGCATTCTTTTTCAAGAGTTCTCTAAGAGGAGCCGTTCTACTAGCTAAATTAGGGACGAATTCTCTCAAAGAATTTAAAAATCCTAACAAGCTCTGGAGTTCTTTTTTATTTGTTGGCGTTTTCAAGTCTTTTATTACTTTAATTTTGTCTTGATCAATCTTTTTACTATGCTCGCTAAACAAATATCCCAAGTACTTTACTTCATTTAAACCAAACTGTACTTTATTTCTATTAAACTTTATATTTAATTCTTTAGCTCTCTTGGCCACAGCTAGTAATGTTTTATCATGCTCTTCTTGACTATTTGCATAGATTAACAAATCATCGAAATAGATAATTACGTTAGGAATATCAGCAAAATTTTGCGTATTTAGTTTCTGAAAAATTTCTGGCGCTATATTCAAACCAAATGGCAGGCGTTCAAACTTGTAAATACCAAATGGAGTAGAGAAAGTGCAAAATTTACTGGATTCAGAATCAAGTTCTATCTGATAAAACCCTTCTTTAAAATCTAAAACTGTAAATATTTGTTTTCCAGTCAACTTTGAACAAATCTCCTCAGTTTTTGGAATTTCAAAAAATTCCCGTTTAATATTTTTATTTAATTCCTTGGGGTCTAAACATAATCTTAAATTTCCATCAGTCTTCTCAATGATCACCAGATTACTTACCCAATCAGAGGGTGTATCTACTTTACTAATTATTTTCTGTTTAACTAATCTATCTAGCTTTTCCTTTAACCTATCTTTAATAGCAAGTGTTACACGCCGTGCTGGACGTGCAACAGGTATAGCATTTTCTTTTAATTCTATTTTACATTTAGTCTTAAATTTCCCTAAACCTTCAAAAATTTCTGCATGATCTTTGAGAAACTGATTTTTGTTCATTGCTTGTACATTATCAATTCGCTTTACTAATCCAATATTTGAGCATGCACTTAAACCTAACAATGGTTTGACAGCTAAATCTACTATTATGAAAACTAATTCTGTAAATTTCTATCTTACTTTGCACTTCAAACTTACACTTCCCACAGGATTTATTTTCATACCGCCATATGCTTCAAGTGTGATCGGGGTTGGCTGGACGCTGACTTTACGGCCCTTGCAACAGCTTGTTTGGTATAATGTTCACCTCTGCTCCAGTGTCTATCTTGAACGGTATGGGACGACCAGCTATCTCTACAGCTTCATACCAGGCACTACTAGTAAGCGCACCAATGAAGCTAATTTCTCCGATGAAAACATCTTCATCAGCACTAACTTCTTTAACTTGCATTACTCTGCATGCGCTGCTGAAATGGCCAATCTTCTTACACTTATGGCATGTTTTGCCAAAAGCTGGACACTTCTTCGGCATGTGCTTTTTGTTGCACCTACCACACTTAAATTCTTTATCTGCTTTGCTCGACCTCTTGCTGACACATTATTTTTGTCGCTCTTTTGCTTTTACTTGATCTATTTTGCTACATTCATCTTCTAATAATATGGTCTTCACTCGCTGCTTTGTTATTTCTGCATGCTTGCATATTTCTACTGCTTCGTTCAAAGTTACTGTCGGCATGGTTAACAACTTTTCTTGCAGCTTTCTATCGCTGACTCCTAGTACTATGCGACCAACTAACATTGATTCTTCCTAGTCTCCATATTCACAGGATTTTATTAATTTTTTGATATCATTTATAAAATTATCAAATGGTTCACTTGCCTGTTGACATCTCGAGTTGAATACAAATCTCTCGTAAATTTTATTCTTCTTTGGAGTGCAAAACTTTTTGAACTCTTCAACTACTACGTCGTATGAGTTTTGTTGATCATTAGTAAGCTTCAGGTTACTATAAATTTCTATTCCTTCAGGTTCCACAACATTTAACAATAAAGCAGTTTTTACTTTATCTGTGGCTGAATCCTTTCCCGATGCAGTGAGAAATATTTCAAACTGTTGAAGAAATCTTTTAAAATTATTCTCCACGTCGCCTTCAAAAGACATGGGCTCAGGTAATCTGACGCCATCCATCTCGTACTGCACTTTTTACAACGAACTTCACCGACTGCGCCATGTAATAATAGACGTTTTGTACTATTATATTATTTTTATAATAATGATAATTACAAACTTCAACATAACTTTGAAATGGACTGACAGGCAACGGCCATGTTGTTTCACCAATGACACTAACTTGAATACAGCAACAAGACACAATGTATTCTACATTTCAAAAACATCAAACTATTATTATTATGACAAATCCTATTCTATTTTACATAAGCTGGCAAATTTTTTCCTCACTTGCGCTTCACGAATGGTTGCTGAGCGTGAAGTAGGAAACCTCTTTTAAACTGTTAATAATTAAAGACTTTATTTATGCATATTCTTGAAGCACTAACGAAGCACAAACGTTTGACACTAATTTGATCGTTTGTGCTTCTAAGGTGGTTGTTGAGCGTGAAGTTGGCAACCACTTTTAAATTGTTAATAATTAATGAACGCTTGGGGTTGCTGACTTTATTTATGCATATCCTTGAAGCACTAACGAAGCACAAACGTTTGACACTAATTTGGTCGTTTGTGCTTCTAAGGTGGTTGCTGAGCGTGAAGTTGGCAACCACTTTTAAATTGTTAATAATTAATGAGCGCTTGGGGTTGCTGATTTTATTTATGCATATCCTTGAAGCACTAACGAAGCACAAACGTTTCACACTAATTTAGTCGTTTGTGCTTCTAAGGTGGTTGCTGAGCGTGAAATTGGCAACCACTTTTTAATTGTTAATAATTAATGAACGCTTGAGGTTGCTGACTTTATTTATTCATATCCTTGAAGCACTAACGAAGCACAAACGTTTGACAATAATTTGGTCGTTTGTGCTTCTAAGGTGGTTGCTGAGCGTGAAGTTGGCAACCATTTTTAAATTGTTAATAATTAATGAACGCTTGGGGTTGCTGACTTTATTTCTTCATATCCTTGAAGCACTAACGAAGCACAAGCGTTTGACACCAATTTGGTCGTTTGTGCTTCTAAGGTAGTTGCTGAGCGTGAAGTTGGCAACCACTTTTAATTTGTTAATAACTAATGAACACTTGGTGTTGCTGTATATTTTGTAAAAGCACAATTAAGCACTAACGAAGCACAAACGTTTGACACCAATTTGGTCGTTTGTGCTTCATGGTGGTGGCTAACTTCACGGACCTCATAGAATAGCACAGAAAAATATAGATAATGAACATACGGAAAAGCGTGTACTGATTCAGAGTTACAGACATAGCATAGCACAACACAGCAAAACATGGGGAATTGGTCATATTCTATTTGGAAGCTATGTTTTGCCATGTTCGGCCATGTGCGCTATGTTTCGTGAGTATTTGTAGTTACACCACGCCTACTATTACAGCGCGTTAATGTTCACAACTTGCTGACATTTGTTTTGAAGTTTGGTTAAGACAACTTTTAAGTTATTTTGTATTACAGTTGTGTTTATTATAATTATTTAAGAAGTGACAGCTAAATAAAACTTGTGAAAGCAGCAACAAATACTGACATGAAGTTATCTACATACAACAGTTCTATGTTTTCTGTACAATCTCTGAATTGGTTTTAAGATTCTATGTTTTCCTGTGTTGTGTATTCCTATGCTGTGTTTACTACGCAATCTCTGAATCCAGCTTCTCTGTGTGTCACGCTCACGCGAATAAGAATTCGCGCGCTTAAGGTCCAATCGTAATTCCGTTCGTTTGATTGAAGGAATTCATTAAAACAAATGCAGTTTTGTTTATTGATTTTGAGAAATGTAAATCTAATGGTTGAACTTATATGCATTTTTTTATTAACAATAATAATATTGTTTATAACATTAAATCACGTAATAAAAGAAAAAAATGGGTTCAAAGTATGTTCGTCATATGCAGATAATTTTTTTTATAATGAAAAATGAAAAAAAATATTTAATGCAATAAGTAATTGTTATAAACGAATGGAATTACGATATTGCCCTATACTGTAATGTAAATTTAGTACAGCGTTTTGTCGGAGCGCACTACTGGAGCTCTGCCGTCGTTCTCTCTACACCGCGCTCGCCACCACCCCTCCTCAGGTCATACCAACAAGCTATAGAGAGGAGAGAAAACGATTTCGCTTGAAATCTTGTTGGCTCGGTCCGAAGAGAGGCTAGTATCAGTTTTGAAATTTTATGCGCTAAGTTTATATACTCTTATAATAAAATGGTTAAAACTAAAAATTCAAAACAAAACAGGTCTTCAAAATCAAAGAAACGAACGGCGACTGCTTTAAAGAGGCGAAAAAATGTTCTTCTTCAACAAAAGAACTTGCAAACAAATATAAATTTGGCCAACAAGCAACTAGAAGAATTTTGTTGGATTAGTATGACGTTCCCAATCAAATGCCACAAAATTCTGAAGTACTAATTAGTTTGGAAGATGGCACACATAATTCAGATGATTTAATTAATTTCGAAGATGTTTGGTGCCCAAAAAATGTATACGAAATGTTTGTTAATACTCCTTTTGTAAATGTTTATGAATATAGTTTATATAATGTAGGGTTGGCACTTGGCAGATATGTACCAATAAAATGTTCTAAATGTTGACTAATTATAACCAAAATCTAATCAGCTCTTCATATGGATATAAATAAAAGGAATACGAAATAATTATAATTTTTAGAATAATTGTAGTGTTCGTGTTATCGTCACACACACACGCACGCACACACTCACATACACTTGTAGCAGGCAATGAAAAAAAATCATCTTTTTTAAAAGTAGATATTGTATATGTCCGATAATAATAAATCTCGTAATTGTAGTATTGAGTGTTTGTATTATACCTACACACACATACACTCGCACACATAATCGTAAAAAAATGCTAAAATCGTACTCTACGGACCCTAAAACGTGGCGGAAGGTGAAAACTACTCTGATATTTACGGTTCTAATAAATAATTTATTTTTAATATAAAAAATTATAAATTATGTATTGCCAGTGATCATAATCCTAAGAGTGAATTTGCTTTTGAGAAAACCATAACAGGTAATAGAATTGTGCAATTAGGATATGTTCTAACATGGGCCATGAAATTACAATTGGATCACTCTAAAATTTGCACTATGGATCACTTATATCCGTACAAAGAAACCTACAGAGGATTAGGTCTAGTAAATCTAACATGCTTCAAATGTTCAATGTATGATATTGAAATTTCTAAATACACCGAAGAATCAAATAAAGAAAAAACAGAAATAAATATTGGTTGCGTATGGGGCAATATAGCAACTGGTAGTACAAATTCGCACAAAGAATAATTCTTTCTATCATGAACATTTAATCTCTGAATAAGGATACATTTTACAAAATTGAACATGATCTTGAAAAGGTATATATCCACCTCCTAATAAATTTATTTAGCTGATTAATAAAAAATATCTCGGAAACATAAACTTCTGTCACATATATCATAAACATTGCTTTCATAAACGATATTTTATAAGCTGTGCCTAGCAGTAGTATACCTAGGCTGGTTCTGCAACAAAATGGTCTACTGCGCAGGTTTCTGCGCAGGTTTTACCCCCACCCCAGCCCCTACCTCGGCCCCCGACCCTCACCCCGGCCACCGCTTCGGCGGACCTTGCATTAGCTGAAAATAGATTAACATCTGGCATGCACGTGTTCAAGTCACTGACCTTGCATCAGCTATAAATAGACCAACATCTGGCATGCACGTGTTCAATTTAATGACCTTGCATTAGCTGAAAATAGATCAACATCTGGCATGCACGTGTTCAAGTCACTGACCTTGCATCAGCTACAAATAGACCAACATCTGGTATGCACGTGTTCAATTTAATGACCTTGCATTAGCTGAAAATAGATCAACATCTGGCATGCACGTGTTCAAGTCACTGACCTTGCATCAGCTAAAAATAGACCAACATCTGGCATGCACGTGTTCAATTTAATGACCTTGCATTAGCTGAAAATAGAACAACATCTGGCATGCACGTGTTCAAGTCACTGACCTTGCATCAGCTAAAAATAGACCAACATCTGGCATGCACGTGTTCAAGTCACTGACCTTGCATCAGCTAAAAATAGACCAACATCTGGCATGCACGCGTTCAAGTCAATGACCCTGCATTAGCTAAAAATAGACCAACATCTGGCATGTCCGTGTTACAGCAAACAGGATGTGGTTATGAATCATGGTCTAAAAATAGACCAACATCTGGCATCCACGTGTTCTAGAAAAACTGGTTGGAACCGGATGTGGTGATTAGTCATGCTCTAAAAATAGACCAGCATTTAACATGCACGTGTTCTAGAAATACTGGTTTGAATATAAACACAAGCGTAGAATTTTCATTTCAGTTGTTTTTAACATGGCTTCCGCTTGTGAACTTAGTGACCAAGTGGTTAAAAATATATCAAATGCAATTAAAATTATTAAAACTTTTAATGAAGCTGAAGTCTGGCGCAAGCACGTAAATAAACTTATCTTGATGATATCAAGATATATTAAAAAGGGTGTTACGTCAAACAAGGATGTAAACGTGAGCAAGCTGGAAGCGAATTTGACACTTTTGAAGTACTATCGTGAACAGTTAAAAACAGCGACTTTAAAAACAGGATCCGGTACCGGTGGAACATTAACAAAAATATCAAACCTCGTGTGGCAGGAAGTGGAATCCCGATTTGTAAGCAGAATCAGGACAGGAATTATCGTCAACAGCACCTTTAAGGATCCAAAACTATTTCTGGAAAAATGCTTAAGAATTTTCAAGAATAAAATTAATGCAACACGGCGGGTATCAATGATCAAGGTAAATGTAGTATTCAGTGCCGAATTCATTTTGCCACATACTGCAACCGTGGAAATAAAAACATTCAACACGAGAAATGAGGTCATTAGCAACATTACCAATCTAGATGACTGGTACAAAACTTACATACTGGAAAATCTTTTAACAAAACTGGAAGAATTCCAGGAACGTGATTCAGGCTGGGCATTATCCGAAATTTTACACCTGAAGGTTCACATTAACAAATACCAACCAATATCCGGGAGTTCATACATTGATTTACCTCCCGACATTAAACTGAAAAAGGCGGTAGTTAATGTGAAAAACGATGACAATTATTGCTTTTTGTGGGCTGTAGTATCAGCACTACACCCAGCACACAGGTCAGAGAATGTTAATCGCACATTATCTTACCCCCACTACTCTAAAGTATTGAAGTATGAGGGTTTGAGGTTTCCACTACAACTAAGGGATGTTCCAAAATTTGAGAACTTGAACAACTTATCAATAAACGTTTACACGTTGCAAAAGGCTGGAAAGAAACATAAAGTTGTCCCACTAGCACTTAGTGAAAAAAACTTTGAAAAATGCATCCACCTTTTAATGATAATGGAATCTGAAGAAGAGGGGGTAGAAGAAGAGGATAATGATAATGAAAAAATGGATGTAGATCAGGTTAATTTTAAGGAGTTAAGGAATAATGTCAACCACCACTACATGTGGATAAAAAATTTGTCACGCCTGTTAAGCAAACAGCTTTCAAAACATAATAAACGAACTTGGTTGTGTGACAGGTACCTCAACCATTTTAATACTGAAAAAAAATTAAATAAACATAAGGAAATGTGTAAATTAAAAAATAAATGTTTAGTTAAATTACCATGTGAATGCGAAAAGTATTTGCAATTTAAGAATTTCCACCATCAGGAAAAAGTTCCTTTTGTAATATACGCTGATTTAGAGAGCATACTAAAAAAAGTGGAAGGTAAAAAAAGGTGTAATACCGAATACGTGCAGAAACACATACCATGCAGCATCGCATTCTACCTGAAATGCTCCTATGATGATTCATTGTCATTTTTCACAATTACACGTGGTAAGAACTGTATACGCTGGTTTTCCGAGAAATTACATATCGCTGCACAATATGTAGACGGTATTTTGAAGAAAATTGCACCAATGCAGCCAACATGTGAGGGGGAACAAATTTTTTTAACTGCAACCCACTGTCACATTTGCAAAAAAATATTGCTGAATAATCAAATTAAAGTTCGAGATCACTGCCACCTGACAGGGAAATTTAGAGGTGCAGCACACCAGTGGTGCAATTTAAACTTACGGGATTCTCACACCATACCTGTGATTTTTCATAATTTAAGCGGGTACGATGCTCACTTCATAATAAAAAGCGTTGCCAAGGATATTCCTGGTAAGATAAATCTACTGCCCATAAACAAAGAGCGGTATATTTCATTTACAAAGCATGTGAGTGAAACAAAAGTTAACTTACGCTTCATTGACTCGTTCCGGTTCATAGCGAGCAGCATTGATAAACTGTCATCTTACTTGAGTGACAAAGATAAACCTCTAACCCGAAAACATTGTGCTAGTGATGACGAATTTCACCTGCTCACTAGGAAAGGTGTTTTCCCCTATGAATACCTAGACACTTGGGAGAAACTTGATGAAGTGCAGTTACCAGCAAAAGAGGAGTTTTATAGTTCACTGCGAGGCGAAGGGGTCAGCAACGAAGACTATCAACATGCCTGTAACGTGTGGAACCAATTTCATGTTAAAAACTTGGGTGAATACAGCGATTTGTACCTGAAAACTGATGTATTATTATTAGCCGATGTGTTTGAAAACTTTCGCGCTAACTGCATGGAGTCATATAAACTTGACGCTTTACACTACTACACAGCACCAGGACTTGCGTTTGACACAATGCTAAAGTGCACAGATGTAAAATTAGAATTACTGACTGATGTGGATAAAATAATGTTTTTCGAACGAGGAATGCGTGGTGGCTTGTCACAGTGTTCCAATAGATACGCGAAAGCTAACAATAGATATATGGGTGAATTACATAATCCAACTTTAGATGAATCATACATTATGTACTTGGATGTAAATAATTTGTATGGGGCCGCGATGAGTCAATACCTACCGTACGGAAAATTTGAGTGGATAGAAGAGCAGGATTTTTACTCATTTGATTTAATGAATATTAGCGATACATCTGATATTGGATACTGCTTTGAAGTAGATTTGGAGTACCCAGCTGAGTTACATGAGCAGCATAAAGACTTACCATTGTGCCCTGAACACTTTACACCTGCAACATCAAAATATTCAAAACTAATTGCAAACTTGTATTCAAAATCAAAATATGTAATTCATTACCGCAATTTAAAACAGTGTTTACAATTAGGACTAAAAGTAACCAAAATACACCGAGTATTGAAGTTTAATCAGAGTGCGTGGCTCAAACAGTATATAGACTTAAACACTGAGTTGAGAAAACGATCGGAAAATGAATTTAAAAAAACTTTTATAAATTAATGAACAACGCAGTGTTTGGAAAAACTATGGAAAATGTTCGAAAATATAAAGATATCAAGCTCGTAACGAAGTGGTGTGGACGTAATGGGGTAAAATCATACATTTCTCAGCCAAATTTTCATAGTTGCACAGTATTTGATGGTGATATAGCCCTTATTCAAATGAATAGACTAAGTGTTAAATTTAATAAACCGATATATGTAGGATTTTCAATATTAGATATTTCCAAAACCTATATTTATGATTTTCATTATAATTACATAAAAAGGGAATTAGGTGAAAAGGTGAAATTACTATACACAGATACAGACAGTTTAATTTATTATTTTTCAAACATAAATATTTACGACATTATAAAACGTGACATTTACAAATATGATACATCTGACTATGACAAAAACAATATTTACAACATACCGCTGGTTAACAAAAAAGTAATTGGTCTCATGAAAGACGAGAACAATGGTCAAATAATGACTGAATTTATCGGTTTGAAATCGAAAATGTACACTTACAAGGTAGTAGGAAAACCTGTTACAAAAAAAATTAAAGAAATAACTGGCACTACAGTAAAAACAATTACTTTTGAGGATTATTACAACTGTTTGTTTGGAAATACTACTGTAATAAAAAATCAGTTTTGTATACGTTCAAAAGATCATGACGTGTACACTACAAAACAAAGAAAATTAGCGCTAAGTCCACATGATGACAAGCGTGTTGTAAATTATTTATATACGGACACAATACCCTGGGGATATGTTCACCAGTAATTTTAAGTTGAAATTAAAATATAAATATGTAAACTAGTTAAATATATGTAAGTTAAAACTAATTTATAATGTAAATTTTTTTAAATAAATATAATTTCAATAAAAATAATGTCTTTTAATTATGTCGACATTTTTTATACAACACTTACTATTTAGTACTGCACAACCACATAATCTTCAACTACAGGTGGAGGTTGACATACATGGCACGCTTCCCGCGGTAACTCAATTCCTAAAAATGTTTCGCAGGAGTCGCAGTATGTGCAGCGATCCTGATAATTACGAGACCAGGTCACATGTTCCCATCCCGCTGCCCACAGAGGAACCACCAGCCTGTATTGTAGCATACAGTTGTAACACATCCACAACTTTTTATATGACCCATCTGCGATGAGGAATGTGGTTACGTAGCCGGTGTTGATAATGCAAATTTTTGTGTCGTCTTCCACGACACGCAGCTGTTCATTGTAATAAACACCGTCATCTAACATATAGCCCTCATCCTCTTCGTGCGAATCAAAATGTTGGTTTACTACAGTAACATTCGCTACGAGAATGTCTAGATCGTTGTTAACAGCCATTTTTATTATTATGCAAAAATTTGTTACTGAAGTTTTGTTTTAAACAACTGTTTTATATATAAAAAGTAGTGCAGTAAAATTAGCATTAAACCTCCCGCTGGTAGAACTATGCTTTGGTCTTAGCAAATATTGCAAAGTTATTTTAAGACAAAAATAATGGTTTGTTTTTATGTAAGTTTATTTAATTAACTGTAGTTATACAAAAAGGAATGTAGTTATACAAAAGGAAAGGAATACGGGGAGAGTGTACAACACGGGCTACTTTTGCGCAATTTAAAATTTAAAAAATTTGGTGTCGATCGGGACAAGTGTAATTTTATAATTTAGTCATAGGGTTCTAAAAAGGTTCTAAGCAAATTTAAGCTGGTAAGTGACGTTATTTCTTAAATTAAACGTTCATATTTTTATTTTTACTGTTATTTATTTTTAAATTTTAAAAATACAGATTTTTACAAAAATATAGTTATTTATAAAAACATCTTAGAAAATACTTATTTTAAACTTACATATTTTATGAATTTTACTTTAGACTTATATACTATAGCCTAATTACAAAACACGTACAATACTAGTTGAAGGGGAATATTTTACAATTCTGTCATGTAATATGAGGCAGTACGCTGTAGTATTCGCAGGTACATTAGTGGAAGTTTCAAACTCTAATCGAATGTCTACAGCACCAGTTTTCAAAATTTCGTTTTGATGGGTACAGTCAATTACAACTATGGGTGCAACATTTATAAATTATTTTGGTGTTATTATCGATTCGTTTGTTTTACCATAGTATGATGATTGGAACTGCGTATACATATCATAAAGGATAACAAAACAGTTTTTGTTAAAATTCAAATTTAAATTATCATACGGGTACATTTCAGAATTAAGGTACAACTTTATATTAGTTAAATTACAGCTATCAAATGAACTGCCAGACATTCCAATTGCATTTTTCTATTAGTTTGAAATCCAACAATTACAAAGCGAGGTTTTTCTAGTTGTGATGAAGTTTTGATAGCCCACGTGTGACGTTGGGTTTGTTGAAGTACCGGATACTCCATTAATTCCCAGCTACGGAATGCAATTTCTAGTTCGACATTTTTTTGAATTAAATTGAACAACATGAGGCGTTCTGCATCAGCAACAGAAATATGTGGAATTTTCCATTGCACTTTACTTATTTCAAGTTTTAGTTCATCCATACTGACTACACCACTAACTAAGGCATTTTCATCTGTATTGCTGCGTATAAGAACGAGTTCTTGTCGTAAATTCATTACAATTTTCCGGAAATCTTCAGCAAATCCGAGCAGCATTCGTAACGGCATACATACGTTAAAATACCCATTACTATCTAATATGCTAGTTAGCCCTGAACTTCCATACCAACCAGCATTCATAAGTGCAGTGCTCTCATTTTTGTTATATGAAACGTATGACTTCAAGGTGGATGAGATACCAGGATTTCGCACCCTGTCCACAACTATACCATTAATTTCATATCGAATTTCTTCAAATAAATGTGCTACACCATTATTTGCCAAATAAACTTCCTTTATTTTAGTCCCATCTTTATTAGTTACTTGTCCTTCAATGTAGATTAAGCTGTTCCATGGAAGCGTGTAGGCGTCCTGTTGTTGAATTGGAATTCGAATTTCATCATTGTTATTAAAGGTGGTAGCCGAGTAGGGTTGATGGGTATGTTTTTCAGCATTAACTATAGAATTGTCTTCAAGAGTTGCCTCGGTAACGGTTAAGATATTAGCATCCATTTTCTTTAATGCACAGTATGTAATTTTTACACTTTAATATTGATTCAAATTTAATTCTAATCCAAATTATAATTGTTGTCCTTTTCTTTTTTGCGCCTTTTTGATTTTCTTTCGCAATTTTGAAACGTTAACGTTGTAACCAAGTGATTCAAGAAATTTGCGGTTGGATGGTGTTAACACCTCAAAGGTTTCTTGTAGACTAACCAATCGGTTACCAGGTAATTTGTAATTATTAGTAATTTTTGGTTGATTGTATTTAATTACCATTGTGCGCAACTTTTTTAAATGTAGTCTTAACGTGATGACCTCTTCTTTAAAATTGATTAAATCACCGTTCTGGTCGAGTATTTGTACTACAATTGAACTTATTCGGTGAGTATTTATTGGCATATATATGGCATGTTGAGGGCTCTCTATTATTTTCTCACCTGGCTCAGTGTTGGGAAAAAATTGATGAACAATATGGGTTGGTGCGCTGTTATTATACGAACCTGAGGATATGTTACAGTGCACACATATAGAGTTAACTTTAAGAATGTCTATTGGATAATCAGCTATGTGAAATGTATTTGCGGATAATAAACGAGGTTTGAATCCTAATAAATTTCTAAATGTATCATTCGGTCGGAAATCAACGTCTTCGCTAGCCAGCAATTCAACCTTTAATGTATTTCTATTTGCTTTAATTATTAATTTATTTTTATCTTTCACGTCCTTTTGAAGGATCTGAATTACCTTACTTAAGTAATTTTTTATATCTTTAATTTCATATGATCCTGTTTCTAACGATACTTTATGGCTGCCGAAATAAAAACAATTGTTTACACCCTTCTCAATATTTGGGATAGAATTGTATGATTCAAAATTTATCAAACCGATTACATATTCCTCATCATCCAAATCGATAGGAGGATTTATATCAGCTGTTAATATGGAGCTGCGTTCTGTTAGGGTAAATGTGTATGACATGATTTCTTAACAAGCACTAAAGTAATCGTTAATATTTACTCTACTTTATACAAAAAATGTAAACATAAATGTCCATAATTTTCCTCGTTGTATGTTTGAAAAACATTATGATTATATTTAATACTATTATTTTTGTTATTACTTTTAAAATACTTAATTACTTCACGCGGTGGTCTTAAGTTACCAAAACTATCAAAATAATTTATAGATTTTTCATATTTTTTGTATGCAACCCAATGAGTACCAGGATTTTCGGCATTATCTAAATTTATAACCCCCATTTCAAATTTACCTATTTTTGCAGGCAATTTATTACGCATAAAAACTCCACGGAAATATGGTAAGTGTTTTGCATACTCAAGTATGTCAATATTGGTTAGTGCACGTTTTGGTAACTTCAATTTTATTAGTTTTTTGTCTTTGCCTGTGATTTTAGATACATTCCCGAACCCTTTTTTGCGTTTTTGTTGGTGCCCTCAGATACATACCAAAACCCCTTTTGTGAGGCTGCAAATATAAGCCTTTACCCATAGAAATTGCTTCCATTGTTTTATTATGACGTTGACTTTCAGCCAATTGCTCTTTTGCACCTTTAATATCACTCACAGCTTTTGCAATACCAGCAGCTCCACCACTTAATGCTCCAAGCGCACTTAGTGCAGCAAAAATAGGTATTAATGGTAAAATACCCCCCGATTTTGGAATAGGTACAATTCTAGGTTTTCTAATTTGTCGTTTGATTTGCTTTACTGAATTAAAAGCTACCCTAGTTGCGTTTTTTAAGTCTTTGGCTTTACTTGTTCGCAATGCTAATCGAGCACGTTTTACAACATTTTTGAAAGGTAACGCCTTTCCCATTCTTTTTGTTCCACAACCCATTCCCAATTTAATTTTTGCACTCATAGCTGATTTTACGCCAAGAGATGCAATTTTTTCACCCAAAGATGCGTCTGAAGATTTCAATCGTTGAAAAGCCTGTTCTGCTAGAATTCGGTCTGCTTTGTGGCGATCCTTAATACTTTTACTGTGAGAATATGCTATGTCGTGCTGCATACATGCTTCATCCAGTTTATTTACACCTTTGTCACCCTGTTGAAGCCTCTTCTCCAAACGAGTACCAGGTCCACAATAGTTATACCCAGGTATATGAAGTTCTACGGGGAGTTTATTTATAAGTTTATTTAAAATTCCTGCACCCCGTTTATGATGTGTCACCTTTCGCGCACGCATTACAAATGAGCTATAAAATATATGTGCAGTTTATTTATACATCAATATTGGTTTAACCATCATGAAAGTTATAAAACAACCTTTAACTTTAAACGTTAAGAACTGTGATCTTGAATTTAAACAAACTGTCCGGCACAGTAAATTACTACCATCCTGCATAAGATGTATTATAACAGGACCATCCGGTTGTGGTAAAACTAACCTCATAATTACATTAATTGAACATCCCAATGGTTTAAGTTTTGAACATGTAAAAATTTATTCAAAATCTCTAAGTCAACCCAAATACGAGTATTTGGAGCAACTATTGAAATCAATACCTGGAATTACATTTAGTGCTTATGGTAGCAGTGATAACGTAATTTCGCCAGAAAACGTTGAGCGGAATACAATATTTCTTTTTGATGATGTCAGCTGTGATAAACAAAATGTTATGCGAGACTATTTTTGTATGGGACGTCATAAATTAGTTGACTGTTGTTATTTATGTCAGACGTATACACGAATTCCAAAACATTTAATTCGTGACAACGCAAATCTTATAATTCTTTTTAAGCAGGATGAAATGAATCTCAAACATGTGTACACAGATCATGTGGGAACAGATATGACGTACAACCAGTTCAAATATATATGCTCATTTTGTTGGTGTGATAATTATGAATTTCTTGTGATTAACAAAGAGTGTGAACTAAATAACGGTCGGTACAGAAAAGGGTTTGATCACTTTATAATTTTCAATAAATAGCTAAACAAATTTCACTTACACACCATTTCTTATTAGCATTCTTTAGAGGTAACAGCTATAGTTATTTTAGTCGTTTTCGACCCGTTTTAGCCGTTTTGATTCGTTTTTAGCCGTTTTGACCCGTTTTGACCCGTTTTAAGCCGTTATTTATTTATATTAGACCTGTTTTTCAGACTGTTTTAGCTGGTTTATTTTTGTTATCAAGTATGAACAAAGATATTAAAGAAAAATTAATAAAAGCTCGTAAGGCTGTCAAAAGAAAATTGCAAGCTTTAAAAAAGGGTACTATAGAAAAGGAAATTGAACTTGAAAAATCATATCATCCAATAACAAAAAAGTTAAAAGATTTATCAAGTAAACTTTATGATATTTGTAATATTAAGCAGGAGCGTATTAAAACCAAACCGAAAACAAAAAAAGCTAATTTGGAGCATATACAAGAAATAAAAAAATCTGACAATAAACCTAAAGAAAAGGTGGGGGATTTACTATCATTTATTGACACCGAAACGGAAAAAGCTAATTTGGAGCATATAAAAGAAATAAAAAAAATCTGACAATAAACCCAAAGAAAAGGTGAGGGATTTACCATCATTTATTGACACCGAAATTATTGCAGAACATGAACCTCAAGAACAAGAAGAAGAAGATACTTATAATGTGCAAGATGTTACGGCTGATTTATCTAGAGAAGTATTTGATGAATACCTGGAGCAATATGCTCCACTACCTCGAGAATATATTGAAAATATGTACTCTGAATCATCTGACTATGATCACAATACTGGTATTAAACATGACCCCATTACTGATAAGTTTACAATTGGAAATACATATATTGATTTTGATGGTAATGATTTAATTCTTAAGGTTGACGGTGCGCAAAAAATAAGGTATATTGGAACTCCTGGTCTATATGAATTAATTTTTAAAAAAAATCCTATAGGGTTTAAAGAAAGTGATCAAAAAAATTATCATGATATACTAAAAAGAACAAATGCGCATAGGCAGGGTAATACATCAACAGGTCAAATTTTAGGAAATCGATCTGAAAAGTATAAAAACATTATTAAACCAATTTTTCTGCAAAAGAATGGCAAAGGTTTGCATATGATTTATAATCAAAATCCTATAAATTATGTACACTGGGATAATCCCAACGAGCTGGTAGAGAGGTTAAAATTGTTGCTGGCATCACAGGCAGCCGGTAACAATAACCGCAATAATGAAATAGTCTCAATAATAAAAGAGTTAAAAGAGGCAAATATCATATATTAACCTCAGTATCAAAATGCCCATCAACAAGTTTGGACATCATTCCACCAAGTATAGAGCATATGATGATGATGATGATGATGATTATGACGACGCTGATACATTTAATTTACATGACAAACGAATTGTAAATATAAGTGTTCCCGTTAATGATAATGATGCTGTAAACAAAAAGTATCTGAAAGAAGCTTTAAATAAGATTGTTAAAAAGCTTGATGAACATACAAGTTCTACATATAATTTAATAAATGCAACCACACAAATTATTAAAAAAGTATCACACGATAATGAGGAGCTATATAATCATTTGAAGCTGGAGCAACCATCTAAAAAAAAGTCACAGTCTGCTGCAAAACCAGTTAGAGTGAGTCAGGCTGTGAAACCTAGTGCTAGTTCATAAGAAGAATCATCATCATTATAACAAGCAGATATTATGTCTAAGGTTAAACGTGATATTGTTAACGAGCTACATAAGCCAGCAAGAATTAATTTTAAGCGTAGACATGTTATTGTAAAAGGTTTGGATGAGACATTTCAAGCAGATCTGGTGGAAATGCTACCATATGCGAAAGTAAATAAAGGCTATCGGTATATACTTGTAGTAATTGATATTTTTTCCAAATATGTATGGGTTGAACCAGTAAAAAATAAAACAGGAGGTGATGTTTCAAAAGCAATGCAAAAAATTTTTAAACGTAACAATCGCATACCAAAAAACTTGCATACTGATATGGGTAAAGAATTTTATAATAACAATTTTCAAAAATTAATGAAAAAAAAACAATATTAATCATTATTCTACATTTAGCACTAAAAAGGCAAGCATAGTTGAACGTGTCAACCGCACACTTAAATCGTTAATGTGGAAGGAATTTAGCTTTCAAGGCTCCTATAAATGGTTAAATATTTTGCAAAGTATTGTAAATAAGTACAATAATACAAAACATAAAACAATTAAAATGAAGCCAACTGATGTTACCAAAAGTAATGAAAAACAGCTTTTGTACTCAGCTTATAATCACATTAAAGTTGTTAATTTAAAAAATATAAAGTTCAAAGTTGGAGACCGTGTAAGAATAAGCAAACATCGTGGTGACTTTGAAAAAGGGTACACACCAAACTGGAGTAATGAAATATTTGTAGTTGCAAGTGTAAAATCTAGTAATCCCACAACATATGAGCTTAAGGATTATCAAAATCAACCCATTCGGGGATTATTCTACACCGAGGAATTACAAAAAGTAAAACATTCCGATGTTTTTTTAGTGGAAAAAGTATTGAAACGAAAAGCTGATATGGTTTATGTAAAATGGCTTGGATTTAGTAGTGCCCATAACAGCTGGGTACATAAAAGCGCAGTAGAATAAGTATTTTACTCATTTCAATTTCACTGTTCATGCATTGCGTTTCAAAAATGACTTCAGTCATCGTTGATTTACAAGGTTTTAAAATAATTGAAAATAATGAATTTATATGTAAGGAAATTGCCGTAATTAATATTGAAAGCAAATTATGTGTATCGAAAATTTTTAAACCACCTTATTCTTGGTCTAATTTCAGCAGTAGAACAAAGCGAAATGTAGCTTGGTTAACTAAATATTTTCATAATTTAGAGTGGTGTTGTGGTGAGGTTCCGAACTCTAACGTTAGTCAAACAATTCAAAAGTTGCTAAATTCCGCTGACATTAATGCTATATATGTTAAAGGTTTAGAAAAAAAACATTGGTTGGAAACGTTTGTACAGAAAAAAATAATTAATTTAGATGATACCGAATGTCCAGCATTATCTCAGCTACGTGAACCAATTGCGGTGGAATATTGTAATTTACATCTTAATAATTGTGCCGTTCGAAATGTTTATTTATTACTAAAATGGTTCAACAATAAATTTAATGTATTTAATGCATTCAAAACTTTTTATAATCATGGTGGTATATTACATTTTATGTGTGAAGAAGAAATAGCTAAACTATCAATGGAATTTATTATGGTGTATGCTGAAAAACAAATTGAGGACCAATGGTATAAGTTTCCCAAAACTTGGCAAATCAATGAAGAATTTCAAAAGTGCAGATGTTGTTTTAAACATTCAACAAATTTTAATAAGGATCAAGCTGGAGGAAAATATCCGCTAATAAAAGAATACATGCAGTGTAATAATATATAATGTATTATAAATATTATTTGTATTTTTTTAAATAAATAAAATTTATATTTATTTTATAGTTTTATTTTCTATGCATGTAAAAAGGTTATGTTAAAATTAAACTCATTTTACATTAAATTCATGTTTATTGAAAGATATAATTATACACACATCACATATAACATTTTTACATAGTAGTGTTACATTTATTCTGAAAAAAATTCTAAATTATTCATTTTTCCAAGTTTTCCCTTGAACTGGACGTGTAGTTTTTCATTTTCGGCCTCTTGATTTAAATTATTTAACTCTTTTTGGGATATTTTATTGAACTGTTCAGTTACTTATAGTTGACTGTGATTTATTTTATACTCTAATGTTGGTGCAAAAAAAAAAAAACATCGGTCTATTTTCAGCACATAAGTCATTGTCATAACCAGTTTTTTTTTTTTTGGAACACGTGCAAACCAGATGTTGGTCTATTTTTAGAGCATGATTCATCATCACATCCGGTTCATACCAGTTCTAACAAGTTTCTTAACTATTTTTAGAGCATGACATTATGTTTAAGTTGTTAAAACTTTTACACACATTTTTTACTTCACAGTACATATTAATATCATGTTTTAATTTTTTTAACTTTTTTCGATGTACATTTACTGCTTTTATATATTCATCCAGCTTTTTGAGGTTTTGTTGTTGCTGTTGTTTTTGTTGGTTTTTATTAGCTTTAGTTTTCATTTTAAACGTTAAAATAAGTTTATAATCATATAATTACAATAATCACACTGACATAAAGGTAAGTTGTAGTATTTAGATGTGTTCATTATGTGTTTATATAAAGGTGAATAGCCATCTGAATCAAATCCTTCGGTAATAAGCATATTTTCCACTTCACATACATTTGCAACGTCGCATATGGTCCTGTTAAAGTGATCTAAGAAAATTAGTTTATAAGTTATAATATGCACTTCATAATGTTACTTTTCATTGAAAAATTTTATTTTTAACAATTTAACTTCTTCTTCATTCTCTTCTAATATGGAAAATGATATCCGCATATAGTAATTCTCGTTATAAATTTCAATTTTATTGTCGATGTGTACCAAAAAACATTCGTTGTACAGCAATTCAATTGCAAAATGTGGATCTGTAATTTCAACTTCAAACATTCTTAATATACTTAAACTTTACTATGAGCAAAAGTTGGATTTTATCCCTTTTATACACTGAAGAACACGTGCATGTCAAATGTTGGTCTATTTTTAAAGTATAACTAATTACTGTGTTTTTCTAAAACACATGCAAGCTAGAGCATGACTAATCACCACATCCGGTTCCAACCAGTTTTTCTAGAACACGTGGATGCCAGATGTTGGTCTATTTTTAGACCATGATTCATAACCACATCCTGTTTGCTGTAACACGGACATGCCAGATGTTGGTCTATTTTTAGACCATGATTCATAACCACATCCTGTTTGCTGTAACACGGACATGCCAGATGTTGGTCTATTTTTAGCTAATGCAGGGTCATTGACTTGAACGCGTGCATGCCAGATGTTGGTCTATTTTTAGCTGATGCAAGGTCAGTGACTTGAACACGTGCATGCCAGATGTTGGTCTATTTTTAGCTGATGCAAGGTCAGTGACTTGAACACGTGCATGCCAGATGTTGTTCTATTTTCAGCTAATGCAAGGTCATTAAATTGAACACGTGCATGCCAGATGTTGGTCTATTTTTAGCTGATGCAAGGTCAGTGACTTGAACACGTGCATGCCAGATGTTGATCTATTTTCAGCTAATGCAAGGTCATTAAATTGAACACGTGCATGCCAGATGTTGGTCTATTTTTAGCTGATGCAAGGTCAGTGACTTGAACACGTGCATGCCAGATGTTAATCTATTTTCAGCTAATGCAAGGTCCGCCGAAGCGGTGGCCGGGGTGAGGGTCGGGGGCCGAGGTAGGGGCTGGGGTGGGGGTAAAACCTGCGCAGAAACCTGCGCAGTAGACCATTTTGTTGCAGAACCAGCCTAGGTATACTACTCCTAGCCTCCCAGCGTCGGTATCGGTATTAATCCCGGTTTTCTAATTATGTCTTAGCCAGATTGTAAAATTAGCCAAATTATAAAACACCTATGCATCTCACAATATTGATAGACGTTTTAATACACGAAGAATAGCTTTCATACAAGCTAAGTGCACACGACTAGCCAGATTGTAAATCATTGTAGTCAACGAATATTTGACAATGTGGCGGTACTTTACAATCTCGCCACTTTTTATTTAGAATGCATGTTACCGGAAATCATGAACAGGAAAATTTCAAATGGGTTATTCTGCAAAAGGGAAATAAGTCACTTGAGGGAATTAGATTTAGAATAAATTCAGAATAAAATTATCTATCGTTCAATGTAAAAGTATATGTTTCCATTTAAAAGAATAGACGTATTCCATCTTGAAAAACTATTTTCATTTATAAGTAGCTGTCACTTTTGGCTCCTACAACTTTATTATTTACATATATGCTTTGCTCTTAAAAAACTTGCACAAAATACCATAGTAAATACAGCAAAAAAAAAATATGTTGCACAATTTTATAGTCAGCTATATGGCATAATTCTGGGGCTGCTCTCCCAATGCCGTTCGCATTTTTATAATACGGAAACGAGCTACATATTAGAAATATTTATAACCTTAGCTACAGAAGTACCTGTAAACAAAGTTTTATAAAAGAAAAGTTTCTTACTCTGCCATGTTTGTATATTTTAAATGTCATTTTATTTATTAGAAAAAATTAAAATCAAATTTTAAAATATAAGAATTGTCATAGTTATAATACTACAAATAAAGAGAATTTAGTGCTTCCAAAACAAGTGAAATTTAACTCTAATAATCCTTTTGTAATAGGAATCAAATTATATAACCATTACCAAAACATATAAAGAACATTGATTCGTTTAATTTATTTAAAAGAAAACTAAAATATTTATTAATTGATAAATGTTACTACATTAATGAATATTATACGGAAAATCGTACGACACTAGCATGATTATCATGGTAATATAAAAATTTCTCGGATTTTTTTATTACTTGGCTTACCCAAGCAAAATTAATAAGTACAATTTTTTTGTCAAAAATGTCAATTTGACATTTTAAAAAAATATATTGAATTGCCATTGTATATTATTCTATTATAACTTGATTATTTTAAGCAAAATATAAAATCTAAATTAATTTTACTTTCTGTGTTGGTGTCGTTACGATTTTCTTGCCGAATCTGCTCTCGAGCATTAATTTATATCCGGGAATTTTTTTATCGTGCATTCCAACAACGAAATCTGCACTCGTGTTCCACTCGTGCTCATTAATACGTTTCTGGAATGCACTCAAAAAAAATCCGGAAAGAATTAATGCTCTGGGGAGATTATAAGTGATAATTTTAAGTAGGTACTTTGTTTATTGAAATATCATGAACACTATATTTGTGACATGTATGTATTTTTGACATTTCATATACCGATGCAATTTTGGTCTTACTTGAAGAATAAATTATTATTATTGTTATTACTATTATTATTATTATTATAGAATTATTTTTTAACTTGAATAATAGAGAAAATATTGGGAGCCGCGTTTTTTTTTTAGATATGTTCTTTATGTACTCGTATAAACCCTAATTATATTTATAAAAACACAATTTTTCTTGAAACCAAAATTAAATACTTTTAGTTCTTGAAGTATGAAAGAATAAATATACTGCAGTGTAGAGATATTTCCCGGCCAGTACGTACTAGACTAGCCTCCAACCGAGGTATTATCGTTCGCGCTGGTCATAATTTTTAAATCTTGCTCTTTGAGATTTTGGCGCCTCTCCTTGCGATTGTAGCGCTAGAGATCCGCAGCGGATTAGTTTGTCAAGCCCAATTCAACGGCGACCTTAAGAGTTTGCGAACAATAGTTCGACGTCAAACTACGTTTTATCTTTGTCATATTCGCCCCCGCGTTTAAGCTACGCACGTATTTGTATAAGTATTATTATTCATATTTTGTGTTCACACTTTACTTATTTTACTCCAATATATTATTTAATTTAAACTAACCGGCGTTAGTATAGTAAATCCTAAACACCCTGTGAAGTGTTGTGAAGTGGAATCTACAAGGTTCCAGCCGAATAGCCCAGCAGTTCTGTGACGTACGTCTGGTACGAGGTAAATATCCTTACTCCACATTTCACCTGCTCCCATTTCGGCCCAACCTGCTTGCAAACGCAATAGGTGGTTCCTCAACCTTTCGCTAACCACCGGAACAGGTTGTAATAATCCTCCCCTTCCCCTAGGCTACTTTGAGAAGTCCGGCCTAATTTGTAAACTGTTACAATAGACGGTAGTATTACTGTCCGCCTGTTACATTTGGCGGCAGTCGGTAAGATTATCGTTGAATCAGTAGGAATATTATTTCCAACCTGTTACATTGGCGGCAGTCGGTAGAATTATCGTTGAGTCGGTAGTATTATTTTGTCGTATGCTACATTTAGCGACTAACGGTAAATTGGTCATTGTTTCGCGTATGTAATAAAAATTTGTTACATATTTTGTATTTGGCGCAGTCTTTTAAAAAAAATTGACCATCCAAAAAGGACCATAAATTTCGCTTATTTCGTAAAATAAAAACGCATCAACATGCCAGACATAACGGACGCCACTGTTACCCTAACTACAACAACAACCACCACGACACACGTTAGTAATATTGATGCGACTAGTGTCGTAACTGTAACTGCTACCCATACGCAAATAACAACACCGAACGTAACTGCTAGCTCATTCCCATTTTGGCAATATCATGCTTTTGGACAAACCCCGCAACAACCCTTCCTAATGCGTCTTCGAATGCTTATACACCGCTTTTTGTTGGTGCACCCGGTGCACAACATGAGAATATGACAACGGACGCACCCCAAGACCAGCAGAGTTTATCTCCGCACGCTAAACCAGATACTTGTATTTTGGACGCTCTAAAATATTTAGATACGTATTCTGGTGGAACTGATCTATAATGTTTCTTCGATATGTAACAACCCGGTAAAAATTGAATATTTAAATTAAAGATTAAGAAGAAATCTTTTTCTAGGAGAGTAGCCCCCCACTCCCGCTTCAAACCTTTTATAAACGCATCTCCAGCGCTCATAAAAAGATTCGATTCGCATCATATACTCTTTCAGTAATCCTATTTCAATTTTATTTTAAAATATTCTCAAGTGCCAGTCCTGTGCAAGACAACTACCTTAATTGTAAGTACTTTTAACTTTATTTTGTTATATTAATTTATGTAGAAAGTGTTGAGTGTGTTAGAATAAATCTTAGTGTGTAAGATTAAACGTCTTTTCAATAAAACCCCGGGCTACGAAGTACGAACCCATAGTCCGATTATAACTTTTTAAAATTTTATAATCAAATATTTTCATTATAAATTCAAAATTTTAATTTAATTTAAAAAAAAACTTAACACAGTTTGATTCTTTATTCTATTACATTGGTGACACCGATGGGATTCTATTCTATTACATTTGGTAACACCGGTGGGATTTTATTTTATTACATTTGGTGGCAGCTAAAAGGGATTTTTAAATAAAATTCAAGGTTTTTTAGTTTAATTTTACACACTATTTAATAATTACTCGTTAATAACAACATTTAAAAAAAAATGTCTAATAACGATGACGTTTCCTCACCGTCAAATACACAAGCACAAATTATGCCCATGCCATTAGGAATGATAGTCAATACAATAGATTCATTTTCGGGTAAAGATCCAAAATCGTATTTTAAAAAAATTGAAAGAAGATCAAAATTAGATAACTGGGATAAAACAACTACATTAAATTTAATAAAATACAGACTTTCGGAGGAAGCTCTTAAATTTTTTGAAGTAAATACTGAATTAGATTCTCTAAATTATGAGGAATTTAAAAAAGAAATTATTAAACGTTTTTCATTAGTAAGAACGTCAGGTCAGGCTTTAAATAATTTGAGCAAATGTTTTCAAAGACACGATGAATCTGTGTCTCAGTTTGTTACACGTCTACAAGCAATTGCAGCAGATATTCTTGCTGAAGATCTTTTTAGTGCAACAGATGCAGAAAAGCCTGGAATTGAAAAACAAAATAAAAAATTAATTTTAAATCAGTTTAAAACAGGTTTACGAAGGGAAATTATAGAAAGAATTGGCTTAACACGTATGAGGGAGAAAGAATGAAGTTTAGAAACAGCACAAGAAATAGCTTGTTTTGAGGAACAAAATCAAGTAGCAATTAAAAATAGAAATAAAAATTTTAATCGAGATTTTAACAATATAACTATGCAGGACGGCAAAAATCTATATAAAAATTGTAAAATTTGTAATAAAAATTATCATATAACAGAAAATTGTTATTTTAAGAAAGATAAAAAATTAAATTTTAATAAACAAAATATTTCAAAATTTCATTGTACAAACTGTGGAAAAAATAACCACAATATTGAACGATGTTTTTTATTAAAATCAGATACAAATTCTGAGAATAAAAATATAAAAAAATCACACAATAATTTAACACCCTGTGTATCTACGGGTGCTATACCCAAAGAGAGGTATTCAAAAAACGCGAATCGTCCTTCGTTCGTACCCCCAGAACGGAGAGAAGAAAAATTAATTTCAAAAAAGGGGGTATCAATATCAATTTCGCCCATTTTACAAAATGAAGAACAAATATATTTAAATGATCATTATTTTGAAAATGTACCGTGTTTCATAAATTTATTTATAAATTCTAAACTATTAACACTCCTGGTAGATACGGGTTCTCCTATCACAATTATTTCAGAGGAAAATATTGAACAAAATTATTTAAAAGTGATACAGTCTCCAAATAATAATTTTAATAGCGTAACAGGACATAAATTACCCAAATTGGGCACCGCTAGAGTTGAAATTGGATTGAATAAAAATTAATTAAATTCGTATTTTGATGTATTAGTTTCCAGCAATAAATTACCTCTGGAAGCAGATGGAATAATCGGTAGAGATTTTCTAAAGTATTCGAAAGCGAAAATTTGTTTTGACAATTACGATATTACTATTTGGAATACAAAGATAAAAATGTTGCGAAAATGCAGAAAAAAAAAAGAGAAATTATAAATACAAAAACTAAATTGCATAATAAAACATCACAAAATTTATTAGGGCGAATTAAAAATTTAGAATCTAAATTAAATAATATGGATTCGCAGATAAATAAAAAAATTGAAATTGAAATAAACAACAATCAAAATCATGATAAAATTTTAAAAGACTGCCTGCCCAATAAAAATGTTAATTTGAATATTAAACCAAGTTTAACTAATATAATAATACAATTAATTATACTTATTGTACTTTTGTTTCAATTTTTAATTGATAAAACCATCATTTTTATTTGAAAGACTCTATTCAATGAATAGATGCAGCAATGAAAATAACTTAATGCTGATTAATCAAAATAAACAGTCTAATATAAATACGAAAATGTTTATTAAACATAAACCTATCGGAATAAATAAATCCGATTAGAAAAACCTTGACGATGAATCTAGATTGATAAACAATAGAGATAATAATTGTTTAACAACAATTAGTTGCGTTTTACCGCAGAATGATTGTGCAAATACGCACTTAGAAAGTGACTTTTCTAGTAAGCTAGGGTCCTTTGGTATCGATCAACAAATCGGTATTTGTAATTTGTCATTAGGTTCCGTTGGTAGCGCAGACATAAATAATAAAAGTGTTCCGCAAGAGAGCACAAATAATAATAATAAAAGTGTTTCACAAGAAAACACAAATTATATAAATAAAAGTGTTTCACACGAAAACACAAATAATATAAATAATAATAATAAAGTCGTTCAAGGGAATACAAATAATAATCAAGTTAAAGATAATAAATACTCCGATATATTGCTAAAAGAAAATTTAAAAATTCCTGCTCGGTGTGAAGCAGATTTTACGTTCAAATTAAAGAAAAAAATAAATAATGATAACATCTTAATAGAAGCATATGTGTTGCCGATAAACGGTGTTTATGTAGCAAGCTGCGTAAGTAATAAAAATAATTGCCAGGGCCGTATCATAAATTTAAATCATTTTGAAGTAGAATTAAAACATAATACAATAATGGGCAGAGCAACAAATGAATTTCAAATTATAGAAAAATCTTAAGAAAATAATAAAAGTGATTTTCCTGTTAACAATATTCAACAAAATAAAAGTGATATTTTTATTGATAAAAGCTATAAGTTTTCTTAATATTAATTCATTTTTTCCATTTGTTATCTAACTTGAATATAGAGCAGAGATTTGATATAAATACTGTAATATACTACAATCTTCTCTTTCCTTTATAGTCAGGACTATTAATGTTTATTGCATGTGAAGTTGGGTTATTGACTATAGGACTATTTATTGTCAAGAATATATATGGGCGGCAATACATGCATTAATCCAATATTACATTTCACATTCCTTTTGACCTGTTATCGGCGTCCATCTTCCACACTCATACAGATTCGTCAGCGTCGGACTGGCCCTTTAGGACGCGTTCCCCTAAGTGATATAAAGTACACATTGTCATTCCAATCACAACAATTATCATAGGCGTGCATTATCATCTAATAAGATAGACAGGAGAGGGAGGGCAGGAATAAGGTCATGCCCAAGTCCCAGACTTGGGCAGGTGCCCCGCATATTAAATGCGGCCTAACACCTTGTGGGTTCCGGTACCCCTATCCGCAAAGGTATGCACCCAGTGTAGGGACGATTTGCTGGAATACGGCTCTTGTGAATAGTCACTTCGGAGCCACTAGCGGTACCGTAGCCACCTACATATGTCCCAGACATGTTGAGCACCCAGAGGTCCATGAGTCCCAGACCCACTATGCATGTCCCAGACATGTTGAGCTCCCAGAGGTCCATGGGTCCCAGACCCATTATGAGAGCTTAGTTTACGATCATACATAGGTCCCAAACCTATCATGATAAACCCCAGGTTTATCTTTTACGTCCCAGACGTATCCGTGTATCTCAGCCTCTCATTTGGTGTTTCTCACACCTATAGAGCACAAGGCTCTATGGACCCAGAGTTGTCCCAGACAACTCTTCGGATAATTAGGAAACTACTAGTTTGCGGCCACAAACAAATAATACAACTGTGTATCTCACATATACCATGCGTATCAAATACACAAATAGTGTACAACATATCAATCAAGCTTTTAGCATCAGATGATTCACACCTGTACACCATACCTGTACTGTAATCAGAACAACCGTGAGATTTACCACTCACCTTTAATTAACAGCAAACTGCTTGCCTTATCTTATGGACACTATCACATACAGATCTACACGATACTGTGGTCACAACACAACTAAGGGTTGGAGGGTGTCTTTCCTTTAAAGACTGTTAAGTGTTTATGCCTCAAGCCTGCGTTTCTAAATCAGTGGCGCACGGTCGAAAAGTGAATCTTACAATGATATAGATGTTTCACATTTAGATGAAACAAGTCAAAATTTATTATTTGAATTATTGGAAAGATATAATGATATATTTATTGACGACGATTCTATTCTTACTAGTACTACAAAAATTAAACATAAAATTATAACAGAAAATGTTCCGCCAATCACGAAACGTCCTTATCGTGTACCTTATCATCAGAGGCAAATTATTAAAAATGAAATTGATAGATTATTAAAAGCTAAAATTATAAGACCTTCAAATTCTCCATGGTCCGCTCCTGTTGTACTTATCACTAAAAGAACTGAATCAGGCGAAAATAAAGTAAGAATGTGTATTGATTACCGTGAATTAAATTCTATAACTAAGAAAGATTATTATCCTATTCCAAATTTAAATGAACAATTTAATAATGCAAACTTATTTAGTGTAATAGATGTAACAGCAGCTTATCATCAAATAGATATGGATGAAAGTGACAAAGAAAAGACTGCATTTTCAGTGCCAGATGGACATTATGAATACAATAAAATGCCTTTTGGATTATGTAATGCTCCAGCTATATTTCAAAGATTTATGAATTTTACCCTTTCTGGCTTAACTAACGAAATTTGTATAGTGTACCTCGATGACATAATAATTTTCAATTCTTCCGGTATTGAGGATCATATTACGAAATTAAGTTTAGTATTTGATAGATTAAAAGACGCAAATATTAAGTTAAAAGCTTCAAAATGTAATTTTATGATGAGAGAAGTAAAATATTTAGGACATATAATTTCTGAAGACGGAGTCAAACCTGACCCAAGCAAAATTGAATCAATTAATAATAATAATAATAATATAGTTTATTCGTTTTTAGACTCATGGTCTTATACAAATAGGTTGGTTTACAATACATTTTAAATAATTAAATATATACATATATATTTGTATGAAATGTATTATTTACAAAATATGTTCATAAATAGCGAACACATTATTATTCAAAGTATTAATATTAATTACAGTGATATGTACATCAAAGTCATTATACAAGTGGTTGAAGGTTGAAGTTAATAAATTGTAGATTATATTTAAAGTGTATCCTCTTCCTAAATGCGTAAAAGATGTTCGCGGATTTCTAGGATTAGTTGATTGGTATAGGAAATTTATTCCAAAATTTTCAGAAATTACAGAACCACTTACAAATTTAACTAAAAAGAATGTAAAATTTGAAATTACTCCAGAAGTTGAGCAGTCTATAAAAAAATTAAAAGAAGCTATCACATCTGATTAAATATTAATTTATCCAGATTTTAATGAAACTTTTATTTTATCCACGGATGCCAGTGGCGTAGGCTTAGGTGTAATTTTAAGTCAAGTTAGATGAGGTTTTGAAAAGTCTATAGCTTATGCGAGTAGAAAACTGAATAACGCAGAGAAAAATTATAGTACAACAGAATTAGAATGTTTAGCAGTCGTTTTTGAAATTAAACAATTTCGATGTTATTTATATGGACGAAAATTTACAATTATAACGGATCATAGGTCGTTAAAATGGCTTTTAAAATTAAAAGATTGCAACACTAGGTTGGCGAGATGGTCACTTTTACTAAGCGAATATGACTGATATAAAATATAGACCTGGACGGCAACACGGCAATGCGGATGCATTAAGCCGAATGTATGAGATAAATAATATATGTTCACAAAATTTTCAAGACTTTATTCGACAAATGCAATATTATAATGAGAAAAATGTTTCAAATGTTATTATAAAACAAAGCAATTTATTTTCAGCACCAGAAAACTTTTCATTGGTTCATTGTGTATCAAAAGATTTTAAAATGGAGAAAGGAATTGCTAAATTGTTTAGAGAACGTTTTGGAGAAATGAACTAAAAAGGCAAAATAAAGATGATGGCGATGTAGCAACTTTAATTTTTCCGCAAAATTATATATTTTATATAGTTACTAAAAGTAAATATTATCAAAAACCTACTTATGAAAATGTTTTTCAGTGTTTAGTAAATTTAAAAAATTATGTATAGAAAATAATATAGAAAATTTAGCTATGCCGAAAATTGCTAGCGGGTTAGATTCATTAAATTGGCACATTATATTACCAATGATAAAATTTGTTTTTGGAAATTCTTTAATTAAAATTCACATTTATTTATTATTTGAGGATGATATTATTATTAACACTATTAATTCAGTAGAAAACTTGGCATTACCTGTTTGGGATAAACAAATAATACAAAAAGAACAACAAAATGATGTTTTCTGTCAAAAGATTATTAATCAAATTTTAACTAAACACAATGATGAGGACTCATATTTTCTGGACAGTGAAAATATCTTATATAAATTAAATAATCATAATCAAAATGAACAGTTAGTAGTACCAAAAACACTAATTTCAAAAGTTCTACATGATTTTCATAATTTACCATTCTCTGGACATATGGGTCAGCAACAGTGGCGGCTCGTGTACTAAAATTTTGGTTTTTTTCATTCATGGTCAAAAGCTTTATAATTGAAAGTTACATTTTTCAAGGGATGTGCAAATGCGTATTTATCCCCTTTCATGTACAAAAATAAATTGCCTGATCACAGAACATTTTAGGAAAGAGCGTCCGGCGCTCACGTCAAAAAATCCTATGAATCTTTCTACCACATTCACATTACTGGAATTTACATTTACATAACGTAAAATTACTGATAATTGTGATTTACAACTAATATCGGTAGTTTCGTCTACTTGCCAAGAAATAAAAAGAGATTTAATAATTTCGTAGTCTATTTTTTTATTTATAACAAAATGAATGCAATCTATTAAATCATTTTGAATAGTTTTGGAGGTACCACAAAATACCGATTTATTATTGATATCTTTCTTCAAAAATATTTTTAATTTATCATCTCGTTTACTCATTAGTAAAACTAATTGTTTAAAATGACCTTTATTACAAGATTCTTCGGTTTCATTATGACCTCTAAATGGTAATTCTTGTGTACATAAAAAAATTGAAATATCAATTAATCTTTTCAGAATTTCCCTATTTTCTTCCACTTTCAAATTTAAATTTTGAATTTCAATTTGTCTTGCACTATCAATAGCGGTAGAAATATTTTGCTTCATATAGTTTATCTTCGTACGATAATTTACTAAATGGATTTTTGTGAATTAAGAAGTTAATAATGTCATCGGAATCGGAATGCCTTATATTATCAGTATCAGAAGTTCCAGTCTAAGTTGAACCCATTTTATTTGTTTTAACTAAAATTTAAAATACAAAAACACTACGTACGTAAAACATAAAAACAACGAAAAAAATAAAAGAATTAAATACTTACTGCAATGCAAGTTGTTTGTTTATTGTTGAATTTGAATTCACAATGCAGTCAATAATATTAGTATTAATTATTATTCAATCTTCAATCTTATTTGCAAGAATATTATAGAATATACAATTAATGCAAAATGAAGTAGATGATAGATGTCTTGAACGTATAGTAACGGCCTCTGTAGGATTGCGTGGAAATTAAAGTGGCTATCTTTTATCCTTTACGCACTCATTGCATTTCTCATTTAGGCATGCCGCAAAACCAGCTCTTTCTCTAGCACACATATTACTTATCGGAATTACTAACTGGATCAAAAACATTAGGCAGTATACTATCATTTCGAGAAGCACTTTATAAGGTGTAAATTAGGTGAACTGCATTACATATTAGTTATGGTGGTGGCTTAAATTCTTTTGATATTTATAAAAACAAGCATTAGCGGAATAAGTTAAATTTTAATTTACATACTACTTTACATTATTTACAACTTTATTTCTTTTCCGGTGAAGCACTGCCTACCCTGACAAGCCGCCACTGAATAAATTATGTTGTCACGAACTCCCGCGTAAACGAAAAGTTCGTGTTCATATTAAAAATATGCTTAACAAGATGAAAAAGGATAATAATACAGTGCGCGGATCAGAAAATTATAAATTAATGTATCCGTCTTGTATACTTTGAAGATTTATTCATTATATTTCAAAGAAAACTTTGTTTCAAAACGAGGTTAGTTTTATAAATGTTCACAAAAATATCATTTAAGTTATCTTCACTTCCATACATACATCCTATACTAATGTTCACAAGTGAATAAGAAAAATAATCATGAAATTTCGCTATTTTAATTATTTTTTTTGCAGATATCATCTAAAACAGAAGTGGTTATACAATTTAAGTTAAAGTTTTATAAAAGTCTACTAGGAATTTACATTATTTTATCCTTAATGGATAATATAAAACCTACTATAAAATAATATAAAAAGAAAATTAAATATAATACAGTACTATGAGAAATACAAAATTCTATAAATTATGTATTTACCCATTTGACAGTAGTCATATCCCGTTCAACCTGTAGTTCAAAACTTGCCACCCCAGCGCTGCGATCTTAAAAATACTAGGGTACCTATATACTCAGGGTATGGCCATGACGTGGCTCACGTTTCGTCCGCCATTAGCGAGCCGCTGTCAAATTCGTTGTTGTTGCGCAAATTATTATGTATTTTCGTTGTTATTTGTTTTATTTTAATGCAAAACACATTTAAAAATACTTCTAATATTTATTTAAAGTGTAAGTAATACTTTTATTTTATTTATTTGTATATTTTCTTGAGATACTGACTACGATGACTAGCAATACTGAAAACACATAAAAATTACCAATATTAAGCACAAACATTTAAATTTTTAAAAGGTAAGTTTAGAATATATACTTATTATGTAAATAATAACTATAATTATTAAATTAGATGTGATAATAACCTATATCCTAGGCTGTACATAACCTCTAAATCTATATTATAATAATAATTGTTTATCTCTTAAATAAATGAATTTTTATTACCTTTATAGATTCTTAGTGTGATTATTTAATATTACTGTATAATATAATATCACATTTCTTATAAATAAATAGGGAAATGAATTATCAGTATGTTTGACATTGGCTCGCTTATGGCGGCAATCTTGCCTCATGGTCATACCCTGTATATAAAGGTACCCTAAAAAATACATGCCAATTGTAAGTTTTAAATTATTTTTAAAATGTATGTTAAAAATGTGTGAGAGAGAGAGAGTGAATGAGTTGATGATGATGTTTAATAATATTTAATATAGTAAAATACAAATATAAATTTAATAAAAATAATAATAATAATAATATAATATGGTGTCAGGTCAGTATAGTCAGGCCACTGCGACTCGTCAGTGATGGGAGCGGTCAGGTTCTGTAATAAAACTCTCCGTGAATATAAATAATTCAGTGAGTAGTACAGACGTGGTTAATATTACTATATCTCAAATATAATTAATTAAATAAACAACAATCTCGCATCGTTCGCCGATCAGTGGTTACAGCAACTGATCCAAAATCCCTCGATGCACTAGGGAGCACCGCAACTAGTGTTTCCCACGTTGCACCCCAACAGGAGGCCCGAGATAGGGTAATACACGAATCTATCTCGATCCCTACGATGGGCCAGGGAGCACCGCAACTGACCTTTGTACTCCTTAATACGATACCACACATTTGTTCATCATCAATCATACATATATTTATATTACTCAACTTAATAGCAAAATGCAATATAATTAAAGAAAATACAAGCCACTACGGTACCACTCACCTTTTATTCAATATTCCTCTGTCACAGAATCACACACCAGATAACAAACACTAGACACAAATGTTAACCACATAATGAAGAATATTACCTCTGCAGTCTGCTTCTCAGCCAAACCTTATCGCTTCACCCTAACATAAACAAAGAACAGCCACACTGCGCTCTAATATGTTTGTTTACGCTTCGATCTGTTGAAATCTAATCTCATGCGTACGTGCTGTATTTAAAACTAAATATTTGCAAATTAAAATATTCTACTCTGACAACTCGGCCATCCTGACAATGATTCTCGCCCCGAGAATCTTCTGTATCTAAATAATAGAGTTATATATCCTTACCTATAAATCTTACGAATCGGATGTAGATGAATCGGAAATTGCCACCTGGAGGAACCCATGGTTTCATACGATCAACGGCTACTACATTGTCGTACTTCTTTCTTGAACTTCTCCTTGATCCTTTGTGTTCTTTGACGACATACCGGTCATTTGGAAGTTGTTTTACCACGACAAATGGTCCATCATATTTCGGTCGTAGTTTTCTACTTGTACCTTCACCTCGGGTTTGTATCGCAATTACTACTTGTTCGCCTTCCTTGTAGGATTTTGGCAATTTTCGTTTACGATCATATCGCGTCTTCTGCTTCATTTGATCTTCTACTATTTTTGATGAAACTTCTGTTCTTACTTGACTGATGTCGGAAGTGGTGGGCCGTTCTTCTTGTATAGCAGTCGTTAATTTTGCATCACCTACAGATCGTGGTCTATAGCCAAACATTAATTCACTAGCAGTTTTACCGGTTGCGCTTGATACGGTATTATTTATGGAAAATTGTACAGATGGTACATCGTTATCCCATCGGTCACTGTCCATTGCAGTTGTTGCTAATTCTGTTAGAGCTGTACTATTGTATCTTTCCACCTGGCGATGAGTGATTCCATGATTGTCGTAAAATTCTTTGAACTTTTTCGATTTAAAACTAGTTCCTCTATCGCTAATAATCCTAGTAGGGGTTCCAAATGTATTGAATGTTTTCTTCAGATGTAGAATAACATGTTTAGTGTTTGTGTCCTTAACTGGTTGTAGGAATGTATATTTAGTAAAGGCGTCTACCATTACCAATAGGTACTGATTTCTATTTTTCGATTTGATAAATGGTCCTAAGTGATCAAAATGTAGTGTGTGGAATGGTATCGGTTTCTTTTCGATTGGGTTCATTAATCCTTCCCTCTTTCCAGTTGGTCTTTTTTGATAGATGCAGTTAATACAACATTCTATGTATTTTCCAACATACTTTCGCATGTTAGGAAACCAATAGCATTCAGAAAGTTTGTTTATAGTCTTCTCAACACCAAAATGTCCAAAGTTGTCGTGAGATTCTCTTACTATTTGGTGCCTCATTCCTTTTGGAACTACCCATTTTAGTCCTGTTGTGGTACTTCGGTGTACCCTGTCATCCCTCAATTTATATTCCTTATGGATTTTCTTTTCATAATCTGTCGTCGGGTTTTTAAGTAATATGTCTCTTATTAGTTTTAATTTCGTGTCTGTCATTTGTCCCGCTAATACCCAATCGTCCATTTCTATATGAAAGATTTGTAGTAGTTCTTCGCTTTCCAATTCTGTTTCGTCTGGATTTCAACTAAGTGCATCAACATGTGCCATTTTAACTACAGGTCGATACTCTACGGTAAATGAGAATTCTTGCAATTGTAACCACCATCTTGCAATTCTTGGGAGAAGATCTCTTTTTGAACTAGCGGTTTTCAAGGAGTTGCAGTCGGTAACTACTTTAAATTGAATTCCAATTAAATATGTTCTAAATTTCTTCAATGTTTCTACTGCGGCTAATGTTTCGAGTTCATATGAGTGATAAACAGATTCTTGTTTGTTTGTTTGTCTACTGTAGTATGATACCGGTTGTAATTTCCCATTTTGTTGTTTTTGTAGTAGGATTCCTCCTAGTTCAATTTTAGTAGCGTCACAGTGTACTTCAGTTTCTGCTTCAGTATTGTAGAGTGTTAATACTGGTTTATTACATAAAATTTGTTTTAATTTCGTGAATGCAGCTTGTTGTTCTTCAGTCCAAATCCAAGGTTGTGATTGTTTGGTTAGCATAGTTATTGGTTTCACAATCGTTGCGTAATTCTTTACAAAATGTCTAAAGAAGCCGGTTAAACCAATAAATTGCCTCACGTGATGTTGATTTTTTGGAACGGGGAAGTTTTCAATAGCTTGTACTTTTTCTTTTCCAGGTTTAACACCGTCAGCATTAATTTCAAATCCTAAATAAGCTATAGTTGTTTTGAAGAAATAGCATTTCTTGAGATTTAGAGTTAATTTGTATAAGCGTAGCGTGTCCAGTACTTTCCTTAACTTTTCTAATCCTTCTTCGAAATTTTAGCAGGGCAAATTATATCGTCTAAATATGCAGTCGCAACGTTCTTCATAGGAGAGAATATTTTGTTCACCAATCTTTGGAAAACCCCTGGTGCGTTTGTAAGTCCAAAAGGCATACGATTAAATTCGTATTGTCCATCGGGTGTAACAAATGAAGTTTTTGATTTGGAAGATTCAGCCATTGGTATTTGATAGTATCCTGATGTTATGTCTAGTGCGGTGAAATATTTGAATCCCTGTAGTTGATCTAGTTGATCATCGATTCTTGGCAATGGAAACCTGTTGGGTGTTGTTTTCTTGTTTAATTTTCTATAGTCGATGCATAATCGCTCCTCTCCATTTTTCTTCTTTACCAGCAAGACCGATGATGCGAACGCGGAATTGGATTCTCGTATTATTTCAGATTCTAAAAGGTCGTCAACTATTTCTTTTACTTTGGTTCTAGTTTGTGGTGCCATACGGTACGGTCTGTATGTAATAGGAATTTCGTCTGTTAAATGAATGTTCATTTCTGCGGCATTAATGCAGCCTAACCTTTTACTCCAGATGAAAATCGGTCCAAATATATTTGTAACAAATTCAAGCACTTGTTGTCTTTGTCCTGATGTTAATTCTTCTCCAATATTTACATTCTCTTCAATAATTATAGTTTTTACTTCAAATGATTCTTCATGTTCTTTATCATTCAGATGACAGATATGTCCTCTAGCCACAATTTTATTCAGTTTGATATACAGTTCCTGATGGGAGACGTTAATTATTGTCATTATGGCTTCTAAATTTTCTCCAATATGACAGATATTACTTGGAATTATATGTTCTTCGCCTGGCTTATTCCTATGACTTGTTTCAACAAAAACATCACCCTGTTTGTCCGCGATTGTTTTTATGTGACCAACGTATCCTGGTGGTATGATTACAGCTTCTACTGTTTTGAAAGTTACTTTTTCACTTTTACATGCCGGTAGTGATGTTATCATTGTTTTGGTATTAAATATTAATAAATTATTATGATTCTTTATGATGTGCACATTTGGAAGTTCAGTGAAAGGTTGACCAATAATCATGGGTATTTGTAGAACCTGATCCGGAACTACATGAATATCTTGTAAATCTGTTACCTGGTCAACTTGTAATTTTTGTTTTGTTAATAGTCCAACAGTTTCGGTACATCCATCGGCAAAACTGCGAATTACTCGTTTATTTTTGACGTCCGGTGTTAATAATAATTTCTCTGCTTTTGTTTGTTGTATGGTATTACATGTTGCCCCCAAATCAATAAATACTCGGATGTCACAATCATTCAACCTCACATTCTTAAAATATTTACTATCTACTTTAGTAATAAAATTAAAATTAATAGATTCACCTTTTCCGATTTCCTGCTTTAGAATTTGGATTTGATGGATTTCGATTTACGTTTGGACATTCTGTTCGGTGATGTCCAGGACGTTGAAAGCCAAAACAAACCAATTTGGGACGTGTTTGGAAACGGTTTGTTGAAGTACTTGGACGATGTAAATCTTTTGTTTTCAAATATAAATCTGGATGAGTCGATCGCTTGTATTTGTATATATTTTTATCGGGTCTCGAATATTCTGTCCTATCCTTCGTAGTTCTGAGGAAGTTAAATAATTGTTCTGGTGTTGCATATTGTCCGGCTCTGGCAGCAACTTGTACCATAGGATCAGTAATGCCTCCATAATACACGATACCGCACTACTCCCAAAAATCTGTAGTGAGTGTAACATTGCCAGTTTTTCATAATAATAGTGAAGATACGTCTCGTTGGGGTTTTTGTATCTTCGTACCATTTCATTTATTTGTTGCCAGTAATCCACGCGACTCGGAAATGCATCAATCAACATTTTCTTCCATGTTGTCCAATCATGATTTATGCTTGACAGTGACTCATACCAAGTTTTCGCCAATCCTTTCAATTTTGCAGTCGCGTTAATTATCTTAGGTCGTTCATCCCAACCACAAACATACGATAATTCATCTACTGTTTTGAGCCATTTCTCTATCGTTTGCATTTTATTTTCTGGATCGAAATACGGTAGATTTTCACGCCCCACGTTATTAGTATTACTTCCAGAGGAAGTTGAAGCTAGATTTTGTTGCATAATCGAAACATTTTGGGTTAGTTGCAACATCATATTTGATACAACTTGTAAATCCTCGGAAACATGTGACTGATTACTACTTGTAGTTGTAGTTGACTGGTCAGTTGCCTCTGGGTTAGACACAATAGTAGCGATAGTATTACTTTCCTCCTGGCTCACTAACTGAGAAATATTTCTGCGATTTCCCCGTCTCTTACTCATTATTGATGAATTGGTATTTGTGTAATTACAAATTTAAATTAAATTGACGTATACGGATTCTAAATTTTAGTATTTAAATTTTGAATTTGTCAGGTTCTGATCTTTTGAGTCTGTCAGGTTCTGATCCCACTTCTGAGATGTTAAAAATGTGTGAGTGAGAGAGTGAATGAGATGATGATGATGTTTAATAATATATAATATAGTAAAATACAAATATAAATTTAATAAAAATAATAATATATTTAAACATAGAAGTAGGCCGTAGGTTCGAGGAATTAATGTAATAAACGGAGAAAGAATTTATGAAAAATTCATGGACCTCGCAGGGAAAAAATAATAATAATATAATATGGTGTCAGGTCAGTAGTCAGGCCACTGCGACTCGTCAGTGATGGGAGCGGTCAGGTTCTGTAAATAAAACTCTCCGCGAATATAAATAATTCAGTGATTAGTACAGACGTGGTTAATATTACTATATCTCAAATATAATTAATTAAATAAACAACAATCTCGCATCGTTCGCCGATCAGTGGTTACAGCAACTGATCCAAAATCCCTCGATGCACTAGGGAGCACCGCAACTAGTCTTTCCCACGTTGCACCTCAACAGGAGGCCCGAGATAGGGTAATACACGAATCTATCTCGATCCCTACGATGGGCCAGGGAGCACCGCAACTGACCTTTATACTCCTTAATACGGTACCACACATTTGTTCATCATCAATTATACATATATTTATATTACTCAATTTAATAGCAAAATTCAATATAATTAAAGAAAATACAAGCCACTACGGTACCACTCACCTTTTTATTCAATATTCCTCTGTCACAGAATCACACACCAGATAACAAACACTCGACACAAATGTTAACCACATAATGAAGAATATTACCTCTGCAGTCTGCTTCTCAGCCAAACCTTATCGCTTCACCCTAACATAAACAAAGAACAGCCACACTGCGCTCTAATATGTTTGTTTACGCTTCGATCTGTTGAAAACTAATCTCATGCGTACGTGCTGTATTTAAAACTAAATATTTGGAAATTAAAATATTCTACTCTGACATGTAATTACATATTATTTCAATACAAATATCAATTAAATATTTGATACTAAGTTGTGAAATATATAAATGAGTTGGTTATATCTTTGAAAATAAAAACATCAAAAATGTGTAATTTACTAAAATCTTGATATATAGGTACTATGATTTGGAATCTACTAATTATTATCAAAATTATGTGTACATTGTAATAGTTGCATGAGTTTTATAAATAATAATGCTATTTTGAATGGTATGGGGCTATCTAACTTCAATTACTTAAAAAATCCCTGTTAAAACATTACATTTTCTGTAAAGATTTCATTTCTTAAGATGAGGAAATACAAAACTAAAATTGGAAAATAAAAAATTATGGATAATTTATTTTTTTATTAACAATATTCATACTTTCAAGAAAAAAATATATAAAAAATAGGAATACAATAAATATACTAAAATATAAAAATAATATACTTACACAATTTAATTAAATTTCTTAGTCTCATTTTAAATAACATACATTCACACTTCACAGTCGTAAACATTAATTTTCTATAGGAAACGGAGAAATGTAATGTTGATTTTACATTCATAACATAATAACTCAAAGTACTTATTATTATTATTCTCGTATCCAAACAATATATGCACAGTTATTAAAAATAGATAATACAAAATATACTAATATAAAAAGTCAATTTGGTAATTATATAATTTACTAGGCCTAACACATCGCCCGGCATTAAGTAGGATGGTGAGGACGACAGCTTTTATTAACACATATTTAAAGAAAGTACTTTATTCATACTTTAACCATAATCGAAATATAACAAATTTATATAAAAATCGCACAATACTTACTGCTTAATAAGTAGTAAAACTCATTGCAAAACTTTAAAAAATCATATCTTGCTTAATATAAGAAATTTTCATGTCGAGTTTTCATTAATGGTCATATCTTTGTACAATATTTCATACAAAAAAAAAATGGTTTATGGGCCCATTAGGTTTAGTTCCACACTTCAGATCTTAATTGGCTCTGAACACATTTCCAATATGCAAAGAAAGATAAAACATAAAAAGAACAACATATTATCATAGATCGAGTTTTCGCTCAGGTAAAGAACAGAGATGCAATGGAAATGGAAGCGGTGAGCAACATTTTCGGTTTAGATGTTTTTTTTTTTCAAGAGCCACACAAAGTCACATTGCTAAATTGTGCAAATCTAAATCATACGCATAAATCAGTCAAATCAGAATCAGAAACCAATTGTGTGCTGCATACACTAGATAAGGTTAAATCAACAGAGTTGGGTCGATTGAGACACAACATATCATCAATGTAATGATTGATAAACACCAATTACAACTGAAACTAAACGCTCGGCGCGAGCGCCATGTGGGAGAATAAGTTAATGAAGTTTAAACATGATTAAAATTTATATATTGTTTTTATATATTACAGCAGGAGTCACCAACATTTTTAGAGGCGGGCCACATGCGAAATTTTAAAATATATGATGGGCCGGATAATAATTCTTATTGGAAGTCATATTGGATTATAAATGGAAGGAAATTTAAATTATACTTATCTTCCTTTTACATATCAATGTGCTTACAAATTTAAAAGAACAGTTTAGAGATTTTAAATACAATGCACCAATTTGTAAAAAGTTTTTGAGATCAGTTATTCGCGTTAGATTTCTTGGTTTTGCGTGTTTCGTCTCTGAAAACTCGTTTGCAGTGTCGTCGAAAGTGAAGATTTATTTACATATGTGATAAATAATAAAATATTAAAAATATTTTACAAATTAAAAAGTATAGTACTCTTTTCTTTGCCCCAGCATTGCGGGGGGCCGCTAACTTGATTTTACCTCAGGGCCCGTAACAGCTCCCCACGGGCCTGCGAGTTTGCAAGTGTACGTACTACAGGGTACTACCAAAAATTGATACAATTTTCCGGGTAATTTTTAATTTTTTTGTAATTCAATAATGTGTAAATTTGAATAAAATTTTCGTTTCTAAATAGTGATGTGACCAACACATCATTAGCTACAATTTTAGCAATAGGAGCAGGATATCCAGTGTATTGAAAATAATACTGCAGAACTGAAACAAAACTATCTGATATTTACGATTCTTATATTGTTATCGATGTGTAAAATACCTTCAGGTTTTGCTTGTAGTAAATCAATTGTAGACGATTACATACTGTAACAGGTTTTTTACTCGTTTTACCATCAGCTGATTACTTTAGCAGATATTCCGATACTTGTCATCTTCTCATTTGTAATATGACAGTATTATTTAATTGTTTAATGTGATTGTTAATAATAATATTCAGATTTTGTACCTGTATTACGGTATAAAAGATCATCAGTTTTACAGAACACAAAATCCTAAATTAAATACCTGATATTAATAGTAACCTGCTTTACGTTAATTTCTCCTATGAACTAAAACAGAACATAGAAACTTGTGGCTGTACATTGATTTATAAATAAATTAACATATTTTTATTTTAAAAAAAATCGCTGTTGCCTGCAACAATTAACAAATTTCTGTATAGTAGGAGTCGTTTATTGAAAATTTAAATGCTAACACATCTATCAGCTGTCAACTGATTACTTACGCAGATATTCCGATATTTGTCATCTTCTCATTTGTAATATGACAATGTTATTTGTTTATTGTGATATTATTATAATATATTCTTCATTGTTTTTATTGTTCTTAATATATTGTTAAAATGTCAAAAACCTAATATAAAAGATAGTTAATTTTTAGAAATTATATGATATTTCAATATGCACGGCATTAAATAATTTTTATAACAGTGTTCATTATATGAAACATATTAAATATTTTGTAATTTATTTCACAAAACAATTTTAAATGACGTTCACGTTCAACAATAGTCATGTCACAAAATTTTAGTTGAGTAAAACAGATTTCAAAACTTTCTCCGACCGAAAACGAAGCGTGTTTGGCTGTCGTCGTTTTCGAACTTCTAAAAAATTGAAGTTATAAGACTTCTGATTTCCGGTATGTACTCGTGCAGTTTAGGAACTATGAGACTTCGAGATTACGATGTGCTCCCGTCAGATTCACGTACAACGTCCCTTACAGACGCCTGACCTTGGTAATTCCAGGCATCAAAATGTCACTGTTTTCCGAGAATTCGTACACCTCGACAATGTGTTTTCTCCAGCTCTGTACGAGTCACTTCTCTCCGATTTAACTGTTTCATTGTTTATTAATTTTTTTATTATATAGGTAATCTATGAAATTTGTGTACATTTATTTCATTATTAGGAGTATTATGCTTATTTTGCAATATTTACTATTTTTGGAAATGTAAGCCCATTTCGTGAATTTCTAATAAATTATCCAAATTTTTATAATCACATAGATTAATGTTTTAGGAACACAACGAAAATACATAATTATAAAATTTTAAAAATGAATATCTTTTCTTTTTACGAATTTTCAAACAATATTTACAGCATTACTCTTAGTTTATGAAAAACTTTTAAAAAATATATTTCAAAAAATACCAACAGACATGGTCTTGTAGCTGTAATTTTTTTAGAAAATTGACAAGAGTGCAAGATTGTTGTGATTAAGTCGAGAGTCTTCAAAACTTTCTCGACAAGACTCTACACTGCTCTCGTCTCGACTTTAGTCAAGACCACATTGATGGTCTTGTCTCGACAAGACCATGACGAGACAAGACAAGACCAAGATTGGTCTTGGTCTTGCGCCAACACAAGACGTTACCCCTTTAGACTTAGATAGATATTGCACTGAGAAATATGTTGAAATATGTGGGGTTAAATAGCGCCTAAATCCCAATACCACCTACATTCTGCTGATTTTTTATAGAACTTCCGGTTATGTAAATTTTGAAGAATGTAATCATTTAATTGCAAATTTAAACTCTATTCTAGATTACATGTTAAAGCAGCAATATATTTTAATATTAGGGGGCGACTTCAATATTGACCCAATCAGAGATGCTGATGTCTACAACAAATTATGCACTCTTTTATCAAAACTTAATTGCAAAAATATTGTCAATTCAAATACCAGAGGTAACAAAAAACTTGTTCATTTAGTTGCTAATTTAAGTATATCTTGTTCAGTAGAATCTATTACCATCTCAGACCATAGCACAATATTAGTTTATTTGCATCTCACTAGTAATTTATTAAACCAAAAGACTTTTAAAGATTAATCATATTAAAAAAATTGTCAACGAAATTGAAAATGAAAACTGGAATGAAGTTTATTTAAAAGAAAATATGAATGAAGTGTTTAAAACCTTTACCGATGTATATACTTTTTATTTTAACAAAAAAAATCCCATACACAAAAAGAAAATTCGCCAAAATGTAAAACAATGGTATACACATGAAATAAAAAATTCTAGTAAAAAACTACATGCTCTATTTCAGTTGCAAAAATCGAATAGTCAGTGGAAGGAGATTTACCGAGAGGAAAAGAAGAATCAGAGTGAACTTAGCAGCAGATTCGTAGCAGCGGATTCGAACGAAAAATAGCGTTGGACAACCCTGACGTTCGTTTATGTTCTTTCCCGTTCGTTTAGGTTTATTTCAATAGAATCAAAGAAAAATTAAGAAATACGTTAAATATCTAATTCAGTATATACATTAAGTTATTTAGTAACTTTCATAGTAAAGAAGATAGTCCTGTATCAAAGGCGATCTAAGTAATCCTACGTTAGTACGGACTAAACATTCGATATTCATAGTCAAAGTTCGTACTACTTTAGTCCGGTATTAACTACGCCGTTAATACCATGACTCAACTTGGCCATGGTCTATTTCTCTTACTGAACATGCGCAGTAACATTTTAACTGTCAAAGTTGTGTAAATATGCTACAAAAAAAAAAAAACATTTTTGTATCCAGGGTCGCCTGATCATCAGGGGCGCCATTTCATGACAGTAAAGAATAATATATTTCTTTACTGCTCTTATTCGTAAAGAAAAAATTGTCATACAACTTACACAGTAAGGTGATAGAAGTGAACAATAATATATATATTTTTAATTTGTTTGCATTAGATCTCTAATTAAGTTTAAGTAAAATACTTTTCCTACCAAATGGTTATTTTTCTAGCATTGTTACATTCAAATAATAATAATAATAATAATAATAATAATTGTGAAGATATTGATTACAAGAATGAATATTTTGGTTAGAGCTCAATAATATTAATTACAACAATGAATTTAACAAAGAATATTTCATCAATATATTAATTTAGCATTTTTCGAAGAATCAAAAGTATAGTTTAAAATTTATTATAGCATGGGGGCGCTGAAATATAACTTTGCAGGCGCCTTTTACCCACGGAGCGGCTCCAAATGATATTTTTGTATTGTTTATTAATGTAACAATCATTTTGCATATGATTCATTTTGTCCGTATCCTTTTCAGGATAACTATGAGCCAATAATATCTATTCAGATATAAATTTTCAAAGTTTTATTGTTATTACGTACCCTATTACCCTGAATTATTTAACCAAATGATATTTATTGTATTGTTTATTAATGTTGCAATCATTTTGCATATTATTGAACGAAAGCAAAACCAATTACATCAGATTCTATAATCAACTGAATAAAAATGATATGAATATTAAAATAAATAACAATACGGTGCAAAGAGTGAAAGACATAAAATTCTTGGGGTTGCATATAAATGAACATTGTCTGTGGAACGACCATTGCCACGATATTATTCAAAAATTAAATTCCACATGGTATCTTATAAAAATGTTAGAAATATTCTTAATTCCGACCAATTAATAATGTTACATCATGCACATGTTGGATCTGTCTTAAATTACGGTGTTTGTTTTTGGGGTTCCTCTCCAATGGCATCCGACGTATTCATTTGCCAGAAACGAATTCTTAGATGTATTGCGGGAGTCCCACAGTCAACTTCATGCAGAAGTTTATTAAAAAAATTCAATATTTTACCACTAGCTTGCGTATTATTACAGGAATTGTGCAATTATATATACAGAAATAAACATAATTTTTTAACAAACATGGATTTACACAAATATAATACAAGAAATAAACAGGACTTTAGATTACCATGTAATAAATTAAATGTAGGAAGAAAATCTCCACAATATTTAGGTCTAGATGTTTTTAATAGATTACCATCTGAAATTAAAAATTGTAGTAACTTGCGAACATTCACGCAAGCTCTTAAAATATTTTTAATTAATAACTGTTTTTACTCTGTAACAGAATATAACGATTTCAATAATGAAATTTATAATTAATATGTTTGTTTTTTTTTTTTTGATGGTTTTGGGAACATAAATTTTGTAGTTGAAATTGGTAGGAGGCCGTAGGTTCCAAATAAAATTTGACTATACATATAAGTCAATTTATTGATACATGTGGACGTTTCGGACGATATATTTGTCCATCATCAGCTAATAAGAATGATACATGGTTACAATAAAAAATATTTATACAAAATAAACTTCGACTTACCATTAAACATGTGAACAGAAGTATTTAAATGTTACATTGAAAACCTCTTAAAAATTAATGTAATACATTATGAAATACTACTCAACCAGTAGTAGTTTAAAGCCCAAATTTTGTCGAGAATCACGGCAGAGCCATGAAACAAAAACATATTCACTGCAGGGCGGCAGGTTAGCGCATGTAGTGGGAGAGCAAAATGCAAGAAGGAGGGGAAAATAATTAATATTTTTAAAAATTATTTATTACCAACAACAAATGAAATTAAAGATTTAAATTGTCAATATATTGAGCATTGTTATTGAAATCTGTTTTAAAATTAAGCGTATTATTTTTGTTAAGTGTGATATGGCAGGTTTCGTATAATAATCTTGGGTATTTATATTGGACATTCTGTAATATTTTAACATTATTAAAGTCTGGTAGATGACCAGTTTGTATTTTGTAATATATGTATGTATGCATGCATCTGCTTTTTGTGACTTTTTTCTATACATGTATAATATGTCGAGTGAAATAAATATGTATTATTATTATATATTATTATATTATCTAACTGTAATTGTTATTATGTACCCTGGGTCCCTGATTTAAGTTACCAAATAACTTAATGTGCATATTGAATTAGATATTTAACGTATTTCTTAATTTTTCTTTAGTTTTATTGAAATAACCCTAAACGAACGGTATCGATTGTCAACGAACGGCAAAGAACATCAACGAACGTCAGGGTTGTCCAACGCTATTTTTCGTTCGAATCCGCTGCTGCGAATCTGCTGCTAAGTTCACTCTGATAAAGAAGAGGCACCTGCGTTTAATTAGAGAAACTATAATAATAATAATAATAATTTAGCTCTACAGGCCATGCAGGCCCATGGAAACTAAGAGAAGCTATTTTCAACAAAAGATCTTTTCTTCTAACAATATAACAAAATATATTTGGTAACTTATAAAGGGCAATACGAACAACAACTCTACTGAAACAAATATTTAAATAAAAAAGGAAATGAAATAATAAGTGATCTTTTTGAAATTGCAAATAATTTAACACATTTATTAGGGATGCTCCAGTAAATATTAAAAACCAACTACCCAAACATGGGTAATCAAATATTTCAACATTAACAACAACGACGCAACCTAACAGTTTTTTTTTCTTACATTGAAAAATAAACAATCTAGAGGCCTTGATGACATTCCAAATTTTCTTATAAAACTAATATTTCACACCATTGTGAAACCAGTTTTATTCTTAATCAACCTATCGTTTAAATCTGGAATCTGGAATCTTTCCCGAAAGTAAATAAAATCATGCCAATATATAAGAAAAATGACAAATATGACTTAAATAATTTTTGGCCAATATCTTTGACATCTGTTTTTTCCAAGGTGCTTGAATATGCATTTCTAAATCGTCTAGATTCTTTTTTGGATAAAAATGACATTATAAATAAAGCCCAGTTTGGTTTTAGATCCAACAAAACTACACTAGATGCTATTAACAAGTCAGTGTAGTATATTGCAGATAAAATGGAAACAGGTAAACATCCAAACAGTATCTCGTGCGGTTTGTCCAAAGCCTTCGACTGCGTCTGTCACTCAAAGCTACTAACCAAACTTTATTCTTATAGAATTAAAGTGCATCAGGTCTTTTGTTGAAAATCGCCATCAATTTGTTTCCATTAATAGTAATGAAAATAACACTATTAAAAATATTAACTCTACTCTCATAGCAAATAACACTGGCGTACCTCAGGAATGTGTCCTGTCACCTGTGTTATTTATTTTATACATCAACGACATAACGTCAGTTTTTGGAGATGAATGTCATATAACTCTGTATGCGGACGATACTTCCATAATTGTTTCTGATGCAAACAAAAGTGTGAGAACTGCCTGAACGCTATATCAAGGTGGTTTTGTGATAATAATCTTTATTTGAATTTATCAAAAACTCATTACCTACGATTTAATTTTCCTCAATGTAGAGAAAACTTGACTATGAATATCGAAATTAATGAGAATCAAATTAAAAGACCTAATAATGGTAACTTTTTCGGTTATACTTGCGATGAAAATTTAAATGGTAAAAATCATACTAATAAAGTTGTCTCAAAACTTGGACCAATATGCTACCAGTTTTGGCATTTAGGTAATGTTCTTACGAAACAACAACTCATTACACTGTATTACGCCCAAGTAGAATCAAGATTGCGTTACGCTTTCTGCTTGGGGAGCGTAATCGTCAGCATATAGTGTGTTCATCATCCAAAACCAAATTATTAGAACCATAGCAGGTGTCTCCCACACTGACTCTTGTAGACATGTCGATGAATAAACTGCAATTTTTATTATTTATTATTATTATTATTTATTATTATTAATTATTATTATTATTTATTATTATTTATTATTATTATTATTTATTATTATTATTATTTATTATTATTTATTATTATTATTATGCATACATACATAAAATTACGCGTGTCTCACTTAGTGGGTTCGCACAAACCCGAAAAAAATAAGAACAACATCAACATCATACAACAAATCCTTACTTTTAAACATATTAAAGTGATCGATTTTCGGCAGCGAAATACCGCATCCGGATCACAATAATAGTTACGAAACAATCATTCTTCGCCACACATTCCTGTCTAAGCACACTTCTTTCGCCTCAGCCACACTCATAATCGCATTCATACATGCTCTTCTTCTCTTCTTACTTGGAAACTTTCTCTCTTTAAGCACCCTACCAATCACATCCATCCACTTACACACTGGTTGGCCACGCAATCGAAAAGCCTCAACTTCACCAAGATATATACGCTTAACAAGACGTTCACTCGCCATTCTCTGCACATGCCCAAACCATCTCAACTGACTCACACCAACTCTCTTAATAACATTATTCCTAACCATACATTCTTCATACACCAAATTATTCCTCACGCGATCTCGTCTTACATACCCACATACGTGGTGTACCTCATTTCCACGGAAGTCACTCTCTTTTTATGCTTTTCCGTCCATGCCCAGCATTCAATTCCATACATCAAATCAGGCACTAGCGCTCCATTATATACACTTAACCGAGCATCCCTTGATACGTTAACGTTTTGTGCAAACGTACCCAGAGCACCCATTACCTGACATCCCGCACTCACTCTCCTTTCTATCTCTCGATGAATTCTACCATCCCTCGACATCATGCTACCCAAATATACAAACTCATTTACCTGCTCCAGTTTCACTCCATCCACCAACACATTGCACTCAGTCACCAATTTACTTCTTTCAAATACTAACACTTTGGATTTATCAACATTCAACACCAGATTCATACTTCTTCTAACTACATGTATTCTAAATAAATTAAGAAAGTGTGAAAAGATAATGTCAGCCACATGGATTTGAACCATGGACCACTACTTTGCCGGAGTAGCGCTCTACCAACTGAGCTATGGCCAACCTATCCACATACCTACATGTATTCTCTCTATCGTTCTCCTGAGTTGCTCTTCATTTTCTCCTAAAACAACTACATCATCAGCATATGCTAACGCAGGCACTATACTGTAACGTTTTATTTATATGGGTGAAATGTAAAAATAAGAGAAATAATATTAATTAAAAGAATACGTTTATTAAACGATAAATAATTACGATAAATATTAAAAAAATAATAAAATAACTAACACTATGATTAAATAATTATAAACACTAATTTAAAGACTAAGAATATTATAAGACACTTAAATACTAAGATTATTTATTTAAACAATTAACACTACTATATATGTCACTAATTACATTTATTTATGTTCACTTCTTGTCGACTGTTTGTTTATATCACCAACTATTCAAAACACGACGCTAATTTATATCAGACTATTCTGCTGCCTTTCTCGACGGTACTTATATACCCGGCGACTTTTGTACCAGAAACGACTAGAACATTCGCGAGATAAAAACATAGTGCACAATAGACCACGTCACCGCAATAATTAAACAAGTCCGAACATGTCTGTTACGCGCGGAGATTCGGGCGCGACACGGCGGCGCCGGCTATGGCGCGGCGGCGGCGAGGGCTACGGCGCAGCGGTGGCGGCGACGTTACAATACTTTCACCAATATGTACACCATCCATTTCACTCAAAGCTCTCCGCAATAACACATCCATATACAAGTTAAACAACCACGGAGACATATCACAGCCCTGTTTCACACCAACATTTATACGAAACCAATCACTCAACCTACCATATATTCTCACAGCATCCTCACTACCCTCATACAACGCTCAAATCGCTCCCATCCAGTTTCCATTCACACCGTACTCTCTGAGTACATCCCACAAAGTATCTCGAAGAACGCTATCATACGCCTTCTTTAAATCAAGAAAGCCACAGAATACCTTCTTGTTCTTGTCAAGTGACTTCTCAACAATCAGACGAAGCACCTTATGAATTAAAACCTTACCAAAAAGTTTCCCTACTACACTCAACAAACTTATCGCGCGAAAATTCGTACATTCACTTGAACTGCCTTCAGGAACCACACAACGTTTCAAACAAAATCTAATAAATAAATTAACCATTCAAAAACTTTCTCTCCTCCATATTTTAACATCTCATTTGTAATCCCATCCAAACCCGCAGCCTTACCATTCCTTACACGCGCCAATACATCACATACATCACTTTCATCTATATCATAATCATCTTCATTATCATTTTCACTACCAGTTTTGTTACCATCATCCCTCTCAATCTCACCTCCATACAAACCTTTAAAATACTCGCACCATCTATTCCTCACATCTGACTCATTCCACAATAACTCTCCATTCGCACTTCTCACAGCTTTCACAACTCGACCACTTCCACCCCGCAGTCTCTTCACACTTCAACCAAAACAATCGTTTATTCGTATTAAAATCATTTGTCAATCAAGTCATCAAATCACTTTTTACTTTCTCTCACCACTTGCGTCACCCATTTATTCTTCCTTTTATACTCTTAACATACATTTGTTAGCGGCATTTTGAGTTATGCAAGTATTATGTTTATTTATTCCCTCTTCAATCTTTTAATTGCAGCTTTATATTGAATTACATGATCGTATATATTAAATGATTGTTTATTTAGGTATCGGTCAGTTGTGCTAGAGCTGCTGAAGCGACAACATCAGAGAATAGAGGATGTATTTATTTATTCTTGAGTAACGGTGAGTGCTAGAGTTGTAGTTACTATCGGACTGTGGTTATCCCTCACGCTGTTGAGGAAGAGCTGTTGAGCTGGTTATCCCTCACGCTGTTGAGGAAGAGCTGTTGAGCTGGTTATCCCTCACGCTGTTGAGGAAGAGCTGTTGAGCTGGTTATCCCGGAAGAGCTGTTGAGCTGGTTATCCCTCACGCTGTTAAGGAAGAGCTATTGAGCTGGTTATCCCTCACGCTGTTGAGGAAGAGCTATTAAGCTAGACCTAACGGACTTGGTTATCTCACACGCTACGGTGTTGTGAAAGAGCTATTCTGAGGATTAGCTAGACTAGACCCAAATCCTAAAGCTAGGCCGAGACCTTGCGTTGTACGTGTTGATCCTAAGCACTCACTGAGAGAGATACTCATCTATTTTTATCTGTTACAGACTATTGGCGTTCGCAGGAGAGAGTCTGGACCATCCAGGGATTAGGGATAATTATATTTGTTTGGATCTGTTTACCATTATGTATTTTTGAGATCTTTCATGAATTAATTATATTGGTTTCTAATACATTCTTCACGCAAATGCCCAAGCGAATCCTTAACATTTAAAAACTTCAAACATGCCCTCTTTTTCTCAGCAATCGCTTCTTTCACCTGATCATTCCACCATGCATTTTTCGGACAAGAGCCTAATCTGCTTTCACCACAAACTTCTTTTGCACATTTGAGGAGGGAATCCTTAAATTTCATCCAAACTTCATTTATATTACAATCAAAATTAGACTCGCATTCGGGCAAGGATTCATTCAACCTTTCAACATATTGCATTCTTACATTTTCATGCAAAAGAGCAAAGGATTTTATACGAAACATTTTCCCGGAACTTTTCAACTTCATTTTCCAAAATTTATTGAATCGCATTTGCAATACAACCAAATAATGATTATTCGTACCCAAATCAGCGCTTCGTTTCACACGCGTATCTACTACCATACTCCTCAATCGCTCATCATACATAACGAAGTCAATCATACTACGTTTATTCTGAACCACATTCTCCCAGGTGTATATGTGAGCTAACTTATGTTTAAAAATGGAATTCGAAATGTAGAGATTCCTCTCCAAACAAAATGAAACAATTCTCTCACCATTGCCATTCACTCGACAATCACCAAAACGTCCCAATACATTCTCAGATATACTTCGTTTAACACCCAACCATCCATTTAAACCACCACACACTATCACTTTCTCACCCGGATCAAGGTCATTTCAGACTCTGATGGACCATAAGCGGACACAACGTAGATTCGTATATAAGCCTACCTTGAATCTCATCCAAGAAACTCGCGAAGAAATACAGCCATAACTTCGTACAAACGGCTTCATTCTTTCACTCACAAGTACACCTACACCATGCTTTGCATATTCATTCTCTCGAACGCCCGACCACAAACAAAAAATGCCATCACTTCTTCCTCACTACGTCCTTTCCTCATTGTCTCACTTACACACATAATATCTACACTGTACATTCGCTTTGATTCATTAACTCATTCTCCTTCTCATTCATACCTCTAACATTCCACGTCCCCAACTTACATCCATCATACATTCTCCATTTATTCTTCATTTATATAAAATAGAAATGATAGAAAAGAAAGAAAAACGGTGCTTTTTGGTAATAGAAGAAGTCAAACCAGCTTACGAGGCTCGTCCTTGACTTAAGAAAAATAAAAAAGAAAGAGCTTACGTAAGCCTTATAATTTTACTTTACATACATACGTACACTTAAATATTTAAATATTTAAATATTTAAATATTTAAATATTTAAATATTTAAATATTTAAATATATATATATATATATATATATATATATATATATATATATTTAAATAATAATCTGTCAAACTGTCAATCTTTCACGAAATATTTTAATTATCCCAATCTAGTAATGTTATAAACAAAATGTAATTTTTGAAAAATACTGAATATAATGTATAAATCAAACCTTATTTCTAATGAAAATAAAAGATAATACTTATCTGAAACACTCTGAAGAAACTGATTCCGAAATTACCAAAATATTCTCAGGAAAAAAAGGCTTCGTAAATCCAAAAAGGGCCACAAAACCAGAGCTGATAGGAAACCGTCTATCTTGGCAGCTCACTTTGGCCGGACAATCCCGGTTTTAAGCTAGTGTCCCAGTGTCCCGGTCAGGTTACAATATGATTTTTCAATTTCTTTTTCTAATACTAGTATAAAAATCTTAACTTTTAATATTATCATGGTGCCACATGCGAGCGGCGCTAAATTGCATTTTTTTAAAGATTGTATATTTTACATATCATGTGGAGAAGTAAATTCCGTAGATATTGAAGAACATTCATGGATATTCAATTAAATAAACGGTGGAAATGATCAATAAAAATTATAAAGATGCAGGAAATGATGTGTTTTTTCCCAAAAAAAAATATAACCGAGAATTAAAGAACAAAACAATATCTCTAAAAATGGATTGATCTTTTTAAATAGTTTTCAGAAAAAAGATATTTCAGCAACTAATTCCAAAAAAAGTTGTAGAATTCGTTTTTTAAAATAATCAAACCAATCTTTAAAAAAATATGTCGTCAGAAATATGATTTGTTTGCGAAACAATAAAATACTTACCTTCTGCAAATTATTAACATTGTACGTAATAAGTACTATAATAAAAAAAGTGGTGTCCCGGTTTGGACGTTTCAAAATATTGTAACCCTAGTCAAAAAAAAGTCTAGGAACAAATTTCGCACTCACTCGTCTCATTCACAAATTATCGGTTAAAATGCATCGGGTCCATACCCCAACGAGATGTTCAGTTCTTCGGTTAGCTCTCGAATAGTCAATCGCCTGCTTGGACGAACCTTTTTTGCCACTTTTTGCACGTTTTCGTCTGTTTTTGAGGTCGAAGGACGACCCGACCGTTGCTCGTCTTCAATCGACTCATTTCCGTTTTTAAATCGCTCATACCACTTGTAAATAATCTTCAGTCACCACATTATCACCACACACTGATTTTAACATTTCATGAGCTTCTTTGGCACTTTTTGCAATTTAAAACAAAACTTAATGTTAACGTGTTGTTCGATTTCCATGATGCGCAACAGACACGGTAAACACGTTACTCTTCCGGCCTCTGGAAGTCGACTGACAAGTCACATCTTGTTCAAACTTGACACTGAGTATCTCAACGGATCAGGCTATCGGACTTATTACTTCAAAGACATGTAGCGTCAGCAGTTGCTGCTATAAAAATTCATTCACCGTATATTTTGATTACACCTACTTTCCACGGAACACAGTTTGAGAAACGTTATTCTAAAGGACCTTTGAGTTTCTTCGATTTCTTTTTCTATTTTTTGTCGTAGTTTATTTACAAAGATATATTCGTTTAATTCTCTTTGCATATTTGTAAACTAGGCTTAGGCTGAACGAAGCGAGAATTGAACGGGGCGATGTAGGGACATTAGGACGCTTCGCGTGTTCCCACATTTAAATTACACTCGGCAAAGTTCACAAAATTTCAGTCTTAGAATCAACCTCTCGGTCATTTATCAGAGACTGGCCCACTCAACCAGAACCACAGACGCGTTTCGCTGTTTTTGCAGCTCATCAGTGTGGTGTACTGACGCCTCTTTCGAGGCACTGAGACTAGTTGAGCGAGCGGATGATAAAACATCCCACAAAGATATCAAGCCTGCAGAGGTAAATAACCACATGCAGAGCCATCTATCAGGAAAACCGCGAGCTTAGCTAGCAGAATATAATAGAAAACGGTACAATGCACAAATGCGACACTAGGTGAACTGCTCTAAAATAATATTTAAATTACACATTAACAGCGAAACGCGTCTGTGGTTCTGGTTGAGTGGGCCAGTCTCTGATAAATGGCCGAGAGGTTGATTCAGATACTGAAATTTTGTGAACTTTGCCGAGTGTAAGATTTCTAAGACCAACGCCTTTTAAAAAAATTAGAACATTACACAAAGATAATGTTTAATTATAAAGTATGTTATTAAAAAAGTGAAACTAAAAATTAATAATGTGACGTTAAAGCCTCAACACTGCTTTATATGCTTGAAGCTTGCAAGTATGTTCCCTTGTTCACCTAACTTGCCGAAAACTTACTTGTTTGACGTTTGTGACGTGATAATACACGTGCAATGTGATACAGAAATAACTAAAATAATATATTTGCAAATAATTTGTTGTTCCTTTACGTTTAAGGATATTATTTGGAAGAGCTAATATAAGTTTATTGGGATTAACAGAAATTAAAAAAGTGAATGGGATCCAACAAATGAAAGACCACTTAATTCTATCCTTTCTTTAGACTGTTACTGTTGCCCCCGTAATGGTTGTGGTATTAATAGTAAATACATGTAAATTATGTAATATTTTATGGCCAATTGCACCAAAATTTTAATTGAGAATAAAATTAAAATCAACACAATATATTTTATACGTATACGTATAAACGTTGATTTTAATTTAAATTTTGTTTAATTTTCAATTAAATATTGGTGCAACCGGCCAGTCTCATAAATAAATTATTATTCTTATTTAATTATTTTCAAGAAATAACTAATCTGTTGTAAAATATTACAAAAGATATAGCAACAAAAAATCGGAAGTAACCATTAACTCTTAGAAACCAAAATGAATATAGAAGACACAAAAAGAAACAAGTAAATACAAAGCCCAGGAAAGAAACTACGACACGGCTAGCTCAGTTCGTTTAAACACTGTTTAATTTTACGACCATTTTATTAGACATTTACAAAAACAACCAAACAAAAATAACCCAACAATGAAAAATAATAATACAAAATTAAAATCTATTTGGGATGGGGTCGTTCGCAGGATCTGCGGGGTCGCCTGCGTCGCGGATAGGCTACGAATCCGCAAGACCGCTTGAATTAGATCGGACGCTACTCCGCAGATCGGCCGCTGTCGGCGGTGTCGATTGCATGAGCGCCGTATCGGTCCCCTCTCCATCCGCGCGCGTAATTGCGCGTTGTTGGCCTCGGTCGCTATCAGGCTCTGGAAACTCAAATGGAAGAAGCTGTACCTCCGTTTTTAGTTTTTCTTTCTACGTAGAGATGTCGCACTAAGTCAAAATTCGACTTAAAATCGACACTTGTCGATGCCGCACGAATACTTACGAATACTTAGACTAGAAATGAATTCGCAAATGGTGAAGTACGAATCAGTCCATTTTTTGTTTGACTTTCGTTCAACGTTGTGACGCTTTTCCCCCTCTGTGGTGTCTGGTTCTCGGGCGCCTTTCTGAAACTGACCTGCGGGGGAATAGGAAGTGCGGATAGCTAGTCGTAGGTCCAGGGAAAGGAACACAATCACGAGATATGTCTGTATTATTTATAACTAGGTTTATTGATGTGTTATTTACAATGTGAAAATGAAAAGAAAAATAGAAAGACTGGAAAAAGCTGCCCTGAGGCATTTACTGAATGATTTATCCTGACTATGTATACCGATATTTACTGTATTTACATTTACTGTCTTGACTGAGACGCTATGATAGCAAAACAACTGCATTTACATTTACTGTACTGACTGAGACGCTAAGCTGAATAAAACTGAATTTACGTTTACTGTACAGACTGAAACGCTATGTACTCTATTGCCAAGCAAAACTGAATTTACTTCCGCGTCCTTCGACTCTGTCGAATTTCTCGCAAACTCACCACCCGTTGTCTATGGACGTAAAGGCTACAGGGGACTGTAGACTTAGCTGAGTCGACAGGGAACTGTGGACTCCTTCTCAGACTTCTATGTTGCACCGGGAACGGCTGCTGCATAGAATGATTTCTAGGCTGAGCCGGGAACGGCTGCTGCATAGAATGACTTCTAGGCTGAGCCGGGAACGGCTGCTGCATAGAATGATCTTCTAAGCCCGGTGGCGTAGTATTTATACCCAGCTCGGGCTGAGTTTGGTTTGAACGCGCGCGTTTATGGTGTGGGAACTTTGCCGGTGTTCTGATTGGTCTAAAGGCGGGGTCTCATGGCGATTCTGATTGGCTGAGGGCCAGTGTTTGAAAACTATTTTTTTGTGACTTTAACATGTTACGAAAATATAATTTTCCAGCTTTTCTACGTTAAACATAATCAGGTACGAAGCATCCCGCGCGGTCGAATTCCACGCGGTCGAAATCCCAGGCGGTCGAAATCCCACGCGGTCGAAATCCCACGCCGTCGAAAAGGTCCCCCACCACTTTGTCCGTTGTGCATAAATTCAAATATTCCCAGCTCGTCGAATCCCGCCCGGTCGAACTGTTACACGATACAAATCCATCGTCGTGGTAAGACCAGAACCACTCTCTATATCGATTGTATTGCATTCAAACAATCTATGCTGCGTGGTAGTTCCGAGTGAAATGTATAGATGGTAATGCATTTTGCCAGTGGACCATGTCATGTCAAAGATAATATATTAAGAAGAAATTTATAAACATATATTATTTATAACACCGCATACAACGGACTATTTAATGAATGGAGCAGAAAAAAAATTACCTATACATTTTTAGTAAAATTATTGATATTCTTGGCCCGCCATTTTAGATTAGCTGTTATATTAAGCCTGTCATGCTTTATTTCCGTTGTAAAATTATGTATTACTGTTTCTATTTTAAATGTTATCTTGATTTTATTTCCAAATATACTTTCTACCAATTGACAATAACATTTAAAGTACTATACTTGAAAATAAATTTAATTATTTTATAATATTTAATAAGTAATAAACTGCCATGTTTTAGTATTTTACGTTATAAATCGTGAGTTACCTGGTAATACGTCCTAAATGATTTTACATACAGTTTATAGGATACATTTATATTACAATTTAAAAATTGGCACAAAATCCAAATCTCTTAATAAGTGTAAAATTCATACGATTTAAAAGGTACATGAAAACAGGAGAGATCCTTCAAAATTTTTAAAAACTTTCCACATAGGAGTATTGTGTTATTAAATTTTTAATATAATAAACCGAAATACTTTCTTTTTGGCATGGAATTTTTTTGTGAATATTACAAATATTCAAATTATGTGCTTTATTTCTCATGTTTATTGTTTCAGAATAAAGTAAACCGTGTTAAGAACGATGTCAGTAATAATATTACCGTACGAATACAGTCATTCAGTTTCCGCCATGGTAACTAAGATGTAAACAAACAATTTTAATGCAGTTGTGCGTAAAATATTTTCAAATTATGATTATTTTTATTGAATAAGATGTTGCACGATTTTTTTCTTTGGTTTAATCAAAAGAATAAGAAAAAATATTTAACCCGAATTCGTTTATTTTCTTTTATATTACTCTCTATTCATGAGAAAATTGTCTTCTTTCCTGTCGCCTGATGACGTCAGAAAAATACTAACCAATAAGGGAGTGGCTTACATTTCCCGACAGAATTTAAACAAATGACAGCTGTGACAGCTATCAATTATATATTAGCAAGTAGATTTATCCATATTATTGATTTTTATATTTTGTACAGACCCAAACATGGTTGTAGAAAAGAGTCATGTGCTAGTGTGCCCAAATAGAATTAATAATGGTAAAAAATATAGTTTTAGTGCCTCAAAACGAAGAAAAAAGAATTAAATGGTTATCTCAAGAAAAGATACAACCATTTATAAAATCATTCTGTAAAGATCATTTTGCAGTAAGCATTAATATTTTTATAATTAAATAAGAAAAATTAATTACTTTTCAAATTTTTTCTTTTTAGTTCTGTCATTTGCTAGTATTTCTTGGACGTCACAGGTAGTGTAATTTGGCGCCAATTTATACAGTACACTTTTTAATTGCAAATGTGTTTAATATATACAGACATTTGAACAGAAAATCATATTTACTATAGTTACTGTTAAATGAGTATGACTGCAGATTTCTACACTGCTGCCAATTCAGGGGCAATGTTGAAAATGCTAAGTTATGAAGAAGCGGTAACACCGCAGGGCAAGGGACAGGGTGCGGTGAACGAAAAAAGTTAAGCATCAATCCATACATATTAGACGGCGAGTATAATATTATATAAGGTACTTCTTCGAATTTCAGAGTAAAAAAATATGTTAACACATCATTGATCCTAAAAAAATATAATGTGCAACAAATATGTTAAGCTTTTATATAATTGTGTAGTTGCACTACTCGCTTATGACTTACGTCGCAATTTATTGTATACTATTTAATAAACCTACTTGGTTTTTTGTTTTCGATATAATTTTTTTATAATTTAAAAAATCAACATCCAAAATAGTTTTATATAACGGAAAGAATGTGAGTATAATTGATTTTCATTATTATTATAAGTATAAGACTGGAGTTATGGTTCTGATGGATCGAATCCGAATAAACGTCAACTTGAAACCCCTGTGGGGCTCTATACACGACAGCTTTGAAAGCCCCTGAAATGATCCTTGGTAAGTACCCTTAATATCTGCGAATAAAATTATTTACACACATTTGTTATTCTCATACATCTAAACTTTGTAACGGGTGTTATGTTAGTTTTATTTTTAAGGATTCCACAGTGTAGCAGTAAAGTGAATATAAATAAACGATGATTATATTGAAACGCAAAATAATTGCAATAAACAATTATAGCAGGGAATACAACATATAAAAAAATAAATAAGTTTAAATGTATAGTCAACGTGCAGCGATCATATCCTACTAATTGTCTCTATTTTACAACGGAAATAAAGAATGGACAGCTTAATATAACAGCTAATCTAAAATGGCGGGCCAAGAATATCAATAATTTTACTAAAAATGTATAGGTATTTTTTTTTCTGCTCCATTCATTAAATAGTCCGTTGTATGCGGTGTTATAAATAATATATGTTTATAAATTTCTTCTTAATATATTATCTTTGACGTGACATGGTCCACTGGCAAAATGCATTACCATCTATACATTTCACTCGGAACCACCACGCAGCATAGATTGTTTGAATGCAATACAATCGATATAGAGAGTGGTTCTGGTCTTACCACGACGATGGATTTGTATCGTGTAACAGTTCGACCGGGCGGGATTCGACGAGCTGGGAATATTTGAATTTATGCACAACGGACAAAGTGGTGGGGGACCTTTTCGACGGCGTGGGATTTCGACCGCGTGGGATTTCGACCGCCTGGGATTTCGACCGCGTGGAATTCGACCGCGCGGAACGCACTCATCAGGTATAATATATAAAATAATAACATTGACAAAATAAATACATTTTATTTTCCGTAGTTCGTTTTTTCACCGACGTAGCGCTAGTGGTGATCAGCTGGCTTCGTAGTTGTCAAATGGTTTCCTGTGGTGGATTTCTCTGAGCCCTGGAGGTGGATTTGTGGCGGTGATGTTCTCAGCGTCCATCAGAGGGGTGCATACGGCCTAAGGCTTGTGGTAACATCGCTCGGCAGACGGCGATGCTCCCCACGTGTGACTGGTAGGTTCTAAACATGTGTTGGCGGAACAAATTACATTTTTACGCCCCGTTTCTTTAGACACCCTCGTGATGTCTGGTGCATGGCCCCTCTCAGAATGCCTATGAGGCCGTGGATCGCTGAAAACATCGTGACCTGCAGACCGCTTGGCTATGACAACTGGCTGGCGACCTTGCCATGAGACATGAACCGCAAACGTGGAGGCCCATAGTGAGACGAAAAATTGTGACTTCGTCACAACGTTTACGTTTGTTCTCCAGATAATAAAAACTGTATTTTTCAATACAAGCAGCATGCCTTTAGTGAAGTGTTGTATCATGGGTTGTTAGGCTACCGGTAAGTAATTTTAATTATTTGTTGTAAATACAGTGAATATTTATTGTTCTTATTATAAATTAATCTAAATTTAATCTAATTATCAAATTAATCCTTGATCCTTAAGGTCTAAATAGTTTATTTCTACGATTAAAATATATATATGGGATCACAAATAATTCTTATCAACGTTTATAATATAAAACACTAAAAAAATTAAAACTATTGATAACACATCACTACGTCAAAGAAATTAATAATATATTAGTTGGAAAGAAAAAGATTGGGGAAAGTGTGGATGTACTAGCAAATAAGGCTAAATTGCACCATGAAAAATTGTGTAAATATATAAATATATTAAATAAATAAATAGTAATAGTTTTAATTTTTTTAGTGTTTTATATTATAAACGTTGATAAGAATTATTTGTGATCCCATATATATATATATATATATATATATATATATATATATATATATATATATATATATATATATATATATATATATATATATATATATATATATATATATATATATATATATTTAATCGTAGAAATAGACTATTTAGACCTTAAGGATCAAGGATTAATTTGATAATTAGATTAAATTTAGATTAATTTATAATAATAACAATAAATATTCACTGTATTTACAACAAATAATTAAAATTACTTACCGGTAGCCTAACAACCCATGATACAACACTTCACTAAAGGCATGCTGCTTGTATTGAAAAATACAGTTTTTATTATCTGGAGAACAAACGTAAACGTTGAACGAAAGTCAAACAAAAAATGGACTGATTCGTACTTCACCATTTGCGAATTCATTTCTAGTCTAAGTATTCGTAAGTATTCGTGCGGCATCGACAAGTGTCGATTCTAAGTCGAATTTTGACTTAGTGCGACATCTCTACGTAGAAAGAAAAACTAAAAACGGAGGTACAGCTTCTTCCATTTGAGTTTCCAGAGCCTGATTGTTGCTGATCCCACAATAGAATTTTGCTGATTCATAGACGATACATATTTTAAAAAAATGTTTCATAGGGCAGGGTTTCAAATTCCAAATTCTTTTATTTTACATTATATGACTTACAAGTGAAAAGTAGTAGATGAATTCTTTTTAACTCTTTCTGGAGCAGCTACACACGAACGAACCATGATTTTTATTTTCATTTATTACAATTGTTTTTATAATAAATAAAAAACCACCAAATAGTTACAAAAGTACAAATAAATAAAATTGATTACTTAAAAACTATTAACCACAAATAAACACTAAAAAAGACCAAAACACAAATCTACAATTAAATACACAGAACTATTATCAAATGACATAAACGAAACGGTTGAGTACTCCGCGTCTCTTGTATTTGCTATAAGTAAGCATCCAACATAACACCCTATAGGGGCACAGTCCCCTTTCCATGGACTCAGCTCGTTCGTTTCAAAACATTGTATACCCTAGCATAGGCAATTACGTGTCTATAGTTACATGGTCGAAGGTTCGACCTAATTCAAGCGGCCCTGCGGATTCGTAGCCTGTCCGCCACGCAGGCGATCCCGCAGCCCCTGCTAACGACACCATCCACTCTCCCGAGGAAGACGGCCAGCCGGGCCCCCATAGTGACGCCGCCGCCGCCACTGCTGTCCTCACTGCCGTGCACACCTAGCCCTCGACCACGGCCACACTCCGTCCACGGATCGTCTCCCGCCGACCCCAGGCCGGGGGTGGCTCTATTATGAGCCCAAATAGATTTTAGTTTTGTATTATTATTTTTCATTGTTGGCTTATGTATGTTGGGTTGCCCAAATGCACATACTGCACTGGTTACCATTTCCACCGCGATTGCCCCACACTTCGCCGTCGTGACGACAGCCAGAGAAACGACGCGCAGACGAGCGACAAATAAAATCCCCTCGCCCGAAAATAACCACCGCCATCGCACTCGCCATCAGCAGGTCCACCTCCGAGGTCCAGGCTTCACGAATAGCCTGCCTCACAACGTGTCAGCCCACGACCACGCTAATCGACAGTGCTGCGACACACAACTTCATTAACACAGCACGTGCGCCCGTAGAATACCTATCCACTGTAGTAGGCGGGACAGGCACGGCCCAGCTAGCCCGGAAAGATACCAGCCTCCAGCTACGAGGCCAGCTAGCACTCTAGATCCAGGTCCAATCACAAACATACACCATTTTCCTCGTCGCAGACGACCTCCAGCAGACACTCCTCCTGGGCCAACCCTGGCTCACGGAACACGAGGTAGTATGTGATTTCGGGCAAGGACAACGCCAGACCGTAGTTTTCAACAGAAGAGAAAACCCCGTCAGTTATGTAACCCAACCAACTGACGTGAGTCACGTTAAGCATGCGTTCCCGGCGAAACATATTGCTTGTTTTCGCGCCGTTTTGCATGAAAATCCCAGGGCTCTCCATCGTACGGCCGCTATGCCCACGACCAGTAGCGTGGAATACAAGATTCACCTCCAAGATACCACCCCATTCCGCTTCCACCCATACCGCTACTCCAATAAAAAAAAGCTTATCAAAGAGCAAATACCCGAGATGATGGCGGACATCATTTCACCTAGTACGTCGCCATATAGCAGCCGAGTGGTGATTATAAAGAACAACGATGGGACTCCCAGATTCTGTGTCGACTACCGCCGCCTCAACAGCAAGACAGCCGACATCGCGGCACCTCTACCACGTATCCATGAAACGCTAAAAAACTTGGGCTCGGCACGAATCTTCACTACACTCGATCTCGAGTCTTGCTACCGGCAAATACCCATGGCGCTAGAGGCAAAGCAGTTTACCGCCTTCGCCGACCCCGACGGCGGCCTCTACGAATTCAATGTCATGCCATTCAGCCTCAAAAATGCGCCCAACACGTTCCAGGGGTTTATCAGCCAATAAATTCTCCGGGGTTACTTCGCGTACCTGGATGACGTCATCATATAATCCGACACCTGAGAAGTGCACCTAGAGCACTTAGAGCGCTTCCGCCGCCATGGCCTAGTTTCCAACCAACAAAAATACAATTTCGGCCAGACCGAGCTAAAATACCGGGGTCATTTTCTCACCACTAACGGCAGCCGACCTCTCTCTCACTACGTGGAGGCTTTGCAAACCGCACAGCCACCGACAACTCGTAAGGAGCTCAAACACTTCCTGGGAGTCTGCAACTGGCTGCGTGAATATGTCGATCACTTCTGCAGCCTAGCTGCGCCACTCACCGACCTACTCTGCACCTCCAAAAGGTGGACCTGGGGCCCAGAGGCTCACACGGCGTTCACCAAGCTGAGAGATGCCCTCTCCGGAACACTAACACTCCACGGGCCGCTGCCGAACAAACCGTTCATTCTGAAAACCGACGCCAGTAACGTAGGTTTGGGGGCGGTCTTATACTAAGAGGATACAGAGGGCAGGCGCATAATCTCATTCGCCAGTTCACGATTACGTCCAGCAGAGCGCCTGTACCACAGTAACGAACAAGAATGCCTAGCCGTCGTCGTGTTGCGGACGGACAACAAGGCACTAACTTGGCTTAAGGTCGCCAAGGACGCCAAGGCTAAGTTCGTACGTTGTGCATTGCTGCTCTAAGAATACAATTTCACCATACAGCATTGCCCCGGGCGAGAGAACGAGTTCGCCTCACCTCAATCAGATCTCAGCAGACCCCATACTAGCACAAAAGGTCGCTCGTGCTCAGGAACAAAATCCACACTGCCGAGCCCTCCGCACTCGATGGCAAGGATTGCAACAAGATGCACAACGCACCCGATCAGCGGAGAGGTACCTCCAGCTCTACAGCGCCATAGATAGTCTCCTGCGAACCCAAGTAGAAAGTCATTGGGTTGTGGTAGCTCCAGAGGCAGTACGCAGCCGCATTCTGTTCGAGTTTCACGACGCTGCCACCGCCAGCCATCCTGACAAGGAAGAAACGACTCGCACCATTGCAGAACGTTTTCATTGGCCAAAATTACGTGCCGTCGTGCAGCGATATGTAAAACACTGCCGTATCTGTACCTGCTACAAAGCTCATACCACGGCCCGAGCCCCTAACCTCCGGCCGCAACAACCGATTAAACCCTGGGACACCATCGCCGTGGATCTCATGGAACCGTATCCAATGACCGCCCGACGGAAGCGGTTCATCTTCGTAATTGCCGACTTGTTCTCCCGGTGGGTCGAAGCCTACTCGCTAGGCTCCAGCGAGACCCACCACTTAGTGCAGACCATGGAACGAGAAGTCTTCCCCAGGTGGGGTTATCCTCATGCTTTATGAGACTGAAGCTAGCAGCCGATTCGTAGCAGCCGATTCGTTAAGTAAAATACTTTGCACAACCCTGGTGCCATTAATTTGTAACAAGTACATACCTGTATTCCTTATAAAATGTAAGACTGTACACCTAATATAAAATGTAATAATGTCATATTCACAGGGGTTGTTCTGCATATATCTCTTAACATAGAACAGTACCAAAACATTTAAGGAAATAGGGGTAACTTATATCACATTATAATATTTAATATATTCAAGCAAGAGTAAAATTGACCAGATTAATCACCCTTAGTGCGGGTAATATTAACTGTAACAAAACCATATTCATAGGGTTTATTTAGCATACATCCCTTAATATAGAGCAACATCAAAAGTTTAAAATTTCAGAGGATGACGGTAACTTATAAGAAAATATTATATTTAATATATTCAATTAGAGGGAAATTGACCAGATTAATCACACTTAGTGCGGGTAATATTAACTGTAACAAAACCATATTCACAGGGTTTATTAAGCACACGTCCCTTAATATAGAGCAACATCAAAATTTTCAAATTTCAGGGGTTACCATAAGTCACTTATGGCACGTTATAATATTTAATATATTCAATTAGAGGAAAATGGACCAGAATAATCACCCTTAATGGCGGTAATACTAACTGCAACAAAACTATATTCATAGGGTTAATTTAGAATACATCCCTTAATATAGACCAACATCAAAAGTTTAAAATTTCCGGGGATGAAGGTGATTTATAACACATTATAATATTTAATATATTGAATTAGAAGAAAAATGACCGGATTAATCACCCTTAGTGGTGGTGATATTAACTGTAACAAAACCATATTAACAGGGTTTATTTAGCATTCATCCCTTAATATAGAGCAACATTAAAATTTTCAAATTTCACGGGATGAAGGTAACTTATAACACATTATAATATTTAATATATTGAACAAAAGAGAAATTGACCAGATTAATCACCCTTAATGGGGGTAATATTAACTGTAACAAAACCATATTCACAGGGTTTATTTAGCATACATTCCTTAATATAGAGCAACATCAAAAGTTTAAAATTTCAGGGGATAAAGGTAACTTATAACACAATATAATATGTAATATATTCAACTAGAGAGAAATTGACCAGATTAATCACCCTTAGTGGGGGTAATAATAATCGTAACAAAACCATATTCTTAGGGTTTATTTAGCATACATCCCTTAAGTTTAAATGGAACCCCTAGTGGCGCGCCTTCGAACGTTGGTCAGAACGCTGACAAATGAATTTAATTATTTAAACAGCAAAATTATAAAAATAATCAATTTTTTTGTTAAAATCATGAAACAGATAGTTTAGGTTTATTCTTCAACATACGATATATATGATAGTTTCAGTCAAATTATAGATAAATGGGAAAATATGTATATTTTTTAAATTTTAATTAATTACTCCAAAACCAAATCAACAATTTTTTATTTTTTTTTGTATGTTATATGCACATATCCCACCAACCCACATATACAATTTAATTAAAATTGACCAGCACAATTTTGTGTAATTAAAGAAAAAGTGTCATTTTTGGTACAAAAGCTAACATAAAAATTAATATTTCCAAAACAGAATCAACAATTTTTTTTATTTTTACTTATGTTAGGTAGGGGAGCGCGCTATATCTACATTATTTTTTTTAACAAATTTAAGCAGTACAGTTTTTTGTTACAAGACAAAGTTTGACAAAAATAAGGCGTTTAAAACTTTTTCTTTGAAACGTAAATGAAAATTGCAATTTTACAACTTTTACTACAAAATATATTATATTACCTTCAACATAGATATTTTATAAAGTTTAATACTGTACCTGGTACTTGTAAAAAAATTATTATAAAGTCACAGAAATTTTCATAATTCCTGTGCAGGTATCAGGCGCCACGAGTAGCTAAGTGAGTAGTAGTTGCACTACTAATACAATATTACCGGCTAACTTGTTTCTATAATGCCGCAAACAGCAAGTTACTTTAAAACCGTATTATTACCAATTTAAAATGTTTATGAAAATTATATATATATATATATATATATATATATATATATATATATATATATATATATATATATATATATACACGGGGTGACCTCGACCCCGGAACATAGGACTTGAACATGTAAAATCAGATTTTCGTAATTTCCTGCTTCCCTAATTATTTTAGGTAAAAAAGCTTCAAATAAAAGTTGTAGGGCATAAAAGTCTTCATCTGAATCATTAAGCAAAGTTAATTTTGTATGCCTTGTAACGTCAAAAATTATGTATTGAAATGTCGAAAATCACCCCAAAAATAACTATAGCCATGGAATTGAAACAAAAAAATATCAAATGTTAACGATATATATACATAGTTTATGCATACCTTAGCAATTACGTATAGGTTGTCTCAAGTTATGTGCACATGACTACCTGTGCCCTTCCCAGCGGGAGGTAGCTTAAATACATTAGAGAGGCATAGAGTACTGGGACGTATTTATTTTATTTTTTTATTTTTTTGAAGTAATCAAATATTAATTTTCATGAAGTCAATTTTGCGATATTTTTATTGTTTAGTTGTTATGAAAATTTATTTAGTAAGATTATTTTGACGAATAAAGCTTATAATTATTTTTAAAAAATGCATTTATAAATATATCATCATCAATGGTAGAACAACTCGCTTATTACGAACTTCGTTCTATATTTATCGTTTTATTATATTGGTGGCACAATGGGTGACAACTTGCCTCGCAATTTATCTTATTTTGTACCTCTTTAAATGATGTACCAAACAGAAAATATAAAGTAATGTAATACATTTTTGTGGCTACTAATATCTCTCGCTGATATGTACCGCCCGCCTACCATAGATAAGGGAGGTATAGAGATCGTGAAAAAATCATATATCGAAATTTTCATAAATAAGTACATTTTAAGGTCTATGGGATTAGATACCATCAATTTCGCAATAATGTCTATGTGTATACGGATGTGTGTGTTGTGTGTGTTTAAGAATTTATACACATTAGTATTGAACACCAATAAAGTTGAGAGTTGAGCATCACTTAAAACTCTAAAAATTGGTGTCATTTTTCACATATGTTGGCATATTATCTATATTAATTAATTTAAAAATTTGAAAATTAGTATAAGTAGGTAGAAATGTATACAGGGTGACACTGAAAAGACGGACCAGTCAAAATAACTTTTTCATTTATAATTATTTTTTAATTCTCCTTGCATATTTGTAAACTAGGCTTAGGGGCTCACAAATCATGGTATTTGATATGATGGTAGCCCTTCCAGTTTAACCGGAAATGATATTAACTTTCATATTTCAAATGGAACACCCTATATATTTTATATACATATTTGGAATCTATGTAAAATTACGAATTCAACAATATCATTGAAGTGCATTTGTGTTGAAGAAATAAATTACAAATACGTATGAGACAATTATGAATAATTAACTTGGTAAGTCATATCAGGTAGGCTGTGATAACAAATTGATCATTTTTTGTAACAAAATATGAAATCTTACAAAAATAATTTACTATTTAAACAATTAACTTAAACATTACTTAATTTTATCTCAACTATTTTCACAGCTTGCCTAATTAATGGTTTACCAGGTTAAATATTCATAATTTTCTCTTACGTTTTTATAGTTTATTTCTTCAATAAAAATGTACTTTAAGCATATCGTTGTATTCGTAATTTTACTTAGATTCCAAATGTATAAAAATATAAAGAGTGCCCCATTTGAAATATGAAAGTAAATGTCACTTCCCGTCAAACCGGAAGCGCTACCATCATGCCAAATACCATGATTTGTGAGCCCGTAAACCTAGTTTACAAATATGCAAAGATAATTAAAAAATAATTATAAATAACAAAGTTATTTTGAGTGGCCCGTTTTTCACTGTCACCTTGTATAAAGGAAAGTTTGTTTCATTATTTTTTTTAATTTCTTTTATACAAGTTATTGAGTTTCAAACCCGACTGACTATAATTATTTCCCTGATAGTAAGCAAGCTTTGCCGGGAGTACCCCAAAACATTGAAATACGTGCTGTAGAAATTGTGCGTTGTAAGATTTGTGCTTGCTAAAGCTAGGTGCTTCAGGCAATGAGTAATAATTCACCGAACTTGCCCGAACGTTTCCGAATCCCAGAGTATGCTTGCCACCTTTACCTTTACACTCAGCCACCAATCATTTTAAAATAAAACGTTTTCGAATTTTATTTTTATATTGGGATTTAGTACTTTTTAGGTACCTCTCATAATTGTAAAATTATTTTTTCCACAATCGTGAGCAAAATTCATTATTATTCAACTGAAAATAGTGAGCAAAGAAGCATATTGAATCACAAGTGAGCAAAGTAAATATTTTTCTTCACAAGTGAGCAAAGTAAATAACTTTCTTCACAAGTGAACAAAATTACACAAGCGTATAATTGGTTGCAAACTCTGAGCACCATTCTACATGATGGAATATATTTTTTTTGTATTTATTTTTAGTCAATTACATTCAATTGTAAACATAATGTACTTCAGAGTTTTTCATTAATAAACAAAGTACAATGTTTTATTTTTTTTGGGAAAATTGTATTTCAAGATTGTGGAAAAAATCATGTTTAGCACACGTGAGCATGTCTTTTTCTCACTTGTCCAGTTGGCGCACTCGCTTCGCTCATGTGGCCAATTTCTGGACGCGTGAGAAAGACATACTTTGCTCACTTGTACTAAAAATAGCTATTGTTATTCTTTATATAGCACAAATTATAACACCTTACTTTGTCTGTACGTGAAGTTAGCACCACGCATATTATAATAATCTGCATTTCAAATTAAAAATATATATAGATTTAGTACTATTTGGGTATCTCGCAGAAATGTAAAATTAATTTCGTTATTGTTTATGTGTTGCTCTGTATTAAGGGATGTATGCTGAATAAACCTTGCGAATTTGGTTTTGTTACAATTAAAATTTTAGGGATTGTAAGGATTCTACTCTTGCATTATTCACTATTATAATGTATTTTAAATAACGCTCATCCCCCGAAATTTGAAACTTTTGATGTTGCTCTTTATAAAGGTATGTATGCTAAATAAACTCTGTGATTATGGTTTTGTTACAGTTAATATTACACACACTAAGGGTGACTAATCTGTTGAATTATCCTCTAATTGAATATATTAAATATTATAACGTGCTATAAGTCATTTTCATCCCCTGAAATTTTAAACTTTTGATGTTGCTCTATATTAAGGGATGGATGCTAAGTAAACCCTGTGAATATGGTTTTGTTACAGTTAATATTACCCCCACTAAGGGTGATTAATCTGGTCAATTTCTCGTTAGTTGAATATATTAAATATTATAACGTGTTATAAGTTACCTTCATCCCCTGAAATTTGAAAATTTTGATGTTGTTCTATATTAAGGGATATATGCTAAATAAACCCAGTGAATATGGTTTTGTTACAGTTATTATTATCCCCACTAAGGGTGATTAATCTGGTCAATTTTCCTCTAAGTGAATACATTAAATAAAATAATGTGATGTAAGTCACCTTCATTCCCTGAAATTTTAAACTTTTGATGTTGCTCTATATTAAGGAATGTATGCTAAATAAACCCTGTGAATATGCTTTTGTTACAGTTAATATTACCCCTATTAAGGGTGATTAATCTGGTCAATTTCTCGTTAGTTGAATATATTAAATATTATAATGTGTTATAAGTTACCTTCATCCCCTGAAATTTGAAAATTTTGATGTTGTTCTATATTAAGGGATGTATGCTAAATAAACCCAGTGAATATGGTTTTGTTACAGTTATTATTATCCCCACTAAGGGTGATTAATCTGGTCAATTTTCCTCTAAGTGAATACATTAAATAAAATAATGTGATGTAAAGTCACCTTCATTCCCTGAAATTTTAAACTTTTGATGTTGCTCTATATTAAGGAATGTATGCTAAATAAACCCTGTGAATATGGTTTTGTTACAGTTAATATTACCCCCACTAAGGGTGATTAATCTGGTCAATTTCTCGTTAGTTGAATATATTAAATATTATAACGTGTTATAAGTTACCTTCATCCCCTGAAATTTGAAAATTTCGATGTTGTTCTATATTAAGGGATATATGCTAAATAAACCCAGTGAATATGGTTTTGTTACAGTTATTATTATCCCCACTAAGGGTGATTAATCTGGTCAATTTTCCTCTAAGTGAATACATTAAATAAAATAATGTGATGTAAGTCACCTTCATTCCCTGAAATTTTAAACTTTTGATGTTGCTCTATATTAAGGAATGTATGCTAAATAAACCCTGTGAATATGCTTTTGTTACAGTTAATATTACCCCTATTAAGGGTGATTAATCTGGTCAATTTCTCGTTAGTTGAATATATTAAATATTATAATGTGTTATAAGTTACCTTCATCCCCTGAAATTTGAAAATTTTGATGTTGTTCTATATTAAGGGATATATGCTAAATAAACCCAGTGAATATGGTTTTGTTACAGTTATTATTATCCCCACTAAGGGTGATTAATCTGGTCAATTTTCCTCTAAGTGAATACATTAAATAAAATAATGTGATGTAAGTCACCTTCATTCCCTGAAATTTTAAACTTTTGATGTTGCTCTATATTAAGGAATGTATGCTAAATAAACCCTGTGAATATGCTTTTGTTACAGTTAATATTACCCCTATTAAGGGTGATTAATCTGGTCAATTTCTCGTTAGTTGAATATATTAAATATTATAATGTGTTATAAGTTACCTTCATCCCCTGAAATTTGAAAATTTTGATGTTGTTCTATATTGAGGGATGTATGCTAAATAAACCCAGTGAATATGGTTTTGTTACAGTTATTATTATCCCCACTAAGGGTGATTAATCTGGTCAATTTTCCTCTAAGTGAATACATTAAATAAAATAATGTGATGTAAAGTCACCTTCATTCCCTGAAATTTTAAACTTTTGATGTTGCTCTATATTAAGGAATGTATGCTAAATAAACCCTGTGAATATGGTTTTGTTACAGTTAATATTACCCCCACTAAGGGTGATTAATCTGGTCAATTTCTCGTTAGTTGAATATATTAAATATTATAACGTGTTATAAGTTACCTTCATCCCCTGAAATTTGAAAATTTTGATGTTGTTCTATATTAAGGGATGTATGCTAAATAAACCCAGTGAATATGGTTTTGTTACAGTTATTATTATCCCCACTAAGGGTGATTAATCTGGTCAATTTTCCTCTAAGTGAATACATTAAATAAAATAATGTGATGTAAAGTCACCTTCATTCCCTGAAATTTTAAACTTTTGATGTTGCTCTATATTAAGGAATGTATGCTAAATAAACCCTGTGAATATGGTTTTGTTACAGTTAATATAACCCCCATTAAGGGTGATTAATCTGATCAATTTCTCTCTAGTTGAATATATTAAATATTATAATGTGTTATAAGTTACCTTCATCTCGTGAAATTTGAAAATTTTGATGTTGCTCTATATTAAGGGATGGATACTAAATGAACCCTGTGAATATGGTTTTGTTACAGTTAATATTACCCGCCCTAAGTCTGATTAATCTGGTCAATTTCCCTCTAATTGAATATATTAAATATAATATGTTGTTATAAGTTACCGTCATCCGCTGAAATTTGAAAATTTTGATGTTGCTCTATATTAAGGGATGTATTCTAAATAAACCCTTTGAATATGGTTTTGTTACAGTTAATATTACCCCCACTAAGGGTGACTAATCTGTTGAATTTTCCTCTAATTCAATATACTAAATATTATAACATGCTATAAGTCACTTTCATCCCCTGAAATTTTAAACTTTTGATGTTGCTCTATATTAAGGGATGTATTCTAAATAAACCCTGTGGATATGGTTTTGTTACAGTTAATATTACTCCTATTAAGTGTGATTAATCTGGTCAATGTCCCTCTAATTGAATATATTAAATATAATATTTTGTTATAAGTTACCGACATCCGCTGAAATTTGAAAATTTTGATTCTGGTCTATATTAAGCGATGTATTCTAAATAAACCCTGTGAATATGGTTTTGTTACAGTTAGTATTACTCCTAATAAGGGTGATTTCTGGTCAATTTTCCTCTAATTGAATATATTAAATATTATAACGTGCTATAAGTCACCTTCATCCCCTGAAATTTTAAACTTTTGATGTTGCTCTATATTAAGGAATGTATGCTAAATAAACCCTGTGAATATGGTTTTGTTACAGTTATTATTATCCCCACTAAGGGTGATTAATCTGGTCAATTTTCCTCTAAGTGAATACATTAAATAAAATAATGTGATATAAGTCACCTTCATCCCCTGAAATTTTAAACTTTTGATGTTGCTCTATATTAAGGAATGTATGCTAAATAAACCCTGTGAATATGCTTTTGTTACAGTTAATATTACCCCTATTAAGGGTGATTAATCTGGTCAATTTCTCGTTAGTTGAATATATTAAATATTATAATGTGTTATAAGTTACCTTCATCCCCTGAAATTTGAAAATTTTGATGTTGTTCTATATTAAGGGATATATGCTAAATAAACCCAGTGAATATGGTTTTGTTACAGTTATTATTATCCCCACTAAGGGTGATTAATCTGGTCAATTTTCCTCTAAGTGAATACATTAAATAAAATAATGTGATGTAAGTCACCTTCATTCCCTGAAATTTTAAACTTTTGATGTTGCTCTATATTAAGGAATGTATGCTAAATAAACCCTGTGAATATGCTTTTGTTACAGTTAATATTACCCCTATTAAGGGTGATTAATCTGGTCAATTTCTCGTTAGTTGAATATATTAAATATTATAATGTGTTATAAGTTACCTTCATCCCCTGAAATTTGAAAATTTTGATGTTGTTCTATATTAAGGGATGTATGCTAAATAAACCCAGTGAATATGGTTTTGTTACAGTTATTATTATCCCCACTAAGGGTGATTAATCTGGTCAATTTTCCTCTAAGTGAATACATTAAATAAAATAATGTGATGTAAAGTCACCTTCATTCCCTGAAATTTTAAACTTTTGATGTTGCTCTATATTAAGGAATGTATGCTAAATAAACCCTGTGAATATGGTTTTGTTACAGTTAATATAACCCTCATTAAGGGTGATTAATCTGATCAATTTCTCTCTAGTTGAATATATTAAATATTATAATGTGTTATAAGTTACCTTCATCTCGTGAAATTTGAAAAGTTTGATGTTGCTCTATATTAAGGGATGGATACTAAATGAACCCTGTGAATATGGTTTTGTTACAGTTAATATTACCCGCCCTAAGTCTGATTAATCTGGTCAATTTCCCTCTAATTGAATATATTAAATATAATATGTTGTTATAAGTTACCGTCATCCGCTGAAATTTGAAAATTTTGATGTTGCTCTATATTAAGGGATGTATTCTAAATAAACCCTTTGAATATGGTTTTGTTACAGTTAATATTACCCCCACTAAGGGTGACTAATCTGTTGAATTTTCCTCTAATTCAATATACTAAATATTATAACATGCTATAAGTCACTTTCATCCCCTGAAATTTTAAACTTTTGATGTTGCTCTATATTAAGGGATGTATTCTAAATAAACCCTGTGGATATGGTTTTGTTACAGTTAATATTACTCCTATTAAGTGTGATTAATCTGGTCAATGTCCCTCTAATTGAATATATTAAATATAATATTTTGTTATAAGTTACCGACATCCGCTGAAATTTGAAAATTTTGATTCTGCTCTATATTAAGCGATGTATTCTAAATAAACCCTGTGAATATGGTTTTGTTACAGTTAGTATTACTCCCAATAAGGGTGATTTCTGGTCAATTTTCCTCTAATTGAATATATTAAATATTATAACGTGCTATAAGTCACCTTCATCCCCTGAAATTTTAAACTTTTGATGTTGCTCTATATTAAGGAATGTATGCTAAATAAACCCTGTGAATATGGTTTTGTTACAGTTATTATTATCCCCACTAAGGGTGATTAATCTGGTCAAATTTCCTCTAAGTGAATACATTAAATAAAATAATGTGATATAAGTCACCTTCATCCCCTGAAATTTTAAACTTTTGATGTTGCTCTATATTAAGGAATGTATGCTAAATAAACCCTGTGAATATGGTTTTGTTACAGTTAATATTACCCCCACTAAGGGTGATTAATCTGGTCAATTTTCCTCTAAGTGAATACATTAAATAAAATAATGTGATATAAGTCACCTTCATCCCCTGAAATTTTAAACTTTTGATGTTGCTCTATATTAAGGTATGCTAAATAAACCCTGTGAATATGGTTTTGTTACAGTTAATATTACTCCTATTAAGGGTGATTAATCTGGTCAATTTCTCTTTTGTTCAATATACTAAATATTATAATGTGTTGTTATAAGTCACCTTCATCCCCTGAAATTTTAAACTTTTGATGTTGCTCTAAATTAAGGAATGTATGCTAAATAAACCCTGTGAATATGGTTTTGTTACAGTTAATATTATCCGCACTAAGTGTGATTAATCTGATCAATTTCTCTCTAGTTGAATATATTAAATATTATAATGTGTCACCTTCATCCCCTGAAATTTTAAACTTTTGATGTTGCTCTATATTAAGGAATGTATGCTAAATAAACCCTGTGAATATGGTTTTGTTACAGTTATTATTATCCCCACTAAGGTGATTAATCTGGCCAATTTTCCTCTAAGTGAATACATTAAATAAAATAATGTGATGTAAGTCACCTTCATTCCCTGAAATTTTAAACTTTTGATTTTGCTTTATATTAAGGGATGTATGCTAAATAAACCCTGTGAATATGGTTTTGTTACAGTTATTATTATCCCCACTAAGGGTGATTAATCTGGTCAATTTTCCTCTAAGTGAATACATTAAATAAAATAATGTGATATAAGTCACCTTCATCCCCTGAAACTTTAAACTTTTGATGTTGCTCTATATTAAGGTATGCTAAATAAACCCTGTGAATATGGTTTTGTTACAGTTAATATTACCCCCATTAAGGGTGATTAATCTGATCAATTTCTCTCTAGTTGAATATGTTAAATATTATAATGTGTTATAAGTCACCTTCATCCCCTGAAATTTTAAACTTTTGATGTTGCTCTATATTAAGGAATGTATGCTAAATAAACCCTGTGAATATGGTTTTGTTACAGTTAATATTACCCCCATTAAGGGTGATTAATCTGGTCAATTTCTCTTTTGTTCAATATATTAAATATTATAATGTGTTATAAGTTACCTTCATCCCGTGAAATTTGAAAATTTTGATGTTGCTCTATATTAAGGGATGAATGCTAAATAAACCCTGTTAATATGGTTTTGTTACAGTTAATATCACCACCACTAAGGGTGATTAATCTGGTCAATTTCTCTTTAGTTGAATATATTAAATATTATAATGTGTTATAAGTCACCTTCATCCCCTGAAATTTGAAAATTTTGATGTTGCTCTATATTAAGGGATGTATTCTAAATAAACCCCGTAAATATGGTTTTGTTACAGTTAGTATTACCCCCATTAAGGGTGATTAATCTGGTCAATTTTCCTCTAATTGAATATATTAAATATTATAACGTGCTATGAGTCACCTTCATCCCCTGAAATTTGAAAATTTTGATCTTGCTCTATATTAAGGGACGTATGCTAAATAAACCCTGTGAATATGGTTTTGTTACAGTTAATATTACCCGCACTAAGGGTGATTAATCTGGTCAATTTTACTCTTGCTTGAATGTATTAAATATTATAGTGTGATATAAGTTACCCCTATTCCCTGAAATGTTTTGGTACAGTTCTATGTTAAGAGCGCAGGGTACCCACGTGTGAAATACTCGAAAACAGGTCTAAGGAAAAAACGCCCTGTATACTTATCTTACATTTTACTTGAATCATTTTTCTTTTATCGTATTTAAAAACAATAAATCTATGTTTTTTAATAGTCATTTTTAAAAAAAAGGTGACCTGAAATTAATAATATGACTTTAAACATATGTGTTTTTCATACTCAATTTTTCAGTGTATTATATCTAATTTTTAAAAAATATGCAATAGAAAACTTGGTTCCGACTTTCATATAACTTTGTCTAAATTTTTGGACAAAAATTAGTAAAAATACAGCCTGTAGACGTTTTCTACAAAATGCTGATTTTTGTATTTTCATTCAATTTATACGCTGTACAAAAGCGCCGCCACATAAATTGTGTGTATTTGTGTAAGTTCGTTCCATAGGCGTGCGTTGGGTGTATTTTACTATTTTGGCTATAAGCAAGATTGTCATTTAGTAACTTGTTGCTGTCTGTTACAAACATCGTTGATTGTTTTCTACATTTTTATTATTGTGTTTTTCTATTTATTTATAATTCCGTTTGCACTTTGCTGTGTGCTTTTGCAATATACTTTTGCTATAAAATCAGTATTTTTCAAGATTAAAACCTTTTATTTTTATATTTTTCTTTTTATTTTCATTAGTCGGTGTTTCCTGTAAATTATTTAATACTATTCATTTTTCATTAAGAATGCAGAAACTAGCAAGAATTGGAAATATCAGAAATTGTCATTATGTATGAAGTAGAAAGTAGACGCATTGTTGAATTTAAATATTTGTTTGATTCTTTAAAAGAAATCAGTATTCATAATGAACAAATGGATGCACTTTAAATAATATGAATATAAAAAACGAATTAAGAACGGGCTTAAAATCAAGATTTATTCTACGTTGCAATATGTGTAATGCTACATTTTGACTACATTTCGAAAACTACGCAGATAAAGTAGACGTCAGTGAATGTGCTGTACTTGGAATAATGAATATAGGTAGCGGTTTTAGTCACATGAAATCCTTCTTGTGTTCTTTAAACATTCCCGCTATAAACAAAAGACATTACTCAAAACTGCATAATAATATATGCACAGCATGGCATAAAACAGCAGAACAGGCTATGAAGAAAGCAGGTGAAGAAGAAAAAGAAATTTGCTAAAAGAAATGGGAGTTTATACAAAGATGGTATTCTTCTGATTCGAGTTGTCTGCGATGATAGCTAGGCTAAAAGATCTTACAGAAGTAACTACTCTTCATTATCTGGAGTCAGAGCAATTGTTGGCTACAATACAAAAAAAGTATTATACATAGGGGTGAAAAAACAAATATTGTTCGATTTGTATGCAAGCAGGAAATTCAAAAAGAGATATTCCTGAACATAATTGTTTTAAGAATTGGTCAGGTAGTTCAACCAGCATGGAAGCAACTGCAATCACCGAAGGATTTTTAAAGAGCGAGGAAATGTACAGTGTAAGATATCATCAGATGATAGCTGATGGCGATAGTAGTTGCTATAAAAAAATCATAGCCGCAAAACCATGTAAAAATTTAACTGTTCAGAAAATAGAATGTCGTACCCATCTTCTAAGAAACATGTGCAATAAATTAAAAAACATAAGTAATGTAACAAAAATGGGTCCGGCTTCTTATTTGAATTTTTTTGGCAGGAAATATACTAAAATGTCATTCAGCTGTAACGAAAGCAATGCAGCACTGGAAAACTGAAGATGTAGCTGAAAATATTAAAATAGTTGAATTAAAAAAAAGATATATTGAATGTAGTAAGTCATGTTTTCGGTGAACATAAAAATTGCAAAAATCGACAATATTTTTGCAATAAAGAATGTCCTGATGAAGAAAACATTGTTCAGGAATTCAAAAAAATATAATATATTTAATTTATAGTTTACCACTATATTTTAATATTTGGCTCAACACAGCAAAAGTCTAATTTTATATGTTGATAGTAATTTATAGCCGGCAAACGAATAAATTATACTATGCGACAATCATACCAAGCGAGATGTTCTGCCGCTGTTGTTTCCCAAAATACCCGGAAGCAATTTTATGAAGTATATAAACATTTGTCTCATAGGAGTCCTGGAAAATATGTAAAAAGAAATGAACAAAATAAAAATAAAGTCCTAACAAATACAAAATAAAATTAGGAAGGAAATTATTTGTAACGGCGAAGCAAGATGAACATTACGGAATGTGTTGCCAAAAAGAAGATTTAAACAAAGAAGAATATGAAGCAACTAAAAAAGATTTTTTGGGAAGCCTAGCAACGACAAAAGAACAGAGAGACGTTATTGAGCTTAAAACTCGTTTACAGCGAGATAGTTCAGACTGTTTTGATGAAAGAAGAAAATTATTAACATCATCAAGCTTTGGCTTGGTTTGTTGACATCTTCCTCATACCAGTTGCCAAAATCTTGTAAAAGGAATTTTGTATAATACTGTTCGGAGCAATATATTTCATCATATTATGGTGCGACTTTTCATCTGATATCTCTTATGACCCCAAAGCAAAACGTAACACGCTGCCAATGGAAAAATAGCATGAAGAGGCGCAAGAGGAGAATATTTAGTCCCGCCTTCTAGACGTCTAGATTCTACCTCGCCCTTTACACCCCTAATGAAGCAGAAAGTGTTTGTCTACATCACCTACAGCCTTAAGGGATATATGCAGAACAACCCCTGTGAATATGACTTTATTACATTTTATATTAGGTGTACAGTCTTACATTTTATAAAGAAATACAGCTATGTACTTGTTACGAATTAATGGCACCAGGGTTAATTGTGCACCATAATCCATAATTACAACATAATTTTAGAATTCTTCGCATAATTATAACTACTATCACCATAAATTTTAGAAATGGATATAAAAATGTCGAAATCACCGCAAAAATAGCAATAGCTATGAAATTGAAACAAATGGTTAACATATTTATCTATCAAGTTTGGTTAATTTATTTTTATTAGGTATTATTCATAATTTCTGTTCAATTATCTATCCAATTTAAACAAATAATTGTTTACTTAAATAGAAATTACACATACAAATAAACTAACCCAGCTTGACAGAGAAATTGTTAACATTTGTTAATTTTTTTTGCGACATTTTTATAACTAATTTCTGCCGTTACAAGCATGAAAAATTAATTTTGTGCATTGATTCAGATACAGAATTCTATGCTTTGCAACTTTTATTTGATACTTTTTTACCTAAAATAATTAGGGAAGTAGGAATTAATAAAGAATTACTTATTTTCAAGACTGAAAAATAAAATTCCTACAAAAACACCATATTTTTTTTCAAATTCCATAATTTTCATATCGTTTTTCGATACTTAGTGATTTTATAAATGGCAACACTGATCGGCTGCTAGCTTCAGTCTCATTCAAGCTTTACTACGCTTGTGAGAAGTGGCAGTGTACCCCGTGGACTACAGCCATCTATCATCCGCAAACTAACCCCGCTGAAAGACGAAACCAGGAAATTAAAAAGGGCCTTCGGCTACATCTCCATGGCCTTGCGCACAGGCAATAGGATGAACAACTCACCAAAGTACTTTTTCATATCACATACGCTGCCGTCTCAACGCTGCCCTGGAAGTGTCTCCAAGCACCGCCCTCTTTGGTGCCGATCTCCAGCGACCTGGAGATTGGAAATTGCTCGAAGTCAGACCGGCCAGCCGCCCGAAAACTGAGGATCTGACAGCAAAAATTCGACTACAAACACGGAGATAAGGTGTATGAGAAGGCCTTCCCACTCTCAAACGCTGCTGCCGGACGCCATGCCGGGTTCGAGGCTAAGTGGGATGGACCCCAACCTGTGCTCGGGAATACTGGTCCCGTTACATACTGGATCTTACGAAGCGGCGTGCCAGTGAAGTATTACGCCACGCAGCTCCCACCAGCCCTGAAGAACGACCGGTCGCTGTCTCCAGTGGAGGGGGAGTTGATACTATCACGCAGGGAATACCGGGAACCGCCACTCAATGCTATAACTAACAAACCATGTAAACGTCCTTGTTAGTTAGTGTTGACCAAGTCCGCTGGGATGGCGGTATTATCAATTTTTATATTCTGCGCGCCTGTAAAAATATTTAAAATAAATACACAAAAGTTTTTATTAACAAAAATTGTACAAAGTTGTAATATAAAAATACAAAGAATATACATGTATGAATGAAATTATATGTGAATTTCACAAAAATACATTAATAATACACTTATTTCTCACATTGAAAAATTCCAGTTACTGTTATTAGTTTGTTACAGTAATATTTCCTTAATTTCTATACAATTTTACAGAGTTGTGATAAAAAAGTACAAAGAATATACATGTATGAATGAAATTATATGTGAATTTCACAAAAATACATTAATTGTACAAAGTTGTGATACAAAAATACAAAGAATATACATGTATAAATATAATTATATGTGAGTTTTACAAAAATACATTAATAATGCACTTACTTATCACATTGAAAATTTTCAGTTACTGTTATTAGTTTGTTACATTAATATTTCCTTAATTTACCATATTCAACAATTTCTATACTTATTCATTTCATTACAATTGGGTTATTAATATGTATCATTAGTTTACTGTGAATGAATAATGAGAATTTGTTTTTCCACGTATAATTTGGAAATAAATAAATTTTCACGGAATATCATACCCTTGACCACATTCCTTATTTATGTATAGCATATGCATATATAATTTTCATATAGAAAACAGATTTCCAAATATTATTGAATAAATGCTGATTATTCTTATGAATCTGATAGTAAATGAGCAATTCATATTTTCAATGTAGTGATTAATATAGTATTGTATAGGTCAGTCGTTAACTCAGTAATTTCGTTTATTATTAACTACTATTTACTGCAATTTATACAAAACAGAATATTTTTAACAATAGTAAAAGTCAATAATTCGCATATTACATCTGTTTCTTTGCATTGTAATATTTTTCTATAAATTTTGTATTATATTACAAAATAAATAAATGTGTGACACAATATACAATAACATAAAAGTTCAAGTGAAACAATTAATTTTCATTTTGATAGTGACGAAGAGTTTTGAATTCTTCGTAACTATTTTGTTCCTGATGTGATACACCTTATTGTTTTATCATAACAATTTTAGGATATTTCACCATATTGAATGTATGTACGCTATTATAGAAAACATTAAGAAAAAAGATCAACATCGTTTATTATATAAACAAACCAACATGACCAAATATAGTGATGAATTTAAACGTCTCAGAACCTTAATAAAGAAGGAAATTAATCATGAATATAGAAATTATATGAAGAATATCGAAAATAATATTGCGAAAAATCCTCAGAAATTTTGGTCCCATATTAAATCAAAAAAACGAAATCATAATCTTCCTTCCACTATGCATTTCGATAATAATACATTTGATAATACTACAGACGTTGCTGACGCGTTTGCAGATTATTTCTCCACTGTTTTCCAGCCGAAAAACTCTTCACCTTCACCTGTTGGTCTTAATTTAAACATCAATAACTCAAATGACTTAAACATTCACCATATCACTAGGGCAGACATAATTTCAGCAATTAATGCAATCAAATCTTCTTCTAATCCCGGACCTGACAATTTACCATCTTATGTAATCAAAGGTTGTCGTGATATCCTCGTTGAGCCTCTCTATATTCTTTTTAATCTATCCCTATCAAAAAATATGTTTCCTTCTGCCTTGAAAATTTCCTACATTCGTCCAATTTTTAAATCTGGTGATAAATCTAACATTACCAATTATCGTCCTATCTCCATTCTTTCCAACTTGGCTAAAGTTTTTGAAAAGATAATATATAAATATATTTTTAGTTCCGTGCGAAACAAAATATCAGTTTACCAGCATGGTTTTTTCTCTGGCCGCTCAACTACTTCTAATCTAATGAACTTCACAGATACAGCGCTTAATTCACTACATAATAACATTCAAGTAGACGTTATTTACACTGACTTTGCGAAAGCCTTTGACAAAGTTGACCACTCTGTCCTACTAAGTAGGCTTCGTTTGGATTTTGGATTCTCTAATGACTTGCTACAACTCATGTCTTCATATCTGAACAATCGCGAGCTTCGTGTTCGTATTGATGGTATTACCTCTAAACGTTTTTATGCAACATCTGGTGTCCCACAAGGGTCTAATTTAGGGCCATTACTATTTCTTCTCTTTATCAATAGCATCACTGATATTATTCATCACTCCAACGTTCTATTATATGCAGATGACTTGAAAATTTTCAGAATTATTAATAATGTTAATGATTGTGCTCTACTACAAAATGATATTAACAATATTCTTGATTGGTCTTTAGCCTCTAAGCTTTTATTTAATTTAGGTAAATGTAAAATTATGACCTACTCTCTAAAGCAAACAACTATACCATTTAACTATCAAATGAATAACACAATGTTGGAGCGAGTAACTATATTCAAAGATCTAGGAATTCTGTTCGATCCTAAACTTACCTTCATTCCCCATTTTAATGATACTCGAAAAGCATCTTACAGGAATCTTGGCTTCATAATTCGTAATACACAATCATTCCATAATTTACGGACCCTCAAATCTTTGTATTATTCATTTGTGCGTAGCAAGCTGGAGTATGGATTACAAGTTTGGAATCCTGTATATATCAAACATGTACAAGCTTTGGAGAGTATACAGAAAAAATTTATAAGGTATTGTTGTACTAAATTTCACCATCGCCGTATTGATGCGATTTGTAGTTACTCCAATTGTCTAATTGAGTTCAGTGTTATTTCTTTGGAATGCCGTAGAAAAATTCAATCATGTTTATATCTATATAAACTTGTAAATAATCTAATTGATGATGCTCATTCGCTAGCTAACTTAAATTTTAGCGTACCTCGCTTAAACTCTCGGCGCAAGTTAACCTTCACATACAGCACCCCTAGAACTAACTACGAACTTCGATCCCCAATTAGACAGTTGTGTGCTACATTTAATACTCTGTCCATCTACATTAACAATCTTGACATTTTCAATGATGCTCAGTCCGGGTTTGGAAAGAAAATTATGAACTATTTCTTGTCCGATCTTTCGCACTTGCATTAAGTTATTCTTAACATTATTATTTTTCATTTGGTCTTGTAACTACATAAAGTTATTCTTAATATTTATTGTCACTTCTCGTTTTGTCTTACATTGTATTATTCTTGTTTTTGTAAATAATCCTCTGTTATTGGGAACTTTTGTTCCTGTTGAGTGATTAATAATAAATAAATAAATAAAAACAAAAATATTACAAACCATAGTAAATATTATTGTTGATCTGTTGTATAAATGCTGCAATTCACAGCATTGGGGGTTCAATAAATAAGTATTTGTACGGTACAATGGTTAAGAAAGAAACTTACTCGGAAGAGAACTCTGGTTGCACCAATATAAACTGGTCGTGGTAACACACAAACAGATGATGAATTCAAGAATAAGTGTAAAGTACACGAACAAGGATGAATTGTTTACTGCCCCGTGTGATGAATTCTGTAGTCGGTATGGAGAAAACGTAACTAAGTTGGTCGCAGGAAGAGCAGAAGTGATGACTTTTGGAGCCAATATAATGTAGATGTCCTACAATATTTACAAATATTTTTGTTTTATAACACATCATATTGACAATACTTACGTACTGTTTACTTGCGTTGTGTATACTTCCAACGACTTTCTGTAGCGATCAGCAACTAATTGTTGTATGGGATACAAAGAAGCATGAGTACGTCTGTCTTGTCCTTGCTGGGTCTCGTTTCGTCCAAGCCAAAGTTTCTGAATGCCAACGTCAAACTCAAATATTCCAAATTCAAATAGAAGTCGAAAATGAGAAGCGAAGTCAAATATTCCAAGAAACACTATATAAATGCACTCAAACTCACGAAAAACAGAATCAGAAATGAAACAATATTATTTTATCACAATATTTCATGTTTTATTCAGCTCTTTACAATTTCTTGGCATTTCTCGTTTCAAACTAATTTAATTAATTAGGTAATACACAACGCAAATTACCTTGAAAAAATATAATTTTTTAAATTTGGGACTCGAGCGAACATCTAGCAGGCATAAAAGGCACGTCATAGCGACCGAGGCCAACAACGCGCAATGGGGACTTATGATTTTGACGTCATCGGCGGCGGATCGGCAGCGGACCTCCCTCCACAAAATTTAGAAAGGGACAAGAAATTTTTAGAAAGAGCGAGGTGATATACCATGGTCCAGTCGATCAAATGCTTTCCCTCTACAGCACCACCCCGTTGATCCCATAATTTGTTATTTAGTCAGCAAAGTTTGGTTAAGTTATTATGTGTAGTGATTGTTATTAATGAAACATTGCGGAATCGAATCTTTCTGATTGTCACGGAGGGAAAACAAATTCGATTTCATCGTTTCAATTTGAAAAAACATGAACTGAATCCATGTAAACACTACAAATTCCACTGTTGAGAGAGACGGAAAAATATAATGAAATTTCTTTTAGTGTATATCCACGTCTTAATCTTATTAAAGTCATACATAATTTGTCTCTGGATGTTAAATTATTAAATTTAGTTTTCTTTGGCGTTTTTTGGAAATATCTGTATTTCAACTTCGGCATAACTGCGGGATTTAATAAATCATATAGAACATTAAAATGTTCTACTGATAAGCCAGTGAAATATATATATATATATATATATATATATATATATATATATATATATATATATATATATATTTTACAGCATCATTGCTTAATAAATTATAATTTTGTATTCAATTATTGACAAATTTAGTTTCATTTCTCGATGTCTCTACAGCACCAAATAACTTTCTTACATAATAATTGTTGACTGTATGGGTACTACTTTCCTTATTAATCTTTATATCTGTTTGTGTGGAGTTGTTCTGCTTATTATCTATTTTTATATGTGTTTTTATTAATATAAACTTGTGTCTCTTTATTAGTAGACAGCTTTATTAAAGTTGCTGTACTTGTTTTTCCAAAATAAGTTTGATTATGTTTGTCCACTTTACAAACATAGGTTTGCGTCATTTTATTATTATTTTGTACATAATTAAACTTCCTTTTTTATCACATTACTAATTCATATTCAATTTATATTAATCATATTATTTCAACTTCCGTGTTCAGTCTCAGACATGTTCATGTTCCTTTTCAAACAATGGTTGTTGTGATCACGTGGGACCAAATATGGATCACGTGATAAATGTCAAACTTAGAGCTAAATCTTGCTCACTACATAACTAATTATTAAATACTTTTTTACACACTAGATGGCGACCAAAATATTTGAATTGTATAAGTCCCCATTACGTGCGCGCGGATGGAGAGGGGACCGATACGGCGCTCATGCAATCGACACCGCCGACAGCGGCCGATCTGCGGAGTAGCGTCCGATCTAATTCAAGCGGTCTTGCGGATTCGTAGCCTATCCGCGACGCAGGCGACCCCGCAGATCCTGCGAACTACCCCATCCCAAATAGATTTTAATTTTGTATTATTATTTTTCATTGTTGGGTTATTTTTGTTTGGTTGTTTTTGTAAATGTCTAATAAAATGGTCGTAAAATTAAACAGTGTTTAAACGAACTGAGCTAGCCGTGTCGTAGTTTCTTTCCTGGGCTTTGTATTTACTTGTTTCTTTTTGTGTCTTCTATATTCATTTTGGTTTCTAAGAGTTAATGGTTACTTCCGATTTTTTGTTGCTATATCTTTTGTAATATTTTACAACAGATTAGTTATTTCTTGAAAATAATTAAATAAGAATAATAATTTATTTATGAGACTGGCCGGTTGCACCAATATTTAATTGAAAATTAAACAAAATTTAAATTAAAATCAACGTTTATACGTATACGTATAAAATATATTGTGTTGATTTTAATTTTATTCTCAATTAAAATTTTGGTGCAATTGGCCATAAAATATTACATAATTTACATGTATTTACTATTAATACCACAACCATTACGGGGGCAACAGTAACAGTCTAAAGAAAGGATAGAATTAAGTGGTCTTTCATTTGTTGGATCCCATTCACTTTTTTAATTTCTGTTAATCCCAATAAACTTATATTAGCTCTTCCAAATAATATCCTTAAACGTAAAGGAACAACAAATTATTTGCAAATATATTATTTTAGTTATTTCTGTATCACATTGCACGTGTATTATCACGTCACAAACGTCAAACAAGTAAGTTTGCGGCAAGTTAGGTGAACAAGGGAACATACTTGCAAGCTTCAAGCATATAAAGCAGTGTTGAGGCTTTGACGTCACATTATTAATTTTTAGTTTCACTTTTTTAATAACATACTTTATAATTAAACATTATCTTTGTGTAATGTTCTAATTTTTTTAAAAGGCGTTGGTCTTAGAAATCCCCATTACTTTTTTCAAAAAAAATAGAACTTTAAATTTTTAATAGAAAACTGTACAATGTACAAATGCGACACTAGGTGAACTGCTCTAAATAATATTTAAATTACACTCGGCAAAGTTCACAAAATTTCAGTCTCTGAATCAACCTCTCGGTCATTTATCAGAGACTGGCCCACTCAACCAGAACCACAGACGCGTTTCGCTGTTTTTGCAGCTCATCAGTGTGGTGTACTGACGCCTCTTTCGAGGCACTGAGACTAGTTGAGCGGGCGGATGATAAAACATCTCACAAGGATATCAAGCCTGCAGAGGTAAATAACTACATACAGAGCCATCTATCAGGAAAACCGCGAGCTTAGCTAGCAGAATATAATAGAAAACTGTACAATGTACAAATGCGACAATAGGTGAACTGCTCTAAATAATATTTAAATTACACTCGGCAAAGTTCACAAAATTTCAGTCTCTGAATCAACCTCTCGGTCATTTATCAGAGACTGGCCCACTCAACCAGAACCACAGACGTGTTTCGCTGTTAATGTGTAATTTAAATATTATTTAGAGCAGTTCACCTAGTGATGCCGCGAGACGAGAAACGGCGAGAAACAGTTCACTCTCGTTTCGTCTCGAAAATTCGAGACGAGATTTGTTTTCGTCTCGTCTCGTCATATTTTTCATCCGCTATTCTCGATCTCGACTCGAGAGTCTCGAATTTCTCGAATTTATAATTAGCTGTATTATTTGTATATAAATACATATAAAATAAATTCACAAAATATTACCTTTACATGTTATAAATTTTCTATACTTTCATCTATCAGGAAAATAAATTAGCATCAACTTGGACGTAATAAAGGAGTAAGTAGATACTACTGATTAAAACTTTATTTTTACTAAGTCTGGCGTTTAACAGGTAAGTAAAAAAATACTGAACAAATATTACTCGCAGCAAGAGCATTTAATACTAGCGTGGAGAGTACACCACAGGGAACACTTTTGTTCCTATTCTTTATACTAAAACCCTATAAATTTAAAATGAATAAATAAATAATAAACAGGCAATGAAAATATTTGTACTGATAAATATTTTTCTTATTGTATATCTTTAATTATATACATATTTAAAAAAAACTCGTGCAATCGAGATCTCGAATACTTACTCTCGTCTCGAGCAAATCTCGAGGGCATTACTCTCGTCTCGTCTCGATTTTTCGAGACGAGACTTATGATAGTCGAGATCTCGTCTCGAAAATCGAGAAATTTCGAGACGAGATCTCGAAAAGGCGAGATCCCACGGCATCACTAAGTTCACCTAGTGTTGCATTTGTGCATTGTACCACAGACAAACAGCAAGCAACAGAACGGGCGCCTAATGGTAATAATTGAACTTCGCTTTCTAATTCGCCCATTTACCAAAAGATGGTACAAAGCGCATCGATATGCATAAGAAAATAGTTTTGATAATTTTTCTTTGGGGGCAAAGAGAAAGCAGTGCTCAAAACTATTTTCCGTTACTAAGGGTAGCGAGGACTAACGGAAACTATCGAAAATTAACGAATTCTAATATTACTAAGGGGCGATGAAATAAGACAATAGAGCAAGGAGTAAGTTGTTGATCCTAATAATTTTTGTAGCACGCACAACAATTATTTCAATTACACAAATTTTATTTATAAGAAAATAGTTTACGTGTGTTACTCCCTAAATTATTTTAGAAAAAAAAAATCATTAAATAAATTTTGAAGAAATCATAAAAGTCTGCACATAAATTAGGAAGCAAAATTTAGTTCTTTTCCTTTGTAACTGCAAAAATTAGATATGGAATTTGAAATCGAAACAGATAGATATGTGTTTTTTTGTAAATGTTTGAAAAATGTTTAATCGAATGTATTTATGTGTACATGATTGTGTGTAAAAATCTGTAATCTTACCCTGAAAAAGAAAAACGTACACGTGTGTACCGAAACGTCGGTTTTGAATATATGCTGTATGACAGATTTCGAGTATTTCTTAGCACTTAATATTAATAAATATATAAATTCTAATGCAATAATTTTAATTAATTTATGAATTCAACATAAAGTATTAATCCTTTGGGTATATGTATAATGAAAAGGATACATTAAAATATAATTAACATATACTTTTGGGGATAAAACAAATTGCAATTTGAGATTTTCTTATGCAATTTAGGCAGATAATAAAGAGGTATATGTATACACATTGGTTAATATTAAAAATTAATACATATAGATATATACATAACAAAATTAACTGCAAATATAATTTATATATTTTTGATATGCAAAGCAACATATTTAAAATAAAACTATTGTCATGTACCTATTTAGTTTATTATAACATAAATTTAAAATAAATAAAAATACCAACATTTCATTCAAGTGAAATATTGTTGTAGGTAAGCCACGAAGTATTGCTGCTTCATAGATATTAGTTGATTTAATTTGAATGCGATACCACTTTCAATTTGACTATTTTTTTGTTCCTATTTTGAATTCCATCGCTCTCCCATTTGCATTTTTTGAACAACTTTGTCTTATAAATTATGCTCAGTAAATATTCTTTATGATTGCGGCAATCTGAGAACCAGAATAATGTAATTAAATTTTAACTAAAACCATGTGGATGGCTTAGAACAGACTTTATTTAGACTTTATCAAAATTTTAGAAAAATTATCTTTGGCACCAGTGTTTATTATGCTCGCAAATATTTTTTATTTTATTTTTAATCATATATTTATAGCTATGAATTCATAATATACATACATAATAATTATCCTTCAAAAATACCGTCAATTCTGCTAATAAACAAGAAGAATGTCAAACATTTAAAAGTGTAGAAACATCAAAAATGAATTTAAAATTATATTAAAAATCTAAATATAAATAATAGATTTGAGAAATTGATAGAAACAAAAAGACGTTTGTTGTCGACATCAAAATTTTTACCTATAGGCACAGATTCAAAACACTATACAGATTGCTCACGTATAGAGTCGCGAAAATCTTCCCCGCGATACTAGAGTCATCTGTAGGCGGGGAAGAGCAACATTAAGTTTATTCCCAGATCCCTCGATCGATATAGTAGAAACCATTTATTATTGTATGATCTCTGATATATCTTATTTGTTTGGATAAAGAAGAGGATATTTAAAAATTAAAAAAATAACACTTTAACGCTGACATAGACAAACTATCAAAAATACTAACACTCTGACATAACTAAACAATCAAAAGCGTAGCGTATCCTGGAACGTTACATTTTCTAGATATTGTATTAGTATACTGAAGATATTGACATATTTTAAAGCAATTACTTGAAAATATTATAATGGAATTACAACATTTAGGATTAAATATAAGAGCTGTGACGTGTGACCAGGGGTCGAATAATAGGAGAATGTATAATTTGCTAAATATTAATGAAATTAACCCTTACTTTTACGTAAAAAACAAACAAATTTTTGCTTTATATGACGTGCCACATCTATTTAAAAGTGTTAGAAATATATTATTAAAGCAAAATATAAATATTGATAACAAAAAAGTATCTTGGAATGATATTAGAATCATTTATGAGAAAGATAAAAATATAACACGTTCGTTGGTTAAAATAACTAACGCGCACATAAGACCAAATTCTTTTCAAAAAATCTGTTGTGGCCAGCACAATACCTCTCGCCACTTCCGTTTTTGGTTACATAAATATAGGGCGCGAGCAGTCATGTGACATTGTTGGCCTTGACAAGCAGATATGGGGGTTCTGTCAAAATGACAATTAGTAATTTTGTACATAAATGTGAAATGTTAGATTTTTTCATCAAAAAATTCAAGATTTTCTAAATACTTGACTTAGACAAGCAGATAAGGACGCCCTTGTCAAAATGACAGTTAGAAATTATTTACATAAATGTCAAATGTAGTAATTTTTCACGTGGTTAATTTGTCACCAGGAATATGGAATTTACTTGTCGAGGAAAAAAACCACATGGAATTGGAATATCATGAAATTTTGGATGGATTATTGACATTTGACATGTATGTACATAATTACCAGCTGTCATTCTAACTCGGGCTCCCATATTTGCTTGTCCAGTCCAACAAAGTCACATGACTGCTCGCGCCCTATAAATTTCTCATGTCTTTTCTTTATGTTTAGTTTTCTCCTATACTTCTAAATGTTCGAATTTCTTCCAATTTCTTGACGGGATTTCAGATGGGTATATGTATATAGCTATAATTTTAAATATTTAATTGTTATTATTGCTATACAACAAGAAATAGTAAACTTACCAATATCTCAGAAAAATTCTTCAATTATGTCAGTTAAACTTCTTCATTTAACGTAAAAGCGTAATTTGACGTTTTACTGTTATGTTGCCAAAAAAGAATATGTAAGATTTATTTTCAGCTAAAATCTATATAAAACCATATTGGTACTATGGCAAATTCTGAATCGGTTCTTATTCACTGCCATGTGTTTAGTTGAAATAGACAATTTTAGAATTGAGCTGCCAATACCGTCCAAACAGGTTTATGAACTACTGTTGGTTTTTGACAATGACATTTTTCTGTCATTAAACAAACATCTAATGGTTACTATAGTGTTGTTTAGGCACTGAAATTTAATACAACAGATTATTTTATATTATTATATACTATATCTCCAAACCTATAAGAGATATAATAAAATTTGAAAATGTATCGAATATAGAATTTTATGTTCTTTAATGATAATAATAAAAAAATTCAAAAAAATAATATTTAGAATTATTTTTTTAAGATACTACTACTTCCGGTTTTCCAATTGGTACCAAAATCTATTCAACTCTTCCCATTAATGTTAGATTGAAGAATCCGTAGTCAAACAGATCTTTAGTCTTATAGAATTTGAGAAATCGTGTCTCCAACAACCTCACACACACACACATCCACACACACACACACACACACACACAGACATCATTGTAAAAATGTTAAAATCGGATTCTATAGACCTTAAAACGTGCTTATTCAATAAAATCTGGATATGCGATTTTTAGCATGAATCCAATACCTCTCTTAGCGAGAGGTAAAAATGAATCTAAAGCTTGCAACCCAAGTATTCAGTCACGCTTTTGCTACGGCTATTAAAACAGCTAGACAATTAAATGTTATACAGAGTGAAACTGCATTAAATACAGCTGATTTTCTTCAAAATTTGAACGACATTTTTGATTGTTTAAACAGCAAAAATTTAAACGATGTCAATCCTTTCAAATGTGCAATATCGTCATTAAAGCCAAATGTTGAAAACAAACTAAAAGAATGTATTGAATGGATTAAAAAATGGACAGTTTACAACAAAAAAGGGTCAGTAAGGAAAGATATTTATTGCTTTTCTGGACTAATTCAAACAATAACAGGCATACTTCAAATGTGGGATAGTTTAAAATGTGAAAATGTTTTATTTCTTCTAACAAACCGACTAAATCAAGATCCATTAGAAAATTTATTTTCTTTTATTCGAAGACATGGCGGTCATAGTACTAATCCTACTGTAAGATTATTTCGGATTGCATTACAAAGAACAATTATGTCAGGATTACAAGATGAAGTCAAATCATCTAACTGTGAAACTGATAATAATAAATATCTTTGTATCAACTTTGAAGATGGCAGTCCAATTTCTAATGAAACAGAAGTAGTTATGGATTCTCAGAGCAAAAAACATACTTCTTCTTCTTCAGAAACTTCTCCTGATACAAGTGCAAAGGATGTGGAAGTACAAGTTAATTTTGATAACAATTTATTAACTGTTAACAGTATGCTATATTTTACAGGCTACATTGTCCATTGTTGTCTCAAAAAATTTAATTGCAAAATTTGTAATAAAACTTTGCATACAAAGAAGGATGCAAATGATAAAAAACAACTATTAATTATAAATAGAGATTATTCTACATCTGAAAGTATAAGTTACTTAAAAATTCCTACAGAAAATATTCAAGAAATTGTAGTTATTTGTTGCAAAATATTTTCTGTCGAATTTAAAAATACTATGCATAATATTGGTATTAAAGCCAGTATATATGAGAAGTATATTAAGAAAATTTCATTAAAATTTCCGCTTTGGTTCAATAACTGTATAAATCATAAACAATTTATAATTTCTCATGCAATACATTGTTTGTTAATGAAACATTTAAAATAGACAAGCACAGAATTGAGGCATAAAATACCTGATAGAAAATTAAAAATATTGAAAAATAAATAATAATACCCATAACTTCATGAATTATCTGTCTTATAAATTCCAAATGAATAGGATTTTTCTATTGAGAATAAATAAATAGTACATTTATTATATATACAGAGATTGATAATTAACCCTAAAACTTTAGTGATTACTAACATAGTGTTAGTTTGCAATAAGTTAGCTTATAAATTAAATAAGATCTGCCATAAATTTATTTAGATTTTGTTTTGTTATTTTAACGTTAACTTTCAGTGTTTTTTTTTTGTAAGATTAAGGAATCGTTATTTTATTATTTAAAACATGTAAATTATTTAAATAATTAATACCTACTCGTAAATAAGATACTTGTATTTTCGTAAAGCTTTGAGAAATATTGTTATACAAATATATTTAATTTTTTATTACAAATTTTTATTTTCATACATTTATTCTCGTTCATAATCAGTAATGGCATGTAGCACAGAAGCAAAAGTACAGCGCGAACGCATCGCTGTACAGAAGAAACGCTGTAGTTCTTCTACATACCGTCAATGCAAGCAAAACGCTAGTATCCAATGTACCCCTCTACTCTCCGTACACCCGGCGTCCATATATTTTCGCGTTGTGCTATGCGCATTTACGTGAGCAATCTGTATAGTGTTTTGAATCTGTGCTATAGGTAATAAACGAGTTGGGTTTGGTGACCCAGATGCACGGTAACCTTTTGCACCACCTTTAGAAACGGCCTTACTGTAGTGTACAACACAAAAAATACTTAGGAAATGGTCTAACTCAACTAACTAAAAATGAAGTCATTCAGAGTAAAATCTGAAGAATGTGTTTTAACATCTTTTTAATAAACATTTTTGAAAGGGCGTAGAAAAATATAATTTGTGTGTATTACGAGCATAAAGTATCTTTGTCGCTTGTTTTCGTCTTCTTTATCACTTTCCTCTCTATATACGCAACTAACTATTTTGATTACAACAAAGAAGAAAAGAAGTTATTGATTACAATAAAGAAAATTGGAATACATCAATGAAGTTCTTGATTGCAATAAAGAAAATTATATTACAATAATTAGAATGAGTAATTAAATAATTATAACGAACGTAGAACCAGTGCTGGCTTAAAAACTAAAATATATTCTATACTAGGTGTTGAAATTGGCACCGAAACTGACCGCTTAAAAAGGGTTTTTGGTGGGATACAGACATTTTTTACTCAATTACTTTCTAGATTTAACAAATACCTAATTGTTACTGTACTGCAAAAATAAAAATGTTGCGACTGGCTGAAATATTTATTCACAATCGAAAAAGTTAAGTCGACATTTAAAACCAAGTGCGCCCATTATATTTATTATATTTTATATTAACTAAAAAAATGAAAATTATACCTCACTAATTTCTGTTGGAATAGCGCTCTTCAGAAATGTTTTCGATGTTTGATTTGAAAAACACTGTTCATTTTCATTAAAATGATGTTCGCATTATGTTTCAAAGTGGAGAATGGCAGCATTAATAAATTATTATTTCCGCTGTTTATAAGCCATTGCTTCCTTCTTTCTTCATCTTTTGGCAAACTATAATATTTTAAATTGTCTTCAACAGAAGAGCAATTGAAATAGATACATTTCTTTGGCCGACTCATTTTGTATATTTTTATTTTTTCTCTGTTTTTACTTAATTTAAGATGATTATTTTCACTATACACTAGCACCGTCAGATTTACAGTACTTAACACTAAACTACAGCTGATATAATATAAAAGGCGTATGTGGAAGGGGTTGAACAATTAACAATTTTCTGCAATGTTATTCGGTGAATTATGAAGGGAGGTTGTGTAATTTACAGTTGTTCCAAGAATCAGTTTTACATATTTGAGCGCGTCTTATTTCGGCACATTTCGTTGACCGTCGGATAAAATCGCCCTTGTTGATTATTTAATTCATTATCATGTACTCTGCAATATATTATTGGGCCACTAAATATAGTTCTGTGGGCTGCACACAGAGGCCGACACTCATAAAACCCACATTTTAGTGGAGTAAATACTACCCGCAAAGCGCCCGTTCTGTTTGCTTGCTGTTTTCTGTGATTGTACCGTTTTCTATTATATTCTGCTAGCTAAGCTCGCGGTTTTCCTGATAGATGGCTCTGCATGTGGTTATTTACCTCTGCAGGCTTGATATCTTTGTGGGATGTTTTATCATCTGCCCGCTCAACTAGTCTCAGTGCCTCGAAAGAGGCGTCAGTACACCACACTGATGAGCTGCAAAAACAGTGAATCGCGTCTGTGGTTCTGGTTGAGTGGGCCAGTCTCTGATAAATGACCGAGAGGTTGATTCAGAGACTGAAATTTTGTGAACTTTGCTGAGTGTAATTTAAATGTGGGAACACGCGAAGCGTCCTAATGTCCCTACATCGCCCCATTCAATTCTCGCTTCGTTCAGTTTCATAACGTTCAAATCTCGACTATGATGTTGGCGCGCACCAAAACGTTAATTTCTTGCCCTGTTCAAATACATACTTCGCGCGCTCTCAAATTTAAACAGTACACTCCAAAGAACAAATTGCAAAGAAATATGTTTTATTCAGTAGAAATACATTTATACTTCTTGAGAATATTAATAGGTGTCGTAAAAATTGTGGAAATGTCAAAATATTCAAATTGAACGGGAAGATGATATTTCTATTAATAAATTAAACGAAGAAAATGTACTATAATATTTATAAATTATTTAAAGATATAAATGATAAAAAATGACGAACATCACGAATAATCACCTGGGTTATGACACATATTTAAAATGGTGTAAAGAGAAGAAAATTGATCAAACAAAAAGGCTTTGTTACTTTAAATATGTTTCAAAATCTCTGTGGTACTATTATTCCATGTTAAAAACATTTTTTTATTAACAAAATCATTGACATAAAATATGTATACGAATTTAAATCAGCTTGAGTGGTCAAAAGTATCAAGCAAAGAGAATATAACATTTTTGAAGCAGGCGGATAAATGAGTTGAGATACTGTATGTTTAGATAGTGACATTTTATTAATTATTGTATTGTTTTTACACAGGAATGTGATACAATGAATTTTGAAATACAAGTCATTTGACAATTCTTAATTTGTGAATTATTTATTTTGTATATGGGAAAAGCGTGATCACAAAAATCAAATGTAAGAATAATAATACATAGTTATTTACGTAACAAGTCAGGAAAAGTGTTCCATTGCAGGATGAGTAGGTAATATTCCTGAAAATATTAGAGAAGCTGCGAACGTTGCTCTTTCAGAAATCGTACCGTCCAAGTCAAAATACCGTTATGAGAAAGAATATAACATTTTCGAAAATTGGTGCAAGGGAAAGGCTGTTACTGACTCTACAGAAGAAGTACTATTAGCCTATTTTTCTGAAAAATCTTACAAATATGAACTAAATCGAATAATTTATAAAAGAGGCTCAAGATGAGGAATTTCTTATGATGAAGGTAATCACCAATTTTTATTAGTTTATTTGTATGTATAATTAGACATCCAATTTTATATTGTAGATTGTTCTTATACTGGCCTGGGCAGGAGCATGTCGTTGCGACAAATTAAATAAAATGTCTTTAATATTAATAAAACTCCTACTTATGTTAATTATCAAGATTCCAAATACAAAAATAAATAATGTAAGACGTTTTGTATTTGATGGAGGTGACCAACGCTATACAGGTGTTAAAAAAGTAAAATATTCTAAGGGCATATAGTACTGACCAAAATGAGTAAAAAAAGTTTAGTCAACAGTATCATTATATTATTGTAATATTTTTTTTTATGTTTGTACGGAAAATTGAAATAAATTTCGTGCTCAATAATATGTTAATAATTGGTAATACCAGTAATACGTTTCATTTCTGACAAAGCTTTCATAAGTCTTGATAGGGGAATGTCTTCAACGCCCGAATATTCAAAACCAGAATATTCAAAACCAGAATATTCATGCACAGAATCATTCAAATCCCGAATATTCAAAACCAGAATATTCATACACAGAATCATTCAACGCCCGAATATTCAACACCCGAATATTCAAAAACCGAATGAAAAAGTTTAGGCTACCTGTCACTAGATGTCACTACGAAACGTATGCATTGTCGATATTGTAGTGTACTTTAATTTATTTAGATGAGAATAATAATAGACATACGTTTTCAAATGTCAAAAATGACAGCTTCATCGATAATTATATACGATGTGATTGAATAACTGAAATCTAGATAATAGGTACTGTACAGGCATGTCTACGGAAAATATGTGGAACTTAAAACATTTTTTGAATAATAAACCGTTCTACCGTTTAATAATAAACAATTACAGTTACATTTTCTACACGAAGTGCCAATATTATAAAGTATGTATATTATAATAACACGAAATAAATGTTATTTTTCTCATTACAGATTCATAGTTTGATTACAAAGATTATAGTAAAAAAATCGTTTCGTGAGAGCCGTGAATAATGCAAAGTTCTATCAAACATCGATGATTATGGGCTATGTCTACTTGGCAATCTATAATACACATAAAATCGTTGTTAATTTTGGTTTGGCGTCGTATAAAGCTCTGCTCTGACACCTCTTATTTTCGCTCTTTTTATAGACAATTTGTGCTTTGAATTAAATTCAAACAACTTTGATAATGTAAAAATATTCAGAAATGTCGAGCCCACTATCTTCTAAAATTATTTTAATATTATTTCATGATATAGTAACAATTCCCTAAATGTTAGAAAATGCCAAATCAGCAAATTTCTCATATTTCATCCACTACTCCGACACCGTTAAAGACATTATAACATGGTTTGAATTCGACATGATTTTTTTCCTTTCATGAATTTGCACGATTGGTGCTGAGGAATGGTTATTAGGTTTGAAATTTGCCGATATGAATCTGTTCAAAATATTACAGAAATTTCTTTGGAATGGGGACTTATGATTTTGACGTCATCGGCGGCGGATCGGCAGCGGACCTCCCACCACCCATTTTAGAAAGGGACAAGAAATTTTTAGAAAGAGCGAGGTGATATACCATGGCCGAGTCGATCAAATGCTTTCCCTCTTCAGCACCACCCCGTTGATCAAATAATTTGTTATTTAGTCAGCAAAGTTTGGTTAAGTTATTATGTTTAGTGATTGTTATTAATGAAACATTGCGGAATCGTATCTTTCTGATTCTCACGGAGAGAAAACAAATTCGATTTCATCGTTTCAATTTGAAAAAACATGAATTGAATCCATGTAAACACTACAAATTCCACTGTTGAGAGAGACGGAAAAAATAATGAAATTTCTTTTAGTGTATATCCACGTCTTAATTTTATTAAAGTCATACATAATTTGTCTCTGGATGTTAAATTATTCAATTTAGTTTTCTTTGACGTTTTTTGGAAATATCTGTATTTCAACTTCGGCATAACTGGGATTTAACAAATCGTATAGAAAATGTTCTACTGATAAGCCGGTGAAATATATAATTTTTACAGCATCATTGCTTAATAAATTATAATTTAGTTTCCAATTGTTGACAAATTTAGTTTCATTTCTCGATGTCTCTACAGCACCAAATAACTTTCTTACATAATAATTGTTGACAGTTTGGGTACTACTTTCCTTATTAATCTTATTTCTGTTTGTGTGGAGTTATTCTGCTTATTATCAATTTTTATATGTGTTTTTATTAATATAAGCTCGTGTCTCTTTATTAGTAGACAGCTTTATTAAAGTTATTTGAGTTGCTGTGCTTGTTTTTCAAAAATAAGTTTGATTATGTTTGTCCACTTTACAAACATAGGTTTTCGTCATTTTATTGTTATTTTGTACATAATTAAACTTCCTTTTTTATCACAGGTTCCTGTAAATACATTACTAATTCATATTCAATTTAATATTAATCATATTTTTTCAACTTCCATGTCCAGTCTCAGACATGTTCATGTTTCTTTTCAATGGTTGTTGTGATCACGTGGGACCAAATATGGATCACGTGACAAACGTCAAACTTAGAGCTAAATCTTGCTCACTACATAACTAATTATTAAATACATTTTTACACACTAGATGGCGACCAAAATATTTGAATTGTGTAAGTCTCCATTGAAGTGTGTTTTATTTGTGACCCACTCTTTCACTCAAATCGTGTAATACATAATAAGAAAGAGAATTTCATGCTGAACTCATATTTCGAAACTGCGTTGTCCTGTTTATAACCGTGTGAGAGTGGTGAAAGAAAAAGGAGTAATGAGCCGATTTGAATATGTGTCTATAACTTGCAAATAGTCACTGATCTTTAATACAATTGAAAATCTGTTGGAAACCATTAACAAAAATATTGCAAGGTATAATATTAATAATTCCAGGTAATTATTTAAAATTATAACGGATGCATGGAGATCTATAAAGCACAAAATGCCATGACGAATACAATCTACTATAAATAATTATTAAAGTAGGTATTAATAAGTAACTTTCTTTATTTTCTGTCTAATTTAAGTTTCTTTCATAAGTTGTTATTCTGGTTAATTTTTTAAAAATAAATATATTTTTATAAAGTCGCTCTATTTTTTTGTTGCACCTCACATCTTTATTCAAATACGTAGTCGTGCCATAAATTCTGTCCCTGAGTATAAAACACGATAAAAAATATATAAAAATAAAATTAAGGGTGCCTTGAGCATTTGTTTTTTTCATCTGTCAAAATATTGTAAATCATTAATTTCAAACCGATAGTTCACAGCGATAGTTCATGCGTTCTTACTTGGTTCATGAAGTAAACATGTAGTGGGGTATTAAAAAGAACCGTGTAGCAGTGATTGCGCTATACAAGTGCAACAAAACATCAGTAGAGATTTTCAATTTGTTAAAACTTCTGAAAATTACGAAGAAGTTTGTTTACCATGCACAACTAGGGATCCAGCAGCCGTCAAATCTGTTCGCGAGAGAATTTAGAGAAATCCACTCCGGAATCAGAAAATCATGTGTAGGGAAATGAAGTTCCCCGCTAGAACCATGTCACGCATTCTGAAAGATCTTAAACTTGGAACTTATCGCAGAAGCACAGGGCAGCGATTAACAGCGACCATACGTCACATAAGAGCCACGAGAGCTAAGATGTTATTCCAGCGACACGCAAACGGAAGTCATCGGCAAATTCTTTTTACGGATGAAAAATTTTTCACTGTAGAAGAAAAATTCAACCGCCAAAATGATTGAATGTATACCCATAGCTCTCGGGAAGCTGCAGAGAAAATCCCGAAGGTAGAAAGGGGTCACCACCTAGCGTCAGTGATGGTTTGGTGGAGGGTGTCGTATGACGGCGTTATGAAGTTGCATTTCTGCGAACAAGGGGTAAAAACGCGAGCAGGAAATTACCAGAGCGACATATTAGAGCAAGTTGTAAAGCCATTGAATGATTCCTTGTTCGCTGGTAAGCACTGGATTTTTCAACAAGATGGCGCCTGCACACAAAGCGAAGTCGTCGCAACGCTGGTTAGAGCTGAATTTACCGGAATTTATTGTCGTTGAAGATTGGCCCTCTGGAAGTCCAGACCTCAATCCTTTGGACTACCGCTTTTGGTGTGTCAAAGAACGAGCCGGTCATTTTGAGTATTTTTTTTTTTAAATTAATAGTTATGTAACAATAAAATCACATTCATTTTTTATCAGATTTCTTTTTTATGTAGAATAAGCCTCCCTTGTATTAGGGACAGTATTTATGGCACGACTACGTAAAGCTAATCATATATGGCAGCGGTAACTTAAGCACTTTGACCATGTGAAATTTGAAAACAGTGGCCACCATGACACTGATAGCTTGTATTTGTTATGGTTTGGGTGTGATGGGAGCCACTTAAAATTGTATAATACATGGAAGTTAATAACGATAAAAAAAATTGCTTCCTTCGGCGCTCTCATTTCGCAAGCGTGTTAATAATATTACATTGTTTTTACCTTCCGTCACCTTTAGGTAAAGAAGGTATTGTCTTTATTCAAAAAATTCGATGGTGAGTTTTTAATGATTAAGCACATTTCAGGGTCCCTAGAATACGATTTTACTATGATGTCTGTATGTGTGTGTGTGACGATAATTTCAGCCGCGATAACAAAAAAAAAAGATTTTTACGTATTTCTCTTCCTTACACCCATGTGCAGACGTGATTAGATTTTGGTTATAATTCGTCAACCGAAAGTCCCCTCATTTGAAGAATTTTGCAGTTTTTCTTGAACAAGCGCTGTTAAATTTTATTCTCTATACAATTTGATTGCATTTTATAATTCAAATTCAATAAACATAGAGTTAAAAAAATTATAAAGAAATTAAATGTCATAAGCAGCAAGCTATGCTATAACCATGGAAACAACTACTATATTAAGAAAATTCTGATTCAAAGATGTCAGTATCAAGTGCAATTGACATAGCATGTTTGTATTATAATTTTACTGGAAATATATAAACTTTTGTTACAAACTTTCACTTTCTGTATGGAATTTGTACAAAATACCTAGAACTGACGGAAGGCAATGTACTGGAAATATAGGATCTCTTAGAAGGAAATTTCTGTATGGAATTGGTGTAAAATACGTACAGGTGTCTGCCATTAACGAGCCACCATTGCAAACTTTCTTATTTGAAGATATAGAAAGACGGTTAAATGGACAAAGTTAGGCGATATTATATGAAAAATTTAACGGTGAAAAATGCAAAACAATTGAACATCAAATACGCGACTTATTCAACAAAATAACATTTTTTTAATAGAATGCTAAATTGAAAGTGATACCATTTAAAAGATTTTTTTATCTGAATATAAAAGTTCATTATCACTATGCCTTTAAAATTAAAAACAAAAGAGTTATTTCAATTTCAAATTTAAATATTATATTTCTTATTTAAATACAAATATAACATTTTTGCTATTGGGATATTTCATTATGTAGAGATGGCGTTGTGAACCACCAACGTTAACGTTAAACTTTCAACAAGGGGGCAGGGGCACATTTGTGTAACTTCCATAAGCGTATCATTGCTGTTAAGAGTTTTTCTTTGATTCTTCTTGTATTTTGACTTTTCTCTCAGTGTTTATTATTATTTTAGGTAGAGTTATTGGCTTGTATCCTGTTTTATTAATTGTAGCGGAAGATTAATTATTATTTTTCATTTTAAATACTTTAGTTAGTAGTTGTTAGGTTATGATCACAGATTTGTTTCTTCTTACGGAGAGCACATATTGGATAATAGTAGTTTAATTAATTGTAAATATTAGTTCTATTATCTATTTTCAATTATATACACTACGTGCGTATGTAAAAACATACGAATGAAATAAAATTGCTCCCTTGTTTTTATTTCCAAATTTTTCCGCCTGGTTCGTATTCTTAATGAAATATCCCAATATATTCAAATAAGAAAGTTAGGAATGGTGGCCCGCTTACGGCAGACATTCTGTACATAGAATTGACGGAAGGTAATGTGCTGGCCACATCAGATTTTTTTTTACTTGTATTTGCCAATATCTTCCAAAAAAAATTTATACATCTACCAGTGGCGCGTGGCTCGTAATACGAGCACATTTTTTTAATAAAATCGCTTTTATGGAGCACAATCCTCATAAGAATACAATATGAAAGTGCGCTCCGTAAAAGCGCTTTTGTTATGAAAATGTGCTCGTAGTACGGGGTAACATTATTATTATTAAAGACTGAGGCCTAAGGCATTTATTTTGACAGCACATTTTATTTCATTTTCCAGATAAACGATACTATAACTAACTCTAGTAACTTTTAGTTAGGGAGAAGGAGAAGCATCAGAAATTTTGCAAATATTGATGTATTGTATTGAACTTCTCATTCATATTATTATTTTTTTATAAAACACCAGTCCTGAAATTTGAACAACTGTGATTCCAATGCGGCCACCTGTGTATGTGTGCAGAGTGTGCTAATGTAATTAGGACGCAGAATAGAAATCGTTGCCTAGCCTATTGTGCAGGGCAGATATTATTTCAATTCAAAGGATTTTTTAAAATGTATTTTTTATTGGTACTGCGAAAAAACGTAGAATATATTAAGATAAAACAATAAAAATAAACAAATTCGACGTAGATTTTAATTCTACACTGTTAATCTAAAAATTCATAGAGCACGAATTGTCGCTAGTATTATAAAATTACCATTATAGTATATTTGATTTTAAATTATTTTTTACAAATATATCTTTGTTTTTTTACAGTAACCACAAACTGGCCACATCCGCCACAATACATAAATGTAAAATGTGTTTTTACATATTTAAATCGGCCCTTTCAGAGCCACCCAAATATTTTTTTGAAAATAATTTTTACTTCCATTTATTACCTTCCGTCACCTTTTAGGTAAGGAAAATAGGTTTGTTTGTTCCGCTATGCTGTATTTTGCAATTTACTGCCTATCGCCGTGGTAATAATTTAAATGACTAAAAATTATTTTTCTGTTCGATCCGTTTCCGCCATATTATTTATTTTAGAAAATACTTCAGGTTCTATTATATTTGTAAAGGATACTTAGTAAGTAGTTATTTATGTATCAAGGCACTGAAGTTCTATTTTTATTACGAATGTGGAATTTATTTGCCGGGGTTCTTATAGCCGAGGAAAATAAAGCATATGAGTAATAAAAAGGAACTTCAGTGCCGAGGTGCATATTAAGTTTTATTTAAAATCGAAAAATTGTAGAACCGACAGGAATATTTATTTTTATAGGTTATATATGTCAGTTTGACATTCAATATTGCTAATCTCCGACACTGAAGTTATTGTAGAGAACACTCAAAATTATATGTTTTATCTGAAACTTGTTCATCGGAATTATTTAGTTCGTTCGTCTTGCACATATTTTTTATCATTTTACGTAAAAATTTACTATTGTACATCATACACTTGCCCAAATTATCTTACATATATAATAATTATCATACGGTTGGCAACACTACATTTGTATGAAATCGTCTTATAATGGATTACTTTAGTGCTAATTACTGAATTTTTAATGTCGATGTTTGCACAATTTAGTGACTATTTCCAATAAAATATAGTATTCCATTCACCACTATTTTAATTGTTTACTATTGTTATCAAATAAATTTACTTTATTATAAATTTCGTGGCCATGTGCCTGGTCGCGAATCTGAGGACCCGGATTCGATCCCGATCGACGGCAAAAATTATTTCGAATATTAATGAACCCTGTGGTGTGCTCTCCACGCTAGCAATGAGTGTCTGTGAGGTGACGCCTGGTAAGCACCCGCATGGTACAAATATTTCATCATTACCGACATCTGTGTACAAAGCAGATTGGGACACCCAGCAATGGGTAATATGCCGTGATGATATATTTATTTTTATATGACAATGACATTTATTTATTTATTTCAATTCTAACATTACATAGCATGTACTTATTGAAAAATATCAGTTTTTTTCCTAATAGTTATGGGTCACTGTAAAAATTATTACTACCAGCTATCTCGGCCTTTTACCCCAAGTTACTGGAAAAATGGAACGAACAGAATCTAGTAAGTTTACAGTTAACCATGCACTGGATAGAACAGCAAATTACACCTCCGCGGATTGCGGCAGATGCAGGGTAGCGGAACGAACAAACCTTTGTCTTTGGTCAAAAAAATCGATGGAGAGATTCTTATGAATAAGCACGTTTTAGGGTCCTCGCAATACGATTTTACCATTTTTACAATTATATCTGATGTATGTATGTGTATGTATGCAGTGGCGGATCCAAGGGGGGGGGGCGATCGCCCCCCCTTCCCTGAGAGATTTTTTCTTCAAAATTTTTAGGTGTCTTCCTTGTAAAATTACAGATCAATAAATAAAGAATTATTATTTTGTTTTGTTGTATAAAAACTCAACATGAACCAAGAAAAAGTTTATAAATATTTAAATAAATTGGATGTTAATAATTACTCGAAAGTTCAGTCAAACAGCATTTATTCTTACTACCAACGTTTCGGTGCACCCTAATACATACAAAATAACATGGACATAGTATCACACTTACAGTAAGTTCTTACAAATTGTTACAATTCATGTACACAAAATACATTCGTACAAAACATCCATTTAATCTATTGAAAATCGTACCAAAAAATTCAAAGAGCATACACACACCCATTTGCTCTAAAAATCGACAACCAAATAATAAGGAAAATAAATATCCTGTATAAGGATTCTGGTGACATTGAAACGGACTCCTATTGGTTGTCTGTACACCAATAATAATGCAGCAAGTTGTAGGAATTTAAATAAAATGTAGAGAAATTAATGAAACTCAGTTTGGCCTAAAATTTACCTTTTTCTTTTTGAACTTTTCCAATACACCAAAATATACGCTGTTAAGTTCTTGAATTGCATTGATGTTATTGCAATCATTGTAGACCCTGAAGAAGGTACAAGGAAGCACCGAAACGTTGTTATAGTAAGAATTAATGCTGTTTGACTGAACTTTCGAGTAATTGTTAACACCTAATCCACATTACAGTCGAGAAATTTACCCACAATATTTAAATAATTCACGTGGCGTGAAGTTAGTTGCATGTGGACATTAAGCCCATATTTTTCGGTTATTTTAATGCCTTGCAGAGATGACTTCCACTAACTAAAAAAAAAGTAGTTCGCCCCCCCCCCCCTGAGAGATTTTCTGGATCCGCCACTGTATGTATGTATGTGTGTGTGTGTGTGTGTGTGTGTGTGTGTGTGTGTGTGTGTGCGTATGTGCGTGCGTGCGTGTGTGTATGTGTGTGTTGATATTTTCAGGTTCGATAACTCCAATACTACAATTATAATTTTTGTATATACTTGAGTTTGCTTCCAAATGAAAAGCTGATTAGATTTTGGTTATTATAAAGAAATTAAGTCTCATAAATCTTGCTATACACCACTATGGAAACAGAATCTGTTCTGTAAATATAATTGATGGGCAGATGTCAGAATATTATGTTTGAGAAATAATTTTACTGGAAATATATTTATTGCAAGAAACATTCTATGTGGAATTTATACAAAATAGGTATTTACAGAAAACAGACCATATTGTGCTGGCTACAACAGACTTTTTGGCTGGATCATCTCCATAGCTTCAATTGCTTCATCAGCAGCACCTCATCGTTTTTTTTTTTTTGTTCACTTTAGTTACTTTATGAAATAATTATTTATGTCAAATACAAACGTATTTTCTGTTTGTAGGGTGAATACCAACCGAGGCTCATAATAGTTCAATCAGTTTACATTTCCTATAAACAAATTATAAAACCTACAAAAATGGTGAGATATTTCTATCCTCTACTTTATAATATAGATTTTAAACTTACAAGAACTGTATATGTTATTTAAGTACTCCACCAATTAATAATGGGGGAAGGGGTTATATCGCCTTTATAAATAATATCTTTAATTTTATTAGGCATTGTATTCACAAGCCCTGCACATTCTTCTGTTAGATTATTGTCCCATATGTCTTGTGCCAAACCTTTTAAATGCCGGTCGAGCTATTATCATACGTCTTTTGGTCCACAGTTTTTAGTCTATATTTGAAGTAAACGAAAGAATTTTGTGGAAAATTTCTTGAAAATGTTAGCTGGCTAACTATTATGAACCTGGGCTTGTATATATTTGAATAAAATGTGTTCGTTTGCTTTAAAAAATGAGTAAATTTATTTATTTACATTCCTGACATTCCTTTGCTCCACAATTAAATCATCAAAGTATTACAAGTGGAATTAATTAAGATATACATATATCAATTTAACAGAAAGTTGCTACATAATATGACACAAATCTCCTATTTGTAAAAGACATTTTATAAATAAAATTAATAAATTATAAGTAAGCTAATATTGTTTAAAAAATTCATTTGGCAGTATTCTTACACAAATTTTTGTGATACCTGTTGTAATCACCTTATCAAATAGTGGCTAACTCGTTCTAAAAGAAATAAACGTTCACCAAACATATGTTATTAATTTGGAATATAATATTTATTAATTTGTTTTTTAGTATATGTTCTCTTATTTACTAGCGTAGCTGTCACTTTTGACAGTTGCTGTGGACAGTTGAATGGATTGAATGCAGACGTATGTCTACTTACTTTCTTTTGACCAAATTAAAGTTCACTAGATTATCGACAACTAGCTTTCGTAGTGACATCTAGTGACAGGTAGCCTAAACTTTTTCATTCGGTTTTTGAATATTCGGGCGTTGAATGATTCTGTGTATGAATATTCTGGTTTTGAATATTCGGGATTTGAATGATTCGGTGCATGAATATTCTGGTTTTGAATAATCGGGCGTTGAGTATGCACCCCTTGATAGGCAGGCAACTGTTCATTTTCATGTAAGTTTCAGGTAAAATCATTTGATGGGCGTGATCACAGATGAAATTGGCGCTTGTTAATTAATTAATAATCTTTATTATTTGTTCCTTTTCATTAGGATTGAAATCTATCCTTACATTTCTGTTAATATAAAATTTAACCAAGTTGGGTAATGTACCCTTACCTACACAAATACATATTTTCTATTACAAATAACTCTTATTTTACTAATTGACCTCATTCGATATCTCCTTAATTTTCTCTAAAACCATCTTCATCCAACTTTCTCCTGCTCCCGTGTCTTCTAATAATTCTTCCCGGGATCTTTTTTCCTTTTTTAGTCCTGTGCATATCCTGAAATGCTCCACATTTTCTTCTTCCCGTTTACAAATTCTACATAATCGGTCTTCATATTCTCTCCAATATTCGTTTGTTCTCTCCTCGTTTCCACATCTCATTCTTGCAATCCTTTTCGTTCTTTCTCTATCTTGTGTTCCTTTTAGGTATCTTGGAAGGCTTAGTGTGATTATTTTATGGTAGTTATTATTATACCTTGATGTTCTTATTTTATTGTACTGATATTGTTTTTGTATTTCTTCAGCTCTATTTTGTATATATAATTTAATGTTTTCTCCTGTTTGCCTCTTGTTTTCCACTTCTCTAAGCGATAGGCCGTGTCTCTCATAAAATATTTTCCTCTTTGTGAGCCAGCTTTTATCAGGCTGTCGTATCTCGTTAATCTGTTCTTGTTTTTTAAATATTTCTTTCCAGCATTCAGATAGCGTGATTTTTGTTAAGCTCTGACTGACTTTATTTTCGAAGTTTGCTGCTCTTATTCCAGCTTCTGTACTTAGGTTACCTCACTTCGTTTCTTCCAATAAGATATATGATGGTGTAGATCTATTTAGCCCTAGTATCCATTTTAGGTATTTTAGTTGTATTTTATCCACTGCTTCATATACTTGCCAACCCCAGATTTCTGCGCCGTATAATAGAATACTTTTAACAATGTAATCAAACATAAGAATTTTTACCATATAGTTTTTATTAAACTTCCTTTCTCCAATACCCCATATTTCTCTTAAAGCAATTGTCGCTTTTTTAATTCTACTTTTTACGTGGTGTTTTGGATTATTATTGAAGGAAAAGATGTAGCCCAAATATGTAAATTGTCTCACTTTCTCTATTACGTTTCCTTTCCATTCCCATATATCCTTTTTTTCCCTACCCCCTTTTTTGAAAATCATAATTTTTGTTTTCTTAGTGTTTAGTGTCATTTTCTTTTTGTCCAAGTATTTTTCAAATGCCTTCATGAGGCATTTCATTTCATTTTCTTTTTTTGCCAGTATGACCATATCGTCCGCGTAAGCCAATGAACATATTTTTGTTTTTCCAATTACAGTCCCTCCTAGTTGTTCATTCTTTAGCCTCTGTTCCAAATCTGCTATGTATATAGCAAATAAAGTCGGGCTAAGCGGACATCCTTGCCTTACTCCTTTACTTGTCCAGAATTCATTTGTGCATCCGTTTTGTAATTTTACAACATTAGATGTTTCTTCATATATTTCTTGGATTTTTTCTATTAAGTGTTTATTTACCCCTGTTTTATTTAGCATTTTTATAAGTTCCTCCCTGTCCACAGTGTCAAAGGCGGCCCTTAGATCTACAAATAAAGCAAATAGTTTACCTTTTTTCTTACATAGTTCTTGTTCAACTGGCGCTTGTTGCGAATGCAGTGGGGTACCGAGGACCGTGCTTACACTTGAAGAGACCAAGTTGGTCGAGGTGATGGAAGGTGCCGTTGAAGATGCACTACTGTTTTGTTTGCCCACTCTGGATCGTTGTGACGCTACTACTGTGTTTCAGCCATTGTGACGGCTATAGTGACCAGGAGACCCCAAATAAGGGTGTCTGATCGCAGATTTGTTCTAAATTATCGTTACCCAGGCTGCACCATAAGGAGGCAAACTAGCTCTACAACCCAATTTATGAATACATGACATTTATGCATAGTGCACACGGAGAAACTTTTAGATATGTTTCCTGAAATTTGTTTATGCCTAGTGCACACGGAGAAAATTTTAGTAAAGTTTCCTGAAATTTGTTCCCCGAAGAAGTTTTGGAGAAACTTTTGCATCAACGTACCGTGTGTTCACACGAGATAAATAAAAGTTTCCTCAAAACGTATTTTTTTTCGAAATCTATAGGCTCTTAGAGAATTATTTTTTCCAAAGAACAAGAAGTACACAAAATTACATGTAGGAATTAAATTTAACTAAAATTAAATGGAGAAATAAACTAAACTATATGTACTTAATTAAAATAATTAAGAATTCTAACCAAACTAAATTTATGAAGTAAACTAAAGTACATAAAATTTCTGAATAAACTACACTGAAATAAACCAATTTTTATAAACAAGAATTATTGTAATCGACGCCAAAAATCAAAGTTTTTGTGATCCTAACCTCTTTTTCTTTACAAATGTCATAATAGATGTTAGGTGCATGTCAAAAAGTTTCCGCAAAACCTTCTGAATTTTAACGGCACCGTTAACTTTCGGATAACTTTTCGTACTTCTTCTTTAGGGAACAAATTTCAGGAAACTTAAGCCAATGTCACACCAACGTGATTCTGTGCGATGAAAAGTGTACATTTGGTATCACACTGGTACAACAGAATCATATGAAACTAGTTTCTTCTTTAGATTATTCTATGCTCTGCTTGAAACTTCACATTAAAAAATAAAGCTATGAACTATGAATAAATGAAAAACCAAATAAACACAAACTTGCTTAACCTATAAACTATAAAAAATACTAAAAATGAAGTATCTAAGAAGTAACTATATCTACACTACACAATACACTATACTTAAAATAATAAAATAAACTACTGCTTTCTTGGCTACTCTTTCATTTAACTTCAACGTGCGTACTATAAACAAATGTCAAAATCCAACCGTCGTGAAAGCAGCAACAAATGTTTGGTATGATTTTGTTCGATGGAAATAGCGGCGCTTCTATTTTCATCGCACAAAACACGTTTCATCGAACATCGCACAGAATCATGTTGATATGGCATAGGCTTTTAGCTAAAAGTTTCTCCGTGTGCACTAGGCATAAAGAAGAAGAGGTTTTGTGGAAACTTTTAGACATGCACCTAACTTCTCTTCTAATATGACATTTCTAAAGAAAAAAAGGTTAGGATCAGAAAAACTGTCATTTTTGACGTCGATTACAATAATTCTTGTTTGTAAAAATCGGTTTATTTCAGTGTTGTTTATTCAGAAATCTTATGTAGTTTAGTTATTTCATAAATTTAGTTATGTACTTCTTCTCTTTCGAAAAAATAATTCGTGAGCCACTTTGTCCGGTTTTAAATGAAATAGTTATTTTCTGCTCCCGTACACCCCTATATTTTGGAAAGGTTTGTGTTAATAATAAGCCTCATGAAAGCTTTGTCAGGAAATGAAACGTATTACCAATTATTAACATATTATTGAACACGAATTTTATTTCAATTTTCCGTAGAAACATAAAAACAAAAATATAATAATATAATGATACTGTTTAATTATAAATATAAAATATAAAAAATAGGGTAAAATTTTGAGGGTATATAGTACTGACCAAAATGAATTTAAAAAATGCTTAATCAACATAGGCCTGATCTTCAAGTGTTTCAAAACAAAACGAAAAATCGAAGAAAAATTGACAAAGATAGTGTTCGAACCAAATTTCGTCTGTCAGTAAATAGATTAAAAAAAACAATAAAATTTTATATGAAACATTTTTATCAATTTCTAATAGTTACAAAGTTATTTGAAAATTAAATATTGGCCAAGGTCGGCACAACATCGAATTCGTAACTCTTATAGTTTTCGAACCCCGTAAAACTCATTTTCCACTGCCTTATATATCGGAAACTTTTGATGATTGGACGCATATTGATTTAGCTTTTTTTTCTCATTTTGGTTAGTACTATATGCCCTTAAAATATTTTACTTTTTTAACATCTGTATAGCGTTGGTCACCTCCATCAAATACAAAACGTCTTACATTATTTATTTCTGTATTTGGAATCTTGATAATTAACATTGTAGGAGTTTTATTAATATCTTCTAAAGACATTTTATTTAATTTGTCGCAACGACATGCTCCTGCCCAGGCCAGTATAAGAACAATCTACAATATAAAATTGGATGTCTATTATACATACACATAAACTAATAAAAATTGGTGATTACCTTCATCATAAGAATTTCGTCTTGAGCCTCTTTTATAAATTATACGATTTAGTTCATATTTGTAAGATTTTTCAGAAAAATAGGCTAATAGTACTTCTTCTGTAGACTCAGTAACAGCCTTTCCCTTGCACCAATTTTCGAAAATGTTATATTCTCTCTCATAGCGGTATTTTAACTTGGGCGGTACGATTTCTGAAAGAGCAACGTTGGCAGCTTCTCTAATATTTTCAGGAATATTATCTACTCATCCTGCAATGGAACTCTTTCCTGACTTGTTACGTAAATAACTATGTATTATTCTTACATCTAATTTTTGTGATCACGCTATTCCCATATGCAAAATATATAATTCTTAAATTAAAAATTGTCAAATGACTTGCATTTCATAATTCATTGTATCACATTCCTGTGTAAAAACAATACAATAATTAATAAAATGTCACTATCTAAACATACAGTATCTCAATTCATTTATCCGCCTGCTTCAAAAATGTTATATTCTCTTTGCTTGGTACTTTTGACCACTCAAGCTGATTTAAATTCGTATACATATTTTCTGTCAATGATTTTGTTAATAAAAAAATGTTTTTAACATGGAATAATAGTACCACAGAGATTATGATTTTTGAAACATATTTAAAGTAACAAAGCCTTTTTGTTTGATCAATTTTCTTCTCTTTACACCATTTTAAATATGTGTCATAACCCAGGTGATTATTCGTGATGTTCGTCATTTTTTTAGTATAAAAATAACACTTGATGCTTCTATTTTCTACTATATCTATTTTTACATCGCTTGAAGCCTTGTTTTATTCCAAAATTCTATTAATTGATACACAATTATTTGATTTCCTTGCTATTTACTATTTTACATAAAGAATTAGTTAAATATCATGTTAAATTACATATTTTGAAACTATTTTATTTCATATTCTTTTATCTTTAACAAAACCTGTACAAATATCGTCACTGTAATAAAATGTAAAGTGTATTATAAAAGTTATAACAAATTTATACCTTTAAATAATTTATAAATATTATAGTACAATTTATTAATAGAAATATCATCTTCCCGTCCTTTCCTTAGCAATAAAATCATCGTTAGAATGCTTTTTATAACCTTTTCTAATGACGCACGCAATATCCTGTATTGATATAAAATATATTTATAAACTTTACTGTATATAAAGATTCATACATTTGTAATATCATTACTGTGTACTTTAACAGTACATAATAAATTTATTTCAATTTGAATTTTTTGACATTTCCACAATTTTTACGACACCTATTAAGGTGAAATGATACTCCCTTTTATTTTGTTTCTACGGCGAAGCGAGCGCTAGTGTACGCTGAAATGAATAATTATGGCTGAATCGATAAAGTAGAAATATTTGTTCATTTAACAGTCTCCATCTATTTGGTAATAGTCATACTTTGCTCCAAGTTATAAACCTAAAAGTAAAACATGTCGTCTGGCATTAACTCTTTGCCTATAGCAAATGAAAATAGAACATTTTATTGAACGTATAATAATAATTTTAAAAGTATTAACGAACGTAAAGATATTTTATTTGTATGAAATATTAATAATGTATTGCAAGAGAGAAAACTGATGAAGTGAATGAATAATAAATAATAATAAAGTAACAAAATTTTAAAAATCGTACGTAACATATAACATATTATTCCTTAATTACATAATATTTTGTATTTACCGTAGGAAACTTTTATTATGAACATTTTATAGACTGTAACAGTAAATGTTACATTTTCACAATTATTAAAAAAAAAATAGGTAGGTAGGTACATCACAATATAAATAATTTTCGTATATTAAATGTGTCTTCGTATAATATTTGGTATGCAATGAATGTCTTGTTTTTAATGTAATATTTAATAAAATATTATACGACGGGGTTCAGCAATTCAGCGTCATCCACATCCACTCATCCAGCGTTATCACCCATGACGCTTTAGTTTAGGATTGTAATAATTGCTCCTAAATATGCTAAATCAAAAAATTGAATATATTTAGTTGCATTTTTTATAAATATGTTACAATCTATATACCATTATGTATGATGTAATATAAGCCAAACAGATAATAAACCTGTTTCACATTTTTCGAAAAGTATTTGAAATAAAAGTTTATGCAATATTTTTTTAGTAATATATTTTTTTAATAATTTCTTATTTTCGTAAATAATTAAATATAAATCTGATGTGGCCAACTCAATATCTCTCGTATAATTCAATTTTTATTCATGTAAATACTTAAAATTAAATTAAATTTAAATATCGGGTTCGATCCAGACCGACACCAAATATTTCGAATTTTAAATGGCACAAAAATTACCCCTGTGGTGCACTCTCCAGGCCAGCAATAAGTGCTCGTGAGGTGACACCTGGTAAACGTCCGCACGGTGCAACAGTGTGGCATAACTCCGTTTGGAATAATTACGCACGGCTTCCAACAAATCATGTGTTCAGCGGTATATTAGCGCGGTAGGTACAGGTCTCCGAAATAGGAACTCATCTAGGTTGCTTACAAGATAACATGCGATAGCCTGATGAAAAGAGAGAAATAATACTATAATTCTAGCTAAATAATCATTTGTACAGTCGTGCAACTACTTCAATAACCGCTTGGCAAGCTTCGCTCCTCTTCGTTCGGATTCGTGCTTACGGAAGATATTGGTACATACTACGCTTTATGCTGGAGACTGTACAATATAATTTCCCTTTCATTTTGTTACTGCGCATGCGTTGCTATATTGTGTATATCAAATATTATGGTTGGGATGCTATAGTAACGTCTGCTTGTTTTATTTATTTCTGAATTCGCGTTTGACGTCAGAGTAATAAGTTTAGCTAAATAATAATATATTACTTAGAAAATTAACTAAATATTTTGTCGAGAAAAATATCAAGTGGTAGGTAATAAAGACAAATATGAAATAACGGAGAGCTAGTTATTACCAAATAAATCTAAACAAAGATATGAATTGTGTAATAAGCAATTTATGACATGTTTAAATTAATATTGTTTGTTTCCTAAAAAAAAATATTATTCTCGTAAGTAAGCTACATTTTTCGTATCATTTCTAAATTTTGTTGGAAAAAGTACTCTGCAACATGTTTGGAATGGCTTATTCCAATACTTGTTGTAGTTGTACAGCCGTATTCATAGTGCCGCTGTTCGAGTTTAAACCAGGTCTATCTCAAGTTTAACTTAGACCGGCACAAACAGTTATTCATAGAGGCAGTTTAGCGCTAGTACGGGTTTAAACCTAGACTAAAATTTAGACCTCCTCGCACCCTAGTTTATTGTGGGATTAAGTCAGTTGACAATAGTATGAAAATAGAATTTTGTTTAATGTAAATTATTGTTATTTAATATAATTTTTTTGGTAAGTAGTGTTATAAATAATTTCATAATAATGTTTACAATATTACTATGCCATGAATTTGTAGCTCATATTATTGCCTTTTAGGAAGTTCATGATAGATAATAAAATTTTGATCATGGTAATGATGTAGAAGATATTAAAAACCTCGTTAAAAACGTAGTGGAATATCGGAAAAAGGAACCGGGTTTATTTAAATCATAACAATCTGAGATATTTATTAATATATCGAATAGAAAAATTATAGGTTAGTAAAATAAAACTGTAATTATAAAGAGTTAATTAACAAATATAATTTGGTTGAAATTCATGTATGTTGTTATTGTTTAGTATTATTATGGAATGTATTCAATTTTTGAACAATTTTTAAAAACTCATTTGATGAAGTCGCATGTGGCGTACGAAACCGGTCGATTGAGATAAATAAATAAATTTTGACTGCAATCCAATTATTTTTTATCATAACATTTAAGTTTTTTATTTAATTTATTTTTCATTTTCATCATTTCACATTTACATAAGTTTAAATATTTATTCTTCCCATCTCTTCTTATGCAATTCTCTTTCATATTTAATTTGTTGTTAATTTCGGGGAACTGCAAATTATGTTCGTCTATATATTTACAACAAATCCATCTTTCCTTGCAAATCCTGATGTACTAAAACCATGAATATGTGTTACCTCAATCAACATACAAATATTAATTTCGTAGTTAAAAGCTAATAAAAAGGTCTCAATGCAGTTTTAGTTGTAAGAAATCAGCGCAGTGAACATCAGCTGTCATCACAAAATTCAAAATTGTATTCACTACGCATGAGCAGTACATTGGAAGGCCATGGCCGACTAGATAGACTGGTTTAAGTTCGATTTACTTAGACCAGGTTTAAACCAGGTCTAAATTTGACTATGAATAACCATTTTTAGACCTGGTTTAAACCAGGTCTAAATTTGACTATGAATAACCATTTTTAGACCTGGTTTAAACCAGGACTACCTAGACCTGGTTTAAACCTAGTTTTTCTCCTTTACTATGAATACGGCTGGTAGAGTATACTATTATTTATATAGTTACAAACAACAAGCTACAAGAGAAAATATACCCCCAAAAGCGCGTAATTGAAATCGTGAAGCATACAATCACACATTCGTCGTGCACGAGAATGTGAGAGAGACGGAGACGAAGCTATGGAGACTGTAAGAGATAGAATATAACGCTGTACTGGAAACCAATGATCTCGTAACTGTTCTGTAGATGCGCCGTAGAGAGAGAGATTGTGTTTTAACCATTAGGGAGCGACAGGTAGTGTATGTCACGTGGTAGGGTTACTATAGCAGAGCTTGTGCAGTGTGTATAGAACGGGTAGTTTTCTGCGAAATTTCCAGTGTTTCATACATAAAAATCAGGATCGGACTGAATCCACCCAGATGATGAGAAAATTCTCAGTGGATCCTAGCCTTCTTTTGGGCCCTTAGGCGAGACGATTTTTTTCAAAATTTAATTTTATATAAAATTATTCAATATTAAATTATAAAAGTCATTCTTTTGTTTGTACTATATACTTTTGTTATTGTATTTTTGCAGACTAGAACGAAGGAGAATATCGTAGTTATAGTTTACATTTAAAAAAGTTATTAAGAAATATTGTTGCACTTGACGAGTTCTGTCACTGGTTAAATTTAATATACTTATTTCTGTTATACCCTGTATATTTAACAAAAAAATAATTACTATATATTTTTTTTTATTTATACCTTATTTAAAATATTCATTTGTTGATTTCGTGCTATGCTATAAATTGTAGTAAAAAGTTACCAGTAAAACGATCTTATAAATTAATTATTTTTGCTGTATGAGTATGAATCCAAGTAAAGCCCCCGTTTTTATCTCTCAATTGCAATATATTTTTATAATGGTGATGTATTGCAGTGCCTTTGAGTGCACAAATCGTGCAAAAAAGGAGGAAAAATATCTTTTCACGGCTTAGCTATTAGGATGAATAAAATAATGAAAGTAATAATACAGACGTTTTAATTTAGAATAATAATTTTAGTCTACAAGACCTCATAATCCCCAATGTTAGTACATATTGTAATGGTGTATTAAGTTACATATGTGGTTTTATTATGAAAAAATTAAAGAAATAAATTCAATGCACAGAAAGTTCGGCGAAATTAGGGCAGGGATATTCAGTGTCTCAATTAATAAATAGAAAAAATCGCAGTGGACTAACGATGCCTTCGAAATATGTATTAAATATATGTAAAATCGAAGAAATTACTTTTAGAGGTACAGCAAATTTTACAGGAATGTTATTTTGAAATTAATATTAGAGACTATTTTTCCAACCCTCAATAACCATGTACTTGACCAGGACTCATTAAATAATCATTTACTGCAAATTATAAATTAAATTTTGCAATTATTTTTCAAAATCAGACTACACCAAATAAGGCAAAAATTTACTCATCAAATTTTAGTTACAGGCCTGTAATTGTTTTTTTCTTAGTTCATTTAAATTTAGTTCGTTTCATGAATAGCTTTATTACTTGTAGTTTTTATATTTTGCGTTTTATACAGTTTGTAATTTTTTTACCTTCCGTCACCTCTAGGTAAGATGTCAGTGTCGAGTGCGTTTTGCATGAAATAATATTACTGGAAATTTAGAATCTTGCAAGAAAATTTATTTATGGAATTTGTATATAATACACAGGATTGACGGAAGGTATTGTGCGGCGACTACTCATTTTTAAGTTTACTAGTTAATATTTTCATTGTATATTCCTTACTCGTTCAATAAAATGTTTTTCTAAGTTTTTATTTGTAACTTTCATTATTGTTTTTTTACCTCTCGCTAAGAGAGGTATTGCATTCATGCTAAAAATCGCATATCCAGATTTTATTGAATAAGCACGTTTTAAGGTCTCTACAATCCGATTTTAACATTTTTACGATGATGTCTGTGTGTGTGTGTGTGTGTGTGGATGTGTGTGTGTGTGTGTGTATGTGTGTATGTGTGTGGGATGTTGGAAGGACGGTTACTCAAAAACTATAAGACTTAAAATTTGTTTAACAACGTATTTCCCAATCGGACATTCATGGGAAGATCTGAAAAGGTTTTGGTAATAATTGGACAACCGGAAGTAGAAGATTCTTGAAAAAAAATCTTCTAAATATTATTTTTTGAAAATTTTTCGTGGTAATATTAAAGAAAATTAAATTCTCTATCTGATACATTTAAATATTTTATTATATATTCCATAGATTTAGAGATAAAAGAAGTATAATATATAAAATAATCTGTTGTAATAAATTTGACAGCCGAAAGAATGCCATGAAAAATAGTTGATAATTTAAATTATTTGTAACTGACAGATAAATGTCAGTGTCAGAAATAATGAGTAATGAATTAAAAATGTACTTGGAGAATCGCTTAGTTCTTGATCTGTGACTATTATGGAGATGACAAGTCTAGGTTGAAGGACTTAAATTTGTTTCAAACATTATGGGACAATGTACACCAGTACTGTAGACTAGAGTAACTTTGAATTGCGAAAAAGCTATCAAATTCTTCTCAAGTAAGTTGTAAATATTGACAAAATCGGAGTGCAATCTATCCGTCACTTTATTAAAGGGAATTAAGGTTATTTAGATATAACAAGTATGAAAAAATAAAATGTAAAAGAAGATATATAAGAATAGATGCACAATCCAGATATATACATTTTAGACCGCCCAAAATTAATGTTTTTACTAGAAGAATATGAAGAGAAAGTAAACAAAGTTGTTCGAATTGAAAATTGCTGTTACCAGCCTAATATTTATATATGGTAAACTCTACTTTGTAATTTATTGTAACATAATTTATGGTAAAATATCTTCATGTTGAGACATGCTATTATTGAATAATAAAGAAGTTTATACGTCATAGATTTATATGTATATATTATTTGTATTTATAAAAATAATCTTTGCTTTATGCATACAGCCAGGTAAAATATACGGCGAGAGGTTATGTGCTGGCCACATCAGATTTTTATGATAGAAATAAGTAATAATATTTAGTACCTAATTATAATTAGTTATGTACAAAAATTAATGTGTAAGCTTTACTTGTTTTATATACAAATTCGTTTTTCTAGTTTTCGTCTGTATTTTATTTTCTAATTGAATGAAATAAATATATTATAAATGGTAAAGCATAATTTTACTTAATATATGTCAAAAAATTATAAAATATCTAATAATATTCAGCATAAAACATAAAACTTATTACTCGCTTGAATATATGTCCCTGGTCATGCGACAGCGGCGGGGGGGGGGGGGGGGGAAATTACCCTCGCAGTCATACACGCAGTCTTATGTATTCTCCTTCTCACTCACATGTTCATAACAGTGTTTCAAGCCAAGATGCGTAGTGTAGAGTTATGAGATCATTGGTGGGAACGTTTGACGCTCGACCAACGTAAAATTATAAGAAAACGTATTATTTTATATATCATAACATAATTCGATTGCTATACCTTGAAATATTATAAAAAATACACCACTATGTCCTCAGAAGACCAAAGAAGCTTTTATAAAGAATACTATTCTTTTGATTTACGGTTTAGTTTTTGAGATAATCTGGTGTAAACATAAAAATTGGTTAATTTGGGTTGATTTTTTCCATCATTCTTTCATTCAAATTTCTCAAGCTCGTAAGCCTCAATGTATCTCGTATTAAATAATTAAAAATAGATCACCCACGAAAGTTGATATTTTTTTAATTTGAAAAAAAATATTATGTTCTCTTTAGATAAAATGTATCTCTACCTCAAATTTTGATTGTAGTGCCCTTTTGCCAGGCTTCAAGTTTAACAAATTCGAAATTTTGGTTTGTTAGGTCATTATCTTTCATGTGTGAAAATTCCAGCTTGTTACACCGACTCCCCCACAAAACTTATTTTTTGACGCTTTTCGTAGCACTGAGCATTCTACTACATACGTACAAGCGCCGGTCAACCGATGCTGAATTTTTAATAACTCATGGCATATGCGAAAGGATCTTTTTACTTTCCTAACGTCCAAATTTTTTTTTTGTAAGATACAAGCGCCTGGCGCTCTTTGACAATTTGTCGTTCGCCTCTAGCTGTTACGTCGCGAAGTAAACACATACGAGCCTATTCTTCATACACGAAATTATTCCTCATTCGGTCGCGCCATATATACCCATATACGAGTACACCAAGTAAATATCTCCGCATGTAAATGTTTTTATTTACCCCGATTTTAAGAAATTAGAACCTCGTTTGCTGATCTTTTTGCGACAAAATAACTTTGGCTGCTCGCTTGCCATTATTATAACACACGTGAATACAATAGACAACAAAATACAATTTTACACTACGAAACGCAATATAAAATAAATGCTGCGAACAATATGTAAGACAATGTATAAAGTCGGGACGAAATATAGAGCCGCCGATTTCATTATAGTTTATCTATTCACCGCTAGGTCTATTCATAGCGCCACATCCTTATATTTCATGAAAATACTTACCGAATTTGTTTAAATTACGAATATATTCTATATTAAAAGATAAATATTTAAAATACTTACCTGAGACATATAGAAATATGTATAGTACCTAACACTAAACAAAATTTAACATTAGAACTTCAGACACTTGAGAAAAAAAATAAAATTAAACATTTTATTTTTTTAAGTATGTTCTCGAAGTTTAATTTTCGATTTTTTTTTATATGATTTGTATAACATAATTCTTCAAAACATATTAAAGTTTAAACAAAATTTAACGTTTAGTATAGAAGAAACACATTAAAATGTATGAAAAAAGTAGGTTTTTTGTATTTTTAAAATTGTTCTCGAAGTTAATTTTTTTTTATTTTCACATATTTTATTCCCTATCCTGTTACAAATTTTTCATGCAAATTTAATTAAAATCCAACATTTAAAACTGAAGATATTTTAAAAATAATATTTAAATTATTGTTTTGGGTGAATAAATAGATACATAGATTATTGAAACTATTTTATTTTCATGACAAATTGTTTCCTTTTTATTATTGTATACGAAGAGATCATATTACATTACACAATTTTAAATAAAACAAGAAAAACCTATTCACTAATTTTGAATTTCGCGGGCAGGGGTATCATTTCACCTTAACAGCGAAACGCGTCTGTGGTTCTGGTTGAGTGGGCCAGTCTCTGATAAATGACCGAGAGGTTGATTCAGATACTGAAATTGTGTGAACTTTGCCGAGTGTAATATAAATAATGAACGTTTTGGTGCGCGCCAACTTCATGGTCAAGATTTGAACGTTATGAAACTGAACGAAGCGAGAATTGAACGGGGCGATGTAGGGACATTAGGACGCTTCATACCCAGCCTTTAAATGTTATTTAAATTTTTGTTTGTACGTTAGGAAAATGTATATGGTAAGAAATGTACAGAGTGATATGCGTGCCTTTAGGAATTTGTACAAGCCAAAATCAAATTCAACACAGGCAACTTACGCGGTAACTCTGATCTAATTTAACAGATTGTGTATATCTAATGATTCTCGAGATCTCAGTATTGGTCACATTATCCGGAATAATTTTTATTAAAATTAAAAAATACAAAGCCAAGAATATTTAACAAACTTTCTTATGTTCCAATACAGAGCTGGGCAGTTTTTAATTACTTTTGGTAATTAATTACTAATTAATTTACTTTTTCCTAAATTGTAATTTGTAATTAATTACTTTCAAAAAAAGTAATTGTACTCAATTACATTTGAAAATTTGAAAAATAATTGAAAAAGTAATTGGTTTTTCAAATATTAATTACTATTTTGAACCAACAAGTGAGAGAATCCCCGGGATCTGGGCGTAGCGTAGTTTTTCTGTGTTGTGGGTGTAACGACAGGTTACAAATGCAATTTGTCATGCGCGTTGAGACGTACAACGTACTTTGAACTTTTACTAAGTTATTATATATATTATTTTTTCTGAATCCTAATACTAATTTGCAATGTCTTCATATAGGTTTCATATAAATCACTATAAAGTATTTTTAATAACCATATAGACATATATACAGGGTAAGTATTACGTATAAGTAATAGAACAACAAGACTCATATACAGGTTTTATTTTTACTTAAATATACTATTTGACGGCAGATGTACATATTTTTTATAAAGTCAGGTTTGCGAGATACGACTATCAACTTTTATTTTTTAAATAGCAACCTATTATTTTATTAAAATATAAACTGCCATTATTTCTCTTTTCAACAATGTAAAAGTTTGTACATTAAAAATATAAAAATCGAGAAAAATGATATAAGATTTGTTCCAATATACAATCAAATCAGTATGGAATTGTCCAAAGTATGCGCAGTATTAAAATGGCGTTCTCATTTGAATACTGCGCATGAGTCAGTTCCGTACTAATTTGATTGTATGTTGGAACACACCTATTATTGAAAAATATTGGAAATTATTTTTATTCAAATATTCAAGCTATGTAAACATATAATCTAAAAGTTAATTTATTAATTTAAAAAAAGTCGTTCAACAAGTTACAATTAAATGTCTATTTCATTTTGTTGTTTCCCATTATTATATTTTGTTTATTTTCACATAGCCACCTAGAATATTTGAATAAAAATAATTTCTGTTATTTTTCAATTCTTAGTTTTTTCGATTTTTTCATATTTTTGATATACAAACTTTTACCTCCTTGAAAAGATAAAAAATGGCGGTTTATATTTTAGTAAAATAATTATAGGTTGCTATTACTTTATAAAAAATATCTACATCTGCCATCAAATAGTATATTTAAATAAAAATAAAACTTTTATATAAGTATTTTTTTCTATTACTTATAATTAAGAAGTTAAATGGGAGGGGGGCATCTTCCCAGGCTTAGCCTGTATATAGGTATAACTTGTGTTACGGAAATTCCAAATCAATTTAAAGCATTTGCATCCTACTATATGGAGTCACTTTCATGTCTACCTGGGAGTGAGGCAGGTTTTCCTACCCTAAACAAATATTGGTGCACCGACCTTTTAAAAAGGAGTTGTTCAACCTTGGTGTTGCATATAATTTCAACCCAAAAAGGTAGCCGCGACTACGTGTTTTACAGTGTCGGCAATTCTTTATAAATTTGATTTATTACTCTTATTATTTTTATTTTTGTTGTATTTCATATTAAACAGTGTAGTATTATTTTTTGTTTCGTTTTTTTTTTATTAATTCAAGATGAAAGATTTTTTTTAGTTAAGTAATTGAAAAAAGTAATTAAGCAATTACAATGCAATTGTAATTAGTAATTTAATTACACTTCTCTAGCAGTAATTAGTTATAAATGTAATTTTAGTATATTTTGGTTCAAGTAATTGTATTCAATTACTTCTTGAAAGTATAGCCCAGCTCTGCTACAATATCTAATCTTTTAAAAATCATTTCACTGGTACATTTTTATAGTCGAAATTCTTTATTCTGAGTGGTGAATTTGAAATTACACACAAAAATTCTTTCAAACACAACGAAAGAAATTATTTTTTAAGAATATAGTAGTATTTGCGTGGAACACATTGTGTATGGTCTACAAATATTTTTTCTATATTATTTTGCTAAAAAAAACCTAAGGTATAATAATATGAATAAGAACATTCATTCTATTGAATAAATCTAACTTTATCACTGAAATATTTTATATTTCCGTAAACGTAAAAAAAGTATACATACGGCAATGTAAATACAGTGAAATATTAGAGTATTAGACAATTATCGAATGTCAGAAAGTTACTAAAGTAGTCTCAATCTGTAAAAAAATATTCACAAAAAATCTATGAACATAACATTCGCCTCGTCTATATTTATTACACTCTCCCAACCGTCTACAAAGCGGTACAACAAATGTGTATTCTACCAATTTACATATGATTCAGAAATGCTCACTTTCCTATACGTACATATCTGCCTAATATTATTTACATTTAGTAATTTATTTTTATATACAATTTATAACCAATCTATAATACGAGTATAATGATAAAAACATTTAACCAAATTTTTCTTATTTCATGAACAATATTTTAGTGATAAATATGGATTTATACAATGCAGAATGTAAATTTAAATAATGTCTATTTACAAGAAATTTAGTGCATTTTATTTTCCTTTGGAATCACCATCCAGTAGTACAAATCGCCTACATTTAGTTTTAAACTTTGGGTAACAAAATGAAATATTTATAGTTTTAACAGATCCGTATAAATAGAGAGACAAATAATTTAACCTGAATTATTGTGTCTTGTATTAGTATTGTAATAATAAATATCAGTAAGTTGCATGTGATGCTACTGGCCAAGCAATTTATTTCAGAAGTATAAAACTATAAATAATAATTATAATAAAATTGACATTAAATACTCATTTTATTATATATTCTTAAATAAATAAAATGAATCAACTTATTTACAAAAATACTTTTAATATAAATCTGATAAAATTTTAGAGAAATTAATTACTGCACTATAAAAATTTAAAAGAATTTTCGTTTACTTATCAATAATTTTTCTGTGATAATTTGAATTTGTTGCTATTAAAATTAATATGCTCTTGTCTATATACCGTAAAAATTTATATACTATAATCTTATGGTTTCAATCTAGTAAGTCTATAGAATTATCATTTACAATTGACGAGTATTATAACAGTATCTGATTTATTTTAAAAATATTTAGCATACTTCAATCACATGACAATTTTAATTATTCTATGTATATTGAAATTCTAAATTAGATAAAAAATAAGAAAAATATTACAAGAATCTGTAAATGCATATTGGAATGTTGAAAATACTTCATCAACTTAAGTAAAAAGGATATTTAAATTTGCTTACTTTAACAGTACTGATGAAACTGCAGGAAGCTGTCCTCACCTCAGAATAAAATGAAGCATACTTTGACGTACCTATAAATAACGGTAAAAATATTTAAAAATGGTCTCTTACTTTTCTAAACATACGTTAACCTAACCCAACACTCACACTTGCAAAACTCGGGCCAAAAACAGCTTTATGCGATTCCGAGTTTCGCGGGAGTGAGTTCTGTGAGGTAGGTTATGTCACTTGTAACTATTTTTCCTGGTGACTGAATGTGAAAATGAGTAAAATGAAAAGGTTTTTTTCAATTCTGTGGTGCGGACAGCTTTCTGCAGTTTCCACACAATCATAGTGAAACACTGAATTATATTTCACTAGTTATTAATTTAATTACGTCATTAATAATCACAGATAGATAAATAATACATAAAATGAAAATATTAATAATTAATAATTGTTTTTGGCGCTTAAAATTCCATAAATTCAATAAAAGTAAATTATATACAAAGGTGTTTAATCTTTTATGATTAACGAATAGGAATTGTATTATAATTATTTGGCATATCGTTAATAAGTGAAAGATAGTAGAAGAGTAAAGTAGTAACGTTCACTATTTACCGATATTTCACCAATAATTATATTTATCTGGAAATAAAATATCACGTAGGTAAAATTTGTATCATAGTGTACTTACCCAGTTTTCATTTTAAATTCATCTTCATCGTAGAAAATATAACTATCAAAATATATTTGGAATATTTTTTCGAAAATATTGTTTCCATGGTTCGTAATATTGATATCGCAATGATATCATTTCTGGAATACTTCTAAGGCTACCAAACAATTCGCAATCCGTTTCTAACATGAGTATTGTTAGGAACACGACAGAAAACAGTACAAATATTAAGGAAGGTACGAACACTTTAACAATACTAAATTTTTTCGAAGGATGATGTGTTTTGGAAATTGGCGTGTAGAAAGAACTGTGATGAACAGGGACACATAATCGACTGTCTACTATGTTTTGGCCTAAAGGAGTTTGGCTACGACTAGAACGATGAGATTGAGCTTCATAACCCTTGTAGCTACTATCCACTAACTGAGATTCCGAAGAAGAATGTTCAAATGAATCTCGAAAATAATATTCATTGAAATGATCCATTAGGTCGTCTTTTCCTACAAAAAAAAAGAAAAACATAATAGTTAAGGTAGTACTCGTGTTACAATATGAACAAGAATTACTTCTAGATTAAATATTAAATGTACTAAAGTTTACATAATTTGTGGCTAATATCATATTATGAAATCATGTTTCAGTGAAACCTGGTTAAATTCTAGTGTGTTTGATTTGGAGGTAAGTGATGGTTCTTTCTATGTTTTTCGCTCGGAACGAAATTTTGATCAATGCGAGTAGTAGCGCGGCGGTGGCGTACTCCTTGTCAATAATATTGTGACGTGCGCCCCGGAGAGAAAAGTATACGTACGCCGCTGAAAGAATGTACTAGAGCGATGACGTAATCCCGGGATTTCCCAGCTGTTGAAATACCCGCGACGCGCCGGCTAGAGGTTAATTACGCCGTGACCTCATTCTTTTGTATACAGGTCATTGTCGCTTCGAAGGCTTCTAGAACGATATGAGCTGTATAAATACCGGCCTAAAGAAAGCGGAGAGATAGTCTGTGATATAAAAGCAACGAGTAATGAAGTCGGTGATATAAATAAGTAGTTTACGAGTTGTTAACATAAATAAATGTAGTTATATAAATAAATGTAGTGATATAAATATTGGTTAAATAAATAATATTAGTGTTTAAGCATTTAATAATATTCTTAGTGTTTATAATTATTTAATCATAGTGTTAGTTACTTTTATTATCTTTTAATATTTAATCCTTAATTATTTATCGTTTAATAAACATATTCTTTTAGTTAATAATATTTGTCTGATTATTTACACTTCACCCATATAAATAAAAAAAACGTTACAATAAGTTTTCAGCCACGCAAGTGGACTTACAGAACTTTAATTATCTAATTCCTTACAACATAGATGTTGTTTGATGTAAAATATTAATTAGTAATTCATATCACCACTCCGACCAGGGAAGAAATTTGGAATCTGCCGTTTTCCAAAATATCTGTAAGATATTAGGGATTAATAAAACGAGGACAACTGCATTACATCCGCAGTCCGATGGCATGGTTGAACGCATGAACAGAACGATCAACCGATATTTGTCGAATCTTAATGGCTTATCGTTAATCCGTGCATGAAACCACAGGACAAAGTCCTGCGAACATCTTATTTGGGCGTGAGAGCTGCCAGCGACCGAATGAAGGACCAGTATGACATCAAGGCAGAAAAAGGTGGATACCAACCAGGGGATTTAGTGTGGCTTTACAATCCTCAAAGGCGCCGAGGTATATCACCAAAGCTACAAAGAAATTGGGAAGGTCCATATGAGGTCGTTAACAGAATAAACGACGTGATATACAGGATTAGAAAAACACCAACAGGGAAGCCGAGAGTAGTACACTTCAATCGGCTAGCCCCATTCGCTGGTGACAACAATGAAGACCATCATGGAGCAACGGTTCGTCGGATCATAGCTCAGGAACCGACTTTTGTCCTTTATTCCTTTGGTCACAAGGCGCGGTATGGCGTGACGACAGAAGAACATAGAGACCTGTTCACCGTGTCCTCAGATTTTTCCCTCGGCCACTGCGTATCGGAAGACTTAAAGGTGTCACGCGGCATAGCGTCAGTCTTTAAGACAAAATTTGGACGACTACAACAACTGGCCAACCAAGGTCCATCCGTCGGAAAGACGCTACGACTGAGGGATAACAATACAGAACAGCAGCGGTATATCTACTACCTGGTCACAAAACCACGTTCGTACCAGAAGCCGTCATATCGCAATCTATGGAGCCCGCTGTGTGACTTGAAGGATCATCTGCTAGAGAATGACATTTTGAAGTTGGCAGTACCGAAGTTAGGCTGTGGACTAGATGGTTTGGATTGGAGGGTTGTTAAGAACATGTTAGAGATCCTCTTCCGCTGTACCGGTATTGAAATTCTCGTCTGCAGCTTTAACCCTAACGAACAGAAAGAAGAACTCCAACGGACCATCGACTGTCACTTCTTCAAGACTTCCAAATGTACCAAGGGTAATACATGTAGATTTCGTCATCAAGAACTATTCCGGGACGAAACAGTCTTAAGGAGGGGGCAGTGTGACGTGCGCCCCGGAGAGAAAAGTATACGTACGCCGCTGAAAGAATGTACTAGAGCGATGACGTAATCCCGGAATTTCCCAAATGTTGAAATACCCGAGACGCGCCGGCTAGAGGTTAATTAAGCCGTGACCTCATTCTTTTGTTTACAGGTCATTGTCGCTTCGAAGGCTTCTAGAATGATATGAGCTGTATAAATACCGGCCGAAAGAAAGCGGAGAGATAGTCTGTGATATAAAAGCAACGAGTAATGAAGTCGGTGATATAAATAAGTAGTTTACGAGTTGTTAACATAAATAAATGTAGTTATATAAATAAATGTAGTGATATAAATATTGGTTAAATAAATAATATTAGTGTTTAAGCATTTAATAATATTCTTAGTGTTTATAATTATTTAATCATAGTGTTAGTTACTTTTATTATCTTTTAATATTTAATCCTTAATTATTTATCGTTTAATAAACATATTCTTTTAGTTAATAATATTTGTCTGATTATTTACACTTCACCCATATAAATAAAAAAAACGTTACAATAAGTTTTCAGCCACGCAAGTGGACTTACAGAACTTTAATTATCTAATTCCTTACAACATAGATGTTGTTTGATGTAAAATATTAATTAGTAATTCATATCTGTATATATTTACCATTTACATTTCTCCATCCATGAGTAGTACTAATTATAATGATATATTTGATTTTTGTTGAAAACGTACCATTTTTATTTAACAATAATTTAATAATTTAAGGTGACTAATATTCCCATACTTACTTCAGATAGTTCTACTAGCAATTCTAACTTATTAAATAAGTTTTTGTCCTTCACAAACGCCAAACAATTAATAATATTCTTAACTGGAATAACAGCATATTAGATCATGTAATTTCTAACAATGAATGTATTGTAACTTCCTCTGAATCAATATTATTTAATAGAGAATATGTTCATCACCCTCCTCTTACATTTCAGATGAATTTTAAATATGTGTTAAGTAAGGTTTATACGAATAAATTCTCATCAAATACATATAATTTTAAAAAAAAAACTAATTTTCCTAAATTGTACGAATTAATTGATAAGTATGCATGGAATGTTCTACAAACATTTGATGATGTTAATAATGCGTGTGAGTTTTTCTGTTCTGTTTTTCAATGTTTTCTGAATGCATTCCTATTTAAATCTAGACACACTGTCTCGTCACCGTTTTGGTTTATACCGCAAATTAAAAATGATTTCAAGTGAATAGCTCACTATTTTAAAATGTTCATAAAAATTCCTCAAAATTCAATGTATACGAACAATACAGTCAAATTCGTGGTAAAATAAAAAAAAACATTGAAATATCATACACATGTTATCTAGAGAAGTGTGAGAATTCCATTATTGATGACCCTTGTACTGTTTCGAAATATATAAATTCAAAATAGAATCTTTCGAATATGTAATGCAATATTATTACCAAATTTAAAGATATCGCACAAACATTTGCATCTCATTATCACAATATGTATGTGCCTCTCCCCGATATATCTTTGCAATCTAATGAACCCACTATTCAAAATCCCGTAACTGAAGATGAAATACAAAAAAACAACTTTTCTTATGGTCCAGATCACATGCCTAATATCATTATAAGAGACTGTTCCTTTCACTTCTCGAAAGCGGCCGAAAGAAAGCGGAGAGATAGTCTGTGATATAAAAGCAACGAGTAATGAAGTCGGTGATATAAATAAGTAGTTTACGAGTTGTTAACATAAATAAATGTAGTTATATAAATAAATGTAGTGATATAAATATTGGTTAAATAAATAAAATTAGTGTTTAAGCATTTAATAATATTCTTAGTGTTTATAATTATTTAATCATAGTGTTAGTTACTTTTATTATCTTTTAATATTTAATCCTTAATTATTTATCGTTTAATAAACATATTCTTTTAGTTAATAATATTTGTCTGATTATTTACACTTCACCCATATAAATAAAAAAAACGTTACAATTGGTGTCAGGTGTGGGGTTGTTAAACTGTGAAGTGTAAATAAATAAAAATAAATAAAATGGCGACTAAGCAAATAAAATTAAACGAATTAAAAGTAAGTGATCTCAAGAGAGAACTGGAAGAACGAGAATTAGATATGACAGGACTGAAAAGCGTACTACAATCTCGTCTGCGGCAAGCATTAATCGCTGCTGGTGAAAATGCTGACGATTACTTATTTGACGTATCCGACATTGATAAACAGATAGAAAAATTAGCAGAAAGTTCTAGAACCCTAGAACAAAAATTAGAGGAAAGTTCTAGAAAATCAGAAGAAAGTTCTAGAACATTAGAAGAAAAATTAATAGAAAGTTCTAGAAAAGCCGAAGAAATTTCTAGAACACTAAAAGAAGAACTGACAGGAACATTAGAACAAAAATTAGGAGAAAATTGTCGAACATTAAAAGAAGAATTGACAGAAGCATTAGAACAAAAATTAAAAGAAAAATTAGAAGAAAATTCTAGAAGTTTAGAAGAAAAATTAGAAGAAAATTCTAGAAATTTAGAACAAAAATTAATGGAAAATACTGAAGAAGGCGTGAAGAATTTAAAAGATGAGTATGACAAGAAGATTGAAGAAATACAACAAAAATTCACTAAAATTACATCGTCGTCAATTCCGAATTCTGGTGTGGCTGAGCCAAGTCTAATAGAAGGAAGAAAGGTAGTAAAACCTGATACTACTTCGCAAATGCACATAAAAACACCGGAATTTGATGGGAAGTCTTCGTGGCCGAATTATTTAAAACAATTTGAAGCGGCCGCAAAAGCAAATAATTGGACGTCCGAGGAGAAGGCCACGGCGTTGACTGTCTCGTTGCGCGGAGAAGCCATCGATATCTTACAAACACTGAAGGAAGAAGAACAAGGAGACTATGAGCAACTAGTCAAACGGTTGGATATGCGATATGGCAATGCGCATCTGGAACAGGTATACCAGACGCAATTAAGAAATCGGTATCAGAATCCAAAAGAAAGCCTGCAAGAATTTGAAATCAACGTAGCCCGTTTCGTTCGTCTCGCACATGCTATAGCTCCTGACAGCGTTTTGGAGTGCTTAGCCACTCAATCATTCATCTATGGAGTTCGAGACAGCGAAACTCAGCAAGCATTGCGATTGGCCCGTCCAAAAACTTTAATTGACGCACTCTCATATGCATTAGAACATGAAGCTGCCAAACAAGCTTCACGAAATCAATCACGAGTGCGAAATATGGATGCTGAGAGAAAGGAAAACATTGAAGATCTAGAAGAGACGATGCGAAGAATTGCAGGTGAAGTCTTTACCGGAAGAAAGAAACTCCGCTGTTGGAATTGCGGTGAACTGGGCCATCCGCAGAGACTTTGCAGAAAAATGCAAAAGAAGACGGAATCGACAAAAGAAGACAAGGAGTCGGAAAACTAAATCGGGTTGATGCGAAGGGGCAACTGTCGACCCGTAATCTAGAAGCCCCACAATCCATCAGTTATGTCGCATCCCTTCATCATAAAGCCAATAGCATCTACGTGGATGGCTCTATTAATGGAAGGCCACTGAAAATGCTACTGCATACGGGTACGACGAAGACTATAATTAGATCCGACTTGGCAAAGAAAACTGGCAAGACGCATCTTCAACCAACTAAGTGGCGATTGCGCACAGCGACGGGAGAACAAGCTACCGCATTAGGAGAAGTTGATGTCATCATCACTATCGGAAACACCTCCTTTAAACATCGTGCACTGGTAGCTGAAGTTGAAGATGAATCAATACTCCGGACACGTTAATCAATCAATTGACAACATCGTTTGAAGAATTGACCGCCGACCAGAGAACCAATGCGAAGGATTTAATTGGGAGGTTTCAAGATGTGTTCCAATATGACAAGAAAGCCAACGGAAGAACTAATGTAGTTCACCATAAAATAGACACCGGAGACGCAAGACCCATCCGCCAACCAGCAAGAAGACTGCCATTGGCGAAGCGTGAGGAAGCCGAAAGAATTATTGAGGACATGAAGATGGAAGGTGTAATCGAACCTTCAAGCAGTCCTTGGGCTTCACCAGTGGTGTTAGTGAAGAAGAAGGATGGCTCTACACGATTTTGAGTCGATTATCGTAAACTCAACTGTTGTATATTGAGCTTTAATGTTGTTGTAAACGTACCTTTAGGTACAAGAGACATCTAGATGTTTTAAGACAAGTTAAGATGATTATTAAAAAGTACGGCGACACATATAGCACGTGGTGATATTAAATAAACTTTATATATACAAGATAACAATCTGTTACTTAAAATACCTACTACCTGAATTCCCCAGTACCAAGTACAAGAAGGATAGCTACCCGCTACCTCGAATAGACGACACATTAGACACTTTGGCTGGCTAAAGATTTTCTCTACTTTGGATCTAAAGAGCGGTTACTGGCAAGTAAATTTGGATCCAAAAGATAAGGAGAAGACAGCCTTCACTATTGGTACAGGACTCTGGCAATTCACCGTAATGTCGTTTGGGCTCTGCAATGCTCCTGCAACGTTTGAACGACTCATGGAAACAGTATTGGCTGGGCTATCTTGGAAAACCTGTTTAATGTACCTCGACGATATTATTGTGGTTGGTAAGACATTCGAGGACCACATGAAGAATTTGGAAGAGGTTTTCCAGAGATTGAGTAAGGCTAACCTGAAACTTAGCCCGAAGAAGTGTCACCTGTTTCAAAGAGAAGTTCATTACCTTGGACACGTTGTTTCCGGTAAGGGTATTGCAGTTGACCAGGAGAAAATAAAGGCTGTGAGAGACTGGCCAGCACCTAGGGACAAACACGAACTTAGAAGTTTTCTTGGTTTGTGTACCTATTATCGACGATATGTACCTGGATTTGCCAACATAGCCAAGCCACTGACAAGGCTTACTGAAGAAGGAAGAAGATTTATCTGGGAAATGGACTGTAAAGCTGCATTTAAAGAACTAAAACATGCTTTGACAAGCGCACCCGTCTTGAGTTATCCTTTACCAGAAGGAGAATTCATACTAGACACAGATGCCAGCAACGTCAGAATTGGTGGCGTTCTTTCCCAGGTACAAGACGGGCATGAAAAGGTTATTGCCTACTTTAGTAAGACCTTGTCAAAACCAGAAAGGAAGTACTGTGTGACAAGAAAAGAACTCTTGGCAGTCGTGAAATCCGTGGAACATTTCTACAAATATTTGTACGGGAGAATTTTTTTTATTAGAACTGACCATGCTGCATCAAATGGCTGCTGCAATTCAAGAATCCTGTAGGTCAGGTGGCTAGATGGATTGAAAGAGTACAGGAATACAATTTCAAAATCGATCATACGACGGGTACCAGCCATCGTAATGCCGACGCATTGTCCAGAAGGCCATGCCAAGATGAAGGCAAGCATTGTAGTCGACTGGAAGAGAAACATTTTACCGTCGCCAGGACAACAGTAGTCGATGATAATTGGCAGCCCAATGGACTACGCAAAGACCAAGAAAATTACCCGAATTTGAAAATTATATTGGAATGGAAAGCAGATGATAGCAAACCAGTCTGGGAAAACGTTGCACCACACTCACAGAGTGTAAAATCGTACTGGGCGCAATGGGACTCAATGGTGATTGAGGATGGCCTGTTAAAGCGTTTGGTGGAAAATATCGATGGAACTGAGAAGAGAACTCAATTGGTTATTCCTAAGAATAGAATACCAGACGTGCTGAAAAAGATCCATGACGGATCTGGAGGTGGCCATTTTGGAGTCAACAAAACATTAGAAAGATTGCGCCAGCGATTTTACTGGGTTAACTGCAAGGAAGACGTTAAAGACTGGTGTAAGAAATGTGTGGTTTGCGCTGGAAGCAACGGTCCGCATAAACGGCGAAAAGCTCCAATGCGTCAATACAACGTGGGCAGTCCATTTGAGCGTATTGCGATTGACGTGGCCGGGCCATTTCCAGAAAGCGAAGACGGACATAAAAACATCGTGGTTGTCATGGACTACTTCACCAAATGGGTTGAAGCCTATCCATTACCCAACCAGGAAGCCACTACGGTCGCCGAAACCGTAGTCAAAGAGTGTATATGCCGGTTTGGTGTACCACGTGAACTTCACTCCGACCAGGGAAGAAATTTGGAATCTGCCGTTTTCCAATCATGAGTAGTACTAATTATAATGATATATTTGATTTTTGTTGAAAACGTACCATTTTTATTTAACAATAATTTAATAATTTAAGGTGACTAATATTCCCATACTTACTTCAGATAGTTCTACTAGCAATTCTAACTTATTAAATAAGTTTTTGTCCTTCACAAACGCCAAACAATTAATAATATTCTTAACTGGAATAACAGCATATTAGATCATGTAATTTCTAACAATGAATGTATTGTAACTTCCTCTGAATCAATATTATTTAATAGAGAATATGTTCAACACCCTCCTCTTACACTTCAGATGAATTTTAAATCTGTGTTAAGTAAGGTTTATACGAATAAATTCTCATCAAATACATATAATTTTTAAAAAAAAACTAATTTTCCTAAATTGTACGAATTAATTGATAAGTATGCATGGAATGTTCTACAAACATTTGATGATGTTAATAATGCCTGTGAGTTTTTCTGTTCTGTTTTATATTCAATGTTTTCTGAATGCATTCCTATTTAAATCTAGACACATTGTCTCGTCACCGTTTTGGTTTATACCGCAAATTAAAAATGATTTGAAGTGAAAAGCTCACTATTTTAAAATGTTCATAAAAATTCCTCATAATTCAATGTATACGAACAATACAGTCAAATTCGTGGTAAAATAAAAAAGACATTGAAATATCATACACATGTTATCTAGAGAAGTGTGAGAATTCCATTATTGATGACCCTTGTACTGTTCGACGAAGCTAGACGTGCATTGTGTGTTCTGCTGAAATTTATTTTTTACGCTGCGAGTGATTTATTCTATATATCTACTTCACTAAATATATTTTTATTTGCAACAATAATGCTTTCGCGAGATGACAGCAATACCATCGCCAAAATGATCACTGATTCATTGGCAAATTTAAGTGGAAATAAAGAATTTATTTCATTAATAACTAGAGAAGTGACTGCAGCAGTGCAAAAAGTGTTTAGTGATAAAATAAAATTATTGGAAAGTGAAATTAAATCTGTGAAACAAGAGAATGAAAATTTAAATATGATGTGTAAGAACTCTGTTGATAATCTCGAACAATATTCGCGCCGAAATAACATACGTATATTTGGACTGTCCGAAACGTCTAATGAATGTGTCGATGATCGCGTGTTACAATTGTTTAATGAAAAACTGAAGGTGCAAATTGTGAAAGACGACATTGACAGATGTCATCGTGTAGGGAAACCTGTAAAAGGGAAAAATCGGCCCATTATTGTGAAATTTGTGAGCTATCGGTCCAAAAACAGAGTTTTCTACGAAAAGAAGAAATTAAAAGGCTCGGGTGTCACAATCCGAGAGGACCTCACGAAGAACCGACTCCAACTCTTCAAGGATGCAGCAGATAAGTTTACCATAAAAAATGTGTGGACTTCTGATGGTCGTATTGTAGTAAATTTGCCTAAAGACGGTAAAAACAATAAATTCTATATAAACAATCAGAGCGATCTTCATAAAGTTATGGACTAAGTTTGGTTGAGCCATTTTATTTCATTTTGTATTTCTTTCATAGTATAAAATTAAGATTCACTTGCAGCAATATATTATATTTTATATATCTGTGAACTTCGTCAGAACATGCATGGGTTAATGTACTCTTGACACTTTGTTTTTGCTTGTACGCTAAATTTTGTTTAATTTCGCCAAACTTTGTATATAAATGTCAAATATATCTGTTTTAAATGCACAAGTCAATAATCAAAACAATACTACGTTTACATGTGGTCATATAAATGCTAGATCATTAAATTCATGTTTTTCTAAAGTTAAAGACTTTTTGTATGATAATGATTTTGATATTTTGACTGTTAGTGAAACATGGATAAATAATTCTGCTCCATCACATTTGTTTCGTATTGAAAATTATGAATTTATTAGTCAAGAAAGAGCTGACAAACGTGGTGGAGGAGTTGCTTTTTATATTCGTAATAGCATTCATTTTAAAATATTAGATTCATCATTTGTTATATCTGAGAATATTGAGCAATTGTGGATACAAATCACAATTCATAAATACAAATTAACTGTAGGAGTAGTTTATAATCCACATTCCAAATATTACAAGGAGTTGTGTGTTTTAGATCCAATACTGGCAGAATTTTTAACACAATCAGATGGCTTGATTTGTACAGGTGATATAAATGTTGATCTTTTAGAAAATAATAGCAAATCAGCATCTCTAATGAATTTGTTAAGTGCTCATGATATGCACCAATTAATAAGTACTTACACAAGACCAGCGTCAAAAACTCTTTTAGATATCGTTGCTATTTCTGATAAGTCCTTGTGTTTATATGCTGGAGTTATTGATTGTACAGAATTTACAGATCACTTTGCTGTCTATTGTGTTCTAAATCTACCAAAAACTGTTATTCCTGAGAAATTTATCAGATATAGAGATTTTAAAAATTTAGATTATGACATATTTTTTGCCGATTGCCAGTCTGTTAATTGGAATAATATTATAACTTTGGATAATATTAATGAAAAAGTGCAATTTTTAAATGATAATATTGTTTCTTTATTCGACAAACATGCTCCCATTAAAACCATAAAAACATCAAAAAATTACTGTCCTTGGATTACGCCTGTTGTAAAAATTATGCAAAGGAAAAGGGATAAGGCTTTATTACAATATAAAAGACATAAAACAAAATCTAAACTAGATTATTACAAACAGTTACGTAATCTTACGACAGCAGCTATTCGTAGAGAAAAACAAGCTTTTATGGAATATGAAATAAATAATAATATGAATAATTCCAAAATATTGTGGAAAAATTTAAATAAAATGGGAGTAAAAGGTGAATTGGCAAAAGATATTCCGGAACATTTATGTAAACCAGAACAGTATGGTGAATTTCTCTGTAATAAGATTGGTACTACTAATATAAATTCTGATACATTAAATTTTTATTTGAATGGTAGATACGGGGAGTCCCAACAATTTGAATTTAAATGTGTGGATAGCGATACTATAGTAGAAATTTTAACCAAATATAAATCAAATGCAGTAGGAGTGGATGAAATTTCAGTTAAAATGTTAATGATTGTATTACCAATAATTGCAGTTTATATTACGCATATTATAAATACGTGTATACTCAAAAGTGCTATGCCAGATATTTGGAAAACTGCAATTATAAAACCAATTACTAAACATAAAGAGTGTGCTACGTTCGATGATTTGAGACCGATCAGTATTTTACCAGTCATGTCCAAAGTATTGGAGAGAGTATGCTGCGACCAAATATTGACTTATATAAATGAAACTAACATTTTGCCCATTAATCAGTCTGGATTTAGAGCAGGATATAATACCAATACATGTCTCCTAAACATTGTTGATACTTTATTAGATAATTTCGATAAATCGAAGGATTCCTTACTGATTCAGATTGATTTATCGAAGGCATTTGATATGGTGAATCACAGTATGTTGCTTGCTAAACTAAAATTTTACAATTTTTCCAACAATGCAATTCTGTGGTGTAAAAATTATTTAAATAACAGAAATTTTCAGGTGTGCATGTCACACAACTCCAATACATTTATTTCAAATTATTATTCTTTGCAAAATGGTGTACCGCAAGGTTCAATTTTAGGTCCATTGTTTTTTCTTATATATGTATCGGATATGCCATCAGTTCTAAATTACTCCACAGCACATTCATATGCAGACGATACAACAATTATTGCAACTATAGATCCGTCAGATATGAATGAACAAATAACAAACGTTAATTGTGATTTGCAGAAATTATCTCTATGGATAAAAGACAACGGCCTTAAAATTAATGTCTCTAAATCTTCATATCTTGCTGTTGGTAACTGCAACTCCATACCTGATATAAGTCTGGACGGTACCATTCTCGAACGTAGCTCTTCTGTCAACATTTTGGGACTTCTTGTTGATGAAAATCTCTCTTTCAGACAACATTTACATAAAAAAATTACTGCCTCGAGACTTCGCTTGCGACATCTATATCAGTTCAGACAAGATCTAAGTTCAACAGTAAAATTACGTCTAGTTAATACTCTAATTCTACCTTTATTCCATTATTGTGCTTGTACGTACATTCCAAATCTCACAGAAACAGATAAAAATAGAATTACACTTGTTGAAAATTCTTGTCTGCGATTTGTTTATGGTGTACGCAAGTTTGACCACATTTCCAAATATCGTAAACTGGCCGGTATGACATCTGTAAATAATCGCGTGAAAACTATGTATCTCTGTTTAATACATAAAATTCTGAAAACTGGTACACCTCACTATCTATTTGACAAATTTAAACAGAAACAATATAATTATACGCTCAGAATTAAAGATTTATATATAGTACCAGCTTATAGAAAATCTAAATTAAAAGGTTCCTTTTCTTATTTGGCACCGTCATTGTATAACAGCATACCATATAATTTAAAAAACTTATCCCTGAGTATGTTTAAGACCCGTATCAAAAATATGTTTGCGTAGGTAATATCTGTGTATTGTACAAATATTTATTCGTATTTGATTATTGGCATATTGTTTTGCATTTTCGCATATAAAGATTATTGGTTCATTTACTGCACCATTTATTTGTATTATTTTTTTTTTCCATTGTGTAAATTAATAATTAATTGGCATTATTTATTGTGTATAATTTGTGTGGTTAGGTGGTAGACCAGCCTATGGCTGAACCTCGCCATTGATATGTCTTATGTCTTATCAATAAAGATTATTATTATTATTATTATTATTATTATTATTATATAAATTCAAAATAGAATCTTTCGAATATGTAATGCAATATTATTACCAAATTTAAAGATATCGCACAAACATTTGCATCTCATTATCACAATATGTATGCAACTAATAACAATGTGCCTCTCCCCGATATATCTTTGCAATCTAATGAACCCACTATTCAAAATCCCGTAACTGAAGATGAAATACAAAAAAACAACTTTTCTTGTGGTCCAGATACATACATACATACATACATAAAATCACGCGTGTCCCACTTAGTGGGTTCGCACAAACCCGATAACAATAAGAACAACATCAACATCATACAACACATCCTTACTCTTAAACATATTAAAGTGACCGATTTTCGGTAGCGAAATACCGCATCCGGATCACAATAATAGTTAGGGAATAATCATCCTTCGCCACACATTCCTATCTAAGAGACTGTTCCTTTCACTTCTCGAAAGCTTTGAGTCATATTCTTAATCATCATCATCATCACGGCATATTACCCATTGCTGGGTGTGCCAACCTACTTTGTACACAGATATCGGTAATGATGAAATATTTGTACCGTGCGGATGCGTATCAGGCTCACCTCACGGACACTCATTTCTGGCGTGAAGAGTGCACCACAGGGGTCAATTTTGTGCCATTAAAATTAATTTGAGTTATAATAGAGTCGTGAAGTGCGTGCGTTCGGTTTAATGAAACACCAATAATAAACCCAATTGTTGGGAATTATTGTGCATTAATTAAACAGTTTGAGATTAGTAAGGTGGACAATAGTGAGTACTCACGGTGAAATTAAAGTTTCAAGTGTGCGTGTACATTTAGTATAAAATAAAAAACGTTATATACATAAATTTAAGATTTAGCAGTGCAAATAAATCCACAGCGCTCAGCGCAGGCTGACCTGCAGAGCCGCGCACAGTGAACTTAGTTAAAAAAAACTCCAGTGGCGTGCTAGCAATAAATTTTAGTGTATAAACAGATGTGTGATAACTTCAGATAGAGGAGTGATTCAGACTCAAAAAGAAGAAGAGACACTGAAGAAACAGAAGACATATTTAAGAGAAGCAAGTTATTGCCAAGAACACTGCCTGGAAAAAATAAAAAAGAAAATAACATAGTATTCCGCGAAAAAATGGAAGAAATTAAAAAAATGCTAGATGAAATGACAAATGACATAAAACAAGAGATAAAAAACAATAATGAAGTGTTAAAAAACACATTGACGATAACAATACTTTGCTAACAAAATTGCAGGAAGATTTTCAGAAAAAAGAAAAACAATGGGAAGTAGAGAAAAACCAAATCTACCACAGATTGTCAAAATTAGAGGAAGAACTTGAAAATAGGAATAAAAAAGATAGGAAAAATAATATTGTAATAAAAGGACTTAACATAAAAAACAGTAATCAAGCTGGTAAAAATGAAATCCAAATTTTCTAAAATATGAGCTTGCTCAAGAACCGGAAATAGTAAAAGTAAACACAATTAAAATAAACCAATTATAATAGTAGAATTAAACTCCTGGAATGACAAGATAAATATAATGAAGAATAAGAATAAACTTGACAATAAAAGAATCAACATTGAGAATGGCCTCTCAAAGGAAGAAAGAAGAATACAAGGGGAGATACGCAAAAGAGCAAAAGAAGAAAAACAAAAAGGATGTAAAATTAAAATAGGACACATGAAATTGATAATAAACGATAAGCAATTTATATGGAACAAAGATCTACACAAGTTGGAGGCTAGAGTGGAAGAACCAGAAATCCAAAGGACAAAAAACTATTAAAAGACCACGGGCAGGAAATAATGGAGACGAATATTATGTGCAAAAAGGCAACGATTTTGGATTACGGAAAAACTAGCATAAAAAATAAAAACAACATAAATAAGGAAATAATAAAAATGGGAACATGGAACATTAAGAGTATAACTGGAAAAGAAATAGAACTAATTGATGAATTTGATAAATCTGAACTTAGTATATTGGGAATAACAGAGACAAAGAAGAACGGAACAGGCATGCAATTACTAAAAGAACATCTAATGGATATAGTGGAGTGCAGAAGCAAGATTTTGCAAAATCAGGGGTAGGATGTATAGTAAGGAAGGATCTTATAGACAAAATAATAAACTGGGAATTTCACTCTAAACGCGTATTATCCATAAAAATGGAAATGGGAATATCAAACTTAAATATAATAGTCGTCTATGCACCAAATGAGGATGAGATTGCCAAAAACAAAGACATGTTCTGGGAACAACTCCAACATATATTAGAAAAAAAAGAAGAACCATTGATTATACTAGGAGATCTGAACGCCCGTGTAGAAAATATAAATACTGGTATAGAAAAAGTTATGGGCAAATTTGGAGAAAAGACTAAATAATAATGGCAAAAGATTGACTTCTGCATCATTAACGACCTTAATATATTAAACACCACATTCCAGCATAAAGAAATACACAAAATTACGAGAGAAATAATAACCAGAAATGAAAAATCTATCATAGATTATATTTTAATAGACCAGAAGCATAAAAAACAAGTTAAAGATGTTCGTGTAAAAAGAGGATATGAAATCGGAAGTGATCACTACTTAGTAGAAAGTAAAATGTGGGCACCAAAAAAACAAGAAGAAAATAAACTTTATGGGAGGAACAAAAAGGAAACAATAAAAATATATAAATTAAAAGAAGATGATGTTAATGAAATATACCAAGACAATATTCAGGAAAAGATACTAGAAGCAGGTGATTACAACAACTCGGAAGCAGAAGTATTATGGAACATATTTAAAAATATACTTCAAGAATCTGGAAGAGAAGCATGTGGAACGAATAAAAATGGCATAAACTCTAAAAGAACTCATTGGTGGAACCAAGAAATAAAAGACGAAATAAAAGTAAAGAAAACAGAATAGAATAATTACTTAAAAAAAATAAAACTCCGGAAAACTACGATAAATACAAGAAACAAAGGAAAAAAAGTAATGGAATTAATACAAAATGCAAAGAGAAACCACTGGAATGAATTTGGTAAAAAAATTAACACGATTTATAAAGATAATAGAAAACTTTTTTGTAACATTATTAAAAAAATTAAAAAAGAAAAAGAACCACGACTAAAACAAGTCAAAGATAAGGAAGGGAAAATTATTAAAAGTGATTCAGAAATCTTAAATAGATGGAAAGCGTATTTCGAAGATCTATTAGAAGTAAATGACAACGAAGAGGAAAATATACCGATAAAAATAAGTGAGGAAAACGAAAATGAAATCATCACAATTGAAGAAGTGACAGAGGCAATCAGGAAGATAAAAATAGGAAAAGCTGCTAGATACGATGATATAAAACCTGAACAGCTAAAATATATGGGACCAGCAGGAATTGAAATGTACCACACCCTAGTGAATAAACTATGGCAAGGAGAAGACATACCACACGATTGGAAAATATCAATTATAATGCCGATATATAAGAAAGGGGATAGTCGAAATTGTACAAATTATAGAGGAATTTCATTATTATGTATTTCTGCAAAGGTATATGAAACAATATTAGAAAATAAATTACGACTGAAAGTAGAAAAGCATATAGGAAAAATACAAAGCGGGTTCAGGAAAGGATACTGTACACAGGATCATATATTTTCTATACGACAAATTATAGAGAAAACAATAGAATTTAACAAAGAAATTCAAATGTGCGTCATAGATTTAGAGAAGGCATTTGACAAAGTTAGTAGAAAAGTACTTTGGGATATATTACGAAAAATATCTGATGTGGACACCACACGACTTCCTTGTACGATTATTAAACTATACATATTTTTTTAATAATTAAATTACAAAATATTGACAGGCTTAAGCCAAGCCCGAGAAATATTTTGTTATAGAACAAAAAATAATTCACTTACTACTATCATTCTTAAATTAACATTAATCTAACCCGGTTCTTTTTAAAGAGAGTTTTGATTACAACAAAGAAATATTTGTTTACAACAATAAATATGACTAATTTCACAATAAAAATATAATATTTGTTATTGTACGAATCATAAAATTGCACGTATTTAACGTAATTTGACATGAACTTTTTTTTATGTTTTTGTCCTAATCCATAGCAAGCTTTATTACAAAAACAAAAAGTATATAATTTTTAAATTTACATATCTCGCTTATACAAAGGGCTAGTTTAATAATACTTGATGTGCTAGACGCAGAAATTAATTCTCTAAAACTTTTATTTGAAGCATTTATTTCTAAAATCAAAATAAAATCATTTTATTCAAGAAAAACTGTTAACAACTTCAAGTAATGTACCACTTCCGGTTAGCCTATTTGAACCAAAATCTATTATGTTATTACGATTGACATAAAAGTCTTGTATACCAAATTTGAAAAGTTTTGGATTATATTTTAAAACAGTTTTTCATTAAAATCTATTATAGGCTTCATGTACAGTGCCACTTCTGGAAATTGTGTATTAACCAGAAAGGGAGGTACACAACTAGATGTTATAGGAGTCCTAAATACAAAATTTCAACTTTCTACGGCTTACCGTTTTTGAGTTATGCGAGATACGTACGTACGGACGTACGTACGTACGTACGGACTTACGTACAGACGTCACGACGAAATTAGTCAAAATGGATTCAGGGATGATCAAAATGGATATTTCCGCTGAAATCTGAAAACCGAAATTTTTCGCGATTACAATACTTCCTTTACTTACGTACAAGGAAGTAAAAAGAAAATAGGACATACATTACTAAGAGCAATTCAACATTTATATGCAAACAGTATAAACTATGTACGTACAGGAAATCTATTATCAACCAAATTTAAAGCCGGTAACGGACTTAGACAGGGAGGAATATTAAGCCCAATTTTGTTCACAATATATTTGGACGAAATTACACAGAAAGCGAACGAGAAAACCAAGAAAACAGAAATAGGATACCTAAATAAGAAAAGACTTACAATAACGGATTGTGCATTTGCCGATGATATGGTAATATTTCCTGAGACAGGAAAACAACTTCAAGAAAATCTGGATCTCTGGAATAAAGTACTGAAAGATGCGAATATGAAGATAAATGAAGCCAAGACAAAAATAATTCTGATAGCAAAGGAACAAAAAGCAGTAAATATAACACTAAACTGCCATCATCTAGAACAAGTTCAGAGTTTTAAATACGTTGGATCTATTATAGAAAGCAAGGGAGGATATGAAGGGGAAATTAATAATATAATACAAGCCTCTGTCAAAGTATACCATTCTATAACGACACTATTAGGACATAAATTTATCAATAAAGACACGAAAGTAACAATATACAAAACAATATTCCTACCCACTTTAATATACGGATGCGAAACATGGGTAACAAACAAACGACAAAAGAGTAAAGTAAATGCAATGCAGATGAAATGCCTTAGGAAAATTGAAGGAGTGACCAAAATGGATAAAATCAGGAATGACACAATTAGAGATAAATTGCAAGTAAAACCAGTACTGATTCAAATCGAAGAGAAACAGCTACAATAGTACGGGCACATTATTAGATTACCGACGGATAGGCCAGTTAAAGAAATTTGGAAAACCAGAACAAACGGAAAAAGAAGTAGAGGAAGACCACAAAAAACATGGGATGACAATATAAAAGAAATATTAGATAAAAAAAAATACAACTACTAGAAGAGAACACGAGATAGCGGGAAACCGAGAACAGTGGAAAAATTTTGTCCTAGAAACCTGAAGAAACACACCTCTACACCCAAAGGGTAGAAGAGGGGCAGACTATATATATATATATATATATATATATATATATATATATATATATATATATAAAATTAATTTTTTATTTATCCTTGAAAGCACAAATATTACCCGATGTATGGAAGCGTGCGAGGGTTACTTCGATTTACAAATCTGGTGATTCCGCGAATATTAAAAAATATCGACCTATAGCAATTACGTCAAATTTCAGTAAAATTTTAGAAGGTTTGCTATACAATATTATATACAAACAAGTTATCCCTACAGTAGTCGCACACGGTCTGTGAGATCAGCCACGAATAATTCCTAACTTCATGGTTTAAATAACTTATCTTTCTAAATACCTTCCTAACTATTATATCTGACTTTCCAGTGCTTATTTTCGTTTGTTTATGTTCAGTAGTATCCTGCAGATGATGCATGCTGGTCTGACACACCGGCGTGACTACTGGCGTACCATTTTTAACTCAGATCCTTTGACAAATTTGCCTATAAAATCAAAATACCGATTGTAAGAAATATATAAATAGAAGCTACTGTAGCACTATATAAAAATAAAAAAGGCCAATGTGCTTAGTGATGCCGTGGGATCTCGCCTTTTCGAGATCTCGTCTCGAAAATCGAGAAATTTCGAGACGAGAGTAATGCCCTCGAGATTTGCTCGAGACGAGAGTAAGTATTCGAGATCTCGATTGCACGAGTTTTTTTTAAATATGTATATAATTAAAGATATACAATAAGAAAAATATTTATCAGTACAAATATTTTCATTGCCTGTTAATAATTTAATTTATTCCTTTAAATTTATAGGGTTTTAGTATAAAGAATAGGAACAAAAGTGGTCCCTGTGGTGTACTCTCCACGCTAGTATTAAAAGCCCTTGCTGCGAGTAATATTGGTTCAGTATTTTTTTACTTACCTGTTAAATGCCAGACTTAGTAAAAATAAAGTTTTAATCAGTAGTATCTATTTACTCCTTTATTACGTCCAAGTTGATGCTAATTTATTTTCCTGATAGATGAAAGTATAGAAAATTGATAACATGTAAAGGTAATATTTTATGAATTTATTTTATATGTATTTATATACAAATAATAAATAATTACAGCGTCACTGCTTGCTACCTTCAACCATACAAACACGCTCTGACCTGCCAAGTTATGGAACACCCATACAGCTAATTATAAATTCGAGAAATTCGAGACTCTCGAGTCGAGATCGAGAATAGAGGAAGAAAAATATGACGAGACGAGACGAAAACAAATCTCGTCTCGAATTTTCGAGACGAGACGAGAGTGAACTGTTTCTCGCCGTTTCTCGTCTCGCGGCATCACTAAATGTGCTTAGAGAACTTTGACAGAGAACAGAAAAACTTAATTTTCCTGCTGTCGGTGCAATACTTATATATGCTTGCAGCATATCGCAGGTATCTGTAGCAATTGTATATAAAATAGAGCAGAAAATGAATAGTTCAACTTATGAATATATTTTTTATATCTCCGTACATCTTAATATTTGAATTTAAGTTACTTTCCTACATTTTATATTCCTTTTTTTGATAGTTAAAACTTTACTTTGATTTTATTGAAATGTCGTTTAGTTTGTATTTTGAGTAATAAAGTAATATAAACTATTGTAGCGAGCGTGCACCAGAGAGAACGCGACCGACGTCACTGACTATAGGAGTAAGCGACCGCCGCCGCTGGTCGAACGTTGCTAGAACGGCACCTAACCTGGAGCCCGATTCTAATTCAACTTTACGACGTGACATAATTTTAATCGTCGAAAAGCTACACGCAGCCATCTATGAGTTGAGTCAGGTACTAAAACTAACTTACCGACATGGAATCGTTTTGCGTCGAATTCTTTTCGACACCAAATTTCACGTCGAATTCTTTTCGACGCCAAATTTCGCGTCGAATTATTTTTTTTTTCACGTCGAATAGTTTGACATTTCAAGTTATTTTTGTTCGTGATTTTGATATAGATTTGGAGGTTATGTCCGATCCATTATAAAAATTAAAAACAAACAAATTTAGAAAATCGCTACCACAAACAACACAAATTGTCTAGCTAAAGGCTGAAGAGAAAATGATTTTATCTTTAAGATTTCATGGCCATCTAAGGGTGAAGGGTGACCATAAAACTCGCTGTCGAGTCATCCAGGCTATTTCTAAGTAAGGATGGTTGTTCAGGCAAGTAGAATGTTTCTGAGTAAGGACAGTTTTTAGTTCATATTGGGATTTTCTGAGAAAATTTTAATGTGTAGACAACCGTTTCTCATTTTCGTCATATAAAACATTTTTACCTCCTTTTCTGCATTTTAATGGTATTCAAAATATATTTTCTCCCGTTAATTTGCAAGTTTTTATTGAACCGAAGAATGCAACTTGATTTTAAACTTAATACTTACCCGGGAAAAGTAAATTTTATTGATACCAACAATAAATGACAAAAATTCCCTACAATGAAGACGATGAGTGCGTTAATTTCCCTAGATATATTTAATCGTCGAAAAGTTTAAAATTGGCGCTATGACTATAGTTCCACTATGCGCCACTATAGTTCGCTCAGCGCCACTATCTTTTTCGACATGAGTTCGCGTCGAAAACAATTAGAATCCAGGCCCTGAGCGATGGATGACGTAATCGTCGCTCACAGGTCTCGACCTGCTTAATTACGAGCGGTCGACTGATCTCTTTGTATTTTATTTTATTTATTTTAAATATACAATGCTCGACAGGTTACAAAACCCAATTATGAGCAAAGAATAATGATAATACATACTATAATGTAATAAACAAATAACATGCAAAATATTCAATTTAACATAACATTAAACAAACTCAATGTAACAAATAATGTTTTAAATTAACTTTACAAAATTATCATTAAATAAACATTTAATAATTTGAACAACATTGTTATCAAAAAATATCAAAACAATTATGTATCAAATTATCAATATTACAAATATATATTATTAATAGGCGAACGTGAAGCGATGTTAGTGCGTGGTGTAGGCAAGTAAAATGGTGTATATGTCTAGTAGAAGAATAGGGAATATGGAAATTAAGATAAGAGAATTAATTTATGCAAATGAGTGAGCCAAATTTTTGTTCTACATTGCTCAAGAGATTCCATTTGAAAACTATTTAATAGAATATTATATGATATATCTCGAGGTGGGTAATAATTCATTATTTTAAAATAAATATATTTTAAAAATTACTTTTGAACTGCTTCAAGAGCAGCAATATGAACATTATAAACAGGATACCAAATAACCACACAGTATTCCAGTTTAGAACGAATAATTGAGAAATACAAAGGGAAAATTGCTTGAATATTATGAAAATTTCGAGTATTTCTAATAATAAACCAAGTAACTTTACACTGGATAGTAATTGATTAACATGTCGGCAAGTGATTCTTATGCGCCCCGCCATAACCCTCCCCCCTCTCCCTTGTAATTTTTAATACCATAGTAAACATTATTATTTTTCAAAATTTTGCAGAGAAGCTGTAAATATTGAATAAATTTTACACGGATTTTATTACTAAGAAATAAACACTGGACATTTCAAGAAACATTTTTTATGGAGTAGGTACATATTTTAAAGAGCACTGACAATTACAAAAAATGTAGGTACAATAAAATATACATTCCAAATATAATAAAAAATATGATGCGCAGATAAGTTAAAAAATGTATTAATAACTAAGAGTAACTTTGCACGCCTTATTTCTAGCAAATTGGCTTATTAACTCTTGCACAAAGGTATTTAATAAATCTGATTCAATAGAAATAATAGCCAAATTTTGAAGACGTTCTTAAGACACTGACGATCTTAGATAGTTTTTAATCATTTTTAGTTTTGAGAAAGATCGTTCGGCAGTAGCTACGGAAACAGGCATAGTTAACAAAATACGCAGTGCTGTAGTAGTGTTTGGAAATGCTTGAATTAAATTGTTTTTACTAATATAATTTAATGTGTCGTTTGGAGATGACGTAATCTCTGGGCCAAAATTTTGTAAAAACTGTAATTCATGCAATAATTTCTGACCATTTATATCACGTTCATTTTTTTCTTTGTCTGTTAAAATATTTTCTAGTTCGCTACATAACTTCAACTGCTTTTTGAGTATTGAGAAAATTTTGAAATGTCACAAAAAATTAAAATTATTTGAATTGATAATAATTGTAACCCTTCTTGTACGGATTGTATGGTCGCATCTAATACACTATTAAAGCAGTTAACTTTAAATTTTAGTTCTTCGCTCGCAATTGTTTTGTCGACATGTTCATAACTGAAATGCTTTTTTTATTTTTCTTAGTTTTAAAGAACCACTATTTTCGAATTTTGCTTCAACATCTAACAGAGAAGCGACTTCCTTAACAATGACATCAAAGACACCTCTATTTGATCTATAGTTTTTTAAAAAAATATTTAGTATTTTCAAACTCGCGCATGCTTCTGAAATATTCAATTTTTTACATTGTAATATTTTGCTTGTAATATTTACTTTACTTAAAACATTGTACCACAAAAGCAATGTGCAAATAAACTCAAATTGTTTTATTTATTTCTCCTAAAGCAGTGGCTAAGTTTTTTAAATAAAAAATTGAATGGAATACTGAAAAATTGTAATGTTTACTTTTTAATGTACTTTTACGTGCATTGAGTAACTAATGTAATCCTAAAAATCAGTATTAAACGCTGTTTATTTTATCTTTGATTTATACAGAGTATTTTAAAAGGAATGTAGGAGTATAGTGTACGAGTTTTTATTTTTACGCGGAAGTATAATTTATAAATTATCATTCCTATGTCCCTGTCATTCTTGATTTATTTGATTCATTATAATAAACAAATAACAGGTAACCGAAATAAAATGTTATTTTATAGTAAAATTATGGGAGAAAGCGATTTGCGAGAAAGCAGTCGCTGCACTTTACATCGAACAAGTTTTTATAAAATTCAAAAAAGTAAAAAAAAATACTTATAGGCCGTACGGCGCCCTTGGCAATGTTTCGCCGTTGGGCCCTGCCCGACCTCGTCCTTATGGGCGGCGCGGCCCTGCCCAGGTATGTTGTTTGAATGTCTCTATTCAGATTAAAGTCATTAATATATTAATATTAAAGTTACAATGAATAACTGAATGTTTACGCGAGAAAGATAATGTTTTACATTTACTTAAATTCAACGCTAGTCTATTATTTGAGCACCACATAAAAATATTATTTCAATCCTGGGTAGTTTATTTTGCGGACCACAAAAAAACAGCGGACTGGTAATAATTATTGGTTCTATAATATTAAATCACAACATACTAGTTACTTTTGAATAACTGTGGTATTCAAAACAGGAAGATGATCGGGATTACCTCCGCAGAGGTTACTTTACTCCTGGTGTATTTTGCGGACTAGCCATTTCTAATAACACGAGAGGGATCAAACTTGGAATTTGCATAGCTTTTGTGATTCCTCGTAATATACAATTAAATTCCAACTCTAAGTCATCTTCAGAAGGTTACTTTACTCCTGGTGAATTTGCGGACTGGCCATTTCGACTGAAGCGAAAAACACCAGACTTGAAATCTACGTTGCTCTTATGTTTCTCTTCCCTATACTATTTAATTAAAACTCGAAATCATCTTCAGAAGGTTACTTTACTCTTGGTGAATTTTGCGGACTGGCCATTTCGACTGAAGCGAAAAGACCATACTTGAAATCTACGTTGCTCTTATATTTCTCTTCCCTATACTATTTAAATAAAACTCGAAATCATCTTCAGAGGGTTACTTTACTCTTGGTGAATTTTGCGGAGTGGCCATTTCGACTGAAGCGAAAAACACCAGACTTGAAATCTACGTTGCTCTTATGTTTCTCTTCCCTATACTATTTAATTAAAACTCGAAATCATCTTCAGCAGGTTACTTTACTCTTGGTGAATTTTTCGGACTGGCCATTTCGACCGAAGCGAAAGAGACTAGACTTGAAATCTACGTTGCTCTTATGTTTCTCTTCCCTATACTATTTAATTAAAACTCGAAATCATCTTCAGAAGGTTACTTTACTCTTGGTGTATTTTGCGGACTGGCCATTTCAACTGAAGCGAAAGAGACCAGATTTGAAATCTACGTTTCTCTTATGTTTCTCTTTACTAAAATATTTAATTAAATCTAGAAATCATCTTCAGAAGGTTACTTTACTCTTGGTGAATTTTACGGACTGGCCATTTCGACTGAAGCGAAAAAGACCATACTTGAAATCTACGTTGCTCTTATGTTTCTCTTCCCTATACTATTTAATTACAACTCGAAGTCATCTTCAGAAGGTTACTTTACTCTTGGTGAATTTTGCGGACTGGCCATTTCGACTGAAGCGAAAAAGACCATACTTGAAATCTATGTTGCTCTTATGTTTCTCTTCCCTATACTATTTAATTACAACTCGAAGTCATCTTCAGAAGGTTACTTTACCCTTGGTAAATTTTGCGGACTGGCCATTTCGACTGATGCGAAAGAGACCAGACTTGAAATCTACGTTGCTCTTATGTTTCTCTTCCCTATACTATTTAATTAAAACTCGAAATCATCTTCAGAAGGTTACTTTACTCTTGGTAAATTTTGCGGACTGGCCATTTCGACTGATGCGAAAGAGACCAGACTTGAAATCTACGTTGCTCTTATTTTTCTCTTCCCTATACTATTTAATTAAAACTCGAAATCATCTTCAGAAGGTTACTTTACTCTTGGTGAATTTTGTGGACTGGCCATTTCGACTGAAGCGAAAGAGACCAGACTTGAAATCTACGTTGCTCTTATGTTTCTCTTTACTACACTATTTAATTAAAACTCGAAATCATCTTCAGAAGGTTACTTTACTCATGGTGAATTTTGCGGACTGGCCATTTCGACTGAAGCGAAAAAGACCAGACTTGAAATCTACGTGGCTCTTATGTTTCTCTTTAATATACTGTTTAATTAAAACACGAAATCATCTTCAGAAGGTTACTTTACTCTTGGTAGCATAATAACAACGTAGATTGCAAGTCTGGTCTCTTCCGCTTCAGTCGAAATGGCCACTCCGTAAAGTTCACCAAGAGTAAAGTAACCGTCTGAAGATGATTTCGAGTTTTAATTAAATAGTGTAGTAAAGAGAAACATATGACCAATGTAGATTTCCAGTCTGGTCTCTTTCGCTTCAGTCGAAATGGCCAGTCCGCAAAATTCGCCAAGAGTAAAGTAACCTTCTGAAGATGATTTCGAGTTTTAATTAAATAGTACAGTAAAGAGAAACATAAGAGCAACGTACATTTCAAGTCTGGTGTTTTTCGCTTCAGTTGAAATGGCCAGTCCGCAAAATTCACGAAGAGTAAAGTACATAACCTACTGAAGATGATTTCGAGTTTGAATTAAATTGTATATTAAAGTGGCTAGTCCGCAAAATACACCAGGAGTAAAGTAACCTCTGCGGAGGTAATTTCGATCATCTTCCTGTATTGTATACCACAGTTATTGAAAAGTAACTAGTACGTTGTGATTTAATACTATAGAACGCAAATTAGGTAGCACCTTAAATCCTCCTGCACAGAGATTAATGGGCGATATATTTTAATAATAAAAACTGTACAATTATGCGACACTTAGTGAAACTGTTCTAAATAATAATATTATAATATTTAAAACACTTGGCACGTTTCACAAGATTTCAGTCTCTGAATCAACTTCTCGGTCATTTATCAGAGCTAGCCAAGCTCGCAGTTTTCTCGATAGATGGCTCTGCATGTGGTTAGTTACCTCTGCAGGCTTAATATCTTTGTGGGATGTTTATCATCCATCCGCTCAACTTTCTCAGTGCCTCCTTGAGGCGTCAGTACACCACACTGAAGAGCTCCAATAAGAGCGAAACGCGTCTGTGGTTCTGGATGACTGAGCCAGTCTCTGATAACTGACCGAGAGGTTAATTCAGAGACCGAAATCTTGTGAAACGTGCCAAGTGTTTTAAATATTATGACATGGGGTCTCGTGGCCGTGTGCCTGGTCACGAATCTGGGGACCCGGGTTCGATCCCGACCGACGCCAAAGTTACATCGCATTTTAATGGTATAAAATTGACCCCTGTGGCGCACTCTCCACGCCAGCAATGAGTGCCCGTGAGGTGACGCCTGGTAAGCGCCCACACGGTACAAATATTCCATCATTACCGATATCTGTGTACGAAGCAGACTGGCACACCCAGCAATGGGTAATATGCCGTGATGATATATATATATATATATATATATATATATATATATATATATATATACCGGGTGGCACTCGAAGTCCGTTACATAAGCATTTAACATGGGAAATAAGAATAATTTGAATATTTGCCTCCTATTAAAACTTATTGTAGTAAAACTTTGCACACATGTTTGGGAACACTTATTGCATTATATCAATAACAAATCGTTTAAAATTAATAAATAATAATTAAGAGAAATAAGAAAATGTACATGACAAAAATTAACCCATCCCCGCTTCTCAGTTGTTGCTCTGAAGGATGACTTGGTGCATTATCCAATAATAACAACGCTTTTATTGGAAGCTTCTGTTGTTTTAGGAAATCTTTTACCTACAAATTAAAAACACATCTTCAAATTGTGAATAGAGCATTTGTGATAACATATGTAATTGAATGTCATACCTGAGGGACAAAGCGCTTGTGGAACCATTTCAGGAATATACTGCTAGTCATCCAAGCGGTTTTTGAACAGTCATAATCAACAGGGATATTAAAATTATGAAATGAGCGCGGATTTTTTGCTTTTCCAATTACCAATGGCTTTATTTTGTGTGAACCATTAGCATTAGTGCAGGCTAGAAACGTTATTCGTTGTTTCTCCGGCTTTCTGCCCGGAGCAGATTTTTCAAATGATGCAGTATAGGTTTTCTCTGGTAACATTTTCCAATAAAGACCACTTTCATCTGCGTTGTAAATTTGTTCCACTCTTAAATCTAGCTCTTTAATTGTTTTCATCAATATTTCTTTGAATGGTTGTACTAATTGTGGTTGTGCTGATAATTTCTCACCAGATATAGACAGCAGTCGAATTCCATATCTTGTTTTGAATCGTTGTAGCCAGCCATCACTAGCTACGAAATTTTCAGTTTCTTTCAGTTTTTCATTTAACAGTCGAGCCCTCTTTTTAAGTATTTCGCCACTAATTGGGACATGATTTTCCCGTTGTTTTAAAAACCACTTATACAGGGAATTTTCCATTTTAGGCGACTTCGCATTTTTTAAAGTTTTTCTATTTCCCGGACCTCCAAATGTATTGCACGTTCTTTGTAAAATTTGTGTTTTCATACGCTTGATTTTACAGATTGTTGCTTTCGATACTCCATATTTTTTTGCTAACTGTGTCACTCCCGCACCTAGTGCAACTTCGTCTATGATTTTTACTTTCTCACTTAATTTTAAACACTTTCTTTTATAGGATGTGGATGCCATAGTCGTAAAAATGTATCAACTCGTGCAATGTACTCGCTTAAGTTCAAAAATGAAATACGTACGTATAAACGTATCCTAAACCCTCATACGACTGACTAAGTTTGTTGTACTTCATTGCAGAGGTTAATCTCCGACATAAATCGGGGCTTCACCGTCGCCAAGAGTTGTTTACGTCATCGAGCGTACACATTGTTTACGTTATCGCACGTTCCGTTTGATCCTATAGAACGAAGTTTGTGTTTACATTAGCGCAATGTTTTCATTATCCCGTGTTTACGTTATCGAGCTTTTGGTATATATATATATATATATATATATATATATATATATATATATATATATATATATATATATATATATATATATAATAACAGAAGAAATATCATCGATGAACATAAGGAATACTAGAGGCCCACGGTTAGATCCTTGAGGTACACCTGATGTTGCCATAAGAGAATTTGACTTACATCCACTAATTTGAACATAAAATTTCCGATCCTCTAGATACGAGACAAACAAATAAATAAGAGCTGTTGAAATTGAAAAAGTTTCAAGTTTTTGACTTATAATTGAATGGTCTATAAATAGTCAGTATAAATGAACAAAAGATTACTTAACGTAGACCTATGTTTCATGAACCCACATTGAGAAAAGGAAAGTACTGACTTAATTTTATTAATAATTGTATTAAATATGATCATTTCAAATATTTTACTAAATCCTGAAAGTATAGATACGGGACGGTAATTATTGATCATTTTTTATCACCCGATTTAATGACAGGTATTACCTTAGAATTCTTCCATATACAAGGGAATGAATTTGTTTTTAAGGCTAAATTAAAAATATGCAACAAAACTATAGACAGCGAATAGGCACAATCCTTAATTACAATATTTGGAACAAGGTCTGGACCTGCAGTAAGATTGGATTTAAACTTTCTTATTATTTCATCAACAGAGATAATATTAAGATTTATTTCATTATTGGAAATCTTTAGTGGCAGTAAAGACATTTTTGGCAACAGGTTCAAAAACACTGTGAAAATAATTGGCAAAACTGTTTACAATTTCTTGAGATGTAATTAATTCATTATCAGTCATATACATTGGAGTGGGGTAATTTGAACAATTACGTTTCGAATGTACATATAGTGCCAGAATTTGCGAGGATTAGTATTAATACTATTTTCACACTTCTGAGTATATTGTTTGTAAGAATAATGAATATCACGCTTAATTTTACTTGTTAAATATCTGAAGTAATCATGATAAGTTTTGATATTATTCGATGTTACTGTCGTGTCGAATGTTTCAGAAGTGACGCCAGATATATAAATACCATCAGGGAAGTCAGTCGGGACATTCTGTTATAGACAGGCATCGTTTGATGAACAGTTGGTAATATAAATGAATAGTCTATGACTTGTGAACATAAATAAATAGAGTTGTGTAAATAAATATTGTTTAAATAAATAATCTTGGTGCTTAAGTATTTAATAATATTCTTAGTCTAAAATTAGTGTTTATAATTCTTTAATCATAGTGTTAATTATCTTTATTTTAATTATTTATCGTTTAATAAACTTATTTTTAATTAATATTTTTTTTTTGATATTTACACTTCACCCAAATAAATAAACGTTACACTACGTAAAAAATATTTAAATTAGATTATATGGACTTCTAGATATTATTTTAATCTCAAAGCAGCATAATGGAGATTCGAAACACCATAACAATTATTAAAATTAGGATCAGCCGGTCTGTGAGACTGGCGCGACTGCTCGTGCTATAAATATTCACACGACTACTGAAGGGTTAAGGATAAAATATCGTTTTCTCAACATGTACCTATATGTTTCTTTACCCATTAGGCAGTGGTCACTATGGTCGAACGATATCGAACGTCGACGAGCGGTTTGATATATCAAACATGTTTGATTTTCTAGTCGGTCGACAGCGATTGATGTGTGTTTACGAATGCTCAGTGTTGTCATATTTTTCATACCAACTTAACTGTTTTGACATTTGTGTACAGGTTAAAAAGAATATTGTTAGAATATTACAGCCATATTACTAGTAGCATGACGGAAATGTGGAGAGTTAATGAAATAGACCATAGTTGAAAAACTGTGTAAGAAATAATGTACAATTTTATGATCAAAACACACCAGGATACAGTAATAATTGTAAGACAATGGAAAAATTATGGATGCAAATTTCTCTAATTTTAAAAACAAAAACTCATAAGGTTTGTCATTTATTTAATATTCCTGAAAACATATATTTGCGGCGTTTCAGTGCAAGAAAAAAATAATTTTCTTTCAATTTAAGTTGGTATCATTTTTGTGGAAATATTTACGTCGATTCATGCAGTATGACATATCTCCTAAAATTTCGATCGGTCGCTATTGATCTACGACAGTTGATCTTGGTTGATCGATTGCATTCTACTCAATGTGACCACTGCCTTATACATTACATCTATTCTGCTCTTGATAACAACTTGCAAGTAGGCACAATTTTCACAGACCGCTACGGCGTTCAATAAGATTAATCACGATATCATTATACATAAACTGCAATCGTTCTTTTTATCGCCCTCTTTAATTTCTCTGCTTGTTCGAAGACGTTCCTTTTTTGTTCATTTCCTTGGTCACAATTTTTCGTCTTTCACTATCTCCTCTGGTGTCCCATAGCGGTCTAACCTAGGTCCCCTTCTCTTCCTTTTAATCATAAATGATATTTCGGCCATATTTATAAGCAATATCCTACTTTTTGCAGATGATTTGAAGATTGTACATTGTTTGTCAAATGCTGAAGATTGTGCCCTGTTGCAAACTGACATTAATAATTTATTTCAAGTAAGACTTAACATTGATATATGTAAAGTTTAGTCGTTTAACAAGAAATTAAATCATATTAATCTTGATTACGAATATTACAGTCCTGGTTGCAGTGTCAATACGCGTGATTTATTGCTCCGTAGTAAACTTCAAAATTTTCCTGTAGAACAATAAAGGTTATTATTAAAAATTAAAAATTAAAAATTAAAAATTAAAAATTAAAAATTAAAAATTAAAAATTAAAAATTAAAAATTAAAAATTAAAAATTAAAAATTAAAAATTAAAAATTAAAAATTAAAAATTAAAAATTAAAAATTAAAAATTAAAAATTAAAAATTAAAAATTAAAAATTAAAAATTAAAAATTAAAAATTAAAAATTAAAAATTAAAAATTAAAAATTAAAAATTAAAAATTAAAAATTAAAAATTAAAAATTAAAAATTAAAAATTAAAAATTAAAAATTAAAAATTAAAAATTAAAAATTAAAAATTAAAAATTAAAAATTAAAAATTAAAAATTAAAAATTAAAAATTAAAAATTAAAAATTAAAAATTAAAAATTAAAAATTAAAAATTAAAAATTAAAAATTAAAAATTAAAAATTAAAAATTAAAAATTAAAAATTAAAAATTAAAAATTAAAAATTAAAAATTAAAAATTAAAAATTAAAAATTAAAAATTAAAAATTAAAAATTAAAAATTAAAAATTAAAAATTAAAAATTAAAAATTAAAAATTAAAAATTAAAAATTAAAAATTAAAAATTAAAAATTAAAAATTAAAAATTAAAAATTAAAAATTAAAAATTAAAAATTAAAAATTAAAAATTAAAAATTAAAAATTAAAAATTAAAAATTAAAAATTAAAAATTAAAAATTAAAAATTAAAAATTAAAAATTAATAATTAATAATTAATAATTAATAATTAATAATTAATAATTAATAATTAATAATTAATAATTAATAATTAATAATTAATAATTAATAATTAATAATTAATAATTAATAATTAATAATTAATAATTAATAATTAATAATTAATAATTAATAATTAATAATTAATAATTAATAATTAATAATTAATAATTAATAATTAATAATTAATAATTAATAATTAATAATTAATAATTAATAATTAATAATTAATAATTAATAATTAATAATTAATAATTAATAATTAATAATTAATAATTAATAATTAATAATTAATAATTAATTAATTAATAATAATTAATAATAACCTTTATTGTTCTACAGGAACCAGTCCCAATTACAGAGCAAATACAGTACAAAAAGAATTTGGTTTAAAAATAAATTTAAAGTAAATTAGTTGCAGAATTTTATAACGTTTGATGCATGCATTCATATCACATATATCATTGTACTGAGATATTTCATTATACATATTACACATGACAGTGACAGAGCTTTTGCAGATAAGCTTGTTTTTGTCGATGATACATAAAATAAGTCTTGATTTCTCGATGCTAGCCTTGGTATACGAAAGTTTAGCTTAGCTAATAAATATGAAAAATCTATTTTATTATTTTAGACAGGAAGTTAATCGTCATTATTGCTTGTCGATCTTTTACTGAATGCAAATTGACGGAATTAAGTGGTATGCTATTGTCAATGCTTCTTTCAGAATAAGAATTGTGTTGCCGTAACCATAGATATTTAGCAAAACTCCTAGAACATTCCTCTAGTAGAAGTTTATGACATTCGTATAAAGGGTACCAAATAATTATACCATATTCTAATTTCGATCTGGCAAAAGTGAAAAATAATGATTTTATAGTTGAAATTTGACGGAAGGATTTACTGTTTCTTATAACAAAACCTATACTTCTATTGGTTGCCGTACCAGTCTCCTTTATATGTGGAACAAACGTAAGTGAAGGATCGAATGTAATACCTGTCTTATGGTGAATACTCTTTCTAAATTATGAGAATTAATACAAAAATTGAAAGTAATAATATTTTTCTTTCGTGTATAACTCATTATTTTACATTTAGATAAATTAAGATTTAAATTGTGTTGGATGCACCAATCATGGATTCGAGTCATATTTATTTGTAATTTACAACAATCATTTAACGTATCGATTTTAGAAAATATTTTAACGTCATCTGCATAAATAAGTATTTCACAGTCGATATCGGCAACAATATCGTTAATAAAAAGTAGAAATAACAATGGTCCCAAATTGGAGCCCTGTGGCACGCCATATTGAGCCTGAAATAAACAAGAACGACAATTGTTGTATTCTACATAGAGAATACGATTTTGAACAATTTAACAAGATTTTCGCTAGAGCCGTAAGAGTAAAGTTTACTTAACAATGCACCATGATCTATTTGATCGAAAGCTTTGGAGATATCTGTATAAATAACATCCATTTGTCCATGGTTATCTAAAGTATCTGTGGAATATTGCGTAAAATAGCATAAATTGGTTAAAGTTGATCGTTTGGGAATAAAAGTGTGTTGAGATGTAGATAAAAAGTTTTGCACTCGATAATATATCTGATTGTGTAATATGGTTTCAAATACTTTGGCGAAATTACATATTAAGGTGATCGGTCTATAATTTTTTACGAAAGTAGAGTCACCAGATTTAAGTACCGGACAAACTCTACCTCTTTTCCAAATATCAGGGAAGATGCATGTTGAAATACATAAATTGAAAATTATGCATAATGGTTCGGTAAGTATGTATTTACAATCTTTGACTAGAAAACTTGGTATAAGATCAGGACCTGAAGTCATGGAATTTTTAAGTATACATAGTCTTCATTGATAGTAATATTGAAATTAGAATTATTATCGTGAGGCGTCGAATTCTGTATGCAAGATGTTGAGTTATTGAAAACACTGCTAAAATGAGAAGCAAAAAATTCAACAATGGTTTGTGGATTATTGGACGAATTATCATCAGTTTTCATTATACCAGGAATTCTGGAATACCTGTTTTTGCATTTTAAGAATGACCAAAAATTTTTGGGGTCATTTACAATAGAGTTTTCTATTTTATATAAATAATTTTTATGCGACATCTGAATTTGTGCTTTTATTAATTTACGCATTTCTTTGAATTTTAGCAAATCAATTGAAGATTTATATTTTTTATGTCATATAATATTTTTACTTTTGTTTAATGATATTTATAATATCTTTCGTGTACCAAGGTGGATAGCAATTTCTTTTATATCTATATAGTGGGACATGAGCATCAAAAATTTCATATAATATTTGATACATGAGCTTACAAGCCTCATTTGGATTTGCAACAGATTTTAAAATTGACCAATTACAAGTAAGTAATGATTCATATAAACCAGTAAAATTTGTTTTTTTTTATAGTGGTTGTTACGAGAAAAGTTACGAGGTTTACTATTACAGAACAAAGTCATTTTTAAGGTGGGGTAATATTTATCTTCTCTTACAAAAGGAATTTCTTCCCTGATTACTTTACAGTTAAGATTTGTCATGATTAAATCTAGAATACGATTATTACAATTTAAAATATTGTTACATTGATTGTAATTAGTAAATGCCAGAAAGTTTGATAAAAGTGAACTTAGCATATCAGGATTTGTACTAGAGAACGCTGGGATATTAAAATCCCCCATGATAATTACATGTTTTTGAGAAATGCAATGATATTCTAAAAAAATAATTAAGCTTTCTAGATTTTGTACAGTAGGTGTTTCAGGTATCTAAATTGCTATGATTAGTAAAGTAAAATACTCGAAAATACATTTACACCCAATAATATCAAATGACACAAGAGTTGTTGATATATTAGAAAAATCTATTACTTCGCATTTGATGTCCTTGTGAATTGCGAGAAGGGCGCCTCAACCACGGGATACGTTCAGCATGTTCAATTGTAGGAATTAGGTGGAAAGAGTTCGGCACTTAAAATGTCTGATGTTAACCATGTTTCTGTGATACCGATTATATCAAAATCCATAACCGAAACCGATGTGTAGAAATCTTGAGTTTTATTTTTAATGCTGCGTACGTTTTGATAGTACATCTGTAGCTCATGTGCTTGTTCTAATGATCGTTTTTTGAAGCTTTATCTGCATTTTCCGTGTAAATTTTTCGCGGGAACCGGTAACGTTTAATTAAGATGCCATTTGGCCATAATTCTGGTTTTAAATAATCTGACATTTTATCAAAAGTTACACCCAACTTAAATGATGCATAATCACCTGAGTGTTCTATTTTGTCCACTTACGGCCATATTCATAGTCGCTACTTGAAAAATTCTTGACTTAAATTTAACTTAAAATGATAGATATGTCAAATTCCGTGTTGAAAATGAACAATTTTGAATATGAATTTGAGGAGTATGATAATTATGAAGACTTTTGGATTTGATTTATAATGAACACAGAATTCGTAAACGGTACGTAAGAAGCAATAACCCTTTAGCCATTTTAAATGACATTGAATTCAAGAGGAGGTATAGATTTTCTAAACAGTGCGTTCAACAAATTCTACTGCCATTAATAGTAAATAATTACACATGTTGAAAGCAATCGTGGATTGCCCATTGATCCGAGCACTAAGCTTTTAATATCTCTACGGTTCTATGCCACAGGGAGTTTTCAGGTGAGTTAAATTTAAATCATTTTACAATATCATGTAAGTAGTTACATAAATAATGAATCTGAAGTTCAAAAGAAACCCATTTACAATAAAGATATTTATTAATATTAATGAGATCAGAACTGAATTCAGGGGATTTTACCGGAAGATAAAATAAATACATTGGGGCACCATACATTATCGGATACTATGGCATGTGATCGTTGATGACAACAATATAATTGACGATAACAATAACAAACAGCAGCTGTCACTACGCAGTCACGTCATAGGAATCTTAAATCTGACTTAAGATTTACTTGAATGAAGTAAAAGTTAAGAAACTTTTATGAATACGAAAATATATTTGAAATCAAGTATGCCCTAGGCTTACACTTAGCTTAGGATAATCTTAGCGAATTTCAAGTAGTGACTATGAATATGGCCCTGAATGTTGTTATCTTGTATACCTTATGAGTTGATATAATCCAATAGACCCTTGGTTGATGCTTCTTTGTTGTCGACGCGGCTGATATGTAACCATGCATGCTTCGGCGCACCGCAAAACTTGTTATTACTGACCTGTGCATTACCAAATGTGACCTTATTCACATTGTTTACTTTCTGTATATGATTATTTTTGGGAATGGGCTTGTTTTGATTTGCGTTTAAGCTCGTATAATTAATGCTCGGGCCACTGAACTCGACATTAGAAGAACTTGACGATTCATTATTTTTCGTTTTAGAAATACTGTGATTTTGTTTCTTTTTTTGCACGTTAAGGTCGCCGTCGAATTGGGCTTGACAAACTCATCCGCTGCGAATCTCTAGCGCTACAATCGCAAGGAGAGGCGCTAAAATCTCTAGGAGCAAGATTTAAAAATTACGGCTAGCGCGAGCGATAATACGTCGCTTGGACGCTAGTCTAGTACGTACTGGCCGGGAAATATCTCTATTCTCTACACTGCATTATTTTTATTCTTTCATACTTCAAGAACAAAAAATATTTATTTCTGATTTATCTTTATTTGGTTCTTCGGTGTATTTAGAAATTTCAATATCTTACATTGAACATTTGAAGCATGTTTGGCTTACTAGACCTAATCCTCTGCATGTTTCTTTGTACGGATATAAGTGACCCATAGTGCAAATTTTAGAGTGATCCAATTGTAATTTCATGGCCAATTTTAGAACATAATCCTAATTGCACAATTCTGTTACCTGTTATGATTTTCTCAAAAGCAAATTCACTCGTAGGATTAGGATCCCTTTCAATACATAATTTATAATTTTTTATTCTAAAAAGAAATTATTTATTAGAACCGCAGTAGTTTTCACGTTACGTCACACTTGGTAAGGAAGTTATTATCTTTGGTCAAAAAATTCGACAGTGAGTTTTTAGTGAATAAACACGTTTTAGGGTCCCTAGAGTACGATTTGTGTGTGCGTGCGTGCATGTGTGTGTGCGTGTGTGTGTGTGTGTGTGTGTGTGTGACGCTTCTTTCAAAGACGATAAATCAAAATTATAATTCTTTCTTATTCCTTTTATTTATATCCATATGAAGAGCTGATTAAATTTTGGTTATAATTGGTCAACATTTAAAACATTTTATTGGTACATATCTGCCAACCCTACATTATATGAACTATATTCATACACATTTACAAGAGGAGTATTAACAAACCTTTCGTATTAATTTTTTGGGCACCAAACATTTTCCAAATTAATTAAATCATCAGAATTGTGTGTGCCATCTTCCAAACAAATTAGTACTTCAGAATTTTGTGGCATTTGATTGGGAACGTCATACGAATCCAACAGTCTTCTAGTTGCATTTTTGGCCAAATTTATATTTTTTTGCAAGTTCTTTTCTCGAAGAAGAGCATTTTTTCGCCTCTTTAAAGCAGTCGCCGTTTGATTTTGAAGGCCAGTTTTGTTTTTAATTTTTAGTTTCGACCATTTTATAATAGCGCTTAAAATTATGCTAGCCTCTAATCGGACCGAGCCAACAATTTGGCCAACAAGATATCATGCGAAATCGTTTCCTCTCCTGTCTATAGTTTGTGGGTATGACTTGAGGAGGGGTGGTAGCGAGCGCGGTGTAGAGAGAACGACGGCAGAACTCCAATAGTGCGCTCCGGCAAAACGCTGCACTAAATTTACATTATAGTATAGGGTAATATCGTAATTCCATTCGTTTATAACAATTACTTATTGCATTAAATTATTTTTTTTCATTATTCATTATAAAATATTTACCTGCATACGATGAACATACTTTGAACCCATTTTCTTCTTTTATTACGTGATTTAATATTGTAAACAATATTATTATTGTTAATAAAAAAATCGAATATAAGTTCAACCATTAGATTAACATTTCTCAAAATCAATAAACAAAGCTGCATTTATTTTTATGAATTCATTCAATCAAACGAACGGAATTACGATTGGAATGTATTCGACGGCGACCTTAATATTATTTTTCGATTCACTTTTAGTAATTAAATTCTCGATCAATTTATTCTGGGTTGATATTAAGTTTTTGAATTCCAGTAATTCATTTTGCAATGCAATTACTTCAGATTTTAGTTGATCAGTTGTATGCTCGTATTTCTTGAAGAACACACCGAAAACACTTTCCACTGCGCGCTCTATTTTTGCACTTAAATCATCATCCGTATCATTAACTGTACCGCGTTTTCCAGTCATTTTGCTGACGATTGCGATAGGTAAACTTCGAGATTGAATTTTAAACAACGGAGCTATATAGACACACGTCTGCACTACACAACATCTCAACCAATTGATAAGAAGATACTGAGCTCTTACGGGGGCTATAATTGGACATCTGTAAAAAAAGATTATACAAATTGTCAAGTTCCAATGTATTACAGATTGAATAGATTTCATTGAAGTGTAAAATGTGGAGCACACTATCTGTGTATATCCTGATTATCCTGCTATTTATAATAATAATAATATAATAATAGTTATTTATTTAACATAATAGTTATTACATCATCAAAGAATTACTTATCTAAAACAATCTATATATAATTTTTCACATGTATAATACATTTCTTTTTAAATATTGATATATTATGTGCACGTTTAATATTTTCATCTAATGAGTTATAAATTCTAAAGCCATTGTAATATAATGAGTTCTGTGTACAAGTTTTTGATGCGAATTTTATGTTAAAATCATACTTGTTTCTTAAATTGTATTTCATCATTTCATGCTTAAATGTACAACTTTGATTTAAATAATTCGGTAGTAAATTATTGGTGATCTTGTAAATAAATACTAATGTCAAATAATAAATTCTTTGCTTAACATTTAACCAATGTAGTGCATTTAGCATGTTATTTATACTAGAATATTTATTTACTCTCAAAATACAACGCATAGCTCTATTTTGTAGCCGCTTTTATTGAATTACTTATCTCTTTAATACTCTTAACAAAGTAATTATTTAAATATTCGGCAATTTGACTACTCTCTGTAATAATTTGGTTATTAATATTTAAGTTATTGACTGAATCAATTGATTTTTTATTTATTAGTTCTTTTAATATCTTCCATGTTTTTTTCTGATCACCGTTGGCAATGTCTAGTTTATTTTTAAAATTAATATTTTTCTCATGTCTAATGGTGTATAAATATTGATTTCGATGTACTTTATATTTATTCCAATCTTCTAGATTATTTGTTTCTTTTGCAATTTTATATAAGCGAATTTTTTCTTGTTTAAGTTCTTTAAGTGAATTATTCATCCATTCTATAGGGTTTATTTTGCTGTAGTCAATATTTTTCTCAAATATGAATTGTTGCATACCTATTTTTAATTCACTGTATAGATTTTGGGTCCTTTCATTTATGTTTAATGTCTGTATTTTTTTCCAATTGCATTTTCTTAAACTATTCTTGAAAGCATCTTCTGAATAATTTCGTATAGTTCTTTTCTTGACAATATTTTTATTGTGATGGTCTTTAATTAATATTTGTATTGTTTCGTGGTCTGAAATTTTTTCTTTTTCTAATATTTCTGCTTGTACTATTTTCTTCGCATTAGTAAATACTGGATCAACTAGGGTCTTGCTGTTTGAAGTAATCCTCGTGGGTCTTTTTACTATCTGTGTTAACGATATTTCTCTTGTTATTTGGAGTAGCTTTTTCTTGTATGTATCGCCTTTCAGGAGGTCTATGTTAAAATCACCTGTTAGTATAGCATAGTCGCACTGATCTAATAGGTTTTCACACCAGTCTTCCAATCGTAACAAAAATTCTGCATCACTAGAGCTTGGTGAATGATAAATAACTCCCATATTCCATTTAGCTTTGTTTAGGTTACAATTAATGATTAGAATCCATGCGTTTTTATTATATGACTGATTTAGGATTATTTTATAATTTATATTATATTTTATGTACATAGATACTCCTCCGGTGTGTCTTGATTCTGAGTATGCATGTATTATTTTATAGTTTTTTATTTTGATTTCGTTTTCTGTTATGTCATCGGTTATATGAGTTTCACTTATCATTAATATGTCTGGATTATTTTCATGAATTAAATATTCCACGCTCTCAAAATTGTTAATTAAGCCTTGTGCATTCAAATAAATTATTTTTAAATCTCCTTTAGCCTGTAATTGCTATATAGGATCAGTATTGTACATTGTTTTGTTTCTTATTATTTGCGATATTCTTTTATAATAATTACAATTTAAATTACTGGTAGAATGATCAACAGGGAATTTTGTATTAAATTTAGTGTTGTAATTAGAGCAGTTTATGCATTTTAACGTTTGTGATTTAAACGACCTAGTATCATGGTTCTCTGAACATTTACCGCAGATTTCTAATGTTGCAGTGCATTTGGGTGATTTATGGCCGAATTTATTACATTTAAAGCATTTTATTATATTAAATGTTTCTTTTACAAAGCAGTGCCTCCATCCTATATATATTTTATTATTCTTAATTAGATTATTCCATGATTGACTATCTGCTTCTATTATAACATGATAATTGTTATCATCAACTTTTATATTTTTGAGAACTTTAATTGTTGGAGAAATATTATTTTCCTTTAAATTGTTTTGTTGTATTAATTTATTTATAAAGACATCATTATTATTTGTTTCTTTTGCTTCTACATTATATATTATTAATTTAGGATTAATTTTTTGTGCAATTTCAGTGGTTATTTGATTTTTCAATTTTTTATTATTATCTAAGGTAGTTTTAATATCTTGTGCTGAATTTTTATTTCCGCAATAAATGATAGTGTCTCCGTTTTTATTTTTTTTGACATTGACAATGTTTAATTTACTTTTAGCCGGGTCAACGGTCTTTTTAATTTCATTAATTAAATTATCTGATTTGGAATCTCCTGTTTGTTTAACTAGCAGTGTCGCTGTATTTGTTTTTAGCACATTTGAGTAAGATGGTCCCATCTGTGTATTTAAGTTTAAACTATTGTTTATTTGCTCAGTTGGTTTTGTAGTTGTTTTTAATTCAAATTGTTTTATTTTTTCATCTTGAAGTTTATTTACTTTTTCTAATTCACTTACTAGTTTTTGTAAAGTTAATATTTGCTGCTTTAATAGATCATTTTCTGCTACATACCGTGTAATATCATCGTTCGATGCTTCATGGTTTTCACTTACTGTATAGTCTAAGGTACACCCATTTTGACATTCATCACAATTCCAGATTTTTTTTTTTCTGCTTCTGTTATAGAATTAATATCCGCACACTTTAAATGATAAGAACTTTTACACTCCACACATTTAACACCATTTACTAATTTTCTTTTGCATAATTTACACTTAATATCATTGCTCATTTTGACTAATTAACAGCACAGCAAATGAACAGCCATTTAAATTTATAGTACAGAGTTGGTAAATTGTTTTTATTATTGCATATGGCACCTCTAATATTATATATTTCTCGACTTACATATAGTCTTGTTTTTACAAATACTTCATGTTCAGCTTGATATTCTCTGCCAACTTTTGCGTTGAACTTTTTTGTCGGGATACTTCTCTAGATAGATTCTCTTTAAACTAGTCCAGTAGAGAGTTGTAATTGTACGGGGGTGAAACGTAGGCGAAGCCTAATATAATACTATATTGTTCGAAATATATATTTATAAACATCCAATGCACTTCTGTATTTATAATCAGGAATGGAAAACCTAACGTAACGATACCCGATAACGTTATAATAACGTTTCATTTAGTATTTTTTTAATAACGTTATAATTACAAAATAACGTTATGTAACCGTAACATAAATAACGTATTTTACAATGAGTATATGTCACTAATGGTTAAATTCAAATGTTGAACACTTTATTTCATTTCTAAAATAAGATAAGTGTGTGAGTTTTTTAATGAATTTTTATTACACACTTGAGAAAAATACGGCTATTGTAACGTTATAATAACGAAACAAAAATAACGTTATTATAACGTTATTTTGTTTTTACTTCCTTGTACGTAAGTAAAGGAAGTATTGTAATCGCGAAAAATTTTGGTTTTCAGATTTCAGCGGAAATATCCATTTTGATCATCCCTGAATCCATTTTGACTAATTTCGTCGTGACGTCTGTACGTACGTATCTAGCATAACTCAAAAACGGTAAGCCGTAGAAAGTTGAAATTTTGTATTTAGGACTCCTATAAAATCTAGTTGTGCACCTCCCTTTCTGGTTATTACACAATTTCCAGAAGTGGCACTTTACATGAAGCCTATAATAGATTATAATGAAAAACTGTTTTAATATATAATCCAAAACTTTTCAAATTTGGTATACAAGACTTTTATGTCAATCGAAATAACATAATAGATTTTGGTTAAAATACGCTAACCGGAAGTGGTACATTACTTGAAGTTGTTAACAGTTTTTCTTGAATAAAATGATTTTATTTTGATTTTAGAAATAAATGCTTCAAACAAAAGTTTTAGAGAATTAATTTCTGCGTCTAGCACATCAAGTATTATTAAATTAGCCCTTTGTATAAGCGAGATATGTAAATTTAAAAATTATATACTTTTTTGTTTTTGTAATAAAGCTTGCTATGGATTAGGAAAAAAAAATGTTCATGTCAAATTACGTTAAATACGTGCAATTTTATGATTCGTACAATAACAAATATTATATTTTTATTGTGAAATTAGTCATATTCATTGTTGTAATCAAATATTTCTTTGTTGTAATCAAAACTCTCTTTAAAAAGAACCGGGTTAGATTATGGTCGCTATATATCTTACTGTTTTGAAGTTAAAATTAATATTTTGTAATTTATTTATTAAAAAAATATGTATAGTTTAATAATCGTACAAGGAAGTCGTGTGGTGTCCACATCAGATTTTTTTATTAAGTTATAACGTTATGTAACGAATTATTATTTTTATAACGTTATGAAATAACGTAACAATCCCTGTTTATTGATATACAGGCTGGCGCTCGAAAGCTGTTACATAGGCATTTAACATGGGAAATGAGAATAATTTGAATATTTGCCTCCCATTATAACTTATTGTAATAAAACTTTATACACATGTTTGGGAACACTTATTGCATCATATTAATAACAAATTGTTTAAAATAAATAAAGAATAATTAAGTAATTTAAAAAAATGTTCTAGCAATTTTAAAATAATACTTATTATCACTTATAAAAGAATCATTAACCTATTAGCGACCATAGCATAATGGTAACGTCCTTACTTTTTGTTCCAAAGGTACTGAGTTCAAACCTAGCACACCTCTT